>CM041782.1:85668177-86364871 GCA_023374045.1 Limonium bicolor
TGTGTTATTGTGGCTTGGTCTTGACTAGGTTAAGACAAGCTTACAACGGGGCCAAGTTAACTATGACAAGCACGACATCCTAAGACACGGGCGCTGGTAGTGCTAGGCACGGGCGTTGGCTGTGACTAGGTCCGCGGGGCAACGTCGAGTGACAAGGGCCACGACACGGTGACAAGGCTAAGGACATGTCCGACAGTGGCGGACCTAGACTTTAAAACCTATGGGGCACTTTTTATCGAATAGCAATCTATCAAAAAAATTATTAAAATTTATTATTAAAAAAATATTTACTATTGAAATTATAATTTCCTTATATGAGTCTTAATCACTGATACATAATAATATTATTGTTAATGGAATTATAATATATTTGATTCTACATAGGTGTTTAGATTATCACTAACCACTTCATCTCCCATTCTAACATATTTCATGAGTGGGGACGCTTTTTCAACTGTAGACGTAGTAACTGATAGTATCAACCCAAGTTTTGAACATGTTCTAATGTGAATGTCAAAACATCATATTTCGGTTACTCTATTTAATTATTTAACATGTATAATTTATTTTTTCTATATATAGACACATATATACTTATATTTTTCCAAAAACCTGTGGGGGCACGTGCCCCCACAGATCACAACCTCGGTCCACCACTGGTCCTAAGGGCTCTGGGTGATGCCAGGCCAAGCCTAGACATTGGCCAAGAGCTTACTTACGGGTATGTCAAGATGCACGGGCAATGCCAGGGTGCAAGCGCTAGGCGCAGGGCACGCTTGGGCACAAAGCCGTGGCGTCGAGGACAATGGCAACAGCGAGCGATGCCAAGATGCGAGCGATGGGCGCTAAGGCATGCTTGGGCACGCTAGGATATACTACAAGCGCTAGGTGCTAAGCCAGACGCCGTGTCACCCGAGAAACCCTAATTTTCAGGGTTTGACCGAAAGTCCTAGAAATGCATTTTGTATGCTATTTTTGTGCTGGATTCGGTTGGGATCTCTTCCATGATTGTCTCCCTTGATTTTGGGAGGCCGTTGGCTGGTTATATTGGTAGTTGCACGAATGGTTAAGGCCTTTTGTAAAAATTGGATTTTTACTGGGGTTGTTACCGTATATGAAATTTACTGCGGTAAACTTTGGAATTACCTTGGAAACTTTTACCTAAGTGGTTAAGGTTGGTTTCGATACTTATGGGAAGAATCTAAAGCTGCTGGTTATCTTAGTATGTGGTGGAGATTGTTATGGGAAGTGTAACACCCCAACTCAATCCAATTGTGGTCTCGCAACTTAACAGCATATATATATACATGTCACAGCGGAATTCTTTACAATCCAGGACCTTGCCACGGTCTGACTACAGAATATACCAAACATTAGTACAACAATCTTAACCATATACATATCCTTCTTACAACCCCCTCACGTCCTATACATCTTACTAACTCAAATTGCCATACGAGTGTACATGCACAACTCGTAGGCCACACTAAACCCTTAACAACTGTATCCTCTTCTTACTCTCGCGTCGGCCGCTTCCTGATGTACCTGTGTAGTAAAAACAGCCCCAAAGGGGGTCAGCACGAATGCTGGTACGATCCCCTCATGGCCCCCAAGCTAACGTGGCTACGACGACTAATTGTCGATAGCATGGAGGTTGATTAAATGCACAACATGATAGTAAATGCTGTAAACAACAATCCATATATGAACAATCAAAGTTCACACACAATGAACGACTTAAATGCGTTCCCTTAATTGGAGAGTTAGTTATTTAACTCCTTAAGTAATGTTCCCTCTTAACCTTAGTCCATCCTTATCTCACCTTAATCTTAGTCTTATCTTAACCTTAGAAACAACCATCCTTTAATAAGGAGTGGATGTTGCTTATCTTAATCTTAATTATACAAATCATCCTTTAAAAGGAATGATTGTAACTTATCTTAATCTTAACTTAATCTTAATCTTAACTTAATCTTAATCTTAACAATACAAATCATCCTTTAAAAAGGAATGATTGTAACTTATCTTAATCTTAACTTATTCTTAATCTTAACAATACAAATCATCCTTTAAAAAGGAATGATTGTAACTTATCTTAATCTTAACTTATTCTTAATCTTAACAATACAAATCATCCTTTAAAAAGGAATGATTGTAACTTATCTTAATCTTAACTTATTCTCAGAATACAAACCGTTCCTGGAGGGGAATGGTTGTAGCCTAAGTCCAAACCTGGGATTTAGGTGATCCCACCGCACCATCTTAATGCCACCTACCCTGGACGGGAATCCAGCATAGCTGAGCCGGCAACCGGCCCTAGGCTACAAGTCCGAAGACAAGTCCTTAAGCGGAGGGCGGATCTGATTCAGATACCGTCCCCCCTTTTCCTTAGCATGCATGACCGGAGATCGGTCCCGGGTTTCCTCACTCAAGTTCCAGTTAGTAATAGTCTCAAGACCATGTTTGTTGGTTAACCTCTTTCGGTTCATATCGTCCCTTATTAGGGGCGTTCCTTAGTCTCACTCAATTTCTTACTAAACATTGGTTAGTAAGTTCTCACGGTATGTTGTGTTAGTTTTCAAACATCACACAACCATACAATAAATATAATATATTCCGGTTGCATGCTTTATCTTGTTTAGTGAGCACACAAAAACAAATAGCACACAAGCCGAGGGACACCTCGTTAGCAAGCAGGTCACAAGAGAACTGTACCGTTCACCGTTGGCCGTTTGGTTGCTTACTCTCTTCCGGAGTCCAAATTCCAAGTCCTAAAACATTCATTCAGTTTTAGGTTATTAATCACTTAGCTTAATTCAACTTACTTAACCTACTTAACTTACTTAACGATTCCCACTATCACCTCTTAAGTCTTACCACTTAATCTTACAACTTAACCTTACACTTTTAAGTTTATACTTAACTTAACTTAATCCCTTAAGTTCTTAGGGTCCTAATCATTACCACCCTACCAAGGTATTCCTCATTACCCATTACCATTCTTAGAATTCAAAATTTCTTCTTTTTTTTTTCTAAGTGTTAAGGGTCGACCGACCCACCGACCGACCCAACCCCTGGGTCGGTCCATTGTAGAAACTCTTCCATCTTTTGAAACCCATCCGACCGACCCAAAGCTAGACCGACCGACCCAAACCCTCTGGGTCGGTCCCTTACAGAACCCATTTTCCTACGTTAAACCTTTGCCCGACCGACCCAAAGCTAAGCCGACCGACCCAAACCCCCTGGGTCGGTCCAGTCCAGAGGCATTCCGGCTGGCTCAACATGGCCCGACCGACCCAAAACTGGGTCGGACCCTGGGTCGGTCCTCTACAGATCTTTCTCTTAAATTGTCTCCTTCAATTCCAAACTCTTCCACAAGTGTTCTAATAGGTCCAACACCATCTTGGACCTTAAACCCACCTTATAACCTCCACCAAACTCATTAAAACAACTTCCAAAGATCTTCTCAAACATTTACTCAATTCTCATAAACACTCCTAACACTTATCATATAATTCCTTACATTACCAACTTGTAACCTTACCAAAAACTTCTACCATCCAAAGTGTTTCTTTTCAACCCATATAACTCCTCCTTAACATCATTGCACTCCATCTTTGCTTGTTAAACCTTCCAAGGTTATCTTGCATGTCCATGCACAATTTCTCTTCTTTTCACTTGTTACTCATCACTCTTAAACTCTTAAGCTTGCTTATACATTTCTTCCATTACTTTAATACCTTGACATTGTTCTTCATTTACCTAAGTCCTAAATACTCAATTACATTCCTCTTGATTCCTAAATCCTTCAAAGTAATGCCTAAGTCATTATAACTCATTATAACACTTTATCTCACCCCTTTTTCATCAAGACAACCTCTAAGACTTCCTAGTACTTCCTTGGTCATTAAATTCCCTTAGGACAGATCTTAATCACCTTAAGCATTACACCTTCTCCTTAAACTTATGCACAAGTCTTACATTCCTCATCTCATGATTTTGGTGTGTTCAAAAACACTCACCAATCCTCCAATTCCTCCTAGACATCTCTAGGTCATTCTAAACCTCAAGAACTCCTTAGTTAACTAATCTCCACTCAAATTCCTCATAATGACTCCCAGTAAATCCTAGGTCATATTAATTCACCACCATCACCTAAACACTTATTTTCTACTCAAATTTCGCCATAGCTCCTCTAGTATATTCTCATGCCCATATGCATTGTTTTTCTCACACAATAATCTCACACACACCAAGTCCTTTCTCATCTTATCTCATCCACGACAAACTCAATATATTGCAATAATCTTAAATTGCATAGCACTAAGGCTCTTAAATGACATGGCTCTTAGGCCCTTAAATAACTTAAACTTAAACACTGAATTTCCACATATATTGCCTTCAACCTGCGAATACACAACAAAGCTCCCATTGAAATAAAATGCTTCTTGTAATTCACCTTGATGTTCTTAAACTATCTCTTTTTCCTCATTTGCTCCTTAGTCACAAGTTCACAAATATGCTCATTGTTTCTCCTAGGTTTTATATAACCCTTTTTTTCTAATGTAAACTCTACACTAAACTCATCACATATCTAAATCCCATTCCCTCAAACAATAAAACACCTTAAGGTAAGTAATTTACCTTGTTCTTTTACAAGCTTAAAAAGCTTCCTTCCTTAGGTTTTTCTTTGTTCAATCTCGGTCACCAATGTGTATTTCCTTGCCAATGTTCTAACCAATATCCAATGACTCCAATGAGTACTAGATAAAAAATTAACCCTAAGGAACAAACCCTAGGTTAAAAATATGCTTTAAGGTATTAAGGTGATTATTTTACCTTGGTTTCTCAAGACAAGCTTGGATATGAAGCAAGAAGAACCTCCTCTCTCCTTTGAAGAGTAGAACAAGCTAGAACAAGGCATAAACATGGAGTTCCATGAGTATATATTTTCGGACATGTGAAGAAAATGGTGGAAACCTAGATTTTCTTACACTTTCTTTACCTTAAGAGAATGGAGATGCCAATGGAGTCTCCAAACTTGAATTTCCTCCTTTAATGGTGGTTTGACTTGGCACCAAAATGAAGCTCTTGAAGTTTTGAAAAGATAGAAAGAAGGAGCTTGAGCTAACTAAGAAGAGTATGTATTTTGTTTTGGATTTGGAGCTAAAATGAGCAAGATGTGGGCAAAGCTAGATGGAGCTAGCATGGAGTTGTTCTTCACGTTAATGGAGAAGAGAGAGAGCTTGAAGAAACCGTGTGAAACAAGAAGAAATGAGGAGGTGAGGAGAGAGGTAAGTAAAATGTGATATTTATGTTAAAAGGTAAATAGTACTTTATGCTTTATAAGACTTATTTGCTTTCTTAATTACTTAATGAGTCATGAAGGTGGTGACTCACCTCCTAAGAAACCGGCCCCCTTTTAACAATGAGGGTACTTAAGTCTTTGTTGACCAAATGTCTCACTTATATAAACTTATGTTATAAACTAGCTTAATTAATTCACTATTCACCAAAACAAGGCACATTGTTGTGAAATTTTTGATTTCCCATTGATATAGACTTCCAAATGTGATACTATATAGTACACATGTTAATTAAAGAGTAATGATGGACATTTAGCCATTCAAAACTCATTTACAAGACAATTTTTCAAAAACGTGCTTTAAGACTCCTTAAAGCACATTTTGTGTTTTAACTTGTTTTCAAGCTTGGTTTTCTTTGCTAATTGATTTAAAATGACCATTAGAATATTACTAAGGTCTTATCATGATATTTGGGTACTCACCCAAGTCTCTCCAAGCTTAGAGCACATTTTTGCCCTAATTGCCCTTAAGGCATTTTCTTACGTTTTCCTTGGTTTAAATTGTCTACCAATCTTTCTAAGGCATATTCTAGCCTTAATACATCATAATTTGATGTTTACTTAGCATACTTAGGTTTGGGGTATTTCAGGAAGAGATTAGAGGCATTTCCTTGATTTTAGGAATCAGTTAAAGTGAATCTAGACACTTTGATTCCTAAATAATCTTACCAGCCTATAGATAAAAGTGGGATTGATTATCTTGTGGTGATAAGCATTGGAGGTTAGGATATTCTATCATCTGCTTGGTTAAATAACAAAGCTAGTTTTATGGGTGAATCCTAACTACTTTGGTTATAACCACCTTATGCGCCTAAGAGAGAAAAAGGAGGAATCTTGTTACTTTATTGAGATATTAGTGGCGAATCCTATCTATAAGGAGAGAGGATAGGGGTGGCACTAATATAGTAAGTTGGTTGAGAAAAGATGCCAAAATCCAAGGGATAATGGGCGGCACTTATTTAGGAGACAAACTAGGAGATAAAAGTGCATTTATCTTTGTGATAGTTGGCGCCACTTATCTCTAAGGGTTTGTTATGATTCTAGTTGCCTCACTTCCTTATAAATATTAGGAGATGGAGAACGTGGTGGGGGAGAGAAATCCTTCCCAAAAGGAATCCAAGATCAATCCTAAGCAACCAAAGAGAGCTAAGCTTTTGTTCCTCACAAAGTTAAGATCAAAGGTCCTTCCTTTACTCCTTATTCTTCCAAGAGAGTTAGGGGAAAGATAGAACATGGTGTTCTTGATCTCCTTGCCCCATAAGTGAGTTCTAAATCAGAAGTGACCAAGGTTAAAGACTTCACCTTTGCTAGAGTCCAAAGAGCAAGCAAGTGAGTTCCGAAGTTCCCTCCTTGTTCTTGTGGATTGGCGGAGTGTGGGAGTGCCAAAGATCTAACCAGGCTGAAATCGCACGAGTTGTCCTGCTCCAAACCTACTCTTGGAGTTGAGTGGTTGAAGGGGTTCTTGTGTATGGTTGGCTAAGTCAAACTGAGGACGGTACTGCATTCAAGTTCCTCTTTGTCCCATTCAGTTTAAGTGAAGTTTTGTTGGTGCGTGGCGAAGGTGTTGGAAGGCTGAAGGGATCGGGCGTGATTCTAGCCGATCACAGCGAGTATATTATCGTGTGACAAGTGTGGTATCAGAGCTATGTTCGAATTGGAGCCACGTTCGACCAGAGCTGCATAAAGTTTGGAACTTTATAAGCTACTCAACAAAACAAACCGACAACAAACACTTCAAAGGTGCAATCTTGTTTCTCTTCGAGTTTCCTTCTTCACCAGCGGCTTTTCTTCACTAAAGGTTGGACCTTTACCCACTTCGACACTTCAACATGAAGCCAGCAAACTCTTGTGATGGTCACTTGAGAAATTTACGTTGGAAAAAGTAATTGAAGGAAGAAAAGGCCAAGCACATTCAACAGGGAATGTCATCGTCGTCTTCAAGTTTCGTTTCTGATGGCGATTATGATGGAGAGAGTATTAGCACTCAAGGAGGCAGTAAACCACCTCTTGAGGGAAAGTTTAATGTAGAGGAGGGTTAGCTAAGATCACCAGCTTGTGAGCATGAAGTGGCGCAAGAGATAGGCGCAAAAGGAAGTCTGTAAGGCTACGGATGAGGTTAGCTTCTGTTTTCCACCCAAATCTCCTTCTTCAATGGGTTTTATGGATGATCAAACTAAAGTAGAAGAGGCTCAAGCAAGTATCCAAAGTTCCAAGGTGTGTGGCGCACCAAGTAAGGGAAGAAACATGCGCCTGGGGTGCAAGATTGTTCTTTGCCGTGAGCCGAGACAATACAAGGCTAGAGCTGATGTTGGCGCAATAAAGGTGAGACCTTTAGGTGTGGCCAAGGGTGTGGAAACTCAGAACGAAGCAAAAAACAAACCATGGGCAACTAAGGAAGGGTTTGGAGAGGATTTCCTAGATACCACCTTGTTCTTGCAAGGAGAGGTAGGATGGTGCTTCCTAGGGTCCCAAAATTTGAACTTGGTTCTTGTGGTGGCCACGGTGGGCCAAAGAGGAAGGCAAGTGGGAGCCCTAATGTTGAGGAAGGGTTGTGCATCCGGGATGTGCAAGGTATGGTTTGTGACCAAGTGAATCAACCCAAAGCGAAGCCTAAGTTTAGTACGAGGTCGAGGCGGATGTGTGGTCCAAATTCGGTGCTTGGTAAGGCTCTTGCTGAAGCGGCTGTGAAATACCCCAAATCTAATTAACATTATAAAACCATTATTTAATGAAAAATAATCCAAATATAAACCATTTCACGTACGCATGCAAATACATGCATGAAAACGTTACGTAAAAGTAGTCGTTTCACGATAAACGCTAAAACGCCTTAGAAACATGCGATTAAGCATGACCTTGTATGACCTTCTAAAACTCAAACCAAATGGTCATACCCTCATTATATGACTATACAAACATAGTCCCTAGGCTATATTTAGTCAAAAACGCAAAACGCTCGGGAGTGCTCACGCACACCCCTCAAAGCATGAAAAGCCCGGAGATGAGCCGAGGCGGCATGAACTCCTATATAATTAATTCTTAGAGTTCCTAACATCATTAATAATCATTCTAAAGAAAACCCACGAGCTAGTTTCTCAAAATTCAACAAAATCCTTGGGGGAATTTCTTAACGCTCCAATTTTGCCCGGGAGTGTCCCGATAGCCCGGGAATTATGTCATGAGTTGATGTAACCCCATATAACTCAATGTAACACCTTAATATATCATTATTGACTATAAACAATGTTTATAAACACTTGGAACTCATAGCGACAGCTTATTTTCCAAAATATCCTTAGAGCACAAAAACGCACCTTCGGGTGTCACTAAAACGCGTTTTACGCAATTACCTTGTAATTTTTGACATGCCATGAATTATGAATATTAAATGGGGATGAATTGAACCTCTAAATAAACTAAAGGCAGTGTCAAACAAGGAGCTCTATAGGGGATGATTTTCTACCTAAAAAGTAGTATAAAATTTACATTTAAAACTTATAAAAGACATAGAACATGGTGACTCACCTTCCCATGTGCTATAATACTTTAAAACAGAAGAATATAAGTCTCATTTGACCTCCATGCTGTCGAAATCCTGCAAGAAAACAAGGCCATGTTAGCTTGACAAAAGCAAAAATTATTAAGGCAAAAAGTAGAATCTAGATCTACTTTTTGATTTGTTAAATCCAAGTGACACTCCATGCTTGTCTAAGGCATGTGACTGCCTATTTAAGGGGCCTAAAACAGCCTTGAAATCGTATACATACATGGAGGGAGAAGAAGAAAATTGACATTGAAAAATCAAAAGAACTAAACCTTACCTAACTTACCATATCACCTTGTCTAGCATGATTTATGCAGCTTGTCCTCTACCTCTTATCATGGCCGAATGGGTGCCTTAATTTAGGGATTTTGGAGCCTAATAAACTAAAGATAAACAATAAACAAAGTCTAGACCTAACATGCCAATTATGGGTCCAAAATAAACAAATCAAAATTCCTTCCAAACCTAGCTTAAGTTATACGGTTGCAAGCCATTCTCTTCACTCCTTGCAACCGGTTTGGTAAGCCTCCTCTCTTCTTCTTTCATCTTCTTCCTTTGAAGCTCTTAAGTCCATTAATGGAGATTTAACTTCTATCTTCATTTCTATGTTAATTTCCTAGCATTTCTCATCAAGTCTTGAAGCAAAATTCTTCCTAGCATAACCACAAGGTTTCAGCATCAAATAATACTCCAAGGAAGTTGTCTAAATCAACATTAATCCAAGGAGCATCCAAGATCATCTTAAGGTATTTTTCATGCTTGAAAATCCTTAAGACACATTTTTTGTGTAACCGAATCCTACATCTTCTAAGGCACTTTTCTTCTTCATTTTCATGAAGGAAAGTTTGTTCTTCATTCATCTTAGGTGTACCGAAATTCTAAGAAGAAAAGCTTAAGGTAAATCCTTGGAATACTACTTACAAATCTACTTAAGATCTTTGTTAAAGATCTAACTCCTAAACTCCTTGACCTCTTGCATAAAAACCGAAGTGGAGCATCTATTTCCATTGGAGAAACCTTGGGAATTCAAGAGGAGTTCTAGCACTTAACCATCCTTTATTAAGAGTAAGTTTACTAAGCCAATATTTGTGTTTTAAGCTTGGTTAAGCTTTTAAAAATTGTACAAAAATTATGTACACCTTCTTAGGAGTCTAAAATCGAAACCATATGGTAACATATACCAAAAATATAATCTATAACATATATGGAAAATATTTACCTTAAGACACATTTTTGTGTCACAAAATTTACATATGTTAAATACATATTCATACCGAATTGTCAAGGGCAAATATGCTCTATTTTGAGCTAAAAATCAATCTAAGACATTAAAATAATTTTTACATGAGTTATATGGCTCATATGAATTTATGTATAATTATTTTGACATATAAATCTACCTTTATATACTATATGGTATCTTATAAATTATGGCCGAATGGTTTTGGTGAAGAATAGGTTTTAATGAGCTACATATGTATATAAACTTATATTATAAAGTTTGGTGTGTTAAAAATATTTTACTAGTGCTTAAATGGCTAATTAATTAAGTTATGTGGCTAAATTGTAAATTTTGAAAAGATTGGTGTATATATAGTAAAAGCCAAGATTTATGGGCTTCTTTGGGTAATTATGATATAATATAAAGGTAGGAATTAAGTTTATGAATTTTAGTTAATTTTAACAAGTGTTAAATTAACAATTTATAAAGTTTGGGGCTATTTTGTAATTTATAAAACTTATTATGAAAAGTTGGAGTTTAATATGGGGCGAAACCATAATTAGGAGAAATATAATGTACACTTCCGAAATTTAGAGGAATTAAATAATTAAACTATAGTTTATAAGTTATTAAGTAACTATTATAAAGTTTTGGGGTGAAAATGTAAATAATGGAAAGTTTATGGCAAAGCCGAATTACTTTGGGTTAGATTGGTAATTTAAGGAATTATATGTATACATTCGGTAATTAAAGGGAATTAAAATTAAAACTATAGTTTATAAGACATTATGTAAAGGTTATAAGATTTTGAGGTTAAATTGTAATTATAGGAAAGATTATGTTAAGGCCAAAAGTTTGAGGGGCTAAGTTGTAATTTTCGAAAAGTTATGATATTCAAAAGTTATATACCGAAATATTAATGGTGGTTTTGTAATATAATTAAATAAGGAATTAAAACTATATAATATAATGAGATTAGAGTTTAAATGTAAAGTTTATGAAATATTATGATTGTTTTGTAAATAACCGAAATATAAGGGTAAGAATTTAGATTTAAATAAATATAGGTCCTATGTGGATATTTGGAGGAATTAGAAAAAGAATTTTGATTTAAGGGATTATGGGATTAAAACTATGGCTTATATAGTTATAAGGAATTTAAAGGTAACCAATAAATATTATTTATGGTTAAAAGGCGGAATAATAAAAACTATAAGGATATTATGTCCATGTATGGCATATAAATATAGTTGAGAAATTATAAAGTTATTATGTCATCTAGACAATTAAAAACACGTAACATAAATAGTACATGAATAAATATATACATATATGTACATTAAAGGATTTATAAATAAATCAAGAAGGAATAACAAAATAAGTTATACATTAAATCGTAAGATAATTAAAAGAAATTACCACACAATATAAGCTATTCATTAAGACTATATAAATTGGAATATATATAAACACCTTAATTATCAATGAGGTTAAGAGGTTAAAGAAACTATCTAAGTATGCAGAAATAAACCTCACATGAAATAACAAATACAGAATTGTTGAATGATCCAATAAAATTATTATACAAGGGTAACATAAATTAAGCCTCTCAGTTAATCCTAATATAGGACAATACTTGACCAGACGTTGACCAGGATATATTCAACTGCAATCTACGGTGAACGGTATGGGATTCTTGCAACCTGTTTGCTACCGGATTACACCGGCCTGTGTGCTATCAGTTGTTTGAAATAACGACCAAGATAATTAATGTAAAATGTTGTACTACTCTTGTGCACTGTTGTGTTACTTTATGTGCATGATGATACTAACTGTAACATGTATGCCCCACGCATACAACACTACATTACCAGTGGATTAAATACCTGCGTTTTATTACCGAGAACTTGTACTCAAGTTTCTCACTAACTTCACTCTATAACAAACGACGTTATCCTAAACGTGATGACTGACAATACACATCGTGTCCTTGCTTAACATCCTTGTGTGACACCTAACAATTCTATACTACGAGAACGAGGAGCCAGTTGGATCTGGCCATGCATGCTACAGGAGCTGTACCTGTCTCAGGTCGTCTCCTATTCAATTTACGTCGCGACAGAAGTTTTGGGTGCACTCTTTGTCCACTCACTGGGACCGTACCGGAACATTTCAAGTTAAGAGGAAGACTTCACTTCTCTCGAGGGTACGATACTCACCTCTTTTAAGTACAGGAGATAACTACGTTATCTTCTGAGGGAATTATTACCCACCTCTTTTAAGAAGGTCACTATACCTTCACTATATTGACATACTCTTATACACCTATCAGTCCCATTGTGTGGACCCGACTACTATCAAATGATTACAGAACATCTAACTTGACCTTCTGAAGTCTTGTTCTATGTGACATTGTTGTCCTTGTATGGATACTTGTTATTATCGTGTTATGCTTGTTTACAACTTTATAAAAATGAACTGCATGTATTCGACAAAGTAGTTGGTGTGGCCCAGTAGCCGATGGGCTGCACGTTTTCCATACCAGCGTTGTTTGCTGAGCCCCTTTGGGGGCACCCCCACTTTTCAGGTACCTGAAGTTGAAGAGATTACCACACCGAGTGTAGGTGGGGTAGATCAAGCGATGGGAGTTTATTACTAGCTATTTGTTTTACTTGATTATTGTACATTTGAGTTTGATTCCTAGTATCTCGGGTTGTGTTCGTATTCAGACCGTGACTTTTGAGATTTGTATTTGGAGTTAGCCTTGTTAGTCACAAGGGTGGCTAACGGCATTGTAATACTGCCCGGTTATTGTAATTTATTCCGCTGCAGTTTAAGTTTTATTGGGAGCGATCGTCGTTCAGGTTATTAGATTTCGGGTTGGGGTGTTACAAAAAGTGGTATCAGAGCGTAGTTACGCTCTGGATACAAGAATACACTGAGATTAGGATTTCTAAAGCTTTAGGTTACGGGTTGAGTGATAGTATAGAAAGGAGTTTAAGTTAGTTTTACTTAGACTACTATCCAAGACCAAGATTGTGACCACAATATCTAATATACATCAACATCCTGTAGATGTCAGGAAGAGGTGGACGCCGCGGACAGACAGCAGAGGAGTCGCCCGTCAGGCTGGCTGATATTGCTACCTTGATAGCTCAAGCATTTGCATAAGCGGGAGTTGCACAGCAGCAGCTGCTGCAGCAACCTCCACCGCCACCACCCAGAGAGAAGGATTGGGTGAAGAGTTTGGCTGATCTCAGACCGACTGTATTTAAAGGATAGAATGACCCTGTACACTTAGAGGCTTATATCATGGAGATGGAAACAGCATTTGAGACACTCGCCGCCCCAACTAGGGACAAGGTGAGGCTCGCTACCTTTTACTTGAAAGATGCAGCAAGGGATTGGTGGAATATGGTGAAGGCCGACCATATGGACGATCCAGCTTTCACTTGGGGAGCCTACACCGCACTCCTTAGGGGCAAGTACTACCCGGCCCACACTAGGATGGTGAAGACTAGGGAGTTTGACGCGCTGGAATAGACTGGAAAGATGACCGTGGATGAATACTATGCAAAGTTTACTTCACTACTCCGACTACTACCCGGATTAGGCTACTCGGACCAGATTTTGGTCGACCGGTTCTATGAGGGACTGAGTCCTCGGCTCCAATTTGGGATGGGACCAGTCATTCCCACCAGCTTACAGGTAAAACAGGGAAAATATAAACCAGTTGGAATTTTATTACCTACTATACTCCGTCATGGGAGATTTGGAAACTGATACCTTGAGATTTCAGGAATGTTTCCATGCTGCCGCCGTTGTGGAGATCACATGCAAAAGAAGGGATGCCTTGAGCTTCCAGAAGAGAAAGGATGGGCCTGGCAGCGATGATGCCAAGCAGGGAAACTCCAACAGAAGGAACAAACCCTTTCAGAGAGGCCAGGGGTCCTATCAGGGTAAGGGGAACCAGACTGCTGGAAACCCCCAGCCAGTAACCCACGGAGCGGCAAAGCCACAGAAAACCTACCCATCTAAGGGTAGGCGCTCAAACCAAGCAGTTAAATTTGAAACTTATGTGATTATTTCAGTACCATTAGAATATGTAATTGACCTCGATTGTATTAGGTTTTGGACATGGCTCAAATACGGGCCAGAAGTTTGTCCACCATTTCAACTATAGACAATGTCAAAAGGATCACCCGGTGTGGACTGCCAAGGGGAGAAAGTCCAGTGCCGCCACTGTCAGATATGGGGACACCGTGCCTTCGAGTGCATTAAAAACCCGGAGAGCAGGAACTACCGCCCGGGAGCAAAGGCAAACACCGGCCATAAGAGTGGAGCCAGCGATACTCGTCTTCCACCAACAAACCAAGCTCAGGGAGCTAAGGGCAAAGGCCTAGCATCGGGACCCGCCCTGCACGTTATGGACCGCTCAGACGAAGCTGGTACTTCTACCAACCCAGGTATTACTAAACCCATACGAACATGTCATTGAGCAGTGAATGTTGTGAATGAGTGCTTGCATGCCTTAAGTGCCTAGTTGAGTAGGAAAGAACTAATAAGACTCACTAGTAGAATTTTAAACCACGTAGGAAGCTATAAGATATGCTTTCCTATCCCCTCACCGCCTTCCCTGGAAGAAAACATCATCAAAGCGCAAGAACCAGCGAACGAACAATGTAAGGTTATCCAACCAGGATTAATACTACTCAAAGAATACCTAACGCCGGAAACAAAAATTGCAATCATCAAGAAATGTCAAGAACTGGGAGCAGGACCAGGAGGGTTCTACACTCCCGAATTTCCAGGAGGATCAAAAATGAAGCTGAAAATGATGTGCTTAGGAAAGGACTGAAATCCTTACTCAAAGACCTATCAGGATACAAGAAATGGAGATGGAGTGCAAGTACCAAAAATCCAGAAGAATTTTTGCAAATTGTGGAACAAGCAGTTAATACAACTCAACAGTTAGAAGAAGATCCAGTTCCCAATCTAAGGGCTGATCTATGTATCATCAAATTCTATGAAGAAGGAGGCCGTTTAGGATTACACCAGGACAAGGATGAAACACAAGGGTCCCTCGATTAGGGGATACCAGTATTGTCTTTGTCAATTGGAGATGACACAGAGTTCTTATATGGCGAGCAGAAGCGTGTGGACCATGCGAAGAAAATCATATTGAAGTCAGGAGATGTTTTAATAATGGGTGGAAAGTCAAGGTTGCTATACCATGGAATTAAAAGGATTAAAATAAACTCAGCACCTTCGACAGTGATAAACACCACCCACATGAAACCAAGAAGATTAAGTTTGACTTTTAGAAAATACTAGTATTGTAATTGTCTTTAGACACCTGAAAGAAGATCATCTCATCAATGTAGCATTATTGTTATGAAAAGTGAATGTCTTTCGACCTCCATCATATGTCAAAGTACTTACCCAGATTCTGTTGTTAGGTTGTGCTAAGGAGACGGAAGGTGCCTTAAGTATACTTACTGAGGAGGAGGCCAGCAAGGGCGGCACGATCCTCACTGGTACCTTTCCTGTCAATAGAGTGGCTGCATCAGTACTGTTCGACTCCGAAGCCTCACATACCTTCGTTTCGCCTTCGCTTGCGGGGAAGTTGGGGCTAGACGCTGTAAAGTTAACTGACTTCAAGGTGGCACTCCCGTCTAAGGAGGAGGTCAGTTGCACTCGTCTTTATAGAGGAACCACTATCCGTATTAAGGAGGAGGAATTTCCCATTGACCTAATTGAGTTCAGAGGTCTAGGATTCGACGTCATAGCCGGGATGGATTGGTTGGGGCGGCACAGAGGCCACATCCTTTATGCAGAGTGCAGACTGTTACTTAAGAGCCCAACAGGAGTGACAGTGTGTACACCCCTACTATTAATACAGTCGTTAACGGTCCAATCTCCTTACTCATTCATATACGCAGCGGATATATACTTACATACTATGGGTGATACAATGCCGTTAGTCACCCCCGTGACTAACAAGGCTACTGATTCTACATACAGCATCGGTCTGATGGACCGGAATCCCGAGTACTACAAATCTACAATACATCTCCACTTACCAATACTACTAACACTCTCTGCATTCAATGCAATACTCCAAGTACCAACAAGATAATCTACGTACCGAGTTTACTAGTTCCTTATACAATATAATACCTCTTCAAGTTCGTACATACTCACTAAGAGATACTTACTACCCATTCCTCGCTACTACATTCTTCCTAAATACAAGGGGTGTGCTAGTTAGTACACCTCTGCATTCTGCTGCTACTATCATGTAGTCGCCGTTCTCGTTCCTTGACCACATTCGCCTCGGGTACCTGCACACTAAAAAATGTCCCCCGAAGGGGTCACTTTCGCCGAGCATGATAACCGCATACCCCGCGTACTAGTGAGGGTACGCCGACCACTTGGTCGAATACATGCGGTTCATTTTCATACAACATACATGCATAGATGCTTCCATACTATACTACAATACTTTACACAAAACACACACAATCTTTAATACATACACTTCAGTTCACACACAGTAATCCATACAGCCCAACGGTACATACTTACCTTTCCTGAAGTCCACATTACACATACAATATACAATACATACGCAATTCAATAGACTTGTAGCTCATATTGGTCCACCCGGGTTAATCGGGTGGAGATTACTCTTTTACTCATTTACTCCATACTTACACATACATACTCATACATACTTACGGATCCATACTTACTTACTCTTACCTTACTCAAGTTAAGTCGTCGGGACCTCCGGCCCTGGGGACTACTCCGTCCCACCACCGGGATTTTACTTGGTTCACTAATCCAGGATGCTACCCACTTAAGGGATTTGGGCCGTGGACCAGCTTACGAACCAGGAATCGGATCCAACCTCTTGTGTCACCTCTCTCACGCGTGGCCCGAAGCTATATCGGACTTGTACTCATTCCATTTACTCACTTAAGTTAGGAGTTAGATAGTTAGGAATTAGCACAAGTCAACATTCAAGCCACAATTACAAATACAATGCCCAATATACATTCATACGAAGTATAATCCAATACATAAGTACAATACAAGATTCATTACACCACATCATCATCCACACATTTCATGAATTATACAAACTATGTTTCAAGAGAAATATACCAAGAACATATACACAAACACAAGTAAGTGCAATATAGTCCGATTCGTGCATTTATCTTATTAGGTGATCAAGTAAGCACACAATCGGGTAACCAGATTAGGATACAGGGCTGAAGAATCATACCTTTCACCTTTCGTACTTGTATCCCAATGTCCCCCGGTATTCACAATTCAAATCCTATTATATACATACATTCAAACGATTAATCTAACTATTACTATTAATTCAATCGCTCTTACTATGTTTACTAATTCATACTTACTAAGTCCCTTAAGCTTCCTACACTTACACATTACTTACTTATTTTCATTACCTTAAGTTTTATTTTCTTACTACTACTATTAGCATGCTTCATACATGTCATTTATATATATGTTTGGGTATACACATATATATATATATATATAATTATTATTTAATTGAAATAATAATTTTTTTTTTTTGACTGGACCGGACTTGCGACCGACCTTGCAAGTCCGGTCCATTCCATAGCTATCTACACCGGAAATTTCTGGCCCGACCGAACTTGCAAGTCCGGTCGCAAGTTCGGTCGATTCCAGTAGCTATCCTCGGGAAATTTTTCTGGACCGACCGAACTTTGCGAGTCCGGTCGCAAGTTCGGTCGATTCCAGTAGGTTACAGACGGGAAAATTTCTGGTCCGACCGACTTGCAAGTCCGGTCGCAAGTTCGGTCGATTCCAGTAGCTCCCCGTCTTTGTAAATCTGGGCTTGACCGAACTTGCAAGTCCGGTCGCAAGTTCGGTCCGGCCCAGTATTTGCATTTTAATTTCTGTTTTCATCCCCTCTTTTACCCATACTTCCCATTGTTCCTACACTTAATCCCACCTATTATGACACTAATTAAACCTCCTAATACACCTTATTCATCATCACCAACTCCTTACTAAATCCATCAATCAACTTCACAATTCCTTACTTCCTTTCCACAACTTACAAACAGTTTTTCATCCTCCAATGCTACAGATTTTGTTCCAACTTCTTACATCCATACTTCCTCTACCAATGTCACTCCTAGCATCCCAAATACATCCAAAGCAACTACAACATCTATACCCAGTCCAACACTCTTTTACCAATTCTTACACACTAATTTTTCCCAACTTCTCCATACATTCTTATATCCTTTTGCTACAGATTTTCACACTTCTTGTTTCTCTTACTACAACTACCTCTCCATCACCACTAAACATACCACTAACTCCAATACACACCTTGGTCTTCCTTTTCACCAAGCCATCCATAAATGTACATTTCCCACCAAAAATTTGCCATAGCCCACCTACTTTTCCTTACATCTCCACATACACTTTTTCACAAAATCATTCCTATTTTAGCCACACCCATACAAGGGTCCTACCAGCAATTAAGCAAATTAAATCCATCCCAATACACCAATACTCCATCAAACATCAATACTAATACTCATACACAACCATTTGGCTCCAAGGCCTACAATTCACATACTAATGCACAAATACTCAAACTTACTCACAATTACTCAACTTCCAATACTACAATACCAATACAATAGTTTAGGTTCTTTTATTTGTTTACCCATTCCATTACTCTAATGCATAAAATTAACATTAAGAGGAGCTCTTACCTTGAGCTTATATTTCTTCATTCCTTTTCCAATTCTCCTCTTCTTTCTTTCTTGCCCAAATCGGCCATATGGGGAATGGAGTTACCAAACTCCATTCCCACCACCCAAAGCACATAAAACAAGTGCAATTAAACTACTAATCCTTAAATTAGTGCTAATTCATTTAAAGTGTTAAAACACAATTTCTAGGGTTTACCTTTTGAAGCTTTTAAGAGGGTTTTAGCCCTTGGTTCAAGAAGGTGAATCCACCACCATTGCAAGGTTGATATTATGCTCAAAAGAGAGAGAAAAACAAGGTATTACATATGGGTAAAAGCGGTTATGAGAGGAGATGGTGGAAACATGAGTTTTTCATGTAGATTTTTACCTTGTTGGAAAGAGGAGACTCCAAGCTCCATAATGGTGTGTTTTTCTCTTTGAATGGGGTATACCCACGAAAATGAACTTCCTCATTTTTGGATTTTGAAAAGAGAGAAGTGTAGAGGATGATGAGGGGTTTCAAATATGTAGTTATTTTTACCTTTGGAGTTCAAGTGGAGCTAGAGTATGTGGAGAAAGGGAAGAAGCCATGGGAGGCCATTGGAGCTTCTTGAAATCGCCCAAGCCAGAGAGAGAGGAGGGAGGAATCGGTGAGAGAGGGAGAAATGGGAGAGAGAAGAGGGAAAGGTGAGAATGAGAGGTGAGAGAGTGTTATTTTGCTTTTTGTACTTTACTCTTTTACTTTTTGATTTACTTATTTGTTATCTAGTTACATGTGTGTGTGAGGGGTTATTTAACCCATTAAAACCGCCCCCTTACTGTTATACTAGCTGGAGCGTTTTTTGTCTTTTACAGAAAACGCTCGTTTTTTACCCGGTTTAGGTACTATTCACTAACCGGGCCCGTTTTCCGGAATTTCCTCGTTTATTATTCTTATTAGTTATTAAGCTTCCATAAATGCTTAATAATTGTTATTTAATGATTTATAATTTTACGGGTCCGTTTGACCACTTAAAGTCACGTTTTCGGGTTCTCTCGAAAAACGTGCTCTAAAGCTCTATTGGTGTTTTAATTCATTATTTGGATCCGTTTTCTTCGGGAGTTGTTCCAATATATTATTTAGGTCTTATTAAACCTTTGGAATCCATATAATACGCTAACCGAGGTCTCATACCTCCTATGGTTATCTAACGCTTATTTAGCGTTTTTCGCCTTTTAAGCGTTTCTTTATTTCTTTTGGATTTATTTTCCTTACAAATATTAATTAGGCATTGTTAGGCCCTTAAATACATATTAGAATTATGTTAATCCCTGTATTTAAGTTCGGGTATTTCAATCTACCCCCTTAAGAAACTTTGTCCTCAAAGTTGTTCAATGATACGGGATTACTATACTTACTCATTCATACATGTCTAATACCAAACGTCACACATTCTTCCTCCTTACAATTCCCAAATCCATTACTCACGGTCTCTACATTCCATACCATACGAATGTACTATACTTACTCCAATCCATATTACTACCAACAGTCCGGTTCCTCATTACAAACTTTATACATGCATACAGTGCAAAGCTATCCCCAAAGCAATGCAATACCATCACAATCCCGTAGGCACTCGGGTCATCTCGACACAGGACTCCTCTATGTCCTGTTGCCTTTGGAATAATACAACATACTACACTACTATCTTCTCCGGTACAAGCTTCTCACAAATTCTTAACCTTCCGTCTAAGAGATACTTCACTACTACCAATTAAAAATTTTCTAAAACACATAACTCCAAAGTCCAATATATATATACCTTACTTCTATCATATGTGTGATTTTTGTGACCACTTAGGGGGAGCTTCAAGAATCATTCGACCCTGATGTGATCAGCATCAGTGTTGAACTATCTTTCCACCCCAATTTGTGTTCGGTTTCCCTTGATCTGATCAGGATCAAGTTCGACTTCCCACATCAGTTTCAAACAAGCAATTAATTCAATTATTTTCATGTTTTATCTTTTTACTCTTCCTAGTCATTCATACATCTCCAAAGGATGGAATCAGTCCATCAATCCTCCTCACTCTATTTCCCCAATTGCTTTACTCCATGGTTCAATCCTAATGCTCATTTCCTCAACCTTCACTACTTCCATCCATTACTCACTATCATATCCTATATTCTAACTACGGAATACTACACTTATGAGATTTAGTTGGCTTCAATTGTTTCACATATTTTACTTACGATTCCACTACTCATAAACTTCATTCATCTACTATCCTCATTCATTTTGTAATACTACAAGGTTACCATACTTGTGGAGCTCCGTCCACTACTCATTACTTTTCTTTTACTAATACTCTTATGCTGGTGTTACAAGGTAGGTACATTCCTCCTATGGTATTTGCATGTTTAATGCCTAGTTACCATAATTACAATGTGAATGAGTACTTATGTTTATTTAACATAGTACCAATCATCAATTTGATTCTCATTTGTGCTATGCACATTACGGTTTAAGTTTTTATTCATAAAACTTGCATTAAGCGGTTTCGCTCTACCCCCCTTAAAAGGGATTACGCCCACGTAATCTACCATATTTTATTATCATTAAACTTTGGTTTAATCAGTCTGGGCAAACTGGAGCGTTTAGCTTCACTACCGTATACTATACATATGCTCTGGTCAAAGGGATCTTAACCATACCAATGGTTTAGTCTTTGCATCAAGAGTTCCTATATGAGTTTATTTAACTCATATTAATTCGATTCTAGCCTAATCGGCTTCAAGGCATTAATAGCCATTATATTATGCTCACTAGGTACATTAACTCCTAGCTAGGGCCCACTAGCTTCTGCTGCGCGACCCTGATAACTTGGGTTATCCACCCTTCTTGTTACCCTTAACGTGTTACACATCACCTTTTATCCGTCTATTATGGGCATAAGGTTTATTAAACAAATGCGGCATTCTTTTACCGTGTTTGAACTCCAGGAGTTGTAGGTTTATAACCAGCTCTCTGGTAATCTACTGCACATGCTATTCGTGCTTCCACGATTATTCGCTAAGTTCCTCCGACTTATTGTCGAGCGAGGTTAAGTCACTACTTAATTGTAGTACTTCCTCTTGTCAATAGCTTCTGAATTACAATTACACAGTTCTTCTGGTTCAGTACAAGTGTTCTTTACTTGTATGACCTCGCATTGATATGCGTCGGTCCTAGTGACTTTCTTAAGTCCCTTTCGCCTTTTATTCCATTGGAATTCACATCTGTGACTGTTAGTGTGTGTTACACTCTTCGTGCTTCTTTGGCCTTAGGCCGCACGGTCTGTTGCTAAGCTTGCTTAACTGGCTAGTGCCATGTTTGTTGGTGAAAAGAAGGGTTTACTACGGTTTACATTCTCCATATCCCTAGCCATCCCATTAGATCATTAGTTGCACAAGTGCAATACCAAAACACTCAGTCATACAGAGTGTAGAGGCGTAAACGCTTGGCAGTAAGTCACTTATGTAATAGGAAAGAATATTTATGCCTGTCATCTCGTACTTATACTCCGTGTCATTATCTGTTACTTCTTCATATCGGTCGCTTGTCGCGCACCGTATTCTTACTCATTATACGACATCGTTTTTACTGTTTCTGTTACTGTGATAGTTTCTCTTCACTCATTGCCATGTCATTGGCACCATTCCCTTATGGTATGAATACCCTGGGGTTTCCAATGTTCGTGGGTATGACGGTTGTTGTAGCATACCGCACTACTACTATCTTCCCATTGTTGGGATGTTTTATTTCAGTTTAGGTTTCATGTGTAGGTTGGCTTACCTCACATTATTTTCATCATTTGTGATACAATTCACCAAGTATCTTGGTTGACCAGGATGAAATAACTCATCGGGTCATAAGCTCCCTTGAGCGTTAATCATTCGGGTTCAATGTGTGTTCACATTAATTGCTTTGATAATTATTGCCTTTCAGTGCTGGGCATTGGTTTAGGCTCTAGCTGTGTAGTTTTACTTTGTATGTACATCACCGGGACATCCCAAGAACTTCAAGGGTTTTCTGGTCCCGTTCTCCAATTGAAGAGTACTCTGTCATTGATAAATGAAAGTTCTTGTTGAGTGGTTTGTCTCCACTCATAGGTCTACTGACAAGGTTGGCTATGTTGGTGTTTTCCCAATGGTTTACCACATGCTTGGGTGCATATGGAGTATACTTACTCCTTTAGTCGTAATGGTTTGGAAATCTCATTTCCTTATTCCTTCACCCCTGGCAATATCTATTGCGTGGTTTGTTGTTATAGTAAATGGAAGCCTTTTCTAAGGGTTCACATCATCACTGCATTGGTGGTCTTTGGTTAATGAGGGGTACCTTCCCTTGGTTTTCTCGTAGTGTCCAAGTGTGGACTAGGCCAATGTTGGCATTATCATGATTCTTATGCCTCTGTGTACAATGGCTACAGAAGGCATGAGGGGTATTTAAGCTCCGTCAACTGTATACTAGGCTGATACTCTAGTGACAGTGACATTGAGTTGGCCATTACTCCCAGCCACTCAGGATGTTGGGTTTGAATTTATGGTCCAGTTGTTGATTTCTTGCGTATAAGGCAATCCCTCTTGTAAGTCTTGTTAGTAATGGTGTGGGTTTTACAACCGTTTTAAGGTTTACACAACGCATCAGGTTATGGCTTTAGAGCCATATTGCTACAAGCTATGCTCTTTGCAAGCTGCTTATACACGTTCCACTCCATGTATACCGTCATAGGTTGGAGGTATTATTGGGCTCCATGGTAAGTCGTGGCATCACGCTTCCGTTCATAGGAGACCTTCTTAGGCAAATGGTGTTAATACGTGTCTCTCAGTATCTTAGGGCATTTCCTGTTAAGTGAAATCCCTTCGGGTCCTAACCGAGTGTTCGTTCTAACTTTCATGCTCATATCATTACGCTTGTTCAATTGTTGTTACCGCAGACACCACTTCAAGGATCGCTCCTGGGTGTTGGTAGCTGTGCCGTTACGTCCGGCTAATGTTTATGACATGTGTGTCCACTGTACCGTCTTGTGGTATTGTACTTGAGTCGTCCCTTTTTGGGTTATGACGTCTCCCGTCCTTGGGTAGACTGTTTACGCTTGCTCCTAGGGCTTGAGTCTAGGTTTATATATCCTCTCCGATGATGGATTATATTTAGTGGTAATTTAGTGCTCGCTCTTGGGAGTTCTGTCCCGTTTGTCTGAGCATTGTGGTGTTCACGTTAGGCAACTGCCTTATTGTGTTTAGGCTGGGTATACCTTCCAGCTGTCAGGTAATTGCTTGATTATTTGAGACATATCCAATGTCTATACTTACTAGCATGTGCTCTTTGCACTTCCTAGTTCTTATTCCTCATTTTCAGATGGATTCTCTGAGTTCCTTTACGCTGAATTGTCTGAGGTGTCCAGTTGTCCTGGGTTGAACTTACTGATGGTCCGTAGAACGGAGTTGACTACTTCCTGTGTGTCGTACACTACATGTATACATACGTGGGGTACCATGTTGATACGTTACCACTTACCCAACTATATGTCGGGCCCACAAGCTCCTTCGGAGTGCGGTTGTCCCACATCCCGTAACGGGTATACTCGTAGTGTTCGTCACACGCCTAGGTGAAGTATTCTGTTGCCCACTCCTCTTGTATCATCCTGTGATACTCACCATAATGTTGTTGATCTGGTTTTAAAATCCAAGGTTTTTAAAAGAGGGTTGTGGTTTTGAAAAGAAAATTTTGGGTTTTAAAACAATGGTTCGGTGTTAAAAGAAATCTCTCATGGCGTACCCATGTTTGAGGTCTTGACCAAGTCTAGCCTCCCGCTGACTGGTATGCTCTAAGTACAGTGGTCGGGCTGTTAGGCCTTTCCAAGGTTCCATTCCTTCAGTTTTAGGATGTTTGATCCTGTGGTTGTTTCGTTACTGTCACCGTACATTACTATGTACTTGTGACGTATTAGTGTTCCTTTACATATCTCCGTCTTTACTGCACTTGCCTTGGCAAGTGCGCGGTATCGGTGGTTTTTTGATAATTCTATACCAATCTTGGTATGGTTTCTGCTGCTGTATTTAATAGTCTTGTTGACCTTTCCCATGATCTTGTTGATCTGCAATTGGTAATACTCGCTCCTTAGGTAGTTTCTTAATGATCTTGACGTGATTGTTGATAATCGGGATGTTTCTCCAATCCTTGGAGACTCCCATTCTATTTGGTTTTGTGTCGTTCCTTGTGGCTCGTTCCCACACATTTGTGGTGGTTACTGAGCCTACCTTGTTTAGGCACTACTCTTGTAGTCCTATCGGATTATATCCCGTGGATGTTCTTGTAGCTGCCTGAGCTATGTTGGTCCGGTATGATAACCCTTTTGGCATTGCAGGTTTGAAATTAATCGCTACCGACTATGCCCTTAGTCAGCTAGCATGTCGTTGATGGTATTAGTTAGGTATTACTGGTCCGTAGACTTGTGTCTCGGGTTTTTGTTATGGTTTTTCCTTCCGCGCCGTTGCACACTTAGTGCTCCTCTACCTGCTACGAATTGTTAGTTAGGTCCTGCGACTGCTGAGCATGTCGCCCCATGCTGTTGTAAGTTGTAGCCTCCTGGTGGTTGGAGTGCTTACTCCACCGCTATTTGTGCGGGTATTGTGGTTCAACCGGAGTCCATCTCCGGGTCTCCCAGTTCTTGGAATCTACCATGTGTCGGTTCTTGTTTAACGTGTGATTGCTTCACAACTGCCAGACCGGGTTTCCCGTGTATGAGAAGACTTTTCTTCTCTCTGGGCGTCCTTTCCCAAATTATACAGTGGGGTTTGTGGCGGGGCGGACTGGTATTGTAGGTATCCGGTACTCACCGGTAGTTCCAAACTAGCATATCTCTAATGCTAACACTCAGCCCTTAGCCCTAAGCTTCTAATTCCTAACTCGGTATTCCTAAGCTCGGTATTTCCAGTCATCAGAGCGATACTTCGCTCTGATACCACTTTTTGTAACACCCCTACTATTAATACAGTCGTTAACGTCCAATCTCCTTACTCATCAGATACTCGCAGCGGATATATACTTACATACGATGGGTGATACAATGCCGTTAGTCACCCACGTGACTAACAAGGCTACTGATTCTACATACAGCATCGGTCTGATGGACCGGAATCCCGAGTCTACAAATCTACAATACATTCTCCACTTACCAAATACTACTACAATCTGCATTCAATGCAATACTCCAAGTACCATACAATATAATCTACGTACCGAGTTTACTAGGTTCCTTATACAAGTATAATACCTCTTCAAGTTCGTACATACTCACTAAGAGATTACTTACTACCCATTCCTCGCTACTACATTACTTCCTAAACAAGGGGTGTGCTAGTTAGTACACCTCTACATTCTGCTGCTACTATCCAATGTAGTCGCCGGTCTCGTGCCTTGACCACATTCGCCTCGGGTACCTGCACACTAAAAAATGTCCCCCGAAGGGGTCAGCTTTCGCCGAGCATGATAACCGCATACCCCGCGTACTAGTGAGGGTACGCCGACCACTTGGTCGAATACATGCGGTTCATTTTCATACAACATACATGCATACATGCTTCCATACATATACTACAATACTTTACACGAGAATACACACATACGCTTAATACATACACTTCAGTTCACACACAGTAATCCATACAGCCCAACGGTACATACTTACCTTTCCTGAAGTCCACATTACACAGTACAATATACAATACATACGCAATTCAATAGACTTGTTAGCTCATAT
The DNA here is from genome assembly GCA_023374045.1 of Limonium bicolor. NCBI lineage: Eukaryota > Viridiplantae > Streptophyta > Magnoliopsida > Caryophyllales > Plumbaginaceae > Limonium > Limonium bicolor. The sequence continues at coordinate 85,694,871 of CM041782.1, forward strand.
TGGTCACACCCGGGTTAATCGGGTGGAGATTACTCTTTTACTCATTTACTCCATACATACACATACATACTCATACATACTTACGGATCCATACTTACTTACTCTTACTCTTACTCAAGTTAAGTCGTCGGGACCTCCGGCCCTGGGGACTACTCCGTCCCACCTCCGGGATTTACTTGGTTCACTAATCCAGGATGCTACCCACTTAAGGGATTTGGGCCTGTGGACCAGCTTACGAACCAGGAATCGGATCCAACCTCTTGTGTCACCTCATCCTCACGCGTGGCCGAAGCTATATCGGACTTGTACTCATTCCAATTTACTCACTTAAGTTAGGAGTTAGATAGTTAGGAATTAGCACAAGTCAACATTCAAGCCACAATTACAAATACAATGCCCAATATACATTCATACGAAGTATAATCCAATACATAAGTACAATACAAGATTCATTTACACCATATCATCATCCACACATTTCATGAATTATACAAACTATTGTTCAAGAGAAATATACCAAGAACAATATACACAAACACAAGTAAGTGCAATAGTCCGATTCGTGTATTTATCTTATTAGGTGATCAAGTAAGCACACAAATCGGGGTAACCAGATTAGGATACAGGGCATGAAGAAATACATACCTTCACCGTTGTACTTGTATCCCAATGTTCCTCCGGTATTCACAATTCAAATCCTATGATATACATACATTCAAACGATTAATCTAACTATTACTACTTAATTCAATTGCTCTTACTATGTTTACTAATTCATACTTACTAAGTCCTTAAGCTTCCTACACTTACACATTACTTACTTATTTTCATTACCTTAAGTTTTATTTCTTACTTACTATTAGCATGCTTCATACATGTACATTTATATATATATGTGGGTATACATATATATATATATATATATATATATATATATTTAATTGAAATATATATATTTTTTTTTTTTTTTTTTTGGACCGGACCGACTTGCGACCGACCTTGCAAGTCCGGTCCATTCCAGTAGCTATCTACACCGGAAATTTCTGGCCCGACCGAACTTGCAAGTCCGGTCGCAAGTTCGGTCGATTCCAGTAGCTATCCTCGGGAAATTTTTCTGGACCGACCAAACTTGCGAGTCCGGTCGCAAGTTCGGTCGATTCCAGTAGGTTACAGACGGGGAAAATTTCTGGTCCGACCGAACTTGCAAGTCCGGTCGCAAGTTCGGTCGATTCCAGTAGCTCACCCGTCTTTGTAAATCTGGGCTTGACCGAACTTGCAAGTCCGGTCGCAAGTTCGGTCCGGCCCAGTATTTGCATTTTAATTTCTGTTTTCAGTCCCCTCTTTTACCCAATACTTCCCCATTGTTCCTACACTTAATCCCACCTATTATGACACTAATTAACCTCCTAATACACCTTAGTTCATTCACCAAACTCCTTACTAAATCCATCAATCAACTTACACAATTCCTTACTTCCTTCCACACTTACAACAGTTTTTTCATCCTCCAATGCTACAGATTTTGTTCCAACTTCTTACATCCAATACTTCCTCTACCAATGTCACTCCTAGCATCCCAAATACATCTCCAAGCAACTACAATATCTATACCCAAGTCCAACACTCTTTTACCAATTCTTACACACTAATTTTTCCCAACTTCTCCATACATTCTTATATCCTTTTGCTACAGATTTTCACACTTCTTGTTTCTCTTACTACAACTACCTCTCCATCACCACTAAACATACCTACTAACTCCAATACACACCTTGGTTCTCCTTTTCACCAAGCCATCCATAAATGTACATTTCCCACCAAAAATTTGCCATAGCCCACCTACTTTTCCTTACATCTCCACACACGTTTTCACCAAAATCATTCCTATTTTAGCCACACCCATACAAGGGTCCTACCAGCAATTAAGCAAATATAATCCATCCCAATACACCAATACTCCATCAAACATCAATACTAATACTCATACACAACCATTTGGCTCCAAGGCCTACAATTCACATACTAATGCACAAATACTCAAACTTACTCACAATTACTCAAACTTCCAATACTACAATACCAATACAATAGTTTAGGTTCTTTTATTTGTTTACCCATTCCATTACTCTAATGCATAAAATTAACATTAAGAGGGAGCTCTTACCTTGAGCTTATATTTCTTCATTCCTTTTCCAATTCTCCTCTTCTTTCTTTCTTGCCCAAATCGGCCATATGGGGAATGGAGTTACCAAACTCCATTCCCACCACCCAAAGCACATAAAACAAGTGCAATTAAACTACTAATCCTTAAATTAGTGCTAATTCATTTAAAGTGTTAAAACACAATTTCTAGGGTTTACCTTTTGAAGCTTTTAAGAGGGGTTTTAGCCCTTGGTTCAAGAAGGTGAATCCACCACCATTGCAAGGTTGATATTATGCTCAAAAGAGAGAGAGAAAAACAAGGTATTACATATGGGTAAAAGTCGGTTATGAGAGGAGATGGTGGAAACATGAGTTTTTTCATGTAGATTTTTACCTTGTTGGAAAGAGGAGACTCCAAGCTCCATAATGGTGTGTTTTTCTCTTTGAATGGGGTATACCCACGAAAATGAACTTCCTCATTTTTGGATTTTGAAAGAGAGAAGTGTAGAGGATGATGAGGGGAGTTCAAATATGTAGTTATTTTACCTTTGGAGTTCAAGTGGAGCTAGAGTATGTGGAGAAAGGGAAGAAGCCATGGGAGGCCATTGGAGCTTCTTGAAATCGCCCAAGCCAGAGAGAGAGGAGGGAGGAATCGGTGAGAGAGGGAGAAATGGGAGAGAGAAGAGGGAAAGGTGAGAATGAGAGGTGAGAGAGTGTTATTTTGCTTTTTGTACTTTACTCTTTTACTTTTTGATTTACTTATTTGTTATCTAGTTAAATGTGTGTGTGAGGGGGTTTTAACCCATTAAAACCGGCCCCCTTACTGTTATACTAGCTGGAGCGTTTTTTGTCTTTTATAGAAAACGCTCGTTATTTTACCCGGTTTAGGTACTATTCACTAACCGGGCCCGTTTTCCGGAATTTCCTCGTTTAATTATTCTTATTAGTTATTAAGCTTCCATAAATGCTTAATAATTGTTATTTAATGATTTATAATTTTTACGGGTCCGTTTGACCACTTAAAGTCACGTTTTCGGGTTCTCTCGAAAAACGTGCTCTAAAGCTCTATTGGTGTTTTAATTCATTATTTGGATCCGTTTTCTTCGGGAGTTGTTCCCATATATTATTTAGGTCTTATTAAACCTTTGGAATCCATATAATACGCTAACCGAGGTCTCATACCTCCTATGGTTATCTAACGCTTATTTAGCGTTTTTCCGCCTTTTAAGCGTTTCTTTATTTTCTTTTGGATTTATTTTCCTTACAAATATTAATTAGGCATTGTTAGGCCCTTAAATACATATTAGAATTATGTTAATCCCTGTATTTAAGTTCGGGGTATTTCACAGTGTCTTACCGCCAGAGCCCTAGAGCACCGTCAATAAAAGTGATATCTGCTATGTCCATGTACAAAGTAGTCAGGAAGCAGAAGGAAGTATATTTATGCTATGTTTAGGATGTAGAGCACGACCCAGATTTTGGTCCAGGTATGCCAGTGGTGTCAGAATTTCCGGATACTTTTCCAAAGGAACTTCCAGGCTTACCGCCAGCCAGAGAGGTAGAATTCTCCATTGAATTACTACTAGGTACCGGTCCCATAGCTAAGGCACCGTACCATATGGCACCAGCAGAGATGACTGAGTTGAAGGAACAGTTGAAGGATTTATTAGACAAAGGATACATATGACCTAGCGTATCGCCTTGGGGAGCACCAGTTCTTTTTGTGAAGAAGAAGGATGGAAGCCTTCGGTTATGTATCGATTACAGAGAGCTTAATGCAGTGTCAGTGAAGAACAAATATCCACTACCACGAATTGACTATTTGTTTGATCAGTTAAGAGGAGCAAAGGTGTTTCAAAGATCGATTTGAGATCAGGATACCATCAGATACCTATCAGGGAGCAAGACAGAGAAAAGACAGCATTCAGAACATGACATGGCCACTATGAGTTTACAGTTATGCCTTTTGGCTTGTCAAACGCACCGACAGTCTTCATGGACTTAATGAACAGATTATTCAGAGAGCAGCTGGACAAGACCATAGTCGTATTCATCGATGATATCCTAATTTATTCAAAGTCTAAGGAAGAGCATGAGAGTCACCTCCGATGTGTACTCGAGATCTTAAGGGAGAACCAGCTTTATGCTAAGTTCTCCAAGTGTGAGTTTTGGCTAGATCGAGTTTCCTTTCTAGGACATGTTATCTCAGACACTGGGATCGTAGTGGATCCAGCAAAAATAAAGCTTTCACACCTGGCCCAGACCAAAGACAGTGACTGATATCAGGAGTTTCCTTGGGTTAGCAGGTTACTACAGAAGGTTTGTCAAAGACTTCTTCAGAATAGCAAAACCAATGACAAGTTTAATGAAAAAGGACGTGCCATTCACATTGACTACAGAATGTGAAACCTCATTCCAGTATTTGAAGGATGCTTTGACCTCAGCACCAGTTTTGACTATACCTGAAGGCACAGAGGGTTATGAAGTTTACTGTGATGCATCAGGCAGGGGATTAGGGTGCATACTCATGCAGAATGGGAAGGTAGTCGCCTACGCTTCCCGACAGCTGAAGAAGCATGAGGAGAACTATCCCACACATGACTTGGAACTTGGAGCAATTGTATTTGCATTGAAGATCTGGCGCCACTACCTGCATGGTGTCCAGATGACCGTATACTCGGATCACAAAAGCTTGAAATATGTATTCACCCAAGAAGTTAAACATGAGACAACGAAGATGGGTCGAATTTCTCAAGGATTACGACATCGATTTGTAGTACAAAGAAGGAAAAACTAATGTTGTAGCAGACACATTGAGTCGACAAGCACATTCCTTAAATGCCATTGTGGCTAGCTCGAGTCTTATAGACGACATACGTAGCGCACAGCAGAACGATCAGCGAATGATGGAGATCAGTCAGAAGTTGTCTGACGGTACATTCAAAGGAGGAAAGTATGAGTTCTAGCTACACGATGATGGGCTGATCAGATTAAAGGGCAGATTGAGTATTCCCAGAGACAACACAGATATAAAAGAGCATATTCTTCGAGAGTCCCACACTTCTTTCATATCAGTCCATCCAGGAGCTTCTAAGATGTACAAAGATCTAAAGAGGTATTTATGGTGGAGTGGTATGAAGGGTGACGTGACAGAATATGTGATTCGATGTCTCGCTTGTCAGAAAGTGAAATTCGAACATAGACGACCAGGAGGCGTGGTACAGTCTATGCCGGTTCCAGAATGGAAGTTTTATGATATCTCTATGGACTTCGTGGTGGGACTACAACCTACGAGAGGAGGACTAAATATGATATGGGTTGTTGTTGATCGACTGACCAAAGTGGCGAGATTTATACCGATGAAGGACACTTGGAAGGTGCCAAGGTTGGCAGAATTATTCGAAAAAGAAATTATGAGGCATCATGGAGTACCAAAGACCATTGTTTCAGATCGAGATACCAGATTTCTTTCACGATATTGGCGAGCTACTCGCGAAGCACTTGGAACTGAATTGAAGCTTAGCACAGCGTTTCATCCTCAGACGGATGGTCAATCAGAGAGGACTATTCAGACCTTAGAGGATATGCTACGAGCATGTGCCTTGGATTTCCAGGGTAGCTGGATAGATAGGTTACATCTAATTGAATTTGCATACAACAACAGTTATCACACCTCTATACAAATGTCACCTTTTCAAGCATTATATGGCAGACCATGCCGCACACCATTGTGCTGGGACGAGTCTAGTGAGACCGTCATCATTGGGCCTAAGTACTTAGAGCAAGTTCAGGCAGAAGTACAACAGATCAGAAATAATATGAAAGCAGCACAAGACAGACATAAATCGTATGCTGATGAGAGACGATGAGACCTTGAGTTCGCAGTTGGCGACCAAGTATTTCTACGAGTATCACCGATGAAGGGTGTATTCAGATTTGGACAGAAGGGCAAGCTAAGCCCGAAGTTTGTAGGACCCTACGCTATCACAGAGAGGGTGGGCCTTGTGGCATATCGACTTGATTTGCCAGTAGAGTTGGGCAAAGTACACAACGTTTTTCACGTGTCTCAGCTTAAGAAATACATGCCTCATCCTTCTCATGTTCTACAACCTGAGACACTATCATTAGAACCAACAATGCGGTACATGGAAACACCACAACGAATCTTAGATAGAAAAACACAAGATACTCGAAACAAGACAGTGAGCCTCGTAAAGGTTCTTTGGTCGAACCATGATGTTGAAGAGGCCACATGGGAATTAGAAGCGGATATGTGAGCAAAGTTTCCCTCATTATTTACCTACTAGACACTTTAGTCTAGGGTACGTGGGCGTACCCCTTTTTTAGGGGGGTAGAGCCTTTTTCATTTTTGAGTTTAGTGTGCATTTTGTTGCACTTTTGTGCATTTCTGTGACACTTTGTCCTGTATGTGTTCTTGTGTAACACTGTATTTGAATGTACCTTGTACTTTTACTTGCTGATGTGTACTACGTTACACTACAATGGAAAGATTATGTGCACTACACTGCACTATTTGAAGTGAAATGTGATTGTGTGTACTACATTGCACTACATTGTAGGTATATGATATGACCTTCCAAAGTATTCATGTTGTGTTTGATGTACACTATGAACTTAGGAATATAGAGACTTGGGACTTGATCCCTAAAAACTAAATTGAGTTGTGGATACTTAACGGAACTTGTTTCCCCCACAACCTTATAAATTTAGATATGAGACTTCGGGGCGAAGTCCTTTTTAAGGGGGGTAGATTGAAATACCCCAAATCTAATTAACATTATAAAACCATTATTTAATGAAAAATAATCCAAATATAAACCATTTCACGTACGCATGCAAATACATGCATGAAAACGTTACGTAAAAGTAGTCATTTCACCATAAACGCTTAAACGCCTTAGAAACATGCAATTAAGCATGACCTTGTATGACCTTCTAAAAATTAAAACCAAATGGTCATACCCTCATTATATGACTATACAAACATATTCCCTAGGCTATATTAGAAAAAAACGCAAAACGATCGGGAGTGCTCACGCACGCCCCTTAAAGCACGAAAAGCCCGGAGAGGTGCCGAGGCGGCACAAACTCCTATATAATTCATTCTTAGAGTTCCTAACATCATAAATAATCATTCTAAAGAAAACCCATGAGCTAGTTTCTCAAATTCAACAAAATCCTCGGGGGAATTTCTTAACGCTCCTATTTTGCCCGGAAGTGTCCCGATAGCCCGGGAATTATGTCATGAGTTGATGTAGCCCCATATAACTCAATGTAACACCTTAATATATCATTATTGACTATAAAAAATGTTTATAAACACTTGGAACTCATAGCGACAACTTATTTTTCAAAATATCCTTAGAGCACAAAAACGCACCTTCGGGTGTCACTAAAACGTGTTTTATGCAATTACCTTGTAGTTGTTGACATGCCATGAATTATGAATATTAAATGGGGATGAATTGACCCTCTAAATCAACTAAAGGCAGTGTCAAACAAGGAGCTCTATAGGGGACGATTTTCTACCTAAAAAGTAGTATAAAATTTACATTTAAAACTTATAAAAGACATATAACATGGTGACTCACCTTCCCATGTGCTATAATACTTAAAGACAGAAGAATATAAGTCTCATTTGACCTCCATGCTGCCGAAATCCTGCAAGAAAACAAGGCCATGTTAGCTTGACAAAAGCAAAATTTATTAAGGCAAAAAGTAGAATCTAGATCTACTTTTTGATTTGTTAAATCCAAGTGACACTCCATGCTTGTCAACGGCATGTGACTGCCGATTGAAGGGGCCTAATACAGCCTTGAAATCGTCTACATACAAGGAGGGAGAAGAAGAAAATTGACATTGAAAAATCAAAAGAACTAAACCTTACCTAACTTACCATATCACCTTGTCTAGAATGATTTATGCAACTTGTCCTCTACCTCTTATCATGGCCGAATGGGTGCCTTAATTTAGGGATTTTGGAGCCTAATAAACTAAGATAAACAATAAAAAAAGTATAGACCTAACATGCCAATTATGGATCCAAAATAAACAAATCAAAATTCCTTCCAAACCTAGCTTAAGTTATACGGTTGCAAGCCATTCTCTTCACTCCTTGCAACCGGTTTTGGTAAGCCTCCTCTCTTCTTATTTCATCTTATTCCTTTGAAGCTCTTAAGTCCATTAATGGAAATTTAACTTCTATCTTCATTTCTATGTTAATTTCCTAGCATTTCTCATCAAGTCTTGAAGCAAATTCTTCCTAGCATAACCACAAGGTTTTGGCATCAAATAATACTCCAAGGAAGTTGTCTAAATCAACATTAATCCAAGGTGCATCCAAGATCATCTTAAGGTATTTTTCATGCTTGAAAATCCTTAAGACACATTTTTTGTGTAACCGAATCCTACATCTTCTAAGGCTCTTTTCTTCTTCATTTTCATGAAGGAAAGTTTGTTCTTCATTCATCTTAGGTGTGCCAAAATTCTAAGAAGAAAAGCTTAAGGCAAATCCTTGGAAACCTACTTACAAATCTACTTAAGATCTTTGTTAAAGATCTAACTCCTAAACTCCTTCACCTCTTGCATAAAAACCGAAGTGGAGCATCTATTTCCTTTGGAGAAAGCTTGGGAATTCAAGAGGAGTTCAAGCACTTAACCATCCTTTATTAAGAGTAAGTTTACTAAGGCAAACTTTATGTTTTAAGCTTGGTTAAGCTTTTAAAAATTGTACAAAAATTATGTACACCTTCTTAGGAGTCTAAAATCGAAACCGTATGGTAACATATACCAAAAATATAATCTATAACATATATGGAAAATATTTACCTTAAGACACATTTTTGTGTCACAAAATTTACCTATGTTAAATACATATTCATACAGAATTGCCAAGGGCAAATATGCTCTATTTTGAGCTAAAAATCAATCTAAGACATTACAATAATTTTTACATGAGTTATATCGCTCCTATGAATTTATGTATAATTATTTTGACTTATAAATCATACTATATGGTATCTTATAAATTATGGCCGAATGGTTTTGGTGAAGAAAAGGTTTTAATGAGCTACATATGTATATAAACTTATATTATAATGTTTGGTGTGTTAAAAATATTTTACTACTGCTTAAATGGCTAATTAATTAAGTTATGTGGCTAAATTGTAAATTTTGAAAAGATTGGTGTTATATAGTAAAAGCCGAGAGTTATGGGCTTCTTTGGGTAATTATGATATAATATAAAGGTAGGATTTAAGTTTATGAATTTTAGTTAATTTAAACAAGTGTTAAATTAACAATTTATAAAGTTTGGGGCTATTTTGTAATTTATAAAACTTATTATGGAATGTTGGATTTAATATGGGGCGAAACCATAATTAGGAGAAATATAATGTACACTTCCGAAATTTAGAGGAATTAAATAATTAAACTATAGTTTATAAGTTATTAAGTAACTATTATAAAGTTTTGGGGTGAAAATGTAAATAATGGAAAGTTTATGGCAAAGCCGAATTACTTTGGGTTAGATCGGTAATTTAAGGAATTATATATATACATTCGGCAATTAAAGGAATTAAAATTAAAACTATAGTTTATAAGACATTATGTAAAGGTTATGAGATTTTGAGGTTAAATTGTAATTATAGGAAAGATTATGTTAAGGCCGAAAGTTTGAGGGGCTAAGTTGTAATTTTCAAAAAGTTATAATATTCAAAAGTTATATACCGAAATATTAATGGTGGTTTTGTAATATAATTAAATAAGGAATTAAAACTATATAATATAATGAGATTAGAGTTTAAATGTAAAGTTTATGAAATATTATGTTTGTTTTGTAAATAACCGAAATATAAGGGTAAGAATTTAGATTTAAATTAATATAGGTCCTATGTGGATATTTGGAGGAATTAGAAAAAGAATTTTGATTTAAGGGATTATGGGATTAATACTATGGCTTATATAGTTATAAGGAATTTAAAGGTAACCAATAATATTATTTATGGTTAAAAGCGGGAATAATAAAAACTATAAGAATATTATGTCCATGTATAGCATATAAATATAGTTGAGAAATTATAAAGTTATTATGTCATCTAGACAATTAAAAACATGTAACATAAATAGTACATGAATAAATATATACATATATGTACATTAAGGATTTATAAATAAATCAAGAAGGAATAACAAAATAAGTTATACATTAAATCGTAAGGTAATTAAAAGAAATTACCACACAATATAAGCTATTCATTAAGACTATATAAATTGGAATATATATAAACACCTTAATTATCAATGAGGTTAAGAGGTTAAAGAAACTATCTATGTATGCAGAAATAAACCTCACATGAAATAACAAATACGAAATTGTTGAATGATCCAATAAAATTATTATACAAGGGTAACATAAATTAACCCTCTCAGTTAATCCTAATATAGGACAATACTTGACCAGACGTTGACCAGGATATATTCAACTGCAATCTACGGTGAACGGTATGGGATTCTTGCAACCTGTTTGCTACCAGATTACACCGGCCTATGTGCTATCTGTTTTTTGAAATAATGACCAAGATAATTAATGTAAATGTTGTACTACTCTTGTGCACTGTTGTGTTACTTTATGTGCGTGATGATACTAACTATAACATGTATGTCCCACGCATACAACACTACATTACCAGTGGATTAAATACCTGCGTTTTATTACCGAGAACTTGTACTCTAGTTTCTCACTAACTTCACTTTATAACAAACGTCGTTATCCTAAACGTGATGACTGACAATACACATCGTGTCCTTGCTTAACATCCTTGTGTGACACCTAACAATTCTATACTACGAGAACGAGGAGCCCAGTTGGATCTGGCCATGCATGCTACAGGAGCTGTAACTGTCTCAGGTCGTCTCCTATTCAATTTACGTCGCGACGGAAGTTTTGGGTGCACTCTTTGTCCACTCACCGGGCCCATACCGGAACATTTCAAGTTAAGAGGAAGACTTCACTTCTCTCGAGGGTACGATACCCACCTCTTTTAAGTACAGGAGATAACGACGTTATCTTCTGAGGGAATTATTACCCACCTCTTTTAACAAGGTCACTATACCTTCACTATATTGACATACTCTTATACACCTATCAGTCCCATTGTGTGGACCCGACTACTATCAAACGATTACAGAACATCTAACTTGACCTTCTGAAGTCTTGTTCTATGTGACATTGTTGTCCTTGTATGGATACTTGTTATTATCGTGTTATGCTTGTTTACAGCTTTATAAAAATGAACTGCATGTATTCGACAAAGTAGTTGGTGTGGCCTAGTAGCCGATGGGCTGCACGTTTTCCATACCAGCGTTGTTTGCTGAGCCTCTTTGGGGGCACCCCCACTTTTCAGGTACCTGAAGTTGAAGAGATTACCACACACCGAGTGTAGGTGGGGTAGATCAAGCGATGGGAGTTTACTGCTAGCTATTTGTTTTACTTGATTATTGTACCTTTGAGTTTGATTCCTAGTATCTCGGGTTGTATTCGTATTCAGACCGTGACTTTTGTGATTTGTATTTGGAGTTAGCCTTGTTAGTCACAAGGGTGGCTAACAGCATCGTAATACCGCCCAGTTATTGTAATTTATTCCACTGCAGTTTAAGTTTTATGGGAGCGATCGTCGTGCAGGTTATTAGATTTCGGGTTGGGGTGTTACAGGCTGAGGCTGATAGAGCTTCGAGGAGGTCTTGAAGGAAGTTAGCCAAGGGCGAGGTAGACTTAGACCTTAGTGAGTGGTCTTCAACGAAAGACTTACCCCCTTGTGATCTTGTGGATGATGGTACTAGCGCGAAGGCTAGATGGCTAGAGGAAAGAAGAGAATGGTTTGCGTGAAAGGACAAGGGACATGTGCTCAAAGATTTCCCCTAGTAATTCGGCTAAGGTAAGAGATAGTCCGGGACTATCCAAGTTGTGGGCATGACTACTTTGCTCCTAATGTCGAGGCAGCAAGCTGCTCTATGTCGAGGTGTCGGTTGATGAGAGAGCACCTTTCTTGTTCGACTCTAAGGCTGAAGTAAGTCTCCATAAGAATGGCATGAGAGTGTGTGTCAGTGATGTTCTAGGTGGATTTTGGGAGTTGATCCTTCCCATTATCATCCATGTGTTTGTCCAAGGTTCGAAGAGTACTCCTCCTCCTCAGAAAGATAAGAACCGAGGCCACCGTAGAAGAAGGTTAGATTGAACCTCCTTCCCCATTTCATTCAAGATCGCTAAGTGAGAATGAGTATGATCTTTATATGGCAATGGGACATTGTTTCCTTAAGTGTATGGCTTAAGAGGTTGTTCCTATTTTGAGATGGTTGTTTAGTTTTCATTGTGGGGTTGTTGTTCAATCGTAACAATGGTAAACTCATTTTCCCTTGTTTGGATGAATAACTGTTTCTTTGTTTCATACTTTGCATGTGTTGCATAAATACCACTTGTGTGAGAGTAAGGGCAGTATGATGCCTTACTAATGCGAAAGGAAATGGAAGTAGTGGAATTTTAGTTAGGAGTTGGACTCCTAAAGCAATAAATAAGGAGCTATTCATCACCTCATCTAGGGTTATGATCACGTGTGGCACGAGAGACCCTAATTTGGTAGGGCGGAAGGGAAAAGAGGTTAGGAAGGTACCCAAGCTCAGTTGGGAGAGCCTAACTATCCATCTAAAGTTGAGGAACAACTGGCAAGATTGTATTTGGGGGAAGTAAGTGGCGAGTTGGACAAGCATGGCCTAGAAGACCCCAATTCCCTTTGGAGCTGTAAACGGGATACGAGGCTGGAAATTAGAGGGGCGTTCACGTGAGTCATGATGAAGGTTGAAGTAGTCATACACTTGGTGTCAAGGTGAAGCCCTAGCGGATTAGAGAGGATCAAGGATCCAAGTGAGGTCCCAGGAGTTGGGGCTTGTCGCACTACGATGGCGCGGTGTCAAAGACAAGGTCTTGGTGCACGAGGCGTACCAATGGTTGATAGCATGGGCGTGCTGGGCACGCAGAGCATCAACAAGGGTCGACAAGGTCTTAGGAATGTTGTATTTATTGTAATGTTGAATTGCGAGTCTGATTGGTTATCGACTGACTTGAGACTGTAGATACTTGGTATAGAACAGAATTGAGGTTGTATTTGTATAATATGGAATTGAAGTTTGTATTTGGTTTTAGATTTGATTAAGGAATGGAATGTATCGTTTGTATAGAGTACTCGGTATAATAATCCATCAGACCTATATTGTATTTTGAATTGTTGTATTAGATTTGGCCTTGTTAGTCATGTGGGTGACTAACGGCATTGTAATACCCACCGTTGTAGTGAATTTCTGTTGCTTTGGTATTGGTAATTGAGACGGATTAGGAGTTAATGATTGGATTAGCGGTAGGGGTGTTACATAAATTACTTGCCTTAATGTAGTATAATGTCTTAAGGGAATGGGTGTTGATAGATACCAAATGTAGCCTAGAGCTTACATTGTAATATGGTTTATATAACCTAGGAAAGAATATGAACAAGCTCATGAACTTGTGACTAAAGAGCTAATGGTATATGAGTTAGAAAAACAATCACAAGGTGAATTACAAGAGCATTTATGAAATACCCCGAACTTAAATATGGTGATTAGATTATTTTAATATGGTATTTAAGGGCCTAATAGTGCCTAAGTAATTTTGGTAAAGAAAATAAATCCAAAAGAAATGAGAAAACGCGTAGAAAGTGGAAAACGCTAAAATAAGCGTTAAATAACCATAGGAGGTACGAGACCTCGGTTAGAGTATTATAAGGATTCCTAAGGGTTATTAATGCCTAATTGGTATATGGGAATGATTCCCGAAGAAAACGGATCCGAATAATGTATTAAAACGCTAATAGAGCTTTAGCGCACGTTTTTCGAGAAAACCCGAAAACGTGATTGTAAGTGGTCAAACAAACCCGTAAAAGTTATAAATCATTAAATCACTATTATTAAGCATTAACGGAAGCTTAATAATCAGTAAAAATAAAGAAACGAGAAAATTCCGGAAACGGGCCCGGTTAGTGAATAGTACCAAAGCCGGGTAAATAACGAGCGTTTTCTGTAAAAGACGAAAAACGCTCCAGCTAGTATAACAGTGGGGGCCGGTTTTACTGGTGTAAACAGCCCTCTCTCTCACACACACACACACTAACAATAAGTAAATTAAAAAGCTAAAGTAAAAAGTACAAAAGTAAAAGGGGACCCTCTCTCTCCTCCTTATTTTCTTTTCCCCTCTCTCTCCTTCCTTCTTCCTTCTCTCCTTCCCAGCCGACTGCAACTCCCTCTCCCCCTTGCTGGCGATTTCAAGTGCCATCCATGGCTACCTCAACTTCTTTGCCTTGCCCAAGCTTCCTCCAAGCTCCAATCACAAAAATAAGTACATATTTAAACTCCCCTCCCCTCATCCTCCCTATCATTCCCTCTTTTCAAAATTCGAAAAGGATGAGTTTCATCTCCATGGGTTTCCCCATTTGGAGAGAAAAGCACAATATTGTGAAGCTTGGAGTCTCCTCCTTCAAATAAGGTAAAAATCTCTATAAAAGATTCAAGTTGTCTCCACCTTCTTTGGTAGCTGATTTTTGGCCCTTTGTAATGCCTTATTTTTCTCTCTCTTTTGAGCATCAACTTCACCTTGCAATGGTGGTGGATTCTTCTTCTTGAACCGAGGCTAAAACCCCTCCTAAAACAGTCCAAAGGTAAACCCTAATTTGTGGTAATTTAAACCCTTCATTGAATTAGTGGTGTTTTGAGAGATAGAAGTTTAATTATATTCTCTTTATATAATTTGGGTGTCGGGATGGAGTTTGGCAACTCCACCCCCCACATGGCCAATTTTTGCAAGAAAAAGAGAAGGAGAAGAATTGGAAAAGAAATGGAGGAAATTATAAGCTCAAGGTAAGAGCTCCTCCTTAATGCTTAATTTAATGCATTAGTGTAATGGGAATGGGTAAACAAATAAAAGAACCTAAACTATTGTACTAGTATTGTAGTTGTGGACGTTTGAGTATTTATGAGCAAAAATTTGGATTGTAGGCCTTAGAGCCAAATATATGGTGCATGTGTATTAGTATGGTGGAT
This sequence comes from Limonium bicolor, assembly GCA_023374045.1. NCBI lineage: Eukaryota > Viridiplantae > Streptophyta > Magnoliopsida > Caryophyllales > Plumbaginaceae > Limonium > Limonium bicolor. Next base: position 85,710,156 of record CM041782.1, read on the forward strand.
TGAGGAAGTAATGATGTATTGGAATTGTAATTGAAGTATTGGTGTATTAAGATTTTGTATGTGTGCTGGTAGAACCCTTGTGGTTTGGCTAGAATAGGGATGAATTTGATGAGAAAGGGTATGTGTGGATAAGTAAGGAAAGTAGGTGAACTATGGCGAAATTTTAGTAGGAATTGTGTATTAAAAATGACTTGGTGAATGGGAGAACCAAGGCATGTATTAGGGATAGTGGAAATGGTTAATGACCATTGAATGGTGGTAGTAGTATGTGAGTAAAAGAGCATAAAATCTGTAGCAAGAGGTATTGGATTTCATAGGAGGAATTAGGAAGAACTAGAGTACAAGACTTAGTAAGATGAATGTTGGACTTGGGTATAGGTATTGTGCTTGCTTGGAAATGTATTTGGGATGTTAGAAGTGGTATTGGTAGAAGAAATATTGAATGGTAGAAGTTGATTTAAAATCTGTAGCATAAGTGAAACAAAACTGTTACATGTGTTGGAAAAGAAGTGAGGAAAATTGTGTAAGTGATTGATGGATTTAGTAATGGATTTGGTGGATGAATTAAGGTATTTTAGGAAGCCTAAATGGCACTAAATCATGTTAGGATGTATGTAGGAAGATTGGGGAGAAATGGGTGAAAAGGAAATGAAAAACAAGGTCTGTAGCAACTTTCTGCTACCGACCGACCCAGGGCCTGGATCGGTCGGTGGGTCGGTCGGAGCTTAAGTAACGAACAATGAAGACACTAGAACGGACCGACCCAGGAGCCGTGAGTCGGTCGTTGGTCGGTCGGACTAAAATTCCCGGTGGTCGAAGTTCCTGACTTCGACCGACCCAGGTTTGGGTCGGTCGGTGGGTCGGTCGGAGCTTGGACAACGGGACTGAAACATGCTGGGATGGACCGACCCAGAGGTGTATGGGTCGGTCGGAATAGTTCTGGGTCGGTCGGGAGAAATTTCAGAGAACGTAAACTTACTGGAATGGACCGACCCAGGGGTTGGGTTGGTCGGTGGGTCGGTCAACCCATAACTTACAAAAAAAAAATGTGTATAACTATAGTAAGTATGTATATATATACAGGTATACCCACATATACATATGTACATATAAATATGAGAACACCATTGTAAGTAAAGAGATAAACTTAAAGTAATGAAAAGTAAGTAAACAATTGTAAGTATAAGAAGTGTAAGGACTTAGTAAGTATGAATTAGGAACGTAAGATTAGCCGAGTTAGGTTAATGATAGTTAGATTAATCACTCGATTGTATGTATATCATAGGATTTGATTCGTGAACACAGAGGAACATCGGATACAAGTGCAACGGTGAACGGTATGATTTCCTCATGCTCTGTATCCTAACTTGGTTACCCCGATTTGTGTGCTTGTTTGATAGTGTGATCACCTAACATGATAAATGCATGAATCGGATTGTGTGCACTTAATAGTGCTTGTATTGTATTACTGTTTGCCGGATTGAATTTAAACCAAGTTTGTATAATTCATGAAATGGATGAATGATGAATGAGTCGCTTGTATGTGATGTGTATCGTAGTGCGACCCATAGTTGGGTCTTGATTGTTTAGAGACTCGGAGAAAGAGTCATGCTGTGAAATAACGAAAACGAGGTAAACCAAGATAACCATCTATTAACGGAATGATAAATCAAACTTATAACTTACTCGAAATGAGAACAAGCGACACATAAGGCTAGAGAAAATCCTTAATATCAATAGTCGACCTCCTATGCAAGGATGAGACCCAATGTTAGAAATGAACATAATCCTAAGTAATGGAAGTTTAGGGGCGACCCGTAAATCGGTAGATACAACGGGATAGGAAATCTCCTAAGTTGTATGATAGCATCGAGGGAGATGCGGCTGACTGAATATTATATATGTATTTTATATGAGTACCTATTGTTACTAACCCAGAGCTGAGTTAGGGGGATTGTGAGTCACGCGTGCAAGGAAGAGGAAGCAACAGAGCGTATGTTTCCGAATCCTGGTCGAACTCCCTTTTACCGGGCCGTGTGCCACATAGTGGTGCCCGACTAGAGTAAGACCGGTAGAGCTTACCCTCTAAAGAGGTAAGCTGGGTATTATGGGATAGGATAGAGGGAACATGAGAGAATGTTTCTAATCCTGTATCGAGATTATAAAAGCCCGTGGTGAGACCTATATATGTCTCTGCCCAGAGCCATTGAGGCTTAACCTAATATTATTCAAGAGTAGAATAATTAAGAAACTAGATCAGGACCGGGAGTGTCCAATGATCTAGGAGTCAAGCAAACTGTAACACCCCTCTCCATAATCACGTAATAATCTCTCTCGTAGCAATAAATAAAACGTCTTACACGGAAGAATTAATAAAAATACTCACTCGGGTGTCACCGGCCATTACTTGCCCATGCAAGTAACGAAGCCAAACTACATCCAACTTCCAACATAAACAAACTACTAACCGCTGTGATAACGAGATAATTCTATACATCATACTAATCCATAAACCATAAACGTCGACAAGTGAGCGTCTACCCAAACGTGAATATACATAACCGTACCATATTACAACTCCATGTGCGGTGATTAAAATAAACTTTAATTGCCCTGTTCCCGCACTTCGGCTTCGGCGATAATCAACAACCTGCATATGGTGTAGTATCATCGATAGATGCTGAGTATGCCGGGCCTGGACCCTAATGGTCACTTTGTCATTTTAACCAACTTATTATTGATTGGTTTCATGCTTTACCATTTTACATTTATAAACAATACTGTAAAATACATGTATAATATACATAATCCTCCATACAAACATTCATAAATACTTAACCATCCATCCAATCCAAACCATTCATAAAATATCACAATCAACAATTGTATATCGAACGTATCGAATAATTACAGTATAATGTACAATGTACAATCGTCGTAGCGTACGCCATCCTTTAATAATTTAATTTAATTTGGCCTTCAAGGCCCATCCATATCGAAATGATTACAGTATATTGTACAATGTACAATCGCCGTAGCGTCCAGTTTCCATAGTTAATTTAGTTTGGCCTTTCAGGCCCCATCCATCCAAACCATGTTTAATTAATACCAGTTGGGCGTCATGTCAAGACAACCCTATAACCTCACCATGGACAGTAGTCCTCCCGTACACACAAAGGTGCTCATTTCGCTAGAGGTCTGGAGGCCCCTGACTATTCTCTTTTGTCTCGTAAGACGTCCATATAAAAGCCGTAGCTACCTGACCCACGATCCAAATAGGGCTCGTATGGGTATAAACCTAGAGCGGAACCCAATCGAGAACCCCTCAGTGATCACAAATGCGCAACCAAGAGTTCGTAAACTACCGGGATTCCTCACCTCAACTCATACCATCACTCTCATAATGTTTAAGATATGCTCTTAGTCTTATGGAGAATACAATTATTAATTAGCTGCCCAATGGGTCTCACGCATACCTAGAAGTATCTAGGTCATATTGATGTTCGAGATCCATGCTCTAGAGACCGACAATGTCGTGACTCGTTCCTAAGTGTTTTACTTAGGTTACCATATACTTATATTAATACTATGGTAATTATATCAAGTAACCGTCATGTCATCACAATAACGTATATGTATGTTTATATAAGTCGATCTATAGTCGACGTAGTGTTAGTCCCGTAGGACGCTCGTGCATAAATAATTAATGCAGTAACACCCATAATCACATACATGTATCCACACATAACACACAAGTTTATCAACCAAATCCGAGCCCAAGGAGTTTCCTTAGGACAACTCGGATCAAACCCCTTTACATACCGTTCACCAAGACCTAGGATGCGCAGTGTAGACCACTAGCTCGTCAAGCGTCCTCGTCTGAAGTACGATCTAAACGGTAATAAACTATAAGTCAGTCTCCATGACTAACTACATCCGGTATTTCCGAATAACAAGTAACCCGATAGTTCATCCCCGGATTTCAACAGTTATTTGCTACGGGTTTCTCTAAACCGGTCGGCTTTGTTACTAAAACTCGTATGTCGTACTGTTTCGACTGTTATGTTTAATTCATTATATTCTTAAATCTTATCCACCATTAACTTAGGTATATACCTATAGTTGCATGTATGCATGCATTATTATATTTATTATTTCCCACCATCAAGTATAATACATTGTATTATATTATCCATTATCTTAGCAAATTATATTTGCATTCAAAAACTCATAACATATAGTTTGTAACTATTTTTTGGTAATACCACCACCATTTATTATATGGTTTCCAACCATAATATATATCCATCCTTATATACATTATTCTGTATATGTATATATTTACCACGTAGGTCAGTTTCATGAGTTATAAAACTCTTATCATGTGTTACATTTTATCATCTTATATTAGATGACTATTCCCATTAGTTGTATTATATTATACAATCTATATTAAGATTATTATCCTAATATTATGTAACATTTTATGTTGTATAATTACAACTCCTAAGGTTTAATCAATAAATACCTTAGTTTATAAATCTTATTTATTATAGTTTGTCACATTATTTAATGTGAATATCCTTACTTATTAATTCCATTAAAACCACATAACATTTTGTAATGTTATATCTTAAACTAATATCACATATTATGATATTCTTATTTCCTTTAATTTATAACATATAGTTTTTATGCAAAACTATTTAATATTGCCGCATGGCACAATATAAAAACCTTATTCTTTTTCATATACCATAGTTTCCTTTATTTACAAAATCACCCCATTATTTATAACATGTTATATATTTCATATAATATAACATTTTTTAACTTATAAAATGGTATAACCTATGGTTATATTTTTGTAAATTCTGAACAGACCTCAATATATTCTATAATTGCCATTTGGCCCAATTTATAACATATAGTTTTATAATATCATTAGAACTATATATTATACACTTATCTTAATAATACTCTTATATAAATCTAAAAATCACCAAATTTCACCAAAGGGTTATAATTACCCTACTAACCCACATACTTTCGGTATTTACAATTCCACCACATATATTTCTCCAAAGTGTCATAATGACATAATAACTATATTATACATATATAGTTTATTTTAATTCCAAAACCAACCCATAAATTCCAAAAAATTCCTAATAGCCCATGGGTGTTTATAATACCATTTTACACCCTTTATTTTCGGTAATACATATATACCACATATGTTATAAAATTGTTACAATTAATACATAACTTATTATAAAACCTTAAATAAGTTATCTACTTATTTAATTTGATCAAAACTTACCATATGGTCAAGGTTGACCACCTTAATATTTCCTTGACCATCAATAACCATATATTACGGTTTGTACCCTTATTTTTCAGAAATTACCATTTAACCCCAAACCTTTATAATATCTTATAATTTTTATATAAACTCATTTAAACCTCTAATTTTCGGCCATATCATTATATAGCCCCCAATTTAATTTATTTACACTATAACCCCAATTCCTTGTGGCAATTTATTTTTAGAGCACCTAAACTTAATTAAAGCTTATAAATGCATAAATAAAATGGCCTAAAGTACATGGCCTTATTACAACATTAGCTTATAAAATATTACACATAAATGCCCAAAGTACTTTAAACTTTAAACTCGGCCTTACACATTTTATTTTCCTTATTTACCAATTTTCCACATAATGTCTTAAATTTGACAATTATGCTTATTAATTAGTTATTAAATTTACTAAACCATTCCTTAATCACCTAAGGTCAAAATAAGACCTTAATATAACCATTCACTCACGGCATATATATATACTTATGTATAAACACATATTAATATACCAAGTGTAGGTTTAAGTGATTTATACCTTGTTTTTGCCAAGGTTAGGCCTTGTTTGGCCACGGCTGCTTAAGGATAAAATTTCCACAGCATCATTTACATGTTTTTCAAACAGAAATTAAGGCATGATTAGTCTCCAAGCAAGATCTAACCATAAGAAGTGTTTAATGTCAATTTTCAAGGTAAAATTTACCTTAGAATACCAAGGTAACCAAGGTTGAATTCGGCCTGTATTTACAGTAGGTAAATATCATCAAAAGAGCTACTAAAACCAAGCTTTAAACTGGTATAACTCAGATTAGAAGATGGCTAATTTTTACCTTGTTTAAATGCCTAAAATGGTTTTTTGGCTTGGATCTGGCTATACCTTGAAGCTATTGATATATCAACTGAATAATTATCTTAAGAGAAGATAATAAGGCTAGGAACAAAGTTTCACAGCCGAATTGAAGGGAATCAAAAGATATGCGCTTAAACACATTTTTATACCTTAAGAACAAGATTAGCTTTCTCCACCTTCTTCCCTTGTTAATGCCGAGATACACCCTCCATTTTAACCTCCAAAACAACCTAAGAACATTTGATGGAAGTGGTTGATGCTTAGCTCCATGGAAGATGAAAGAATTGTGAAGAGAATGGACATAAAATGGCTTAATAAGCTTACCTATGTCATTGTGTTTCTCTTTCTGAAAATGGTGAGTTAGCCACGGTTTGGAGAAGAAAATGAGAGGTTTGAATGAGCTGCTGTCGGCAGGGGGTGAAGGCAAATGAGAAAGGTAAGTCAATTTGCCTTAAGTTAAGTTAATGTTAATTAATGGAATAGTAAATGGTGATTCACCAAAAGCTTAGATATTAAGTGTTAATGCTGAATGATCTTTCCTCCATGCTGCTTGGCTGCCACTTCATATGGGTAAGGATGGTCAACTTTGACCATTGACCATACTTAGTCAATTTTGCTTAAAAATGCACTATTTGGTTACTATTCGTCATACTAAATTTCCCATTTTTGATTTTTTTTTCAAACTTTGATAGACTTTATAATATAATATATCATGTCAAATTAATGATATAAAGAATATACTCCAGTCTTTAAAATGACAAAAAGTCATTTTCTTAGAGCTCATACACAAAAACGTGCTTTAAGGTGTTTTAGTGCACATTTTGTGTCACAGGGTGTTTCTGAGCTCAGTTTTCTTTGAGAATTGTTTTGTTGTGTTATTTACATGATATTAGATCATGGAATCCAATTTTATATCATTTAGAGGTCATTAGACCTTTAAGGTTTTCTTAGAGCACATTTTTGCCCTACCTGACCTTGAAGCATGAAAATGCTTGTTCTTTGTGTTGGAGTGTTGTCCAACAATTGTAATATGTTTAGTAATGTGTTAATAAGCTTAGGACAAAGTTTTATGTCCTAAGAAGTTCATTTGGGTATTTATTTACCCTAAACAGTCAAAGGGTGCAACATCTTGCTTTGTGTTGACCAATGTTGTTCTCAGTTGACTTTTAAGGCATGTTTAGGCCTTAATTAATGTGATTAGATGTTTAATCCATGTTTTATTAGTTTGGGGTATTTCAAAAACTACCCGGTGGAGATGGAAAGTTGGTAATTAACGAGAATGAAACTCACTTGAGATACGGTCTCTTAAGGCTGAAGAATAAGGTAGCTGAACTTAACAAGCTGGATATGATATCTGTGTGGAATGTATTCCTGGATTGAATGTGGAGTGTTGTGTGAATGTACATACATGATGTATTGTTGTATTGCATGCTGTTTGAACTAAAATGAACCGCATGCTCTCGACCAAATCGTCGGCGTACCCTCGCTAGTATGCGGGGTATGCGGAAGTCATATTCAGCGTAAGCTGAGCCCCTAGGGGCAACGTTTTCAGTGTGCAGGTACCCGAAGAGGCCATGATCACGGTAAGAGACCGACGGCTAAGCTTGGATAGCTAGGAGCGAAGTATAGATAGTAGTGATTTGTATAGGGCTTGTAGCCGGACACCGTTCGGGAGTAGGACGGGGTGTGATTACGCATGGGTAGTTGTTAAATATTTGTGTTGCCGTGTTATGGAAATTTAAGACTGAAAGGTCATCAATAATGTTGGGAATTGTAGATACTCGGTACAGTATTAAATGGAGATTGTATTGTATATCATGGGATCGAAGGTTGTAATCGGTTTGAGAATTGATAAGGGCATGGAATGTATCATTTGTATAGTGTACTCGGTAAAGACCCATCAAACCGATAGTGTGATGTGTTGTTTGTTTGGAATTGGCCTTGTTAGTCACGTGGGTGGCTAACGGCATTGTTTCACCCCCGGTCGTATTAGAATTTCCGCTGCTTGTGTATTGATAATGGGGACAGGTTACGAGTAATGTTGTGATTACTGGTAGGGGTGTTACAAAAAGTGGTATCAGAGCGAAGTATCGCTCTGATGGTCTGAATACCGAGTTAGGAATTAGAGACTTAGGGCTAAGGGATGAGTGTTAGCGTGTGAGGTACGCTAGATAGGAACTTCCAGTGTGACCTGGATACCTACATGACCAATCCCGCCCTCCGTAACCCCGTTATAAGTTGGGGAAAAGAACGCCAGGGAGATGGAAAGACCTCTCACACTCGGGTTAACTCGATCTGGCAGTTGCAAAAAAACTTTGTAAATAGAAAGAACCTGTCATACGGCAGATTCCAAGAGTTGGAAATCCCGAAGACGGTTCCCGTTTGAACGACAATAACCGTATAGAACGGTGGAAGATTGAAGATCCTCAATATAGGATAACTAAATTTACAGCACCATGGGGCGACGTGCTTTGCAGTCGCGAGAACCATGTGCAGCCAACAAGAAGGGAAGCATAGCTACACAATGAGCAGAACAGCAGAGTAACAAAACCCGAGACAAGAGAGTCTACGGACTGCAATGAATGATAATACCAACAATGGTATACAAACCGACTAAGGAATTAGCCAAGGTCGAATAACTCCAAGCCTACAACGCCAAGGGGCAGTAATACCCAAATAACATAGTTCGGACAACTATGGGAGTAATCATTAAGCTCACACTAACAGGACTACTACGTAGTTCCTAAGGATCCGATAAACCTCGGTAACCACCGCCAAGTGTGGGAATGAGCAACTAAGTAAGGTACATGGAGTACCACGAGGATCGGGAAAGCGCCCGAACTAACGCCAATCATGACAAGACGGTGAGAAGCCACACAGGGAGTTGATCACTAAGATAAAAAAAAAATGGATGGAAGATCCAGTAAACCACCAAACTTGGGTGAAAACAATACCATAATCGGTGTATGGTAACCTGAAAACCGGCGTACCCGTGCACTTGCCAAGGCAAGTGCAGCATCTACAAGACTATTGGAAGACCTTTGGATTACTAACAAGTACTTACTAAGGAACCACCATATCGATGGAGCAGACATAGGACCACAATCCTAAGAACTTAAGAACGAAAGCCTTGGAAAGGCCTAACGGCCTGACCACCGCATTAACAGACATACCAGTCAGCAGGAAGTGGACTTGGTTAAGACTTCAAACATGGCAACGCCATGAAGATTTTCTTTTAAACTCGAGATTCCTATTTCAAAATCCAAATTGTCTTTCAAAACCACAACTTTTCTTTTAAACCTCAAATTTTTAAAACCAAACCAGAGAATCACGGTGAGTATCATAGAATGATACAAGAGGAGTTGACGATAGAATACTTCACCTAGGCGTGTGACGAGCACTACGAGTGTACCCAATTACGGGATGTGGGACGACCGTACTCCGAAGGAGCTTGCGGGCCTGACAGACCCTTTTATGAGTTAGTCGGGTAAGTGCACTAGTAGAAAAAAGACCCTACCGCAGCGGTTGTAGAACCGCTGCGGTAGGTACTCTAATGCAACGGTTCTTTTAAACAACCGCTGCGATAGGTACCTACCGTAGCGGTTCTACAACCGCTGCAGTAGGTACTCTACCGCAGCGGTTGTTAAAAGAACCGCTGCAGTAGACCTTTTTTTTTAAAAAAAAACAAAACCTATCGCAGCGGTTGTTGAAGGAACCGCTGTGATAGGGTCTCTTCAGAAAATATTGACGGGGCCTATTGCAGCGGTTCTTACTAAGAACCGCTGCAATAGGTGTTTTTTTTTTTGTTTTTCCATTCCACCATACAATTCTACCACACACACCCAAAATCAATCAAACCTGTTAAGATATAGCAATTAACAATGCCACCACAGTGGGGCATTAGATCAACCATTTCACCATTTAAATAGCCACCAAACCTATCTACGGGCAATAATCCACTTACATTTACAAATTTGAGCAAATTAATCAAACATCAACAAATCTTTACTGAAACGACAATTATTTCATGAGAATTTCAAAATCATCCTACTCAATCCTACCAAACCCTAAAAGCAACCTACATTAACGCTCATGAATTCTGCCCATTCTTCGAGCACCTCGGTTATATGTCCTTCATTGTAACCGTCTACCAACTCTTCAAAAGCCTTGAAATTAACACAAAAAGAAATATGATTAGTTGCTAATAATACTTTGAGTTTAAGAATCAATGTTAAAAATTATCTACAAAACCAAAATATTTCGAGAATGCTACTTACCATGTCTAGAGACTTCTCTGGCAAGAGTCTCGGTCCCGCTATCAAGTCACTCATAAACCGAATGACATAGTAGCCACATACGAACCTCCCGGCTGCTGTGGACACTGCACATGTATATACGTACATATTCAAAATCGATTTAACACATAAATTATAATACTGTTCCTATTTTAAAACTAATGAACATATTACAAAATTTGAATAAGGACTACAAAAATACCTTGACTACATTCCACGAAATTCTTAATTCTCTCTCCTCGGACTTGCGTTATTACAGATACAAAGGCACTAGAATTCATACGCCATATAAAGTAAAAGTTATCAACAGGATGATTAAGAAATAACTAAAAATGATAATTAATCAAGTTAAGTAAATTCATCACCTCATCAACATGTTATATATAAGTGGCCTCTTGGGATGCCGAGATGCTGAGTCAAGCTGCAGGACTCTTGGGCTTTTTACACATAGAACGAGCAAAGACCAGTGTCGGCTGTTCATAGATTACAATACAAGCAGAACTTAATTCAATCAATTACATAATAAAAATATCATAATTTTTTAAACTAACTTAACATTAGATAAAATTCTTACCCTTGATGAAGAGGCAGCATTATGTAAGATTTATCAGCAACTGCACATGCATTATCACAGTCGACAAGTACTGGACCAAAGCTTGGGGGTCAAATCCCATATTAGCTTCAGAACAGTAGTCAGGGCATAAGAACCCGAAACTACTATTCTCATGTACTTGGACCGCCTTGTCATCAACAAACCTACACAATATAAAGAAACAATATTATGAATTTAATTTTCAAATATACAGAGTAAATGTGTACAAGGTATGCTAATTACTCACATGCAAACCGATTTGAGAATCGACGCACTCAACCAATCCTTCGTGAACAACTCCACAAAATCAGTAAGATAGATTTCAAAACTCTGAGCGCCTGTATAGTAAAAAAGATCCGGTCTTGGTTCCATTGTAACCGAATCTCTTCCTGGCGGCGTCATCAATAGTGTGGAGTGCAACAGTTTCAGCATGAGGGGTAAGGCATTCAGAACCGCCGGTTGTAGCAAATTCGATCTCATCACAACTCTAGTCGCGGATGCCATCGAAGGATTAGCTGGTGCAACAACAACTCTCTTTCCTTTTGCCTTATCAGAATTTGATTGAAGTGTTCCTATTATATTAATTTAATAAGTATATGTTTCTTACTCTAGGATATGTTAAAGAATAAGTTTTTTCATGGGGTTACCTGCTGCTCCCCAAGCTTAATCAATCTACAGGGCCACTGTACTGTATTGGATTCAGCTTGACGAAGGGTGGATATGTCTGCACTGGGCACCGGTATCTGACAATCCGCGTAAGCAGGCGCGTTTAGACCTGGCAATTCGGGTTGATGGGTCGGGTTGATATCAACCCTAACACAACCCATTTAAAATATCATTAACCCAACCCAACCCAAAAATAATCGGGTTGAAAAATCATGACCCTAACCCAACCCATTTAAAATCATTCAACCCTAACCCAACCCACCATACCCATTTATTAAGCCAACGCAATAACTTATATCGACTTTAAACGATATGTTATACAAAGAATCCAGAGTACTGCACAGTTTCCTATGAATTCAAAAATCTGATAACATGTTCTCTTTCCATAGGTTTCTTTTTATGAGTCCTATCTAGAGTTATACATGATCCCAGTTAATCAAATATAGAATGAAAATAAAAACAAATGATTCATTCCCTAATCCAGATAGAGAATATCTTAATACAACGTCAAAATTTCATGTAGTAGGAAATCTAAAAGTGATTGGGAAACAAAAAACCATAAATAATAACCGTTCGGGTTAACCAACCAGGTTATTACTTTCCTCCTCTCAGCAACTACAACAGCTTCAGGTCTGTTTCTATATTCTTTCTTTCTCCTATCAGTATATATATCATCTCTTCTTAATTAGTGAAATATGATCAATTAAATAATCAGACCAGCGAAGTCTCTAGAACAACTCCGTATATATACTACTACTACTACTTGCTCATCCGATGACACCAAGGTTTCGAGATCTGAAATCAGAACTACTACGATTATGTGGTGTGTATAAACCGTTAGCGAAAGTGGTATCAAATGCAACTGTATCATTATTAGCAAGCATGGTAACTATATATCCATCAATCAATCCATTATTAGCAAGCATGGTAACTATATATTCACCAGTCAAGCTTATGATCCGTTAACTTCTTTATCTGCTAAGCTCAAACCAGGTGTGAGAGCCTCCAACGTAGCATTCTCTTTGCTCAAATCTATCATTTAAGAACAATACTCATTGTTTAACACATGTAACATCAGATATTCAAATAATATTTCACAATAATAACTATACTACAAGTATTTACCTTTACCACTAAACAACCAAATTTTCGAGCACATTAAATCTTCCACAACCTCAGGATCAAGTGAACTACGATACTGATCCAGAGATTTTCCACCCATACTAAAAGCACTTTCAGAAGCAACACTTGTTATAGGAACACTAAGCACATCTTCTGCCATGGCAGCCACCTCGGGATATTGATTAGCATGTGTTCTCCAATAATTCATTATATCAAACTTATTATTCATCTCATCAAAAAGCTTATACCTTGGCTCTTCCAAATAAAGATCCAGCTGAGACTTCGTACAAGTATTCTCTTCATATTCAAATGATTTGAATTCCCATTAAATTACACAAAAGAAAAAATTAGAACAAACCTTTTACACAATGCATGAAATTTTGGTAGATGACAAGTAATACCTCAAGGAATACAGTCTTGATGTTACTCTCACCATCAATAGACGGTGAGAGGGTTGTTGGTGAAAAAGATACAGAAGTAGAAGGGAATGATTTTTGCTAGTATTCTTTCCTATATACTCATCAAACACCATGTACAACTCAGCTTTCAACCGAAAAGACCACTCTTCAATAGTAATTGTAGTGGAACATGTCTATAGTAGAAAGATATGCATGACCATCTTCAGTTTCTTGCATTTCCGGACGTTCTCCTATTTCTGAGACATTTTCGGGATGAGAGACGACTACAAATGACGTGTCCATGCTTCATAAATACTAAAGCTAATTATGAAATACCCCTAACCTTTAAAATATAATTAAATGATCTATCATGATCTAATATGATTATTAAACATCACTAATATTATGGGAAACAATCTAAAAGATCTTAACAAGGCAAAACACGCCTTAAGATCGGTAAAGCCAAAAATGTGCTTTAAGACACCATAAAGGTGTATGACCTCAAATAAGATCCAAAGTGGATTCCTAAGTATTAAAATGAAGCAAGGAGGAAACACAATAAAACCATTCTCAAGGAGAACTAAGCTCAGGAACCCCTGTGACACAAAATGTGCGCTAAAACTCCTTAAAGCACGTATTTGTGAGATTGCCTTTTTAATTGATTTTTAATGGGCTTAAAAATATAATACCCTTAAATATGATATTTAATCATATTATATCATATTAGGAATTTAATTCCAGAAATTACGAATTTTTACAATTTAATATTAAAATATTAATAAAACCCTAAAGTGGGGCCCGCATGAGTCAACATTGACCAAGCATGGTCAATGGTCAATTAATTGACCCCTTTGGACCAAGGAAATCGGCTGCAATAAGTGAGGAGACAGCATACAATGATTTTGGAGACAAATACTACCTAATGCATTTACTTTAGAAAATAACATTACTTTTTACATTATTACCAATCATTCCCACCTTCTCCCTCCTTCCTTGTACGATCCTCTTTCCCAGCCGAGCTCACCCTTCCTCTCAAGCTCTCAAAGCTTGTTCTTGAACATGGAAGGCAAACCTAGCTCCTAAGTCTTTAAGGTAAGTGTTTTAATGTCATTTTTAGCCCTTTTTCTTCATCTCTTCACTACCAACACCTAAATTTCGTGGCTCAACAATTCCTATGGCTTATTCTCAGTGTTCTATGTTTAGAACAAGAGCTAAACTCGGTTGAGACCAGTAGAGGGACCAAGGTTGTTCAAATCTACATTTTAAGGTAAAAATGTGCTTTAAGCTCATAACTTTTGATTACCTTCGAGTTTGGCTGTGAAACTTTGGTCATAGCCTCATTATCTTCTCCTTTTAATGTGGAATCTGTTGGTTAGCCAATTGGAGCAAGGGTGACCGAGATCCCAGAGAAATACTCTCTTTAAGGCATTTTTCCAAGGTAAAACCTAATAACAAGGTAGTATTTCGAGATCTAACTATTTCCTATGTCAATATAGTGGATCTAACACCTTGTGGTGTGTTTGGTTCAGATGAAACCACCTGAACACTCCTTGCATTTTTAAGGTGATTTTACCTTAAATCTTACATTAATTATTCCTTATGGTTAAACTCAAGCTTGGAGTGTAACCATATCTTGTTTTTGTGTATTAAACATGTCTAAATCAAGTGGTGATTTTTCCTACAAGTGGCCGAGAGCATACAAGGCTTAATCAAGGTAATAAACACCTTAAACTTATGATTTTTGTAATTTTTAAGCATATATATATATATATATATATATATATATATATATATATATGGCCGAGAGTGAATATAATATATAGGTCATATTGACCTAAAAATGGGAAAAAAATGGCTAGATAAATTAAGCTAGTCATTTAAGAGATTTAATTAACATAATGGTCAAATTATGACATTATGTGGAAAAAATAATTAAACTAAGGTGAGGCCGAATATATATGCTATATTTTGAGACATTTATTGTGTAATTTATTTTGCAAGTTCAAGGTTGTAATAAGGCCATGTCATTAGGCCATTTTAATTTAAGTTTATAAGCTTATTTAGTTTTATTTATGCTTATATAATTAAGTTGGGGCCAAATCGTAATTATGGAAAATATAAGCCGTGGGCTTAATTTAGAGAGATTATTAGGAGTTTAGGGTTTTTAAATGATTTAATAAAAATTATAACATTTTATAAAGTTTTGGGTCAAAATTGTAAAAATAGAAAAGTATGGGGTATTGTTGGTAATTACCGAAAGTTTGAGTCCCAATTGGTATTAGAAGTCAAAGTTGACTATATAAGAGGCTTTGACCAACTTTGGAG
Organism: Limonium bicolor; assembly: GCA_023374045.1. NCBI lineage: Eukaryota > Viridiplantae > Streptophyta > Magnoliopsida > Caryophyllales > Plumbaginaceae > Limonium > Limonium bicolor. The sequence continues at coordinate 85,725,763 of CM041782.1, forward strand.
AATTTTAGAAATTAAAATACTACCTTATAATAAGATACTTATTAAATTGTAAAAGATTTATAAGACTTGGGGTGGTATTGTGATTTCCGAAAACTTGGGGGTACTAAGAGGAGTTTAGTACAAACCTTAGGTTATAGGAATTTTTAGGAATTGATTTGGTTAAATTTGGAGTTAATATGAAAAATAAGTATAATATAAGGTATTTCATAATATTGTTACAAATGGGTAGCACATGTGGTAAAATCGAGATTTAGAGAAAGTATAAGGTTAGGAATAATGTTTATAACCCTTTGGTATAGTTTGGTGATTTTGGAATTATATACAAGGTTTTATAAGGACATATGTATAAATATGATTTAATGGAAATAGAAAACTATATGTTATAAAGAGGGGAAATTGGTGAATATAGAAAGTTAAGTGGTGGAAAAAAATTTAAATAGAGCATGGGGTCTGTTCGGTTGTTTTGAGAGAAAATATAACCATGGGTTATAATTATATTAAGGAATAAGGATTATAATATAAGGTATATACTATAAGTGTAACAAGGAAATATAATTTGGGGTTGAGTTGTAAATTATGGAAGTTTGGTGGGAATTAATTAATACCGAGAGTTTTAAGGGTTGTTTGGTATTTATTAGCAATATATAACTATAAGTTATAATTGTCCTAATGACATAGTTGTCAAATATATGTTATATAACTATAATATAACATGGTATAAATTATGTGGTGGATTTTGTAAATAATTAAGGAACATAGGTGCTGTTCGGAAATATTAATATTTTTGAATGAAATTTATAATATGGTTTTAAGTGTTATAAGAGGTATAACATTAATAATATAAGAGGTATTCATTAAAAGGAATGAATATATATATTATAAAGACTTCCGTATAACGAATAAGTCCCATAATTCATATATACAAATAAATATATGTTATGGAGTAGAAAAATATAATATGGTTTAATAACCATGTAATATCATAATTAAAATGATATGCGGTTAAGGGAAAAGGAATTACAAACATTAGATATGGAAGTTCTAATGTTAGGAGTGTACATGGAAATGAGGATTTATATAATCCAAAAGTACTGTTACATATGAATTATACTCCATTAAATGTGGGAAGGAAAAACCTTAGAAAAATAAATACTAAGGTGAGATGTATGGTGTATGACAAGAATCATACATGCAATTAGAAAACAAACTATATGATGTACAAAACATAATTAGGTTACATGCGATAACAAAAGTTCAACTATAAAGTATTAATATACTCGACGTAACCACGCATGTGATATAGCGTTTTCCTAATCCCGGGTTAAACCGAAAACCGACAAACGTATTAGTTAAAAGCGGGGAATAAACACGGGGTAGATTAATAAGGTACGGTGCCGTAGGTATTGTTAATATGAGATGCTGATGATGCATAGTGTGATGCATGTTGATAGATTGTTAGAGGCGTCTCGAGGATCTCCAGAGACTTTAGCTGATTCATACTCCACCGTAATACTCAGCAGTGTGAACGGTATGTTATTTATGTGGCCTGATTGTCTCTGAGGATTTCCTCAGTTCAGACATTGTGTGAAAATCTGTGATAAGATTGAATGTCTGCTTGTGTGTGAATTAATATGCTTGAGTTGTGTATTAATGCTACTTTATTATTACTGTTGTGCGATAACAGTACCGTTCGTATATATGAACATATTATTAAAACGAACAAGCGGCAATGATGCTATCTTATAAGTGTAATATAAGGAACGTAAGTGAAACGTTGGTAGCATTAGGATAATAAGATATATAAAATATCTGAGGCTTATATACGGAGCATTGGCCTCTTTTAACGCCGCTCTCGTATCTAGCACTGGATCCCGAGTCGACATACTCAGGATTGGACTACGACCTGGTCTGCTGTGTTAGAAAAAAAATAGTAAAGCGATGCGATGGTATAGATAAGTATATCAAGGATGTGGCTCTTGCTGTGAACTGTGATCCATTAACAATACTAGGACACCGTGTGTGTAGCCGTAAGTATCGGGATAAATTTCCAACGAACTACAGATTGTTCGTAGGACGGAGACTCTACCGCTGGAGTGGCTATTGCCGTGGGTGACCCGCCATAAGAGATGGGTAACTTAGAGACACGTCGTTTAACGAGACGTTGTCATTAGACATGACTGAACAATTACGAACGACTATATTAACTCGTACATTAGGCGAACATATTTGGGCTTGCATGCAAAGACGAGAGTTCATACTCATTTATAATTCTCGTTACTTCGCCTTGTTGTTCATTGGTTGTGCTTTGTGGTTATGTGTGGTATGTTGGTGGATTTGTTTGAATGAGCCATTGTCTCATATTGTGTGTTGTGAACTGGTTGTGTCGAGTCACCGTACTCATATGTGGATAGTGGGGGGTCTGGTCGAGTGAGTCGCTGAACTCAATTATGAATTATTAAGTGTTGTTGGAATAGAGTCTCTGTACTCATATAAGCGCTGTAAACGCTTTCAGTGGTTTATTACGATGCGATGTGTGAAGCCGGGGGCTTGTTTGTTATTTGAGATTACTGTAATATATTATTGTTGTTTTATAGTTTCAACATTGAACTATTGTATGGAAACGAATGCATGCTCTCGACCAAATAACTGAATGGTCCGAGGGTGCACGACAGTCAGGGTAATAACATACTCAGTAGGGGCTGATTCCATACCACAAACTACCATTTTTGCAGGTATGCAACTTCCGGTGTCGGCAAGAGAGAGTGACGCGCTGGGTAGTTTGATTACAGTTATTTAAACATGCACTGTTGCATTTTAATACGAACCTAGAAACATGTATAGGTTTTGGATACGTAGAAAGCTCACTGTGAATGTATTTATATTGGTTTTGGGGGTTTAGATCTCTCTTGTTGTCACTGCGAGAAAATGTTTCGTATTAAGAGCTTATCAGGAAGCACGTTATTACTCGTATGGGCGAGCAAGAACGGTGACAGTAGTCAATTGTTGAGATTACCGCTGCGATTATATTGTTAAGTAAGATGATTAGGAGCCGAATAGAGTAGGGGTGTTACAAATTAAGAATAAAGAAAAAAAACAAAAATTGATGAATTGGCATGATGAATCCTGGAATAGTGGCAAAGTCTAGTTCGAAATTAGAGAAGTCACGGAGTAGTAGTAGTAACATATCAACCAAACAGACAAACACAAAAGGAGAAATAGGTATTGAGAATCCTACCTACATAATCACAACAACAAGAAGCACTTCAAGATGACAAATGCCAGTACAGTCAAACAAGTATACGAGCATGCTTATCCAGAAATCAATATACTATCTTGTTATTGTCAAAGAAAATAGAGACAAAAGAATGTGAAAAAGGTGGAGAGGAAGAGACAGAGAACGCTGTGATGCATGAGAAAAAAAACATGAGGAAAGAAAAAAAAAACCTTCGGCCTATATGAACAGCGGCACCTGGACTGGATATGTGAGAATATTGCACCGCACCGCAAGACATTAAGGTTTTTAAACTGTACGCTAAGGTTTGGCTGGGCCAGGTGAGCCAATAACTAAAACAATTGGGCTAAGCATTATTTGGTCTGAAAATAATTTTATATACAAAAGTAATTTATATTTTTATTATTTATAAGTACATTTTCGGGTTTCGGGTTGGGTCGTGGGTTTAGATCACTACCCTAACCCAACCCAAAAAATTAGGGTCTTACCCTAACCCAACCCAAAAAATAAATGGGTCAATAATCAGGACCCTAACCCACAAAAATCGGGTTGGGTTTCGGGTTGGGTTAAAATTGCCAGGTCTAACCTTCAACAAGCACCCGAGCATGATACTCTCGGAGCGCGGCATTCCTCACGGTGTCTCCAGCACAAGACTTGAAAAGTTTCCCCACCCTTACTTTCACTCAACGCCAATCACTTGGAACAATGTGCAGTCAATTGGTTGCTAAATTTTCAAAATTAAAGATTTTAGATGCACATAAACAAGTATAATTTGTTTTTTTTGTATTTGTAGTTAACATGTGTTTCTAACCTTGAGAGATGAATATGGGAAATGGGGTGACGGAGTGAACACTACTGGGAGGCACTGCTGCGGGCTCTGATGCTTGTGCCTGGTCAGGCGGTCTAGAAACCTCATGACTCATCTCTCAGAATGCATCATCTCCATAGCTTGAGCGATTGACTGCTGAAATTTCATTTCGTAGTCACTGCTCGAGCTCCGCATTCTGGCGTAGTGCTCCTATATGTAATGCTCCCTCCAGCACTGTGTCTGGACCCAGGATTACCGAAGGCTTGGCGTATACCGACATGACCACCAAAGCCTACTGCACGACCCGGATGATCCTTCTTCCCGAGAGCGCGGGAAAGTGGATCATCCTGCCTAATGGGATGCCAAGTGCCCTGGGTGATCTGGGAGCTTAACTATTTCCTGTTATGGATTTAATAAGTCAATAAGGATACTTCGGTTTATTTAACTACTATTGTTACTCTATAAATATAATAAACATTTTTTTAAACTAAAAATCACTTACCATTTGGTTGATGACTTCTCTCGTGGGTCATCATACTCAGCAGGTGCCGCCGGATTTGAAGGTTTCTTCCGTCGACTAAGTCCCAAAACCTTCATCCTTCGTTTGCTGACATTCGAGCCAGCTGGCAGCAACCCCTCTTTCTCCCACTGCGGCACACGCTGAGCAATACTTGTACTCCCCATGTGTGGTGGGGGTAATGATTTTTTTGCATTTTGTTGTTGTTTTCTATGTATAGCCTACATATATGTATGAAAAGACAAATTATGCAAATAATATATGAAAAAGACGAATTAACCAAATGAACTCTAAGGACACTTTAAACATTTATCATACAAAAGAACAACTACTAGTGTGAAACTCACCTTGAACTCAGGGGGTCAACGCTTCGCAACAACTCATCCACTGCTCTTCAATAATACCATCATATTTTTGCCACGGTGGTCTCCGATCATCCACATCTTCACCTTTGCCTCCTCTATCTCTGCGGGGCTCCTTACAGTAAATTACTGCCTCGTGAGCAGAGATCTGAAGTCTTTGAGCTGTGGGCAATCCCCTTCATCACATCATCCTTCAGAGAAGGATCTATACTGAATCGGTCCTATATGCACAAAAAAATGGATTAGTGTAAAAAAGTAACTATATAAATTTAAAACAAACTATTAAGTGTTAAAATTCCTTGAGACGTTCAAATATCTGCTCCTTCAACGCCTGAGGCACTTGCTTCCAATGGTGGTTTATATTGAAATATGTACTCACCAAATGCCTGGCTAGAGCTAGAGCAGTGATATCATTTTTCCAATACAGTGGGCTGATAAAACTCATTGAACTCCAAAGGCTTTGTCGGGGGGCCTCTATTTCTTTCAGCCCAGGGTTGGCCCCGTTTTTTGGGTTTCTTGAGAGGCGGAGGAGCAACTTGTATCTCTTGTCCTTCTGTGAAGGCCTCCTAGCTGTCTCGGTCTACTGCGGGGTGGTCTCTACGTGCTGCTTTCTCTTTGATTTCTTTTTACCACCCTCGTGTGGTGCGTTTTGCCGGTCTACTATCCCCAGTCAGAGCAGCTGTCCTATAGGATCATCAATAGGATCATCATCCACTGAGGAAAAAACACACACACACATTAGATCAATATTCATGGAACGATGTATAATTGCAAAAATAAACATAAATAATTAATTCTGATAACATTGTAACAACAATATAACGAATTATATAATGTAATTTCAACCAATGGTGTTACCTAGACATAGTAACATATATCATGATCTGTTTTCTACCCAAACCCCCTCATTATGGTCTGATCGAGCGTACATGGTCTGAACATCATCATTTTGTAAATCATCAGTTGAATCATGCAACCCTGTATGCAACGATACTGTTTCATCTATCATCTCATTATCATCATCGTCGTTGTTTTCATCCTCAAACAAAACCGGTCTTCTCTCTCCTGGAAGAACAACATACCATCTACTAGCTTTTGGGTCTTCAACATAAAACACCTGGTCACAGTCTTTACCTGTAACACCCCTCTCAATAATCATGGTATAATCTCTCACGTAGCAATAAATAAAACGTCTCGCAGCGGAAAAATAAATAACAATTACAAAACTCACTCGGGTGTCACCGGCCGTTACTCGCCCATGCGAGCAACGCAGCCAAACTACATCCAACTTCCAATACAAATAAACTGTTAACCGCAGTGATAACGAGAAACTCCTATACATCACACTAAGTCCATAAACCATAAACATCGACAAGTGAGCGTCTACCCAATCCTGAATACACAACCTTACCATAATACAATTCACCATCTTCATTGCTATACAACATCTCCAATTACCCTGTTCCTGCTCTTCAGCTCCGACAATGATCAACAACCTGTAATGGTATAGTATCAGCGATAGACGCTGAGTATGCCGGGCCTGGACCCTAATGGTCACTTGTCATTTTAACCATCTTATTATTAGGTCGGTTTCATGCTTACCATTTTACAGTTATAACAATACTGTAATAAACATGTATAATACACATATTCATCCATCCAAATATTCATAGATATTCAACCATCCATCCAATCCACAATCATTTAATAACACAATCCACAATTATATATCGAACGTATCGAACAATAACAATATAATGTACAATGTACATTCACCGTAGCGTACAGTGCTCATATTTAATTTACCTTAGCCTCGTAGGCTCCATCCAACCATCAACACACAATAAATAACCCCAAGTATAACCAATGAACAACAAAGCGAAACAACGAGAATAATAAACAGTATTAAGTCTCGTCCATAGTATTGTTCGCCACTGTATAAGTCTCAATTATTTTAGTTGTTCAGTTATACCTAGTGACAATGTCTCGTTAAACGACATGTCTCTAGTTACCCATATATTATGGCGGGTCACCCACGGCAGTAGCCACTCCAACGGTAGAGTCTCCGACCAACGAGCCATTCTAGCTCACGGGAATTTTCTTGATACTTACGGACCCGTACGCGGACATCCTGGTATCATTTTTGTGATCACAGCGCGCACCAAGAGCCACATCCTCTTGGCTTTACTTCCATTCCATTAATTAATTAATTATACCATCGCATCGCATTACCAAATCTTCTAACACAGCAGACTAAGGTCATTAGTCCAATCCGGTTCTGTAAACTCGAGATCCAGTGTTAGATACGAGAGCGGCGTATAGAAAGGCCAATGCTCCGTATAAAAGTCTTAGATAATATGTATATGTTATTATCATAGTGCTACAACCGTTTTACTTACGTTCCTTATATATCATATAAGATAGCACCATAGCCGCTAGTTCGTTTTATATATATAGGTTCATATATACGAACCAATACTGTTAACTCAACAACAGTAAATAATAAGCAGCTATACATATACAGTTCATGCGTATTAATTATCACATTCAGACAAACAATCTTATCACAGATCACACAGATGTCTGACTGAGGAAGCCCTCAGGGACAATCAGAGACACATAACAACATACAAGTTATATCAACCAAATCCGAGCCCAAGGAGCAACCTTAGGACAACTCGGATCAAACCCCTTTACATACCGTTCACCCTGACTGTATTACGGTGGAGTATGAATCAGCAAGATTCTACGCTCCGTGTAGTCCGTTAGCTCGTCAAGCGTCCTTGTCAGATATACTCTAAATGGTAATAAAACTATAAGTCAGTCTCCATGACTAACTACATCCGGTATTTCCGAATTATAAGTAACCCCGATAGTTCACCCCTGTTTTCTACAGTTGTTTGTTACAGGTTTTTCTAAAACAGTCGGCTTTGTTACTTAAAACGCGTACGTCAAAACTATTTCAACTGTTAAGTTTAATTCCTTATATTTCTTTTAATCTTATCCACATCTAGTTTAGGTACGTAACCTATAGTTGCATGTACGCATGCATTCTTATATTATATATTTTTTTCCATCATCCATTATAATTCTTTGTATTTCATTACCCATTATCTTAGCAAATTCATAGCCTATAGTTTGTAACTATATTTTTTCCAAATACCACCACCATTAAATCACAAGGTTTTCAACCAAAATATATTTATCCACCTTATATAATTATTATTCTTGTGTATGTATATATTTTTACCACGTAGGTAATTCTCATGAGTTTCATAAACTCTTGTATTTTATGTTACATTTTTATCATCTTTTATTGGATGATTATTCCCATTAGTTGTATTATATTATACAACTTATATTAAGATTATTATCCTAATATCATGTAACATCTTATGTTGTATAATTACAACTCCTAAGTTTTATTCCATAAACACCTTAGTTTATAAATCTCATTATCTATAGTTTGTCACATTATTTTATGTGAGTACCCTTCCTTATATTAATTCCATCTAAACCATATCATTGTCATAACATTTATAACATTATAGACCTTAGTCTAAAATTCATCTTTCAACTCTTATTAACTCAGTATAGCCCTTAACTTAATTTAAATTCCGTTTTTGACCACATAACATTATGTAATGTTATACCATATACTAATATCATACTATGTGATATTTTTATTCCCTTTAACTTATAACCTATAGTTTTTATACAAAACTATTTATTATTGCCTCTTAGGCACCATAAGAAAATCTTATTCTTTTCCATAAACCATAGTTTCCTTTATTTACAAAATCACCCCTTTCTTTTTACCATGTTATATATACCATTTAATATAACATTTCTAACTTATAAAAGAGTATAACCTATGGTTAATTTTTGTAAATTCGAACAGCCTTGTGCTATTCTATAATTGCCATTTGGCCTATTTATAACATATAGTTCTTCCATATCATTAAACCATATTTTATACACATATCTTAATAAATTCTCTAATAATTCTAAAATCTCCAAATTTCACCAAAGGGTTATAAATTTCCTTATTAACCCATATACTTTCAATATTTACCATTCCACCATCTATTTTTCTCCAATGTCATAATGACATTAAACTATATATATACATATATAGTTCATTTTAATTCCAAATCCACCAAATAAATTCCTAAAAATTCCTAATAGCCCATGGGTGTTAAAAAAATACCATTGTACACCCTTTATTTTCGGTAATAACATATTTACCACATATGTCATGAAAATATTACCTTAAGATACTTATCTTATTATAACACCTTAAATAAGTTATTTAACTTATCTAATTTGGTCAAAACCTAGCATATGGTCAAGGTTGACCACCTTAATATTTCTTGACCACCAATTCCTTATAATTACGGTTTAGTACCCAAACTTTCTAAAATTCACCATTTAACCCCCAAAACTTTATAAAATCTTATAAACTTTATTTTAAAACTCCTTTTACTCCTTTTTTAACTCTAATTTTCAGCCTTATTATTCTAAATCCCCCCATTTAATTTAATTACATCTAAGACCCACTTCTTTTCGGTAATAATAGAATATCACCTAAACTTAAATAAAAACTTGTAAATGCATAAATAAAATGGCCTAAAATACATGGCCTTATTACAAACATTTGCTCACAAAATAAATTACACATAAATGTCCCAAATACATATAAAATTTCGGCCCCACCATATAATTTTCATTTATTTACCAAACTTCCACATAATGTCTTAAATTTGACATTTATGCTTGTTTAATTAGTTATAAAATTTATTAAGCCATTCCTAAATCATTTTAAGGTCAAACAAGACCTTATTTCACCTCTTCACTCACGGCAATTAATTAGTAATAGCTTAAACTTGTATTAATGTAACAAGTTAAGGTTTTAAGTAATTTATACCTTGATTTAACCTAGATAGAACCTTGTTTGGTTCGGCCACCTTAGGTAGAAATTCTCCACAGCTTGGTTTACATGTTTTCAAACAGAGAACAAGGCCTAGTTAGTCTCCAAGCAAGATCTAACCATAAGAAGTAATTTAATGTAAGATTTAAGGCAAAAATCACCTTAAGAATGCAAGGAGAGTTCAGATGGTTTCGGCCTGAATCAAACACACCACAAGGTGTTAGATCCACCATATTGACATAGGAAATAGCTAGATCTCAACAAACTACCTTGTTATTAGGTTTTACCTTGGAAAAATGCCTTAAATGAGGGTATTTCCTTTGGATCTCGGCCACCTTTGCTCCAAATGGCTACCAACAGATTCCACATGAAAAGGAGAAGAATATGAGGCTATGACCAAAGTTTCACAGCCGAACTTGAAGGAATCAAAAGTTATGAGCTTAAAGCACATTTTTTACCTTAAATGGTCAAGACTTGAACTTCCCTCCTTAGATCTGGTTATGTACGAAACCAACACTTCCTTTACCTCCAAATCACTCTACATAGATGTATAGAAAAGGTTGGAGTGTAGATCAATCAAAAAAGAGGAGAAAAGATGAAGAAAATGGGCATTTTTATGCCTTAAGAGCTTACCTAGAGCTTGAGATCTCATCAATGGTGCTTGGGAACCTTACCTACGGTGGAGGGGAGCCAAATAGAGCTCAAGGAGTGAGCCATCTCGGCTGAAGAGGAAGGAATGAAGGGGAAAGACCTAATATTGCCTTAAAGCACCTTTTTGCATTTTTTTATGATTTCCTTGCTTTGATGACTCATCAAGTCTGTTTGTAATTGATAATTGATGAGTAATTTCGGTGGAGACAAGAAGGGGCAGCCGTGTATGATTGAAGGGAGTGGGTGAATTATTTGATTCCATTTGAATGAATAATGGACTAATATGTTACTTTAATCCATTATTGTAAGGTGAGTCACTCTCCTTGTCTTGTTCCTACATGGATCACCGTAATGCAAGGGAAAGGAGGAGCAATTGAAGGCTCCAAAACCGGCTGGCATCACATGGGGTGAGGTAAGTGGAACCCACCTTTTGTTTTATAAGGTAAAGTTTGTTTTTTTGTTATTTTATGCAAAGTAAAGTAGCTTATTTAATTGTCACATGTCTCTTGTCTCTTGGTCTGTTAAGAGACTTAATTATCTGATTTTATGTAGTCCATTTCGTGGTCAATGGTCAACATTGACCAACTTAGTCAATGTTGACCCAAACGGGCCCCACATTAGGGTTTTATTAATATTTTAATATTAAATTTGTAAAAATCCGTAAATTTCTGGAATTAAATTCCTAATATCATATAATATGATATTTTATTATATTTAAAGGTAATTATAACCTTTTAGCCCATTTAAAACCAATTTAAAAGGCGATTACACAAAAACGTGCTTTAAGGAGTTTTAGTGCACATTTTGTGTTGCCTGGTGTTTCTGAGCTCTGTTTTCTTTGACAACGGTCTTTTTGTGTTCCTTACATGATATTTGATCATGTAATTCAATTTTATATCATTTAGAGGTCATTAGACCTTTAAGGTTTCTTAGAGCACATTTTTGCCCTTTTTGACCTTGAAGCATGAAAGTGCTTTTTCTTTGTGTTGGAGTGTTGCCCAACAATTGTAATATGTTTATTAATGTGTTAATATGCTTAGGACATTTTTAGGTCCTACATATTCATTTGGGTAATTATTTACCCTTAACAGTCAAAGGTGCAACATCTCGTTTGTGTTGACCATTGTTGTTCTCAGTTGACTTTTTAGGCATGTTTAGGCCTTAATTAATGTGATTAGATATTTAATCCATGTTTAATAAGGTTGGGGTATTTCAGTCTACCCCCCTTAAAAAGACTTCGTCCCGAAGTCTCTAATCGAATAGGTAAGTATATAATGTAGAACTACTACCATTATTCAAATAATGTATATCTATCTGATATATCATTTACACACATTGTATTGCTCTTATACAGCACATAGCCATCACGTTGTGGCGTTAGTTCAATCAATATGGATATAGGTGATCCATCAGCACCATCATTCCCTATCAGTTCTACAAGTCCTGACAACCTTCCTGAGGTGTCCATAACATTCCATTGTTCCACATTCCATATCTATTGATTCATTTCGTATCTAGGCGATACCATATGTTATCATTCTATAAAGCATATGATACATATCACAAATAGCATAAGAAAAGTGTTACACACTTGATGTAAACCAACATTCATACAGGTATCTCGTAAGATACGTACATACAAGTGTACATCACACACAAACAAACCAATTCACTGTATGCCATGCATACGAAATAATTCACATACTAACCAAACAAACCTCGTATGCCCCGCACACCACCAATTCTTGTATGCAATGCATACTAAACAAACAAAACTTAGTGCATACATGTGCACGGCCAGAGGCTCTACCCCCCTTAAAAAGGGTTACGCCCCCGTACCCCACAAGTATACAACGCCGCTCAACAAAGAGCGCTGGATACTTGGCTCTCAAAGAGTTCATCAACTCGTGGATTATCCTCATATCAGAGAGACGGGTATGACTCTAGCCTTTCGGGCTCCCACAATACATAAAAGGGTGAGGCGCTAATCTATTTATGCTCTCAAAGGGCCAACGGAGTTGCAGACCCATGACATTTCCTCTTTTTTTTCCACTGGGCCCACTCACTCCGTTGAGTTGCAGACCCATGAACATAGGCTCAATTGCCTCTTTTTTTTTACTGCTGTGAATCCACTTGTTTGGATCACTAGCATATATGCGTGGTGTCTTCTCTCACTGACATTCAGTTTGAAATGTAATATGACATTGGCTACTGTCAGTACTTGTCTCTTTTGCACTTTCTTTGTAATACTAAGACCATACCAAGCCTATATGTCCACAGCGATGATGCTTGTCATCCACTGTCCCTAGTATTTTGTTCCGGAGTAACCACCACTGTTTTCGTTCCTCTTTTTTTTTTACCCAGTCTTGTTGATATTGCACTTTATCTTTCTGCAATCCCACAAGATTAATAACTACACGAGTGCAATACCAAAACACTCAGTCATACAGAGTGCAGAGGCGTAAACGCTCAACAGCTAATATCCAATGAGTCAAACAGAAAAGGTGTGCGAATTATCCTGTGAGTGTGTTATACCCAAAATTTCAACCCCCCCCCCCCCGGAGTGGTCTCTAAGGCATACGTGTTACAAAGGCAAAGTGGTCAAAATGCACCAATGCAGGATTTCCAAGGACATTATCGGGGTTTTCTATTTTCATATGACTTGTTCATTATCTCCAAACACTTCCAAATATCATAGTCATTATGAAAGGTATTTCATGATTTTCTGATAATATTTATTCTGGAAATTTAGCTTTTAATTCATATTATAAGCTAATTTCTTTAATTAACACATGAAAAACCTCAAAATAGAAATAATAAAAGGTTTCCAAAATTAAAATAAAATTGTCACATGGTTAGCATGACTACATACAGTCATAAACCTGAAATTATTTTATTTAGAACCTTATCCCAAAATTTAAAAGGGAAATTCAATCATTTTTGCAATTTCTCTCTCCTCCGGAAAATACCGAAATCAAAACAAAATGTCATACAATTTTAACACAAGATAGAGGATGATTTTAGAGACTAATGCCGTTGGAATTTCGTTATTTAGACTTTCCAATAATTAGTTATGAATTATGGGAGATTCCATATTGTGCGATTTTTATCTAATCGATTATTATCAAACTAATCCGATTCCAACTCTCAAAATTCCCAAAAATCATTCTTTACCTTCAGTTATATTTTCATAATTTTTATCGGCTTGCAACATATTCTAAAAAATCAGATTCCCTTAGAGCACAAAATCAGTCTTTTAGATAAAGATCTTGCTCTATCAATTTGACCATGCTCTTTCTATAAAAGGACCCCCCAAGAACGAACTAGGGCAGAGGAGATCATCCCCAAGTCAGAGAACTCAGCCGTCAACCTACTTCCAACGTTTTTGCAACCCCGAGCCTCGAATCTATACCGAAATCATCCCGAAATCACCAAAAAACACATTCCTTCTTCTCCCACTGAGATTCCTAGCACCAAAACAAAAATACAGAAGCAAACCGTGGCTAATAATACAAGGAAGAAGGAGCCAGAAGCTTGGGTCAAAGTCGAACAGATCGGCCATCAACGAAGCTCTCGAAGATTCCCGACGTGAAGGAACAATCAAATCTCGAAGTCAAAACAGGTTGGAATTGACTTCCTTAACCCCTCTGATCAGAATACACTTATGTGTGAAATTTCTAATCGAATTGACTTTTTTATTGCTTCTGAATTAAGGTTTGTTTGTGTTTCTGTCTAATAACTTGTTAACTAAGTCTCGTATTAATTTTGACTTCAAATTGAATTCTTTCAATCACTAACGTCTCGTACATCTTTTAGGCTACACACCCATAAAATTTGAGCCAAAAACACCTTCGGGAACAGCCTCAACGCCGCCGTCCGAGGGTGGTCCGCACCCACGGACGTCATGTCCGGGGTCCCGGACTCACTGTCCGTAAGCTCGGACGCCCACGGACGGCGGCGGGATTTTTAAATTTTAAAAATTTAGGTTTTCTAATAATGTCCGGGCCCACGGACAGCCTCACTAGTACAAAAAACGTCTATTTCGGCGCCCCTATTTCGGCGGTTGTAGATAAAACCGCCGTAATAGGGGCCCGAGATGTATACCGTATGTAAAGAAGGGGTCTATTTCGGCGGTTCCTCGATATGAACCGCCGAAATAGGCCCTTTTTAATAAAATAAAAAATTAAAGAGACCTATTTCGGCGGTTCCTTACACGAAACCGCCGAAATAGGTGTTTCTATTTTTTTTTTTTTTTTAAATTTAATCATCTATTTCGGCGGTTCTTTGTTAGGAACCGCCGAAATAGGTCTCTTTAATTTTTTTTATTATTAAACAAGGGCCTATTTCGGCGGTTCATATCTAGCAACCGCCGAAATAGGTCCTTTTAATTAACCCCCCAGCCCGATTCGAAACAATTACGTTTCAATTACAGCTAATTAACCTAACCCCTCTTCTCGCTCTCTGTTCCGCGGCGATTCCGAAGCCACCACCGCCACCACAGCCGTCGCCCGCCCGCCCTCCTCCTCCTCTCGGTGTCGCCGGTGTCGCGCCGTCGGTACGTGGTCGTCTTCGGTTGGCGTCGCCGCCATCATTCTGCCATTCAACAGAGGCGAACAGAGGTGAGAAAACCATAATATATCACTAGTACAAAAAACGTCTATTTCGGCGCCCCTATTTCGGCGGTTGTAGATAAAACCGCCGAAATAGGGGCCCGAAATATATACCGTATGTAAAGAAGGGGTCTATTTCGGCGGTTCCTAACAAAGAACCGCCGAAATAGGCCCTTTTTAATAATAAAAAAAATTAAATAGACCTATTTCGGCGGTTCCTTACACGAAACCGCCGAAATAGGTGTTTCTATTTTTCTTTTTTTTTTAATTTAATCATCTATTTCGGCGGTTCTTGTCAGGAACCGCCGAAATAGGTCTCTTTAATTTATTTAATAATTAAAAAGGGCCTATTTCGGCGGTTCTTTGTTAGGAACCGCCGAAATAGGTCCTTTTAATTAGCCCCCAGCCCGATTCGAAACAATTACAGATCATTAGGTCTAATTAACCCCCTCTTCTCCTCTCTGTTCAGCGGCGATTTCGAACCCACCACCGCCACCACAGCCGTCGACCGCCCGCCCTCCTCCTCCTCTTGCTTTCGCCGGTGTCGCGCCGTCGGTGTGGTCTTCGGTTGGTGTCGCCGGCAATCCGCCACTCAACAGAGGCGAACAGAGGTGAGAACAAACACTCACGATTGTTTCGATTTGTTTTATTAATTGTTAATTTGTTGTTAAAATTGATAAATTGTTGTTAAATTGTGATTGTGGATGATGATATTTATTGTGTGTGTGAAATCTTTGCTAGATTTGGTTGTTAAACTATTAAATTTATGTATGCACACAAGGTGTTCGATGAAATGTCCGAGTGAATTTTTGTGCTGTTTTTTGCCCTTCTTTTAAGTATAGTTAGGTTAGCTTATTTGGGCTAGATTTTTTATGCTTATATATGGGGTGGAACAATGTTTGAGCATTATTTGTTTAAGTATAGTTAGGTTAGCTTATTTGTCCACTTAAAATTACTTGTTAATTCACAATTCATAAGTAAATATACATTGTAAATATACATTGTTAAAGTATAGTTAGGTTAGCTTATTTCCAGAAGCGTTATACTAAAAAAAATTCTTATTGTGCTTGTTTGAATGAGCTAACGATAATGTTTATAATTTACATATTTGATTATGATTATATTATCGTTAATACAAGAGTGTGATGCATAAGTGGTATATTGAAAATTATGGATAACATGTTAAACATGAAAAATACAATTTAGGTTGTTATGTAAGTTATAGTTTGATCTTGTCATTTATGAGTTGTTATGAACAACTTCATTCATTGGTAAAAATACTAATAAACATTCGGTAGTGTATATATATGAGTATTGTATATTCGTTAAGTTTAATATAAAATTATTATAATTGATCTGAATGTTGTTCAATCTTTATGCGTTGCCTCTGTAGAGATTGGTGTTGCTACAGCGTCTCGCACGCCCGATTGAGAAGAGGGGCTGAAAACAATTCATTTATGAACCGGTATTTTTTTTTAATTTAACTCTTCATTCTCTTCATTCACTGTAATATAATCTAACTTATCATTTTTCTCTTTTGTGTCTCTACAGATAAATACTTAAGGAGCTTCTTTACCATTTGATGGTAGATTGAAAGCGGAGCGGAGAGCAATTCATTTTCGAACCGGTAATATAATCTAACGTATCATTTTTCTTTTGTACTTTGTATTTGATTTCCACAAATTATTGGAATTTCGTTTGATGAATGAATTTGGTATATATAGTTTGGTTTATGATTGAAATTTGTGTTGTTGAATAATTGGTGAATGCTTAATAATAGGCATAGTTGTGTCTTTATTTTACTTTGTATTTTATTTCCACAAATTATTAAAATTTTGTTTGATGGATAAAGTTGGTATTAGTTTGATTTGTGATGGAAATTTGTGTTGATGAATGGTTGGTGAATGCTTAATAATAAGCATGGGATAGGTAAAATTATGCAAAAGTCATGCCGTTTTTTTTTAAAATCTCTTCGTAAAATTGTTTGATGTATGTGTATATGTCTAACAATATCTAATTTTTTTTATCAGGTCCGTTATTCACCTCTCTTGTTTCCCGCCTTCTTCCATTACTTTTCCTCTTTCCTCCTCTGTGCACAAGTAAGTAACTAAACCTTATTTTTTGTTTAATAAATGCAATTATGTATTTAAATATAAGTGCTAGTACATAATTTAGCTTCATTCCCTATTTGTTGATGCATTTCTTTTTTAATTTATTTTTTGTTGCTCCCTTGCAGAGACATATCAGAAGTGGTATTGCTGCATCTCTCGCACAGAAGCCTACCTCTCAGGCACCAGTCTCCCCTGTCCATAAATCCTTAAAAAACAAGTACGTATTCTAACTCTCGATTCTTTGTTAATCTGTAAACCGGTTTGAACTTATACAGTGGAGAATTGAAAGCGTTGATTTGATGATCTGAATTTGCAATTGGTTTTCAGTTAGCTAGTAAAGAATTGATTTATTTTAATTGTTGGTTGCTGCCATTGTTGGAATGTTTGTGGTTGTGATGACTTTGGTGAGTGCTGAATAATAAGCACGGGATGTGTACAATTATGCAAAGGTCATGCCAAATTTTTTGTAGAAAAAGTATTCGTAATATTGTTTTAAACACCGGTTTCTGTTTTAGAAGTGCAACAATTTCTTAAATTTAAAATGGTAGTTTATTTTGTGTTTGCAACCTTAGAGTTAGGCTAGACTAATTGTCAATCATCCCAGTCATGCTCCATTAGGAAATAAACATGTGCAACTTAATATAGGCCATATTCTACAAAGGATCTAACTCACACCTGTGATCTGTTGCACATGTAGTATGGAGCGTGACTGGATGTATGGTGATAGAGGCGAACATTTTGACAAAATGCTGAAAGAGTTTTGCAAAGCTGCAGTGCAACACAAGGACAGGACAAAGGCGGAGAAAATTCCATGTCCTTGTGTTGATTGTGGTGTGGTTAGACATTATTCAAGCATCAACCTCGTACAACTCCATGTGAAGACCCGTGGTTTCATGCCACATTATACAAAATGGATTTTTCATGGAGAACGTGTTGAAGATAATGCTTCATCTTCCTACAGTCACGATCGGTGTAACTCAAGAACCGAGCAGACATTCGATACTACTAACGAGTCAGAACTCCCAAGCGCTTCCGGAGTCAATGTTGACAGTGAGTCGACTTATCATGATGAACAAATTGACGAGATGCTTGGTAACGTTGAGGATAACTTTGTCGACCGGCCGGATGAGTATCAAAGGTTGTTGGACGCATCCAAAACGGCGTTGTATCCTACTTGCACTAAGTACACGAAATTGACAGCTATATTGAATTTGTTCAACCTGAAGGGAAGATATGGATTGAGTGACAAAGGTTTCACGGCATTCCTCGAGCTGATTCATGATATGCTACCGGATGAGAACGGTCTCCCTACGACCACGTATGAGGCAAAGAAATGGGTGTGTCCAATGGGAGTAGAGTACAAAAAAATTCACGCGTGTCCAAACAACTGTGTGTTGTACAGGGGTGAATACGAACATCTGGACAATTGCCCAAAATGTTCGTTGTCCCGGTATAAGCATAAAGATGGTGAGTACTCCTCCGTTCAGAAAAAAAGCCCTCCAGCAAAACTTGTTTGGTATTTGCCGATTATACCCAGATTCAAACGGTTGTTTGCGAATCCGAAAGATGCAAAGAACTTACGATGGCATGCGGAGGGGTAGAAAGAGTGATGAGAAACTAAGACATCCAGCAGATGGGCCTCAGTGGAGAAACATCAATAGACGGTTCAAAGAACATTTCGGACATGAAGATAGGAATCTGAGGCTTGGGTTATGTACTGATGGAATGAACCCGTACGGCACATTGAGTAGTCAACACAGTACATGGCCTGTTCTGCTAGTGATCTACAATTTGCCCTCATGGTTGTGTATGAAACGAAAGTACATCATGTTATCGCTCCTGATATCTGGTCCCAAGCAGCCAGGTAATAGCATTGATGTGTACCTTGCCCCTCTGATCGACGATCTGAAGCTATTGTGGAATGAGGGGACCGTGGTATATGATGCTTATGCAAGAGAGAATTTCACGCTCAAGGCTTTGTTGTTCTGTACCGTCAATGACTTCCCTGCGTATGGGAACTTGTCCGGTTACACGGTTAAAGGAACATTTGCATGTCCCATATGCGAGGAAGACACTTGTTCGGACCGTTTAAAACATTGTGGGAAGAATGTTTATATGTGTCATCGACGTCTCCTCCCCGAAGATCACCCTTATCGAGTAACGAAGAGAAAGTTGTTCAATGGTCAAGCCGAAACTCGTGTGGCCCGTCTACCTCTGACCTCTGAGGAAGTGTACGAAAAGGTTAAGGACATTGTAAATGTATTTGGAAACACATCAAAACCGGCGAAAAACATTTGGAAAAAGTGTTCTATCTTTTGGGAACTACCTTATTGGCGTCATCTTTCTGTGAGGCACTGCTTAGACATCATGCACATTGTGAAGAACGTTGGTGAGGCAGTGAGTGGGACTTTACTCAATATACCCGGCAAAACAAAAGACGGATTGAAAATCAGAAAGGACATGCAAACCATGGGTATACGAAAGGAGTTACACCCACAAGAGAATGGGAAACGAATCTACCTACCTCCTGCATGCTACACGCTCTCAAAGGCTGAAAAGATTAGTTTCTGCAAATGTCTGTACTCGGTAAAAGTACCGTCTGGATACTCTTCAAACTGGAAGAACATTGTATCGATGAAGGATTTAAAACTTTTAGGCATGAAATCTCACGATTATCATGTACTGATGTTACATCTTCTTCCGGTCGCAATTCGAGGGATATTGCCATCTGATGTCAGAAATGCTTTAACTCGGTTATGTTTTTTTTCAACGCTGTGTGCTCCAAGGCAATTGACGTAACCTCTCTAGATGATCTACAACGTGAAATTGTTATCACTTTATGTCAACTTGAGATGTATTTCCCACCATCTTTCTTTGATATAATGGTACATCTAATTGTGCACATCGTTCGAGAGATACAGTTCTGCGGTCCGGTATACTTACGGTACATGTACCCTTTTGAACGGTACATGGGTATTCTGAAAAGTAGAATGAAGAATAGGTATCGACCAGAGGGGAGCATTGTTGAAGCAACAGTGACTGAGGAAGTCACGGAGTTTGTGACCGAATATTTGAGTGAGGCAGAGTCTATTGGTATCCCAAAACCACGACACTATGGCAGGTTTAAGGGTAAAGGTGTTATTGGTAGAAAGATCGTGCAAGTTTCGCGTCTACTTATTCATCAAGCACATTTGTTTGTCTTACAACATCTTGAGGTTGTTGAACCTTATTTGGAAACCCATATGGTTGAGTTAAGGCATCAAAATCCTTTGAAAAACCACATTTGGCTGACAAAAGAACAAAACCGAGTTTTTATCCAATGGTTCAAAGATCATGTGTTGACATTAGCATCATCAGATCCAGAAGCTGTAAGCGAAGAGATCAGATGTTTGGCAATCGGACCTGAAACTAATATTACATCTTTTGAGGGGTATGATATTAGTGGGTATACATACTACACTGCACGCCAAGATGCCAAATCGATAAACCAGAATAGTGGGGTAAAAATTGAAGCTGCTGCCACTGAGTACCACAGCGGTAACCGATCTCAACCAGTTAGTAATTGGTATTATGGTGTCATCGAGGACATCTGGGAACTAGACTATGACATTGATTCCTTTCTGTTGTTCCGGTGCAAGTGGGTGGACAACCGACGGGGTACCAAAATGATGGAGGGCTTACCATGGTTGATCTTTCACGGTTACACGGTTATAATGATGATCAATTTGTTCTGGGAAAGGATTGCGAGCAAGTGTGGTATGTTGAGGATCCGAAAGACTGCAGATGGTCTGTTGTTCTTCCAGGAAGAAGGCCGGTTGTAATGGAAAATGAAAATGAGGATAACGATGAAAATGGGACTGTAGAGGAAACATCCTTGTTTCCTACTGGATTACCGGATTCGATTGATGATACGAAAACGATTTGCTCTACGCACGATCAGACCATGATGAGGGTGTTTGGGTAGAAAATATGAAATGATTTATGTTTTTGTACGTGTCAGGTAATGTTGTTAGTAGAATGTAGACTGTAATATCATCTTAACTGTTATTGTTATGCATCATAGTATTTATGTTATGAGTTTAACTGATGAAAATGCTTTATGATTTTTTTTTGCAGTGGATGATCACCCTATAGATGACCCCATTGGACGGCTTATCTCGACTGGAGAACCTGAGCCACAGCCGAATAGACCAAGTAAGCGGGTCACGAGAGGAGGAAAGAAGAAGAAGGACCAGTAGCAGTACACGAGACTGAGGCTGGCCCTTCACAGCAGACCGAAGAGGAGTCGGTTGTGCCACCAGAGGCGAAGAAGCAGAAGAAGAGAGGTGCAACACGTGGGCTGAAGGCTAACAAGGGCCCTCCTACAAAACCGGTCGACTTCAATCAATTCAACCAGCCCCATGGAAATTGGAAGAATGACTTCACCGCTTACGGTAGCCATTTGGTGAAGTCATATTGCGACATAAACCACACCTGGAAGCAAGTGCCTCAATCATTGAAGGATACTATGTTTCAGCGTCTTCAGGTAAATCTCTACATTATTACTATGATCTTTTGTGAAATAATAGAACATTTATGTTTACTTTACTAACTGAATGATCATGTACGTAGTCTCGTTTCTCCGTGGATCCCGCACTTAAAAACGATGTGCTATCAGCGATGTCGAAACAGTTCCGGGACCACAAGAATAAGTTGGCTGACAAGTACATCTACAAGATGCCTACTCCAGAAGATCCAGATGAGCCAGATCATGGTGGAGACGGTGAGAGACCACCATGGGAGGTTTACGAGGGCATAACAGAAGAGCAATGGCTACAATTTGTTGAGAGGCGTCACACAGGAGTTCCAGGTGCACTTTATTGTCATACATACATAAATTAATCTTAATTTCTTATGTTTTTTTGTGTTCAATTTCACTTAACATGATCCCATTAATTTATGCAGGCTCTCCGTGCGAAACAACAAGCAAATGCTAAGAAGAATCTGTACCCTCACCACTTAGGTGGAAAAAGTATTGCTCAAAGGGTACCAGAATGGGAGCAAAAGGGATATCTGCCCACGGATGGCTCATTGGATGCCAGTGGCAGAAGAATGAAAGTGTGGGAGTTAAGCCACATTCCGAAGAACTCTACTCCCGAAAATCCTCAATATGATGAAGCCACGAGAGCAGTTATTGCTCAAATGGTAAGTGATATCATTTCATTTTCAGTCAAACTGTTCATTTCCTTTGTATATGAACTTATGTTAAACTAATAACTGTATTTGTGTGTTATATTAGGGTGAATTAAGCTCTCAGCTCACCCAGGGCACCTGGACCTCACAGAGGAATGATGATCCTCTTACACGCGCTCTTGGTAAGAAGGATCATCCAGGTCGTGCCATTGGGTTTGGTGGGCACGTTGGTATCCGCCAGGCATTTGGCGCACCCGGGTCCAGAATCAGCCGGGACAGTCGATTAGCTACGAGGAGCACCTGAGAGCGTTGGCTGAGATGGAGCAGAGGATTACTCAGAACGTCGACGAGAGGATCGCTCAGGCTATATCAAGGATTCAGCCACAGCAGCATGAAAGCCAAGAGGTTTCTCGACCACCAGTTGATCAGTCACCCATTCAGCAGCAGATGCACCGGTAGTGAGAAGTAGTGTCCACTCGGCTGATCCGTTTCCCTATGCATCTCTACAGGTTAGACTACATTTCAATTGAGTACATGACGATTATGATTTTTAACTTGATCACTAATATCATCATAGAAGAATTCTCAATTTTTATCTAAACAAGTTCCACATAACACTCAGGCACCCACTGAGTGCCATCTGTTTTTACAAATTGGAGTAGAAGAGGTCATGGTTGCATGGGGAAAACTTTTCCCCTCTCGTCCAAGTGATATTGTGCACGGTGAACCACTCCGACATTACCATGCACGAGTGCTTGTAGACGAATTTGTTGCAGAGCATGCTGACGTCGGTTTACCGGTGCCGATCCCACAAAGACCTACCGTGCGTTCTGCACAAACTGCGACAGTGCAGTGGCCTGCACGATTGGTCAGACTCCCTGGGCAGGTATTACTCTTAACCGTTGCTATAAAACTATTGGTGTACCACCTTGCATCCATATACTTAATTAGACTAATATCATAGGATATGACCCCACCGAAGACTGATAAGGGCAAAGGAAAAAGAATTGCCACACCTGTGCAATCAAAGGCATCCACAAATTTTGTGCTTAGACCTGCTTTGGTGGAGAAGAGAATATTGGCCGGCTTGTCGACCAATATGCAGATTCTGCATTCCTCGTTGTTGGTGCTACCACCGGATAGTGATTCCCTCATTGTGGAAGATCCCGAGCGGATATTTCACTATATAGTTCAAGGAGAAGATATACATCGATTTGGGATGTATATGTCCGACTTCGAGGAGTGCTTCAGGAGGGATTGGTTGAATGTGTCGATTATCAAGTCGGCCGCCATGTGAGTGACTTCTACCTTTTATATTTTGAATTCATTAATTGGTGATGAATTAGATGTTTGAATAAAAGTTAATGACTAATGATATTGCCTCATAGGTGGGTGCATGATAAGGCGATCAATGTCTATGAAGATCAAGATTTGGATTCCTGTGTCCTGCTATGTGCATGAAGTCCAGATGACAAGTGATCCGCAAGGCCTTATGCAATATATGACGAATGCCCTCTATGAATGTTCGAAAAAGTCATTTATTATGCTGCCATATCATTCAGGGTATGATATTTGACTATTTCTCTTAGTATTATCTAAAACATATAGTTTGTGTTAGTTGCTTAATGATTTCAACACATTGTGTAATTTGTGGACAGTCGACATTGGTCATTGCTTGTGCTGGTGATGGGGAAGCACCCACGAATCTTGCAATTTGACTCACTTGGTGCGGGTGCCAAGAGACCGAAGATCTCCACCGCAATACTGGGGTAATTATTTTGTTATCGTAAACAACAATTATTTTACTTAACATTAACTGTTTCATAACTTGCTACTGATGCTTAAAACTATATATATTGCTGATGTATATAGTTCCATGAGAGCTGCATTAAGACTCCAGGGTATAACAATGAAGAGTAACATCCCTTGGAACACTGTCAAGGTACTCTATTAATTGATAAATTTGTGTGATAATGTTTAAACTTGTTTATAACTGTCAATATGTGTTTGTATAGTGTCCGGTGCAGCCTGGGGGTCAGAATGTGGATACTATGTCATGAGATTCATGAGTGACATAGTAGGAGCGGCGAACCTTTTACCAGAGCACTCGTTAGACATGGTAACATTCTTTGAAAGTTTCAGTTATGCTCTTTACATGTTGTTAGACTTGTACGTTTTAGATTAATGTTCATTTTTTTTCAAGGCTTACGAACAAGTGTTCAAAGGTGGTCAGTATGATGATGCTCAAATTGTTGAGATGCTTGAGGAATGGTCGGAGTTCGTCTGCACAAGTTTAATGAATTGATGATCATGAAGATGTTTTGCTAACTTTTTCGAGTATGTAAATATAACTCTGTACACTTGTGGATGGTGTAATGGTAGATTTGAATTGTAATGGTTTTTTATTTGTATTGAAAGTGTGAAAGTAAGTGTAATTGCATTGGTTTTGTTAACTCTCAAATTGTGGTGCGTCGTTGGTATTAATTGGGAGCTTTTATAACTTTTTAAATGTGTGCTGGAGCTCCCTGTATGGATGAAGCATTATTACAGGTCTGATTGAATCAAATGTGGTGAATATATATATATAAGCTGGGATGGAAAAAAACAAAAAAAAATATACCTATCTCGGCGGTTCTTAGAGAACAACCGCCGAGATAGGCCCCTGGGATTGACCATGGGTCTATCTCGGCGGTTGTTCTCTAAGAACCGCCGAGATAGACTCATGGTCAATCTCACACGGTCAATCCCAGGGGCCTATCTCGGCGGTTGTTCTCTAAGAACCGCCGAGATAGGTACATCTAGTTCGGCGGTTTACAACCGCAGAAATAGGTGCTCACACCTATTTCGGCGGTGCTCATTTCGGCGGTTCACAACCGCCGAAATAGGCCCATTGGAACCGCCGAAATAGGCCTTTTTTCTACTAGTGCCTGTCCGTGGCCCCGGACTTTACAATTTTCTGTTTTCTGTTTAATTCGACTTTTATTTTCATATAGGTTAACTGGGGTCCGTGGTCTCGGACATTAGGTCCGTGGCTACGGACGGAAACAAAATTTGACCTAATTCTGCCTCCGAAACCCTAGTTTAGGTAATTTTAATTTCCACTTTAATTTTCTGTCAAAAAACATTAAAAAAAAAAAAAAACAGAAGCGCGCACCTAGGTTAAAAACAACTTTGTAGAAAGCCGTAATTGAACCAAGTAGAGGAAAAAATGACCTAGGAAGGGTAATGAAAGTAATTTGAACCCTAATTAAGTCGAATATCAAGCCCCCGAACCCGAACTCTCCTTTCCTAATTTGATCTAGGTTAAAATTAGGTGGCGACTCATAATAGGTTCCAGTGAGCTAGCTTAGGTTTTAATAATTATTGTTATATGACATAGTTATTAATCTTAGGCTATAAGTGGACCTAAAACCCGATTAGATCCCAATCAAGTTAATCCACATAGGATAGGGTTTAAAATCGAGGCTCACAGAGTGGTCCTTTCCAAATCCACTGTTCCTTACTTAAGGTATCTGCTATCATATAGCTTTATTTTCTCCTCGCGTATTTACGCGTTTATGTCCATCATCTGGTAGATTTCCTCTGGATTGCAAGAGTTTACTCGATCCTTATGAGGGTTCTACATATTATCCGTCCATAACGGGTTTTCCTGTTTCTTCTATTTTTTTTGGGTTCCTGTCCTTGAATTGTTTCCCTGTCTTCACTGTATACTGTCTACTGTTCTCTGTTTAAGGTTCTTTTTTTTTCTAGCCCGTTGGTTTAACTGCGGCTCTTCTTCCATCTTCGAGGTAATATGTCTTACGGTCCGTAGTACGGAGTTGACTACTTCTCGTGTTCCTAACACTACTTGTCTACTTGCATGGGGTACCGTACTGATACATTACTACTACCCGACTAACTCATAAATAAGTCTGTCAGGCCCACATGCCCAACGGAGTGCGGTCATCCCATGTCTCGTTTAGTAAACTGGTAATGTCTGTCACACGGTTGTTGTGAAGTATTCTGTTGTCAATCTCCCTTTGATGGATATCCCTTTTTTTGTTCTTTTCTTCTTTTTTTTTTTTTGTCTTCTTTTGCTTCTGTTTTTTTTGTCTAATAGTTCGTGTTATCGGTTATCCTGTAATAAGTGTTATTGCCTTTGTGGCATCAGTGGTAATTCGTGCCATAGACTGGTATTATTCAACTTGGTGTAAGTAAAATCCGTGCTATATTAGCAAACTTGTTTCTCCTTTTTTTTTTGATCTCATTGAGTGCAACACAATTTTCCTTTTTCTCCCTGTATTTTTTTTTATCATATCTCATCCAAAGTTCATATATGTCCCCTCATCCATGTAATTGGATGCATTGCAGATTGCATAATAGCTTGAGAACTTGGCTCTTCACTTTCCAACCATCCTCACTGACGGTGGTGCATCTACAAGGGTATGCTTGTCCACGAGGACTAAACATGTATCACTAGTAGTGATTAGCATTTAAATGTGGGTATACACTGGTGGTATTTGGCTAATAAGCCATGTCTAAAAATTCCCAACAATTTAAACTGGTGTGGTTTACAGTCATAGTGGCTGTATAGTTTCCCCAGTTGCAGTGGTTGGACTAACGGTCCTTCCATAGTTGCATAAGTTTCTAATCTCAAGGTTTGTATGAAAAAGTTTGAAAACATTTTTTTTATAAAAGGTTAAAAGAGTAGTAGTTGTTGTAGTTGCATTTGCAGTAGCTGTTACTGTTGCTGTCGCTGCACTTGCTGTAGCAAGTGCGCAAGGCAGATGGAAATTTCAGTAGTTTATTGTCATAGCGCTTGCAATAGCAAGTGCGCCATGCAGGTGGAAATTCTGGTTCAGTAATTCCCGGTCTCATTGACTCTTCATCATTTGAGTATCGCTACATGGTAATGTAAGCATTAACATCCTGTTCATATATATCCGTCAAGGTTTAAGTTTACTCGCATCAAGTTCACAAATCTAGTCTCCAATGTCATACACAGAAGGCGAGTGGTCAATGACACTCCCACGTAATCATAACATGTTTCTTTCTAACATCCCAAGTAAGCACACCACATAGTAAGTAAACAAAGTCTTCCACCAGCGGTCTCATGGAGTTAGGGTATTCATGCCCTATCTACTCCTTTGCCTTTATAGGCTCCAGCATCAGTAGATGTCTGGCCATCCTGAACGCCTCGTGGTACTCCAGATCCTCCAGCTGAGGTCTTCTACGTATTCTTTGGTGGCCTGTAATTACGGCTCTGGGTTCATCCAGTATTCAAATTCCCTATGGCCTTCTTTGTGGCAGCACCGACATTCGACTTTGTGGCCTTCGCAGTCGACCCCAGGATGGTCTTTCCCACAACGCTTACAGTAAAAGTGGCGCTGGGGCTGTCCGGTGCCTGATGGTAGTATTTAAGTTTAAGTTAAAATCTAGCGGTATAAAGGTTAAGGTTACAATTTAATTTAAGAGGTAGGTGTTCTCACCCTTAGGAGGTGGGGATCTCAGAGGCTTAGCATCTATAGCTGGGCCGGTCAACCGAAGGATGGGCTCTTTCCCTTTCTTTCCTGGTGACCCTGCTGTCCTTTCTTTTAAAGAATTTCTTGTTAAAGGTTTCGGGTCAGCATTCCTAAAGGTATTTAATATGGTAAACAATTTAGAATGGGATAAGTCCTTACTTCCACTTCTTCTGGCTATTGCCTGAAGATGCTCCTCCATCCTCAGACTCTCCTTCGGGGTTCTTTCTCTTCTTTGCCCCAAGAGTCTCTTCCCGAGTCTGGAGCATTAGCTCCGTCCTCGAGGCAGCCTCATAACACTCCTGGAATCTCCTTGGTAAGTTCTCACAAAGTTAATTGGTAATGTAGTAAGTAAAGAATTTCATGGCTTTCATGTTAGTACTTGGATGGTAGTGTAGAGGGTAGCACCCATCGCCATCTGAATGCGAAATAATAGTCCTCCCCGGAACTTATCGACCTTCACGGTCTCTGAGTAATCCACACCGGGAATGGAGTCCAGCGAACCAATGAATCGAGTGTAATACTCATCCACGGTCAGACCTCCTTGGGTCAGTGTCTCTGACTCCTGGCGCTTCTTCTGTTTGAGATGTGCTGGGTAGTACTTCCCTCTCAGCAACTCGACAAAGGCAGCCCACGAAAAGTCGGGCGTAGCCAGGTGATGGTCCTGACCAACCTCCACCAAGTTCTGGCTGCATCCTTCAGATGGAAAGCAGCAATGGCGACCCTCTTGTCGTCAGGTACTTGTAAGGCTTCAAATGCTTTCTCATGTTCAACGATGTAACGCTCCAAAGCTACGAGGTCTGGTTCCCCAGAATATGTAGGTGGTCGGGTCTCTGTAACTGACTTCAGCTAGTTCGTTTCCCTGGGCTGTGGCGGGTGGGCTGGTGCTCCTCCTATCTGAGTACCCAGCTGTGCAAGAGTTGCTGTAACCGTCTCAGCAACTCCTGTAATGCCGGGGTCACCGCCTCC
Organism: Limonium bicolor; assembly: GCA_023374045.1. NCBI lineage: Eukaryota > Viridiplantae > Streptophyta > Magnoliopsida > Caryophyllales > Plumbaginaceae > Limonium > Limonium bicolor. Next base: position 85,754,623 of record CM041782.1, read on the forward strand.
ACCTCTTCCAGTACCACGCCCTCTAGTTCCACCAGACATCTGTAGTACAGTATGTCACATAAATACTCGGTAAATTACCGTACACAACCAATGGATATTAAGTTGCCTTAAGGCTAACCTGTCACGCAATTTGCGTTACTAGACACAATATCTCTTAAGACGAATCGTCTTGTACTTCCCAAACGTTTCCCATAGTTTCCCAAGTCCTAAGCTCACTGTCTTAACCTATTATCTCGTCATCAGAGCGGTACTCCGCTCTGATACCACTTTTGTAACACCCCTCTCAATAATCACGGTATAATCTCTCACGTAGCAATAAATAAAACGTCTCGCAGCGGAAAAATAAATAACAATTACAAAACTCACTCGGGTGTCACCGGCCGTTACTCGCCCATGCGAGCAACGCAGCAAACACATCCAACTTCCAATACAAATAAACTGTTAACCGCAGTGATAACGAGAAACTCCTATACATCACACTAAGTCCATAAACCATAAACATCGACAAGTGAGCGTCTACCCAATCCTGAATACAAACCTTACCATAATACAATTCACCATCTTCATTGCTATACAACATCTCCAATTACCCTGTTCCTGCTCTTCAGCTCCGACAATGATCAACAACCTGTAATGGTATAGTATCAGCGATACACGCTGAGTATGCCGGGCCTGGACCCTAATGGTCACTTGTCATTTTAACCATCTTATTATTAGGTCGGTTTCATGCTTACCATTTTACAGTTATAACAATACTGTAATAAACATGTATAATACACATATTCATCCATCCAAATATTCATAGATATTCAACCATCCATCCAATCCACAATCATTTAATAACACAATCCACAATTATATATCGAACGTATCGAACAATAACAATATAATGTACAATGTACATTCGCCGTAGCGTACAGTGCTCATATTTAATTTACCTTAGCCTCGTAGGCTCCATCCAACCATCAACACACAAAAAATAACCCCAAGTATAACCAATGAACAAAAAGCGAAACAACGAGAATAATAAACAAGTATTAAGTCTCGTCCATAGTATTGTTCGCCACTGTATAAGTCTCAATTGTTTTAGTTGTTCAGTTATACCTAGTGACAATGTCTCGTTAAAACGACATGTCTCTAGTTACCCATATATTATGGCGGGTCACCCACGGCAGTAGCCACTCCAACGGTAGAGTCTCCGACCAACGAGCCATTCTAGCTCACGGGAAATTTTCTTGATACTTACGGACCCGTACGTGGACATCCTGGTATCGTTTTTGTGATCACAGCGCGCACCAAGAGCCACATCCTCTTGGCTTTACTTCCATTCCATAATTAATTAATTATACCATCGCATCGCATTACCAAATCTTCTAACACAGCAGACTAAGGTCATTAGTCCAATCCGGAGTCTGTAAACTCGAGATCCAGTGTTAGATACGAGAGCGGCGTATAGAAAGGCCAATGCTCCATATAAAAGTCTCAGATAATATGTATATGTTATTATCATAGTGCTACAACGTTTTACTTACGTTCCTTATATATCATATAAGATAGCACCATAGCCGCTAGTTTTTATATATAAGGTTCATATATACGAACCAATACTGTTAACTCAACACACAGTAAATAATAAGCATATAAATAACAGTTCATGCGTATAATTATCATATTCAGACAAACAATCTTATCACAGATCACACAGATGTCTGAACTGAGGAAGCCCTCAGGGACAATCAGAGACACATAACAGCATACAAGTTATATCAACCAAATCCGAGCCCAAGGAGCAACCTTAGGACAAACTCGGATCAAACCCCTTTACATACCGTTCACCCTGACTGTATTACGGTGGAGTATGAATCAGCAAGATCTACGCTCCGTGTAGTCCGTTAGTCGTCAAGCATCCTTGTCAGAAGTATACTCTAAACGGTAATAAAACTATAAGTCAGTCTCCATGACTAACTACATCCGGTATTTCCGAATTATAAGTAACCCCGACAGTTCACCCCTGTTTTCTACAGTTGTTTGTTACAGGTTTTTCTAAAACAGTCGGCTTTGTTACTTAAAATGCGTACGTCAAAACTATTTCAACTGTTAAGTTTAATTCCTTATATTCTTTTAATCTTATCCACATCTAGTTTAGGTACGTAACCTATAGTTGCATGTACGCATGCATTCTTATATTATATATTTTTCCATCATCCATTATATTCTTTGTATTTCATACCCATTATCTTAGCAAAATTCATAGCCTATAGTTTGTAACTATATTTTTTCCAAATAACCACCACCATTAAATCACAAGGTATTCAACCAAATATATTATCCACCTTATATACATTACTTGTGTATGTATATATTTTTACCACGTAGGTAATTCTCATGAGTTTCATAAACTCTTGTATTTTATGTTACATTTTATCATCTTTTATTGGATGATTATTCCCATTAGTTGTATTATATTATACAACTTATATTAAGATTATATCCTACATGTAACATCTTATGTTGTATAATTACAACTCCTAAGGTTATTCCATAAACCCTTAGTTTATAAATCTCATTATCTATAGTTTGTCACATTATTTTATGTGAGTACCCTTCCTTATATTAATTCCATCTAAACCATATCATTGTCATAACATTTATAACATTATAGACCTTAGTCTAAAATTCATCTTTCAACTCTTATTAACTCAGTATAGCCCTTAACTTAATTTAAATTCCGTTTTGACCACATAACATTATGTAATGTTACCATATACTAATATCATACTATGTGATATTTTTATTCCCTTTAACTTATAACCTATAGTTTTTATACAAAACTATTTATTATTGCCTCTTAGGCACCATAAGAAAATCTTATTCTTTTCCATAAACCATAGTTTCCTTTATTTACAAAATCACCCTTTCTTTTTACCATGTTATATATACCATTTAATATAACATTCTAACTTATAAAAGAGTATAACCTATGGTTAATTTTTGTAAATTCCGAACAGCCCTTGTGCTATTCTATAATTGCCATTTGGCCCTATTATAACATAGTTCTTCCATATCATTAAAACCATATTTTATACACATATCTTAATAAATTCTCTTAATAATTCTAAAAATCTCCAAATTTCACCAAAGGGTTATAAATTTCCTTATTAACCCATATACTTTCAATATTTACCATTCCACCATCTATTTTTCTCCAAAGTGTCATAATGACATTATAACTATATATTATACATATAGTTCATTTTAATTCCAAAATCCACCAAATAAATTCCTAAAATTCCTAATAGCCCATGGGTGTTAAAAAATACCATTGTACACCCTTTTTTTCGGTAATAACATATTTACCACATATGTCATGAAAATATTACCTTAAGATACTTATCTTATTATAACACCTAAATAAGTTATTTAACTTATCTAATTTGGTCAAAACCTAGCATATGGTCAAGGTGACCACCTTAATATTTCCTTGACCACCAATTCCTATAATTACGGTTTAGTACCCAAACTTTCTAAAATTCACCATTTAACCCCAAAACTTTATAAAATCTTATAAACTTTATTTTAACTCCTTTTTTAACTCTAATTTTTGGCCTATTATTCTAAAGCCCCCAAATTTAATTTAATTACATCTAAGACCCCTTCTTTTCGGTAATAATAGAATATCACCTAAACTTAAATAAAACTAGTAAATGCATAAATAAAATGGCCTAAAATACATGGCCTTATTACAAACATTTGCTCACAAAATAAATTACACATAAATGTCCCAAAATACATATAAAATTTCGGCCTCACCATATAATTTTCATTTATTTACCAAACTTCCACATAATGTCATAAATTTGACATTTATGCTTGTTTAAATAGTTATAAAATTTATTAAGCCATTCCTTAATCATTTTAAGGTCAAACAAGACCTTATTTCACCTCTTCACTCACGGCAATTAATTAGGAATAGCTTAACTTGTATTAATGTAACAAGTTAAGGTTTTAAGTAATTTATACCTTGATTTAACCTAGATAGAACCTTGTTTGGTTCGGCCACCTTAGGTAGAAATTCTCCACGACTTTTTTTACATGTTTTCAAACAGAGAACAAGGCCTAGTTAGTCTCCAAGCAAGATCTAACCATAAGAAGTAATTTAATGTAAGATTTAAGGCAAAAATCACCATAAGAATGCAAGGAGGTTCAAGATGGTTTCGGCCTGAATCAAACACACCACAAGGTGTTAGATCCACCATATTGACATAGGAAATAGCTAGATCTCAACAAACTACCTTGTTATTAGGTTTTACCTTGAAAAATGCCTTAAAGAGGGTATTTCCTTTGGATCTCGGCCACCTTTGCTCCAAATGGCTAACCAACAGATTCCACATGAAAAGGAGAAGAAGATGAGGCTATGACCAAAGTTTCACAGCCGAACTTGAAGGGAATCAAAAGGTATGAGCTTAAAGCACATTTTTACCTTAAATGGTCAAGACTTGAACTTCCCTCCTTAGATCTGGTTATGTACAAAACCAACACTTCCTTTAACCTCCAAATCACTCTACATAGTTGTATAGAAAAGGTTGGAGTGTAGATCAATCGAAAAAGGAGAGAAAGATGAAGAAAATGGGCATTTTTATGCCTTAAGAGCTTACCTAGAGCTTGAGATCTCATCAATGGTGCTTGGGAACCTTACCTACGGTGGAGGGGAGCCAAGAGAGCTCAAGGAGTGAGCCATCTCGGCTGAAGAGGAAGGAATGAAGGGGAAAACCTAATATTGCCTTAAAGCACCTTTTTGCATTTTTTTATGATTTCCTTGCTTTGATGACTCATCAAGTCTGTTTAATTGATAATTGATGAGTAATTTCGGTGATACAAGAAGGGGGCAGCCGTGTCTGATTGAAGGGAGTGGGTGAATTATTTGATTCCAATTTGAATGAATAATGGACTAATATGTTACTTTAATCCATTATTGTAAGGTGAGTCACTCTCCTTGTCTTGTTCCTACATGGAGCACCGTAATGCAAGGGAAAGGAGGAGCAATTGAAGGCTCCAAAACGGGCTGGCATCACATGGGGTGAGGTAAGTGGAACCCACCTTTTTGTTTTATAAGGTAAAGTTGTTTTTTTGTTATTTTATGCAAAAGTAAAGTAGCTTATTTAATTGTCACATGTCTCTTGTCTCTTGGTATGTTAAGAGACTTAATTATCAGATTTTATGTAGTCCATTTCGTGGTCAATGGTCAACATTGACCAACTTAGTCAATGTTGACCCAAACGGGCCCCACATTAGGGTTTTATTAATATTTTAATATTAAATTTGTAAAAATCCGTAAATTTCTGGAATTAAATTCCTAATATCATATATATGATATTTTATTATATTTAAAGGTAATTATAACCTTTTAGCCCATTTAAAACCAATTTAAAAGGCGATTACACAAAAACGTGCTTTAAGGAGTTTTAGTGCACATTTTGTGTTGCCTGGTGTTTCTGAGCTATGTTTTCTTTGACAACGGTCTTTTGTGTTCCTTACATGATATTTGATCATGTAATTCAATTTTATATCATTTAGAGGTCATTAGACCTTTAAGGTTTCTTAGAGCACATTTTTGCCCTTTTTGACCTTGAAGCATGAAAGTGCTTTTTTTTGTGTTGGAGTGTTGCCCAACAATTGTAATATGTTTATTAATGTGTTAATATGCTTAGGACAAATTTTTAGGTCCTACATATTCATTTGGGTATTTATTTACCCTTAACAGTCAAAGGTGCTACATCTCGTTTTGTGTTGACCATTGTTGTTCTCAGTTGACTTTTTAAGGCATGTTTAGGCCTTAATTAATGTGATTAGATATTTAATCCATGTTTAATAAGTTTGGGGTATTTCAGTCTACCCCCCTTAAAAGACTTCGTCCCGAAGTCTCTTAATCGAATAGGTAAGTATATAATGTATAACTACCCATTATTCCCATAATGTATATCTATCTGATATATCATTTACACACATTGTATTGCTCTTATACAGCACATAGCAATCACGTTGTGGCGTTAGTTCAATCATTTATGGATAGGTGATCCATCAGCACCATCATTCCCTATCAGTTCTACAAGTCCTGACAACCTTCCTGAGGTGTCCATAACATTCCATTGTTCCACATTCCATATCTAATGATTCATTTCGTATCTAGGCGATACCATATGTAATAATTCTATAAAGCAATATGAATACATATCACAAATAGCATAAGAAAAGTGTTACACACTTGGTGTAAACACAACATTCATACAGGTATCTCGTAAGATACGTACATACAAGTGTACATCACACAAAACAAAAACCAATTCATTGTATGCCATGCATACGAAAATAATTCACTAACCAAACAAACCTCGTATGCCCCGCACCCACCAATTCTTGTATGCAATGCATACTAAACAAACAAAAACTTAGTGCATACATGTGCACAGCCAAGAGGCTCTACCCCCCTTAAAAAGGGTTACGCCCCGTACCCCACAAGTATACAACTGCCGCTCAAAGAGCGCTGGATACTTGGCTCTCAAAGAGTTCATCAACTCGTGGATTATCCTCATATCAGAGAGACGGGTATGACTCTAGCCCTTCGGGGCTCCACAATACATAAAAGGGTGAGGCGCTAATCTATTTGTGCTCTCTCCCAAGTTCATTCCAATGGGCCCACTCGCTCCGTTGAGTTGCAGACCCATGAACATAGGCTCAATTTGCCTCTTTTTTTTTTTACTGCTGTGAATCCACTGTTTTGGATCACTAGCATATATGCGTGTGTCTTCTCTCACTGACATTCAGTTTGAAATGTAATATGACATGGCTACTGTCAGTACTTAGTGCTCTTTGCACTTGTCTTTGTAACTAAGACGTACCAGCCTATATGTCCACAGCGATGATGCTTGTCATCCATGTCTCCTGGTATTTTGTTCCGGAGTAACACACTGTTGTAGTTCCTCTTTTTTTTACACACTCTTGTTGATATCCACTTTATCTTTCTGCAATCCCACAAGATTAATAACTACACGAGTGCAATACCAAAACACTCAGTCATACAGAGTGCAGAGGCGTAAACGCTCAACAGCTAATATCCAATGAGTCAAACAAAAAAGGTGTGCGAATTATCCTGTGAGTGTGTTATACCCAAAATTTCAACCCCCCCCCCGGAGTGGTCTCTAAGGCATACGTGTTACAAAGGCAAAGTGGTCAAAATGCACCAATGTAGGATTTTCCAAGGACATTATCGGGGTTTTCTATTTTCATATGACTTGTTCATTATCTCCAAACTTCCAAATATCATAGTCATTATGAAAGGTATTTCATGATTTTCTGATAATATTTATTCTGGAAATTTAGCTTTTAATTCATATTATAAGCTAATTCTTTAATTAACACATGAAATAACCTCAAAATAGAAATAATAAAAGGTTTCCAAATTAAAATAAAATTGTCACATGGTTAGCATGACTACATACAGTCATAAACCTGAAATTATTTTATTTAGAACCTTATCCCAAAATTTAAAAGGGAAATTCAATCATTTTTGCAATTTTCTCTCTCCTCCGGAAAATACCGAAATCAAAACAAAATGTCATGCAATTTTAACACAAGATAGAGGATGATTTTTAGAGACTAATGCCGTTGGAATTTCGTTATTTAGACTTTCCAATAATTAGTTATGAATTATGGGAGATTCCATATTGTGCGATTTTTATCTAATCGATTATTATCAAACTATCCGATTCCAACTCTCAAAATTCCCAAAAATCATTCTTTACCTTCAGTTATATTTTCATAATTTTTATCGGCTTGCAACATATTCTAAAAAATCAGATTCCCTTAGAGCACAAAATCAGTCTTTTAGATAAAGATCTTGCTCTATCAATTTGACCATGCTCTTTCTATAAAAGGACCCCCCAAGAACGAACTAGGGCAGAGGAGATCATCCCCAAGTCAGAGAACTCAGCCGTCAACCTACTTCCAACGTTTTTGCAACCCCGAGCCTCGAATCTATACCGAAATCATCCCGAAATCACCAAAAACACATTCCTTCTTCTCCCACTGAGATTCCTAGCACCAAAACAAAATACAGAAGCAAACCGTGGCTAATAATACAAGGAAGAAGGAGCCAGAAGCTTGGGTCAAAGTCGAACCATATCGGCCATCAACGAAGCTCTCGAAGATTCCCGACGTGAAGGAACAATCAAATCTCGAAGTCAAACAGGTTGGAATTGACTTCCTTAACCCCTCTGATCAGAATACACTTATGTGTGAAATTTCTAATCGAATTGACTTTTTTATTGCTTCTGAATTAAGTTTGTTTGTGTTTCTGTCTAATAACTGTTAACTAAGTCTCGTATTAATTTTGACTTCAAATTGAATTCTTTCAATCACTACATCTTGTACATCTTTTAGGCTACACACCCATAAAATTTGAGCCAAAAACACTTCGGGAACAGCCTCAACGCCGCCGTCCGAGGGTGGTCCGCACCACGGACGTCATGTCCGGGGTCCCGGACTCACTGTCCGTAAGCTCGGACGCCTACGGACGGTGGCGGGATTTTTAAATTTTAAAAATTTAGGTTTCTAATAATGTCCGGGCCCACGGACAGCCTCACTAGTACAAAAAACGTCTATTCGGCGCCCCTATTTCGGCGGTTGTAGATAAAACCGCCGTAATAGGGGCCCGAGATGTATACCGTATGTAAAGAAGGGGTCTATTTCGGCGGTTCCTCGATATGAACCGCCGAAATAGGCCCTTTTTAATAATAAAAAAATTAAAGAGACCTATTTCGGCGGTTCCTACACGAAACCGCCGAAATAGGTGTTTCTATTTTTCTTTTTTTTTTTTAAATTTAATCATCTATTTCGGCGGTTCTTTGTTAGGAACCGCCGAAATAGGTCTCTTTAATTTTTTTTATTATTACAAGGGCCTATTTCGGCGGTTCATATCTAGCAAACCGCCGAAATAGGTCCTTTTAATTAACCCCCCAGCCCGATTCGAAACAATTACGTTTCAATTACAGCTAATTAACCTAACCCTCTTCTCGCTCTCTGTCCGCGGCGATTCCGAAGCCACCACCGCCACCACAGCCGTCGCCCGCCCCCTCCTCCTCCTCTCGGTGTCGCCGGTGTCGCCGTCGGTACGTGGTCGTCTTCGGTTGGCGTCGCCGCCATCATTCTGCCATTCAACAGAGGCGAACAGAGGTGAGAAAACCATAATATATCACTAGTACAAAAAACGTCTATTTCGGCGCCCCTATTTCGGCGGTTGTAGATAAAACCGCCGAAATAGGGGCCCGAAATATATACCGTATGTAAAGAAGGGGTCTATTTCGGCGGTTCCTAACAAAGAACCGCCGAAATAGGCCCTTTTTAATAATAAAAAAAATTAAATAGACCTATTTCGGCGGTTCCTTACACGAAACCGCCGAAATAGGTGTTTCTATTTTTCTTTTTTTTTAATTTAATCATCTATTTCGGCGGTTCTTGTCAGGAACCGCCGAAATAGGTCTCTTTAATTTATTTAATAATTAAAAAGGGCCTATTTCGGCGGTTCTTTGTTAGGAACCGCCGAAATAGGTCCTTTTAATTAGCCCCCAGCCCGATTCGAAACAATTACAGATCATTAGGTCTAATTAACCCCCTCTTCTCCTCTCTGTTCAGCGGCGATTTCGAACCCACCACCGCCACCACAGCCGTCGACCGCCCGCCCTCCTCCTCCTCTTGCTTTCGCCGGTGTCGCGCCGTCGGTGTGGTCTTCGGTTGGTGTCGCCGGCCTCAATCCGCCACTCAACAGAGGCGAACAGAGGTGAGAACAAACACTCACGATTGTTTCGATTTTGTTTTATTAATTGTTAATTGTTGTTAAAATTGATAAATTGTTGTTAAATTGTGATTGTGGATGATGATATTTATGTGTGTGAAATCTTTGCTAGATTTGGTTGTTAAACTATTAAATTTATGTATGCACACAAGGTGTTCGATGAAATGTCCGAGTGAATTTTTGTGCTGTTTTTTGCCCTTCTTTTAAGTATAGTTAGGTTAGCTTATTTGGGCTAGATTTTTATGCTTATATATGGGGTGGAACAATGTTTGAGCATTATTTGTTTAAGTATAGTTAGGTTAGCTTATTTGTCCACTTAAAATTACTTGTTAATTCACAATTCATAAGTAAATATACATTGTAAATATACATTGTTAAAGTATAGTTAGGTTAGCTTATTTCCAGAAGCGTTATACTAAAAAAATTCTTATTGTGCTTGTTTGAATGAGCTAACGATAATGTTTATAATTTACATATTTGATTATGATATTATATTATCGTTAATACAAGAGTGTGATGCATAAGTGGTATATTGAAAATTATGGATAACATGTTAAACATGAAAAATACAATTTAGGTTGTTATGTAAGTTATAGTTTGATCTTGTCATTTATGAGTTGTTATGAACAACTTCATTCATTGGTAAAAATACTAATAAACATTCGGTAGTGTATATATATATGAGTATTGTATATCGTTAAGTTTAATATAAAATTATTATAATTGATCTGAATGTTGTTCAATCTTTATGCGTTGCCTCTGTAGAGATTGGTGTTGCTACACGCGTCTCGCACGCCCGATTGAGAAGAGGGGCTGAAAACAATTCATTTATGAACCGGTATTTTTTTTTAATTTAACTCTTCATTCTCTTCATTCACTGTAATATAATCTAACTTATCATTTTCTCTTTTGTGTCTCTACAGATAAATACTTAAGGAGCTTCTTTACCATTTGATGGTAGATTGAAAGCGGAGCGGAGAGCAATTCATTTTCGAACCGGTAATATAATCTAACGTATCATTTTTCTCTTTTGTACTTTGTTTTGATTTCCACAAATTATTGGAATTTCGTTTGATGAATGAATTTGGTATATATTAGTTTGGTTTATGATTGAAATTTGTGTTGTTGAATAATTGGTGAATGCTTAATAATAGGCATAGTGTCTTTATTTTACTTTGTATTTATTTCCACAAATTATTAAAATTTTGTTTGATGGATAAAGTTGGTATTAGTTTGATTTGTGATGGAAATTTGTGTTGATGAATGGTTGGTGAATGCTTAATAATAAGCATGGGATAGGTAAAATTATGCAAAAGTCATGCCGTTTTTTTTTAAAATCTCTTCGTAATTAATTGTTTGATGTATGTGTATATGTCTAACAATATCTAATTTTTTTTATCAGGTCCGTTATTCACCTCTCTTGTTTCCCGCCTTCTTCCATTACTTTTCCTCTTTCCTCCTCTGTGCACAAGTAAGTAACTAAACCTTATTTTTTGTTTAATAAATGCAATTATGTATTTAAATATAAGTGCTAGTACATAATTTAGCTTCATTCCCTATTTGTTGATGCATTTCTTTTTTAATTTATTTTTTGTTGCTCCCTTGCAGAGACATATCAGAAGTGGTATTGCTGCATCTCTCGCACAGAAGCCTACCTCTCAGGCACCAGTCTCCCCTGTCCATAAATCCTTAAAAAACAAGTACGTATTCTAACTCTCGATTCTTTGTTAATCTGTAAACCGGTTTGAACTTATACAGTGGAGAATTGAAAGCGTTGATTTGATGATCTGAATTTGCAATTGGTTTTCAGTTAGCTAGTAAAGAATTGATTTATTTTAATTGTTGGTTGCTGCCATTGTTGGAATGTTTGTGGTTGTGATGACTTTGGTGAGTGCTGAATAATAAGCACGGGATGTGTACAATTATGCAAAGGTCATGCCAAATTTTTTGTAGAAAAAGTATTCGTAATATTGTTTTAAACACCGGTTTCTGTTTTAGAAGTGCAACAATTTCTTAAATTTAAAATGGTAGTTTATTTTGTGTTTGCAACCTTAGAGTTAGGCTAGACTAATTGTCAATCATCCCAGTCATGCTCCATTAGGAAATAAACATGTGCAACTTATAGGCCATATTCTACAAAGGATCTAACTCACACCTGTGATCTGTTGCACATGTAGTATGGAGCGTGACTGGATGTATGGTGATAGAGGCGAACATTTTGACAAAATGCTGAAAGAGTTTTGCAAAGCTGCAGTGCAACACAAGGACAGGACAAAGGCGGAGAAAATTCCATGTCCTTGTGTTGATTGTGGTGTGGTTAGACATTATTCAAGCATCAACCTCGTACAACTCCATGTGAAGACCCGTGGTTTCATGCCACATTATACAAAATGGATTTTTCATGGAGAACGTGTTGAAGATAATGCTTCATCTTCCTACAGTCACGATCGGTGTAACTCAAGAACCGAGCAGACATTCGATACTACTAACGAGTCAGAACTCCCAAGCGCTTCCGGAGTCAATGTTGACAGTGAGTCGACTTATCATGATGAACAAATTGACGAGATGCTTGGTAACGTTGAGGATAACTTTGTCGACCGGCCGGATGAGTATCAAAGGTTGTTGGACGCATCCAAAACGGCGTTGTATCCTACTTGCACTAAGTACACGAAATTGACAGCTATATTGAATTTGTTCAACCTGAAGGGAAGATATGGATTGAGTGACAAAGGTTTCACGGCATTCCTCGAGCTGATTCATGATATGCTACCGGATGAGAACGGTCTCCCTACGACCACGTATGAGGCAAAGAAATGGGTGTGTCCAATGGGAGTAGAGTACAAAAAAATTCACGCGTGTCCAAACAACTGTGTGTTGTACAGGGGTGAATACGAACATCTGGACAATTGCCCAAATGTTCGTTGTCCCGGTATAAGCATAAAGATGGTGAGTACTCCTCCGTTCAGAAAAAAAGCCCTCCAGCAAAACTTGTTTGGTATTTGCCGATTATACCCAGATTCAAACGGTTGTTTGCGAATCCGAAAGATGCAAAGAACTTACGATGGCATGCGGAGGGTAGAAAGAGTGATGAGAAACTAAGACATCCAGCAGATGGGCCTCAGTGGAGAAACATCAATAGACGGTTCAAAGAACATTTCGGACATGAAGATAGGAATCTGAGGCTTGGGTTATGTACTGATGGAATGAACCCGTACGGCACATTGAGTAGTCAACACAGTACATGGCCTGTTCTGCTAGTGATCTACAATTTGCCCTCATGGTTGTGTATGAAACGAAAGTACATCATGTTATCGCTCCTGATATCTGGTCCCAAGCAGCCAGGTAATAGCATTGATGTGTACCTTGCCCCTCTGATCGACGATCTGAAGCTATTGTGGAATGAGGGGACCGTGGTATATGATGCTTATGCAAGAGAGAATTTCACGCTCAAGGCTTTGTTGTTCTGTACCGTCAATGACTTCCCTGCGTATGGGAACTTGTCCGGTTACACGGTTAAAGGAACATTTGCATGTCCCATATGCGAGGAAGACACTTGTTCGGACCGTTTAAAACATTGTGGGAAGAATGTTTATATGTGTCATCGACGTCTTCTCCCCGAAGATCACCCTTATCGAGTAACGAAGAGAAAGTTGTTCAATGGTCAAGCCGAAACTCGTGTGGCCCGTCTACCTCTGACCTCTGAGGAAGTGTACGAAAAGGTTAAGGACATTGTAAATGTATTTGGAAACACATCAAAACCGGCGAAAAACATTTGGAAAAAGTGTTCTATCTTTTGGGAACTACCTTATTGGCGTCATCTTTCTGTGAGGCACTGCTTAGACATCATGCACATTGTGAAGAACGTTGGTGAGGCAGTGAGTGGGACTTTACTCAATATACCCGGCAAAACAAAAGACGGATTGAAAATCAGAAAGGACATGCAAACCATGGGTATACGAAAGGAGTTACACCCACAAGAGAATGGGAAACGAATCTACCTACCTCCTGCATGCTACACGCTCTCAAAGGCTGAAAAGATTAGTTTCTGCAAATGTCTGTACTCGGTAAAAGTACCGTCTGGATACTCTTCAAACTGGAAGAACATTGTATCGATGAAGGATTTAAAACTTTTAGGCATGAAATCTCACGATTATCATGTACTGATGTTACATCTTCTTCCGGTCGCAATTCGAGGGATATTGCCATCTGATGTCAGAAATGCTTTAACTCGGTTATGTTTCTTTTTCAACGCTGTGTGCTCCAAGGCAATTGACGTAACCTCTCTAGATGATCTACAACGTGAAATTGTTATCACTTTATGTCAACTTGAGATGTATTTCCCACCATCTTTCTTTGATATAATGGTACATCTAATTGTGCACATCGTTCGAGAGATACAGTTCTGCGGTCCGGTATACTTACGGTACATGTACCCTTTTGAACGGTACATGGGTATTCTGAAAAGTAGAATGAAGAATAGGTATCGACCAGAGGGGAGCATTGTTGAAGCAACAGTGACTGAGGAAGTCACGGAGTTTGTGACCGATTATTTGAGTGAGGCAGAGTCTATTGGTATCCCAAAACCACGACACTATGGCAGGTTTAAGGGTAAAGGTGTTATTGGTAGAAAGATCGTGCAAGTTTCGCGTCTACTTATTCATCAAGCACATTTGTTTGTCTTACAACATCTTGAGGTTGTTGAACCTTATTTGGAAACCCATATGGTTGAGTTAAGGCATCAAAATCCTTTGAAAAACCACATTTGGCTGACAAAAGAACAAAACCGAGTTTTTATCCAATGGTTCAAAGATCATGTGTTGACATTAGCATCATCAGATCCAGAAGCTGTAAGCGAAGAGATCAGATGTTTGGCAATCGGACCTGAAACTAATATTACATCTTTTGAGGGGTATGATATTAGTGGGTATACATACTACACTGCACGCCAAGATGCCAAATCGATAAACCAGAATAGTGGGGTAAAAATTGAAGCTGCTGCCACTGAGTACCACAGCGGTAACCGATCTCAACCAGTTAGTAATTGGTATTATGGTGTCATCGAGGACATCTGGGAACTAGACTATGACATTGATTCCTTTCTGTTGTTCCGGTGCAAGTGGGTGGACAACCGACGCGGGTACCAAAATGATGGAGGGCTTACCATGGTTGATCTTTCACGGTTACACGGTTATAGATGATCAATTTGTTCTGGGAAAGGATTGCGAGCAAGTGTGGTATGTTGAGGATCCGAAAGACTGCAGATGGTCTGTTGTTCTTCCAGGAAGAAGGCCGGTTGTAATGGAAAATGAAAATGAGGATAACGATGAAAATGGGACTGTAGAGGAAACATCCTTGTTTCCTACTGGATTACCGGATTCGATTGATGATACCGAAAACGATTTGCTCTACGCACGATCAGACCATGATGAGGGTGTTTGGGTAGAAAATATGAAATGATTTATGTTTTTGTACGTGTCAGGTAATGTTGTTAGTAGAATGTAGACTGTAATATCATCTTAACTGTTATTGTTATGCATCATAGTATTTATGTTATGAGTTTAACTGATGAAAATGCTTTATGATTTTTTTTTGCAGTGGATGATCACCCTATGATGACCCCATTGGACGGCTTATCTCGACTGGAGAACCTGAGCCACAGCCGAATAGACCAAGTAAGCGGGTCACGAGAGGAGGAAAGAAGGAAGGACCAGTTAGCAGTACACGAGACTGAGGCTGGCCCTTCACAGCAGACCGAAGAGGAGTCGGTTGTGCCACCAGAGGCGAAGAAGCAGAAGAAGAGAGGTGCAACACGTGGGCTGAAGGCTAACAAGGGCCCTCCTACAAAACCGGTCGACTTCAATCAATTCAACCAGCCCCATGGAAATTGGAAGAATGACTTCACCGCTTACGGTAGCCATTTGGTGAAGTCATATTGCGACATAAACCACACCTGGAAGCAAGTGCCTCAATCATTGAAGGATACTATGTTTCAGCGTCTTCAGGTAAATCTCTACATTATTACTATGATCTTTTGTGAAATAATAGAACATTTATGTTTACTTTACTAACTGAATGATCATGTACGTAGTCTCGTTTCTCCGTGGATCCCGCACTTAAAAAGATGTGCTATCAGCGATGTCGAAACAGTTCCGGGACCACAAGAATAAGTTGGCTGACAAGTTCATCTACAAGATGCCTACTCCAGAAGATCCAGATGAGCCAGATCATGGTGGAGACGGTGAGACCACCATGGGAGGTTTACGAGGGCATAACAGAAGAGCAATGGCTACAATTTGTTGAGAGGCGTCACACACCGGAGTTCCAGGTGCACTTTATTGTCATACATACATAAATTAATCTTAATTTCTTATGTTTTTTTGTGTTCAATTTCACTTAACATGATCCCATTAATTTATGCAGGCTCTCCGTGCGAAACAACAAGCAAATGCTAAGAAGAATCTGTACCCTCACCACTTAGGTGGAAAAAGTATTGCTCAAAGGGTACCAGAATGGGAGCAAAAGGGATATCTGCCCACGGATGGCTCATTGGATGCCAGTGGCAGAAGAATGAAAGTGTGGGAGTTAAGCCACATTCCGAAGAACTCTACTCCCGAAAATCCTCAATATGATGAAGCCACGAGAGCAGTTATTGCTCAAATGGTAAGTGATATCATTTCATTTTCAGTCAAACTGTTCATTTCCTTTGTATATGAACTTATGTTAAACTAATAACTGTATTTGTGTGTTATATTAGGGTGAATTAAGCTCTCAGCTCACCCAGGGCACCTGGACCTCACAGAGGAATGATGATCCTCTTACACGCGCTCTTGGTAAGAAGGATCATCCAGGTCGTGCCATTGGGTTTGGTGGGCACGTTGGTATCCGCCAGGCATTTGGCGCACCCGGGTCCAGAATCAGCCGGGACAGTCGATTAGCTACGAGGAGCACCTGAGAGCGTTGGCTGAGATGGAGCAGAGGATTACTCAGAACGTCGACGAGAGGATCGCTCAGGCTATATCAAGGATTCAGCCACAGCAGCATGAAAGCCAAGAGGTTTCTCGACCACCAGTTGATCAGTCACCCATTCAGCAGCAGAATGCACCGGTAGTGAGAAGTAGTGTCCACTCGGCTGATCCGTTTCCCTATGCATCTCTACAGGTTAGACTTACATTTCAATTGAGTACATGACGATTATGATTTTTAACTTGATCACTAATATCATCATAGAAGAATTCTCAATTTTTATCTAAACAAGTTCCACATAACACTCAGGCACCCACTGAGTGCCATCTGTTTTTACAAATTGGAGTAGAAGAGGTCATGGTTGCATGGGGAAAACTTTTCCCCTCTCGTCCAAGTGATATTGTGCACGGTGAACCACTCCGACATTACCATGCACGAGTGCTTGTAGACGAATTTGTTGCAGAGCATGCTGACGTCGGTTTACCGGTGCCGGTCCCACAAAGACCTACCGTGCGTTCTGCACAAACTGCGACAGTGCAGTGGCCTGCACGATTGGTCAGACTCCCTGGGCAGGTATTACTCTTAACCGTTGCTATAAAACTATTGGTGTACCACCTTGCATCCATATACTTAATTAGACTAATATCATAGGATATGACCCCACCGAAGACTGATAAGGGCAAAGGAAAAAGAATTGCCACACCTGTGCAATCAAAGGCATCCACAAATTTTGTGCTTAGACCTGCTTTGGTGGAGAAGAGAATATTGGCCGGCTTGTCGACCAATATGCAGATTCTGCATTCCTCGTTGTTGGTGCTACCACCGGATAGTGATTCCCTCATTGTGGAAGATCCCGAGCGGATATTTCACTATATAGTTCAAGGAGAAGATATACATCGATTTGGGATGTATATGTCCGACTTCGAGGAGTGCTTCAGGAGGGATTGGTTGAATGTGTCGATTATCAAGTCGGCCGCCATGTGAGTGACTTCTACCTTTTATATTTTGAATTCATTAATTGGTGATGAATTAGATGTTTGAATAAAAGTTAATGACTAATGATATTGCCTCATAGGTGGGTGCATGATAAGGCGATCAATGTCTATCAAGATCAAAGATTTGGATTCCTGTGTCCTGCTATGTGCAATGAAGTCCAGATGACAAGTGATCCGCAAGGCCTTATGCAATATATGACGAATGCCCTCTATGAATGTTCGAAAAGTCATTTATTATGCTGCCATATCATTCAGGGTATGATATTTGACTATTTCTATTAGTATTATCTAAAACATATAGTTTGTGTTAGTTGCTTAATGATTTCAACACATTGTGTAATTTGTGGACAGTCGACATTGGTCATTGCTTGTGCTGGTGATGGGGACACCCACGAATCTTGCAATTTGACTCACTTGGTGCGGGTGCCAAGAGACCGAAGATCTCCACCGCAATACTGGGGTAATTATTTTGTTATCGTAAACAACAATTATTTTACTAACATTAACTGTTTCATAATTGCTACTGATGCTTAAAACTATATATATTGCTGATGTATATAGTTCCATGAAGCTGCATTAAGACTCCAGGGTATAACAATGAAGAGTAACATCCCTTGGAACACTGTCAAGGTACTCTATTAATTGATAAATTTGTGTGATAATGTTTAAACTTGTTTATAACTGTCAATATGTGTGTTTGTATAGTGTCCGGTGCAGCCTGGGGGGTCAGAATGTGGATACTATGTCATGAGATTCATGAGTGACATAGTAGGAGCGGCGAACCTTTTACCAGAGCACTCGTTAGACATGGTAACATTCTTTGAAAGTTTCAGTTATGCTCTTTACATGTTGTTAGACTTGTACGTTTTAGATTAATGTTCATTTTTTTTCAAGGCTTACGAACAAGTGTTCAAAGATGGTCAGTATGATGATGCTCAAATTGTTGAGATGCTTGAGGAATGGTCGGAGTTCGTCTGCACAAGTTTAATGAATTGATGATCATGAAGATGTTTTGCTAACTTTTTCGAGTATGTAAATATAACTCTGTACACTTGTGGATGGTGTAATGGTAGATTTGAATTGTAATGGTGTTTTTTTTTATTGAAAGTGTGAAAGTAAGTGTAATTGCATTGGTTTTGTTAACTCTCAAATTGTGGTGCGTCGTTGGTATTAATTGGGAGCTTTTATAACTTTTTAAATGTGTGCTGGAGCTCCCTATGGATGAAGCATTATTACAGGTCTGATTGAATCAAATGTGGTGAATATATAATATATAAGCTGGGATGGAAAAAAACAAAAAAAAATATACCTATCTCGGCGGTTCTTAGAGAACAACCGCCGAGATAGGCCCCTGGGAGATTGACCATGGGTCTATCTCGGCGGTTGTTCTCTAAGAACCGCCGAGATAGACTCATGGTCAATCTCACACACGGTCAATCCCAGGGGCCTATCTCGGCGGTTGTTCTCTAAGAACCGCCGAGATAGGTACATCTAGTTCGGCGGTTTACAACCGCCGAAATAGGTGCTCACACCTATTTCGGCGGTGCTCATTTCGGCGGTTCACAACCGCCGAAATAGGCCCATTGGAACCGCCGAAATAGGCCTTTTTTCTACTAGTGCCTTCCGTGGCCCCGACTTTACATGTTCTGTCTTCTGTTTAATCGACTTTTTATTTTCTATAGGTTAACTGGGGTCCGTGTCTCGACATAGGTCCGTGGCTACGGACGGAAACAAATTTGACCTAATTCTGCCTCCCGAACCCTAGTTTAGGTAATTTTAATTCCACTTTAATTTTCTGTCAAAAAACATTAAAAAATAAAAAACAGAAGCGCGCACCTAGGTTAAAAACAACTTTGTAGAAAGCCGTAATTGAACCAAGTAGAGGAAAAATGACCTAGGAAGGGTAATGAAAGTAATTTGAACCCTAATTAAGTCGAATATCAAGCCCCCGAACCCGAACTCTCCTTCCTAATTTGATCTAGGTTAAAATTAGGTGGCGACTCATAATAGGTTCCAGTGAGCTAGCTTAGGTTTTAATAATTATTGTTATATGACATAGTTATTAATCTTAGGCTATAAGTGGACCTAAAACCCGATTAGATCCCAATCAAGTTAATCCACATAGGATAGGGTTTAAAATCGAGGCTCACAGAGTGGTCCTTTCCAAATCCACTGTTCCTTACTTAAGGTATCTGCTATCATATAGCTTTATCTTTTCTCCTCGCGTATTTACGCGTTTATGTCCATATCATCTGGTAGATTTCCTCTGGATTGCAAGAGTTTACTCGATCCTTATGAGGGTTCTACATATTATCCGTCCATAACGGGTTTTCCTGTTTCTTCTATTTTTTTTGGGTTCCTGTCCTTGAATTGTTTCCCTGTCTTCACTGTATACTGTCTACTGTTCTCTGTTTAAGGTTCTTTTTTTTCTAGCCCGTTGGTTTAACTGCGGCTCTTCTCTCCATCTTCGTGGTAATATGTCTTACGGTCCGTAGTACGGAGTTGACTACTTCTCGTGTTCCTAACACTACTTGTCTACTTGCATGGGGTACCGTACTGATACATTACTACTTACCCGACTAACTCATAAATAAGTCTGTCAGGCCCACATGCTCCCAACGGAGTGCGGTCATCCCATGTCTCGTTTAGTAAACTGGTAATGTCTGTCACACGGTTTTGTGAAGTATTCTGTTGTCAATCTCCCTTTGATGGATATCCCCTTTTTTTTTTCTTCTTCTTTTTTTTTGTCTTCTTTTTGCTTCTGTTTTTTTGTCTAATAGTTCGTGTTATCGGTTATCCTGTAATAAGTGTTATTGCCTTTGTGGCATCAGTGGTAATTCGTGCCATAGACTGGTATTATTCAACTTGGTGTAAGTAAAATCCGTGCTATATTAGCAAACTTGTTTCTCCTTTTTTTTTTGATCTCATTGAGTACAACACAATTTTCCTTTTTCTCCCTTATTTTTTTATCATATCTCATCCAAAGTTCATATATGTCCCCTCATCCATGTAATTGGATGCATTGCAGATTGCATAATAGCTTGAGCAACTTGGCTCTTCACTTTCCAACCATCCTCACTGACGGTGGTGCATCTACAAGGGTATGCTTGTCCACGAGGACTAAACATGTATCACTAGTAGTGATTAGCATTTAAATGTGGGTATACACTGGTGGTATTTGGCTAATAAGCCATGTCTGAAAATTCCCAACAATTTAAACTGGTGTGGTTTACAGTCATAGTGGCTGTATAGTTTCCCCAGTTGCAGTGGTTGGACTAACGGTCCTTCCATAGTTGCATAAGTTTCTAATCTCAAGGTTTGTATGAAAAAGTTTGAAAACATTTTTTTTATAAAAGGTTAAAAGAGTAGTAGTTGTTGTAGTTGCATTTGCAGTAGCTGTTACTGTTGCTGTCGCTGCACTTGCTGTAGCAAGTGCGCAAGGCAGATGGAAATTTCAGTAGTTTATTGTCATAGCGCTTGCAATAGCAAGTGCGCCATGCAGGTGGAAATTCTGGTTCAGTAATTCCCGGTCTCATTGACTCTTCATCATTTGAGTATCGCTACATGGTAATGTAAGCATTAACATCCTGTTCATATATATCCGTCAAGGTTTAAAGTTTACTCGCATCAAGTTCACAAATCTAGTCTCCAATGTCATACAGAAGGCGAGTGGTCAATGACACACTCCCACGTAATCATAACATGTTTCTTTCTAACATCCCAAGTAAGCACACCACATAGTAAGTAAACAAAGTCTTCCACCAGCGGTCTCATGGAGTTAGGGTATTCATGCCCTATCTACTCCTTTGCCTTTATAGGCTCCAGCATCAGTAGATGTCTGGCCATCCTGACCGCCTCGTGGTACTCCAGATCCTCCAGCTGAGGTCTTCTACGTATTCTTTGGTGGCCTGTAATTACGGCTCTCTGGGTTCATCCAGTATTCAAATTCCCTATGGCCTTCTTTGTGGCAGCACCGACATTCGACTTTGCGGCCTTCGCAGTCGACCCCAGGATGGTCTTTCCCACAACGCTTACAGTAAAAGTGGCGCTGGGGCTGTCCGGTGCCTGATGGTAGTATTTAAGTTTAAGTTAAAATCTAGCGGTATAAAGGTTAAGGTTACAATTTAATTTAAGAGGTAGGTGTTCTCACCCTTAGGAGGTGGGGATCTCAGAGGCTTAGCATCTATAGCTGGGCCGGTCAACCGAAGGATGGGCTCTTTCCCTTTCTTTCCCTGGTGACCCTGCTGTCCTTTCTTAAAGAATTTCTTGTTAAAGGTTTCGGGTCAGCATTCCTAAAGGTATTTAATATGGTAAACAATTTAGAATGGGATAAGTCCTTACTTCCACTTCTTCTGGCTATTGCCTGAAGATGCTCCTCCATCCTCAGACTCTCCTTCGGGGTTCTTTCTCTTCTTTGCCCCAAGAGTCTCTTCCCGAGTCTGGAGCATTAGCTCCGTCCTCGAGGCAGCCTCATAACACTCCTGGAATCTCCTTGGTAAGTTCTCACAAAGTTAATTGGTAATGTAGTAAGTAAAGAATTTCATGGCTTTCATGTTAGTACTTGGATGGTAGTGTAGAGGGTAGCACCCATCGCCATCTGAATGCGAAATAATAGTCCTCCCCGGAACTTATCGACCTTCACGGTCTCTGAGTAATCCACACCGGGAATGGAGTCCAGTGAACCAATGAATCGAGTGTAATACTCATCCACGGTCAGACCTCCTTGGGTCAGTGTCTCTGACTCCTGGCGCTTCTTCTTTGTGAGATGTGCTGGGTAGTACTTCCCTCTCAGCAACTCGACAAAGGCAGCCCACGAAAAGTCGGGCGTAGCCAGGTGATGGTCCTGACCAACCTCCACCAAGTTCTGGCTGCATCCTTCAGATGGAAAGCAGCAATGGCGACCCTCTTGTCGTCAGGTACTTGTAAGGCTTCAAATGCTTTCTCATGTTCAACGATGTAACGCTCCAAAGCTACAGGGTCTGGTTCCCCAGAATATGTAGGTGGTCGGGTCTCTGTAACTGACTTCAGCTAGTTCGTTTCCCTGGGCTGTGGCGGGTGGGCTGGTGCTCCTCCTATCTGAGTACCCAGCTGTGCAAGAGCGGCTGTAACCGTCTCAGCAACTCCTGTAATGCCGGGGTCACCGCCTCCACCTCTTCCAGTACCACGCCCTCTAGTTCCACCAGACATCTGTAGTACAGTATGTCACATAAATACTCGGTAAATTACCGTACACAACCAATGGATATTAAGTTGCCTTAAGGCTAACCTGTCACGCAATTTGCGTTACTAGACACAATATCTCTTAAGACGAATCATCTTGTACTTCCCAAACGTTTCCCATAGTTTCCCAAGTCCTAAGCTCACTGTCTTAACCTATTATCTCGTCAGAGCGGTACTCCGCTCTGATACCACTTTTGTAACACCCCTCTCAATAATCACGGTATAATCTCTCACGTAGCAATAAATAAAACGTCTCGCAGCGGAAAAATAAATAACAATTACAAAACTCACTCGGGTGTCACCGGCCGTTACTCGCCCATGCGAGCAACGCAGCCAAACAACATCCAACTTCCAATACAAATAAACTGTTAACCGCAGTGATAACGAGAAACTCCTATACATCACACTAAGTCCATAAACCATAAACATCGACAAGTGAGCGTCTACCCAATCCTGAATACACAACCTTACCATAATACAATTCACCATCTTCATTGCTATACAACATCTCCAATTACCCTGTTCCTGCTCTTCAGCTCCGACAATGATCAACAACCTGTAATGGTATAGTATCAGCGATACACGCTGAGTATGCCGGGCCTGGACCCTAATGGTCACTTGTCATTTTAACCATCTTATTATTAGGTCGGTTTCATGCTTACCATTTTACAGTTATAAAATACTGTAATAAACATGTATAATACACATATTCATCCATCCAAATATTCATAGATATTCAACCATCCATCCAATCCACAATCATTTAATAACACAATCCACAATTATATATCGAACGTATCGAACAATAAAAATAATGTACAATGTACATTCGCCGTAGCGTACAGTGCTCATATTTAATTTACCTTAGCCTCGTAGGCTCCATCCAACCATCAACACACAATAAATAACCCCAAGTATAACCAATGAACAACAAAGCGAAACAACGAGAATAATAAACAAGTATTAAGTCTCGTCCATAGTATTGTTCGCCACTGTATAAGTCTCAATTGTTTTAGTTGTTCAGTTATACCTAGTGACAATGTCTCGTTAAAACGACATGTCTCTAGTTACCCATATATTATGGCGGGTCACCCGGCAGTAGCCACTCCAACGGTAGAGTCTCCGACCAACGAGCCATTCTAGCTCACGGGAAATTTTCTTGATACTTACGGACCCGTACGGGACATCCTGGTATCGTTTTTGTGATCACAGCGCGCGCACCAAGAGCCACATCCTCTTGGCTTTACTTCCATTCCATTAATTAATTAATTATACCATCGCATCGCATTACCAAAATCTTCTAACACAGCGACTAAGGTCATTAGTCCAATCCGGAGTCTGTAAACTCGAGATCCAGTGTTAGATACGAGAGCGGCGTATAGAAAGGCCAATGCTCCGTATAAAAGTCTCAGATAATATGTATATGTTATTATCATAGTGCTACAACGTTTTACTTACGTTCCTTATATCATATAAGATAGCACCATAGCCGCTAGTTCGTTTTATATATATGGTATATATACGAACCAATACTGTTAACTCAACAACAGTAAATAATCAGCTATAAATATAGTTCATGCGTTTTAATTATCACATTCAGACAAACAATCTTATCACAGATCACACAGATGTCTGAACTGAGGAAGCCCTCAGGGACAATCAGAGACACATAACAACATACAAGTTATATCAACCAAATCCGAGCCCAAGGAGCAACCTTAGGACAAACTCGGATCAAACCCTTTACATACGTTCACCCTGACTGTATTACGGTGGAGTATGAATCAGCAAGATCCTACGCTCCGTGTAGTCCGTTAGCTCGTCAACATCCTTGTCAGAAGTATCTAAACGGTAATAAAACTATAAGTCAGTCTCCATGACTAACTACATCCGGTATTTCCGAATTATAAGTAACCCCGACAGTTCACCCCTGTTTTCTACAGTTGTTTGTTACAGGTTTTTCTAAAACAGTCGGCTTTGTTACTTAAAATGCGTACGTCAAAACTATTTCAACTGTTAAGTTTAATTCCTTATATTCTTTTAATCTTATCCACATCTAGTTTAGGTACGTAACCTATAGTTGCATGTACGCAGCATTCTATATTATATATTTTTTTCCATCATCCATTATAATTCTTTGTATTTCATTACCCATTATCTTAGCAAAATTCATAGCCTATAGTTTGTAACTATATATTTTCCAAATAACCACCACCATTAAATCACAAGGTTTTCAACCAAAATATATTTCCACCTTATATACATTATTCTTGTGTATGTATATATTTTTACCACGTAGGTAATTCTCATGAGTTTCATAAACTCTTGTATTTATGTTACTTTTATCATCTTTTATTGGATGATTATTCCCATTAGTTGTATTATATTATACAACTTATATTAAGATTATTATCCTAATATCATGTAACATCTTATGTTGTATAATTACAACTCCTAAGGTTTATTCCATAAACACCTTAGTTTATAAATCTCATTTATCTATAGTTTGTCACATTATTTTTATGTGAGTACCCTTCCTTATATTAATTCCATCTAAACCATATCATGTCATAACATTTATAACATTATAGACCTTAGTCTAAAATTCATCTTTCAACTCTTATTAACTCAGTATAGCCCTTAACTTAATTTAAATTCTGTTTTGCCACATAACATTATGTAATGTTTATCCATATACTAATATCATACTATGTGATATTTTTATTCCCTTTAACTTATACCTATAGTTTTTATACAAACTATTTATTATTGCCTCTTAGGCACCATAAGAAAATCTTATTCTTTTCCATAAACCATAGTTTCCTTTATTTACAAAATCACCCCTTTCTTTTACCATGTTATATATACCATTTAATATAACATTTCTAACTTATAAAAGAGTTAACCTATGGTTAATTTTGTAAATTCCGAACAGCCCTTGTGCTATTCTATAATTGCCATTTGGCCCTATTTATAACATATAGTTCTTCCATATCATTAAAACCATATTTTATACACATATCTTAATAAATTCTCTTAATTCTAAAAATCCTCCAAATTTCACCAAAGGGTTATAAATTTCCTTATAACCCATATACTTTCAATATTACCATTCCACCATCTATTTTTCTCCAAAGTGTCATAATGACATTATAACTATATATTATACATATATAGTTCATTTAATTCCAAAATCCACCACATAAATTCCTAAAAATTCCTAATTCCCTGGGTGTTAAAAAATACCATTGTACACCCTTTATTTTCGGTAATAACATATTTTACCACCTATGTCATGAAAATATTACCTTAAGATACTATCTATTATAACACCTTAAATAAGTTATTTAACTTATCTAATTTGGTCAAAACCAGCATATGGTCAAGGTTGACCACCTTAATATTTCCTTGACCACCAATTCCTTAAATTACGTTTAGTACCCAAACTTTCTAAAATTCACCATTTAACCCAAAAACTTATAAAATCAATCTTATAAACTTATTTTTACTCCTTTTTAACTCGAATTTTCGGCCTTATTATTCTAAAGTTTGTGTCTAGTAACGCAAATTGCGTGACAGGTTAGCCTTAAGGCAACTTAATATCCATTGGTTGTGTACGGTAATTTACCGAGTATTTATGTGACATACTGTACTACAGATGTCTGGTGGAACTAGAGGGCGTGGTACTGGAAGAGGTGGAGGCGGTGACCCCGGCATTACAGGAGTTGCTGAGACGGTTACAGCCGCTCTTGCACAGCTGGGTACTCAGATAGGAGGAGCACCAGCCCACCCGCCACAGCCCAGGGAAACGAACTAGCTGAAGTCAGTTACAGAGACCCGACCACCTACATATTCTGGGGAACCAGACCCTGTAGCTTTGGAGCGTTACATCGTTGAACATGAGAAAGCATTTGAAGCCTTACAAGTACCTGACGACAAGAGGGTCGCCATTGCTGCTTTCCATCTGAAGGATGCAGCCAGAACTTGGTGGAGGTTGGTCAGGACCATCACCTGGCTACGCCCGACTTTTCGTGGGCTGCCTTTGTCGAGTTGCTGAGAGGGAAGTACTACCCAGCACATCTCACAAAGAAGAAGCGCCAGGAGTCAGAGACACTGACCCAAGGAGGTCTGACCGTGGATGAGTATTACACTCGATTCATTGGTTCACTGGACTCCATTCCCGGTGTGGATTACTCAGAGACCGTGAAGGTCGATAAGTTCCGGGGAGGACTATTATTTCGCATTCAGATGGCGATGGGTGCTACCCTCTACACTACCATCCAAGTACTAACATGAAAGCCATGAAATTCTTTACTTACTACATTACCAATTAACTTTGTGAGAACTTACCAAGGAGATTCCAGGAGTGTTATGAGGCTGCCTCGAGGACGGAGCTAATGCTCCAGACTCGGGAAGAGACTCTTGGGGCAAAGAAGAGAAAGAACCCCGAAGGAGAGTCTGAGGATGGAGGAGCATCTTCAGGCAATAGCCAGAAGAAGTGGAAGTAAGGACTTATCCCATTCTAAATTGTTTACCATATTAAATACCTTTAGGAATGCTGACCCGAAACCTTTAACAAGAAATTCTTTAAGAAAGGACAGCAGGGTCACCAGGGAAAGAAAGGGAAAGAGCCCATCCTTCGGTTGACCGGCCCAGCTATAGATGCTAAGCCTCTGAGATCCCCACCTCCTAAGGGTGAGAACACCTACCTCTTAAATTAAATTGTAACCTTAACCTTTATACCGCTAGATTTTAACTTAAACTTAAATACTACCATCAGGCACCGGACAGCCCCAGCGCCACTTTTACTGTAAGCGTTGTGGGAAAGACCATCCTGGGGTCGACTGCGAAGGCCGCAAAGTCGAATGTCGGTGCTGCCACAAAGAAGGCCATAGGGAATTTGAATACTGGATGAACCCAGAGAGCCGTAATTACAGGCCACCAAAGAATACGTAGAAGACCTCAGCTGGAGGATCTGGAGTACCACGAGGCGGTCAGGATGGCCAGACATCTACTGATGCTGGAGCCTATAAAGGCAAAGGAGTAGATAGGGCATGAATACCCTAACTCCATGAGACCGCTGGTGGAAGACTTTGTTTACTTACTATGTGGTGTGCTTACTTGGGATGTTAGAAAGAAACATGTTATGATTACGTGGGAGTGTGTCATTGACCACTCGCCTTCTGTATGACATTGGAGACTAGATTTGTGAACTTGATGCGAGTAAACTTTAAACCTTGACGGATATATATGAACAGGATGTTAATGCTTACATTACCATGTAGCGATACTCAAATGATGAAGAGTCAATGAGACCGGGAATTACTGAACCAGAATTTCCACCTGCATGGCGCACTTGCTATTGCAAGCGCTATGACAATAAACTACTGAAATTTCCATCTGCCTTGCGCACTTGCTACAGCAAGTGCAGCGACAGCAACAGTAACAGCTACTGCAAATGCAACTACAACAACTACTACTCTTTTAACCTTTTATAAAAAAAATGTTTTCAAACTTTTTCATACAAACCTTGAGATTAGAAACTTATGCAACTATGGAAGGACCGTTAGTCCAACCACTGCAACTGGGGAAACTATACAGCCACTATGACTGTAAACCACACCAGTTTAAATTGTTGGGAATTTTCAGACATGGCTTATTAGCCAAATACCACCAGTGTATACCCACATTTAAATGCTAATCACTACTAGTGATACATGTTTAGTCCTCGTGGACAAGCATACCCTTGTAGATGCACCACCGTCAGTGAGGATGGTTGGAAAGTGAAGAGCCAAGTTGCTCAAGCTATTATGCAATCTGCAATGCATCCAATTACATGGATGAGGGGACATATATGAACTTTGGATGAGATATGATAAAAAAATAAGGGAGAAAAAGGAAAATTGTGTTGTACTCAATGAGATCAAAAAAAAAAGGAGAAACAAGTTTGCTAATATAGCACGGATTTTACTTACACCAAGTTGAATAATACCAGTCTATGGCACGAATTACCACTGATGCCACAAAGGCAATAACACTTATTACAGGATAACCGATAACACGAACTATTAGACAAAAAAACAGAAGCAAAAAGAAGACAAAAAAAAAGAAGAAGAAAAAAAAAAGGGGATATCCATCAAAGGGAGATTGACAACAGAATACTTCACAAAACCGTGTGACAGACATTACCAGTTTACTAAACGAGACATGGGATGACCGCACTCCGTTGGGAGCATGTGGGCCTGACAGACTTATTTATGAGTTAGTCGGGTAAGTAGTAATGTATCAGTACGGTACCCCATGCAAGTAGACAAGTAGTGTTAGGAACACGAGAAGTAGTCAACTCCGTACTACGGACCGTAAGACATATTACCACGAAGATGGAGAGAAGAGCCGCAGTTAAACCAACGGGCTAGAAAAAAAAGAACCTTAAACAGAGAACAGTAGACAGTATACAGTGAAGACAGGGAAACAATTCAAGGACAGGAACCCAAAAAAAATAGAAGAAACAGGAAAACCCGTTATGGACGGATAATATGTAGAACCCTCATAAGGATCGAGTAAACTCTTGCAATCCAGAGGAAATCTACCAGATGATATGGACATAAACGCGTAAATACGCGAGGAGAAAAGATAAAGCTATATGATAGCAGATACCTTAAGTAAGGAACAGTGGATTTGGAAAGGACCACTCTGTGAGCCTCGATTTTAAACCCTATCCTATGTGGATTAACTTGATTGGGATCTAATCGGGTTTTAGGTCCACTTATAGCCTAAGATTAATAACTATGTCATATAACAATAATTATTAAAACCTAAGCTAGCTCACTGGAACCTATTATGAGTCGCCACCTAATTTTAACCTAGATCAAATTAGGAAGGAGAGTTCGGGTTCGGGGGCTTGATATTCGACTTAATTAGGGTTCAAATTACTTTCATTACCCTTCCTAGGTCATTTTTCCTCTACTTGGTTCAATTACGGCTTTCTACAAAGTTGTTTTTAACCTAGGTGCGCGCTTCTGTTTTTTATTTTTTAATGTTTTTTGACAGAAAATTAAAGTGGAAATTAAAATTACCTAAACTAGGGTTTCGGAGGCAGAATTAGGTCAAATTTTGTTTCCGTCCGTAGCCACGGACCTAATGTCCGAGACCACGGACCCCAGTTAACCTATATGAAATAAAAGTCGAATTAACAAGAAAACAGAAAATTGTAAAGTCCGGGGCCACGGACAGGCACTAGTAGAAAAAAGGCCTATTTCGGCGGTTCCAATGGGCCTATTTCGGCGGTTGTGAACCGCCGAAATGAGCACCGCCGAAATAGGTGTGAGCACCTATTTCGGCGGTTGTAAACCGCCGAACTAGATGTACCTATCTCGGCGGTTCTTAGAGAACAACCGCCGAGATAGGCCCCTGGGATTGACCGTGTGTGAGATTGACCATGAGTCTATCTCGGCGGTTCTTAGAGAACAACCGCCGAGATAGACCCATGGTCAATCTCACAGGGGCCTATCTCGGCGGTTGTTCTCTAAGAACCGCCGAGATAGGTATATTTTTTTTTGTTTTTTTCCATCCCAGCTTATATATATATATTCACCACATTTGATTCAATCAGACCTGTAATAATGCTTCATCCATACAGGGAGCTCCAGCACACATTTAAAAAGTTATAAAAGCTCCCAATTAATACCAACGACGCACCACAATTTGAGAGTTAACAAAACCAATGCAATTACACTTACTTTCACACTTTCAATACAAATAAAAAACACCATTACAATTCAAATCTACCATTACACCATCCACAAGTGTACAGAGTTATATTTACATACTCGAAAAAGTTAGCAAAACATCTTCATGATCATCAATTCATTAAACTTGTGCAGACGAACTCCGACCATTCCTCAAGCATCTCAACAATTTGAGCATCATCATACTGACCACCTTTGAACACTTGTTCGTAAGCCTTGAAAAAAAATGAACATTAATCTAAAACGTACAAGTCTAACAACATGTAAAGAGCATAACTGAAACTTTCAAAGAATGTTACCATGTCTAACGAGTGCTCTGGTAAAAGGTTCGCCGCTCCTACTATGTCACTCATGAATCTCATGACATAGTATCCACATTCTGACCCCCAGGCTGCACCGGACACTATACAAACACACATATTGACAGTTATAAACAAGTTTAAACATTATCACACAAATTTATCAATTAATAGAGTACCTTGACAGTGTTCCAAGGGATGTTACTCTTCATTGTTATACCCTGGAGTCTTAATGCAGCTTCATGGAACTATATACATCAGCAATATATATAGTTTTAAGCATCAGTAGCAAGTTATGAAACAGTTAATGTTATGTAAAATAATTGTTGTTTACGATAACAAAATAATTACCCCAGTATTGCGGTGGAGATCTTCGGTCTCTTGGCACCCGCACCAAGTGAGTCAAATTGCAAGATTCGTGGGTGCTTCCCCATCACCAGCACAAGCAATGACCAATGTCGACTGTCCACAAATTACACAATGTGTTGAAATCATTAAGCAACTAACACAAACTATATGTTTTAGATAATACTAAGAGAAATAGTCAAATATCATACCCTGAATGATATGGCAGCATAATAAATGACTTTTCGAACATTCATAGAGGGCATTCGTCATATATTGCATAAGGCCTTGCGGATCACTTGTCATCTGGACTTCATTGCACATAGCAGGACACAGGAATCCAAATCTTGATCTTGATAGACATTGATCGCCTTATCATGCACCCACCTATGAGGCAATATCATTAGTCATTAACTTTTATTCAAACATCTAATTCATCACCAATTAATGAATTCAAAATATAAAAGGTAGAAGTCACTCACATGGCGGCCGACTTGATAATCGACACATTCAACCAATCCCTCCTGAAGCACTCCTCGAAGTCGGACATATACATCCCAAATCGATGTATATCTTCTCCTTGAACTATATAGTGAAATATCCGCTCGGGATCTTCCACAATGAGGGAATCACTATCCGGTGGTAGCACCAACAACGAGGAATGCAGAATCTGCATATTGGTCGACAAGCCGGCCAATATTCTCTTCTCCACCAAAGCAGGTCTAAGCACAAAATTTGTGGATGCCTTTGATTGCACAGGTGTGGCAATTCTTTTTCCTTTGCCCTTATCAGTCTTCGGTGGGGTCATATCCTATGATATTAGTCTAATTAAGTATATGGATGCAAGGTGGTACACCAATAGTTTTATAGCAACGGTTAAGAGTAATACCTGCCCAGGGAGTCTGACCAATCGTGCAGGCCACTGCACTGTCGCAGTTTGTGCAGAACGCACGGTAGGTCTTTGTGGGACCGGCACCGGTAAACCGACGTCAGCATGCTCTGCAACAAATTCGTCTACAAGCACTCGTGCATGGTAATGTCGGAGTGGTTCACCGTGCACAATATCACTTGGACGAGAGGGGAAAAGTTTTCCCCATGCAACCATGACCTCTTCTACTCCAATTTGTAAAAACAGATGGCACTCAGTGGGTGCCTGAGTGTTATGTGGAACTTGTTTAGATAAAAATTGAGAATTCTTCTATGATGATATTAGTGATCAAGTTAAAAATCATAATCGTCATGTACTCAATTGAAATGTAGTCTAACCTGTAGAGATGCATAGGGAAACGGATCAGCCGAGTGGACACTACTTCTCACTACCGGTGCATTCTGCTGCTGAATGGGTGACTGATCAACTGGTGGTCGAGAAACCTCTTGGCTTTCATGCTGCTGTGGCTGAATCCTTGATATAGCCTGAGCGATCCTCTCGTCGACGTTCTGAGTAATCCTCTGCTCCATCTCAGCCAACGCTCTCAGGTGCTCCTCGTAGCTAATCGACTGTCCCCGGCTGATTCTGGACCCGGGTGCGCCAAATGCCTGGCGGATACCAACGTGCCCACCAAACCCAATGGCACGACCTGGATGATCCTTCTTACCAAGAGCGCGTGTAAGAGGATCATCATTCCTCTGTGAGGTCCAGGTGCCCTGGGTGAGCTGAGAGCTTAATTCACCCTAATATAACACACAAATACAGTTATTAGTTTAACATAAGTTCATATACAAAGGAAATGAATAGTTTGACTGAAAATGAAATGATATCACTTACCATTTGAGCAATAACTGCTCTCGTGGCTTCATCATATTGAGGATTTTCGGGAGTAGAGTTCTTCGGAATGTGGCTTAACTCCCACACTTTCATTCTTCTGCCACTGGCATCCAATGAGCCATCCGTGGGCAGATATCCCTTTTGCTCCCATTCTGGTACCCTTTGAGCAATACTTTTTCCACCTAAGTGGTGAGGGTACAGATTCTTCTTAGCATTTGCTTGTTGTTTCGCACGGAGAGCCTGCATAAATTAATGGGATCATGTTAAGTGAAATTGAACACAAAAAAACATAAGAAATTAAGATTAATTTATGTATGTATGACAATAAAGTGCACCTGGAACTCCGGTGTGTGACGCCTCTCAACAAATTGTAGCCATTGCTCTTCTGTTATGCCCTCGTAAACCTCCCATGGTGGTCTCACACCGTCTCCACCATGATCTGGCTCATCTGGATCTTCTGGAGTAGGCATCTTGTAGATGTACTTGTCAGCCAACTTATTCTTGTGGTCCCGGAACTGTTTCGACATCGCTGATAGCACATCGTTTTTAAGTGCGGGATCCACGGAGAAACGAGACTACGTACATGATCATTCAGTTAGTAAAGTAAACATAAATGTTCTATTATTTCACAAAAGATCATAGTAATAATGTAGAGATTTACCTGAAGACGCTGAAACATAGTATCCTTCAATGATTGAGGCACTTGCTTCCAGGTGTGGTTTATGTCGCAATATGACTTCACCAAATGGCTACCGTAAGCGGTGAAGTCATTCTTCCAATTTCCATGGGGCTGGTTGAATTGATTGAAGTCGACCGGTTTTGTAGGAGGGCCCTTGTTAGCCTTCAGCCCACGTGTTGCACCTCTTTCTTCTGCTTCTTCGCCTCTGGTGGCACAACCGACTCCTCTTCGGTCTGCTGTGAAGGGCCAGCCTCAGTCTCGTGTACTGCTACTGGTCCTTCTTCTTCTTTCCTCCTCTCGTGACCCGCTTACTTGGTCTATTCGGCTGTGGCTCAGGTTCTCCAGTCGAGATAAGCCGTCCAATGGGGTCATCATAGGGTGATCATCCACTGCAAAAAAAAATCATAAAGCATTTTCATCAGTTAAACTCATAACATAAATACTATGATGCATAACAATAACAGTTAAGATATTACAGTCTACATTCTACTAACAACATTACCTGACACGTACAAAAACATAAATCATTTCATATTTTCTACCCAAACACCCTCATCATGGTCTGATCGTGCGTAGAGCAAATCGTTTTCAGTATCATCAATCGAATCCGGTAATCCAGTAGGAAACAAGGATGTTTCCTCTACAGTCCCATTTTCATCGTTATCCTCATTTTCATTTTCCATTACAACCGGCCTTCTTCCTGGAAGAACAACAGACCATCTGCAGTCTTTCGGATCCTCAACATACCACACTTGCTCGCAATCCTTTCCCAGAACAAATTGATCATCATTATAACCGTGTAACCGTGAAAGATCAACCATGGTAAGCCCTCCATCATTTTGGTACCCGCGTCGGTTGTCCACCCACTTGCACCGGAACAACAGAAAGGAATCAATGTCATAGTCTAGTTCCCAGATGTCCTCGATGACACCATAATACCAATTACTAACTGGTTGAGATCGGTTACCGCTGTGGTACTCAGTGGCAGCAGCTTCAATTTTTACCCCACTATTCTGGTTTATCGATTTGGCATCTTGGCGTGCAGTGTAGTACGTATACCCACTAATATCATACCCCTCAAAAGATGTAATATTAGTTTCAGGTCCGATTGCCAAACATCTGATCTCTTCGCTTACAGCTTCTGGATCTGATGATGCTAATGTCAACACATGATCTTTGAACCATTGGATAAAAACTCGGTTTTGTTCTTTTGTCAGCCAAATGTGGTTTTTCAAAGGATTTTGATGCCTTAACTCAACCATATGGGTTTCCAAATAAGGTTCAACAACCTCAAGATGTTGTAAGACAAACAAATGTGCTTGATCAATAAGTAGACGCGAAACTTGCACGATCTTTCTACCAATAACACCTTTACCCTTAAACATGCCATAGTGTCGTGGTTTTGGGATACCAATAGACTCTGCCTCACTCAAATAATCGGTCACAAACTCCGTGACTTCCTCAGTCACTGTTGCTTCAACAATGCTCCCCTCTGGTCGATACCTATTCTTCATTCTACTTTTCAGAATACCCATGTACCGTTCAAAAGGGTACATGTACCGTAAGTATACCGGACCGCAGAACTGTATCTCTCGAACGATGTGCACAATTAGATGTACCATTATATCAAAGAAAGATGGTGGGAAATACATCTCAAGTTGACATAAAGTGATAACAATTTCACGTTGTAGATCATCTAGAGAGGTTACGTCAATTGCCTTGGAGCACACAGCGTTGAAAAAGAAACATAACCGAGTTAAAGCATTTCTGACATCAGATGGCAATATCCCTCGAATTGCGACCGGAAGAAGATGTAACATCAGTACATGATAATCGTGAGATTTCATGCCTAAAAGTTTTAAATCCTTCATCGATACAATGTTCTTCCAGTTTGAAGAGTATCCAGACGGTACTTTTACCGAGTACAGACATTTGTAGAAACTAATCTTTTCAGCCTTTGAGAGCGTGTAGCATGCAGGAGGTAGGTAGATTCGTTTCCCATTCTCTTGTGGGTGTAACTCCTTTCGTATACCCATGGTTTGCATGTCCTTTCTGATTTTCAATCCGTCTTTTGTTTTGCCGGGTATATTGAGTAAAGTCCCACTCACTGCCTCACCAACGTTCTTCACAATGTGCATGATGTCTAAGCAGTGCCTCACAGAAAGATGACGCCAATAAGGTAGTTCCCAAAAGATAGAACACTTTTTCCAAATGTTTTTCGCCGGTTTTGATGTGTTTCCAAATACATTTACAATGTCCTTAACCTTTTCGTACACTTCCTCAGAGGTCAGAGGTAGACGGGCCACACGAGTTTCGGCTTGACCATTGAACAACTTTCTCTTCGTTACTCGATAAGGGTGATCTTCGGGGAGAAGACGTCGATGACACATATAAACATTCTTCCCACAATGTTTTAAACGGTCCGAACAAGTGTCTTCCTCGCATATGGGACATGCAAATGTTCCTTATACCTATAAAAACCGCGTGTAACCGGACAAGTTCCCATACGCAGGGAAGTCATTGACGGTACAGAACAACAAAGCCTTGAGCGTGAAATTCTCTCTTGCATAAGCATCATATACCACGGTCCCCTCATTCCACAATAGCTTCAGATCGTCGATCAGAGGGGCAAGGTACACATCAATGCTATTACCTGGCTGCTTGGGACCAGATATCAGGAGCGATAACATGATGTACTTTCGTTTCATACACAACCATGAGGGCAAATTGTAGATCACTAGCAGAACAGGCCATGTACTGTGTTGACTACTCAATGTGCCGTACGGGTTCATTCCATCAGTACATAACCCAAGCCTCAGATTCCTATCTTCATGTCCGAAATGTTCTTTGAACCGTCTATTGATGTTTCTCCACTGAGGCCCATCTGCTGGATGTCTTAGTTTCTCATCACTCTTTCTACCCTCCGCATGCCATCGTAAGTTCTTTGCATCTTTCGGATTCGCAAACAACCGTTTGAATCTGGGTATAATCGGCAAATACCAAACAAGTTTTGCTGGAGGGCTTTTTTTCTGAACGGAGGAGTACTCACCATCTTTATGCTTATACCGGGACAACGAACATTTTGGGCAATTGTCCAGATGTTCGTATTCACCCCTGTACAACACACAGTTGTTTGGACACGCGTGAATTTTTTTGTACTCTACTCCCATTGGACACACCCATTTCTTTGCCTCATACGTGGTCGTAGGGAGACCGTTCTCATCCGGTAGCATATCATGAATCAGCTCGAGGAATGCCGTGAAACCTTTGTCACTCAATCCATATCTTCCCTTCAGGTTGAACAAATTCAATATAGCTGTCAATTTCGTGTACTTAGTGCAAGTAGGATACAACGCCGTTTTGGATGCGTCCAACAACCTTTGATACTCATCCGGCCGTCGACAAAGTTATCCTCAACGTTACCAAGCATCTCGTCAATTTGTTCATCATGATAAGTCGACTCACTGTCAACATTGACTCCGGAAGCGCTTGGGAGTTCTGACTCGTTAGTAGTATCGAATGTCTGCTCGGTTCTTGAGTTACACCGATCGTGACTGTAGGAAGATGAAGCATTATCTTCAACACGTTCTCCATGAAAAATCCATTTTGTATAATGTGGCATGAAACCACGGGTCTTCACATGGAGTTGTACGAGGTTGATGCTTGAATAATGTCTAACCACACCACAATCAACACAAGGACATGGAATTTTCTCCGCCTTTGTCCTGTCCTTGTGTTGCACTGCAGCTTTGCAAAACTCTTTCAGCATTTTGTCAAAATGTTCGCCTCTATCACCATACATCCAGTCACGCTCCATACTACATGTGCAACAGATCACAGGTGTGAGTTAGATCCTTTGTAGAATATGGCCTATATTAAGTTGCACATGTTTATTTCCTAATGGAGCATGACTGGGATGATTGACAATTAGTCTAGCCTAACTCTAAGGTTGCAAACACAAAATAAACTACCATTTTAAATTTAAGAAATTGTTGCACTTCTAAAACAGAAACCGGTGTTTAAAACAATATTACGAATACTTTTTCTACAAAAAATTTGGCATGACCTTTGCATAATTGTACACATCCCGTGCTTATTATTCAGCACTCACCAAAGTCATCACAACCACAAACATTCCAACAATGGCAGCAACCAACAATTAAAATAAATCAATTCTTTACTAGCTAACTGAAAACCAATTGCAAATTCAGATCATCAAATCAACGCTTTCAATTCTCCACTGTATAAGTTCAAACCGGTTTACAGATTAACAAAGAATCGATAGTTAGAATACGTACTTGTTTTTTAAGGATTTATGGACAGGGGAGACTGGTGCCTGAGAGGTAGGCTTCTGTGCGAGAGATGCAGCAATACCACTTCTGATATGTCTCTGCAAGGGAGCAACAAAAAATAAATTAAAAAAGAAATGCATCAACAAATAGGGAATGAAGCTAAATTATGTACTAGCACTTATATTTAAATACATAATTGCATTTATTAAACAAAAAATAAGGTTTAGTTACTTACTTGTGCACAGAGGAGGAAAGAGGAAAAGTAATGGAAGAAGGCGGGAAACAAGAGAGGTGAATAACGGACCTGATAAAAAAAATTAGATATTGTTAGACATATACACATACATCAAACAATTAATTACGAAGAGATTTTAAAAAAAAACGGCATGACTTTTGCATAATTTTACCTATCCCATGCTTATTATTAAGCATTCACCAACCATTCATCAACACAAATTTCCATCACAAATCAAACTAATACCAACTTTATCCATCAAACAAAATTTTAATAATTTGTGGAAATAAAATACAAAGTAAAATAAAGACACAACTATGCCTATTATTAAGCATTCACCAATTATTCAACAACACAAATTTCAATCATAAACCAAACTAATATATACCAAATTCATTCATCAAACGAAATTCCAATAATTTGTGGAAATCAAATACAAAGTACAAAAGAGAAAAATGATACGTTAGATTATATTACCGGTTCGAAAATGAATTGCTCTCCGCTCCGCTTTCAATCTACCATCAAATGGTAAAGAAGCTCCTTAAGTATTTATCTGTAGAGACACAAAAGAGAAAAATGATAAGTTAGATTATATTACAGTGAATGAAGAGAATGAAGAGTTAAATTAAAAAAAAATACCGGTTCATAAATGAATTGTTTTCAGCCCCTCTTCTCAATCGGGCGTGCGAGACGCGTGTAGCAACACCAATCTCTACAGAGGCAACGCATAAAGATTGAACAACATTCAGATCAATTATAATAATTTTATATTAAACTTAACGAATATACAATACTCATATATATATACACTACCGAATGTTTATTAGTATTTTTACCAATGAATGAAGTTGTTCATAACAACTCATAAATGACAAGATCAAACTATAACTTACATAACAACCTAAATTGTATTTTTCATGTTTAACATGTTATCCATAATTTTCAATATACCACTTATGCATCACACTCTTGTATTAACGATAATATAATATCATAATCAAATATGTAAATTATAAACATTATCGTTAGCTCATTCAAACAAGCACAATAAGAATTTTTTTTAGTATAACGCTTCTGGAAATAAGCTAACCTAACTATACTTTAACAATGTATATTTACAATGTATATTTACTTATGAATTGTGAATTAACAAGTAATTTTAAGTGGACAAATAAGCTAACCTAACTATACTTAAACAAATAATGCTCAAACATTGTTCCACCCCATATATAAGCATAAAAAATCTAGCCCAAATAAGCTAACCTAACTATACTTAAAAGAAGGGCAAAAAACAGCACAAAAATTCACTCGGACATTTCATCGAACACCTTGTGTGCATACATAAATTTAATAGTTTAACAACCAAATCTAGCAAAGATTTCACACACACAATAAATATCATCATCCACAATCACAATTTAACAACAATTTATCAATTTTAACAACAAATTAACAATTAATAAAACAAAATCGAAACAATCGTGAGTGTTTGTTCTCACCTCTGTTCGCCTCTGTTGAGTGGCGGATTGAGGCCGGCGACACCAACCGAAGACCACACCGACGGCGCGACACCGGCGAAAGCAAGAGGAGGAGGAGGGCGGGCGGTCGACGGCTGTGGTGGCGGTGGTGGGTTCGAAATCGCCGCTGAACAGAGAGGAGAAGAGGGGGTTAATTAGACCTAATGATCTGTAATTGTTTCGAATCGGGCTGGGGGGCTAATTAAAAGGACCTATTTCGGCGGTTCCTAACAAAGAACCGCCGAAATAGGCCCTTTTTAATTATTAAATAAATTAAAGAGACCTATTTCGGCGGTTCCTGACAAGAACCGCCGAAATAGATGATTAAATTAAAAAAAAAAAATAGAAACACCTATTTCGGCGGTTTCGTGTAAGGAACCGCCGAAATAGGTCTATTTAATTTTTTTTATTATTAAAAAGGGCATATTTCGGCGGTTCTTTGTTAGGAACCGCCGAAATAGACCCCTTCTTTACATACGGTATATATTTTGGGCCCCTATTTCGGCGGTTTTATCTACAACCGCTGAAATAGGGGCGCCGAAATAGACGTTTTTTGTACTAGTGTCTGTCTAGGGACTTCTCCTTGGAGATATGAGTCAGGTTCTAAGGGTCAAGGTCCATCTATCTTTGGGTATCACTAAGCTCCTTTCTGATGGATTGAGCTTTGATAATAAGGGAACCGGATTCGGATCTATGCAGCATAGAGAGGCCGGCTTTGAGATGACGCAGCCTAGAAACAATATAATAGAGGTGGCTCCCTTCTGACGGGATGTTCAAAGCTTCACGACCAAGGGGAAGGAAGGATGAGTTGTTGGTCTAGAAATTAAGGAATTTGAAGATCTTCCTATGGGGGAAGGCCTGGGGTAAGGTGATAATCATTAGGCTGTGATCCGAAACGAGCGGGGGAAGGAAGGAGGTGTAACTAGTTGGAAAAGACAAGATTCAATCCTCGTTAACAAGGACATGATCAATTTTATCCAAGACACGTCTATGGTCCTATTGGTTGTTCCACCAGGTATAAAAGCTCCCATAGTAGCGATGGTCCAGAAGCTCAGCCCTAACGACATAATTTGGGAAGTCGAAGGAGTCTCTAGGGGAGGGGGAATGGATGCTAAGTCGGTCCTCAGCATAGAGAATGTTGTTGAAATCGCCCACAACCAACCATGGGACAATAGGGTTACGGCTAAGATTGATGATCTCGTCCCAAAGATGGACTCTAAGAATCGGGTTATTCCTCCCGTACAAAATGAAGATAGTAAAGGTGGAAGAACCCAAAAGGATAGGCGCACAAGTTAGCATGTCGATTGAAGCATGATAACTTTTAAATATGGCCTAATTAAACCATGGGTTATCATGGGGATTTCCAAAATCAAAACCGAAATCTGAAGTACAAAATGACTACACCAACAACAGATGAGATGAAACTACGAGAGATTGCACAGTTGCGTTTCTTCGCTTTGATAGGGAGGTGGTGGTTTTATGGTGTTTAAGAGGTTAATTAGCTAGTGTCAAGTGATTAGATGTTTTAGGCTTTTTTTTTCTTAATTCCTTTTACAAAAAACAACCGTAATATTCAACAAACCGCAGTCAGATTAGCAGGCGTAACTTTCCAATTATAGGTGTCATTAAAATGAGAAGAAGCAAAAATATAACTTAGATTTTCAACAAACCACAGCCAGATAATAACAGTCTATTTAATTTTTTTCTTCGTTTTGGAAGTTGGGTACTAATGAGATAGTGATATTAAGTTGAAAGTTTTTCCACAAAGACTTACAAGCATGACGAAATCATATCATATTTGGGATGATGCATTCAGTTCGTCGTAAGGAAAAATAGATGCATATTGGTAATGATCAAGTAGAGGACTAACAAAAGTTTCTACTTAACGGAACATTGCATGTGTCCGTATACCTGAGCGGAAAAGTATATGATCGATATTACACATATGTAGAATAGTCAGCGAGTATTGTGACTTAATCAAAACTATGTAGTAGAAGCTGTTGATAAATTCTCTTCTATTGATTATCTCAAACTTAAAGAGTTTACACTGATGCTAGGTATATCCACTAACTAAGTTTTTGACAAATGGCTGAAAGTTTAGCATAATAGTAATACTGATATCTACTTATCAAGTGTTTATCCACTCATTCTTCACGTTATTTAATCAGATCTGTGATAAACATAATAAATCCAGGAACACCCTAGATTGATGATCTAACTATGCTGCTCAAACAATGTTAACTGAAAACTATAGAAAATTGAATCTCCTTTAACTTAATTCTGGTCTTCAGTTGGAGTCTGCGTCCGATTTTTCAGGAACAGAACGTTGTACTTGCATGAAAACTGATCGGACCTATCTGACTTGTGAATGTTGTTGGGCCTTGGTCCGTAAGTTTCGATCAACTATCAGTCAATGAACGTCTTGGCAACGTTCTCCAATGACTTCACGATCATTGCAACCGTTATAGTCATATCGACTCTAGGTGACTCGTCATATTGATGAACTCTCGTAGTGATAGACTCGATCTGCCTTCAAACTGTGAACATTCACTACTAGAAAGTTGTTCATTAGTAACGAAAATTTAATGACAAATTAAAATTTGTTACCAAAGTGAATAATTAGTAATGAAAGATTAACAAAATACTAACGAATAAATTTAGATAAAATTCACCTACAAAAATTACTGATAAATCTATATTTCGTTAGCAAAATTAATAACATAAATAATAATCTGTAAGTAATTAGTGACAAAATAATAATCCCTAACAAATTACTAATAAATAATAAAAATTCATTACTAGTTACTAAGAAATTTAGTAGTCCATTACCAAATTAAATAGAGCTTTTTTTATTAATTGAACTAATTATTAATAATTTTATTTTTATTACCAAATGCCAACATATACAAAATTACATTTACAATTACTAACAAATACCTTCTTACGTCACCAATTACCAATAAAATTTAGAAACTGTTTCTCAATTTCAAAAACGTTCTCTTGGTGTCTCCTTTTTCTCTACGCTTCTCCCGGCTTCCTTCGCTACTACTACACTACTACTTACTTTCTCAGCTCTGCAACTCTCAATCCACTCCCATTCTTCTTCTCGTCTTTCACGGGGCGTCATTTTGAAAACAAAGACCCGAGGCTCTTCTCTACTACCAGTACCAGATCTAGGTTTTTTCATCTTCAAAGATCGCCATCGCCGACATTCACGATCGTCATCTCCGATGTTCTTCATCGCGACACCAGCACGGTTGAAGAACTTCTGCTGAAATCGTCTGTTGCTGCCGCTAGATTAGTTTCCTCCTCCTTATCTTCATCAATTGTTCGAGGCAAATGCATGCATCTCTTCACGAGTGTTCGCAGTGGTGGAGTCACTCATCAGTCTTGGCTATGACGCTTCCCTTTGTAGATCTAAGTGGGAGAAATCACCGTCATTTCCCGCCGGTAAATACTAATTTCTTTTCAAATTCTTCTTCCTTCTTCTTCATCGTCGTGTATATATATGATAAATTCGCAATTTCGTA
Organism: Limonium bicolor; assembly: GCA_023374045.1. Classification (NCBI taxonomy): domain Eukaryota; kingdom Viridiplantae; phylum Streptophyta; class Magnoliopsida; order Caryophyllales; family Plumbaginaceae; genus Limonium; species Limonium bicolor. The sequence goes on from CM041782.1 coordinate 85,798,058, forward strand.
CTGTGTCCGGAAGATGATGATGATTTTAATTATCTCGGGTCTGAATTCTGAAATTGGATGAATCAAATGAACAGTCATGAAATTCATCAACTCTTGTTTTGTCTCTAATTACTGAATCAAGGTATAGGTCTCGGAAACCAAGAACAACGTACAGTAGTATTTATTCAGTCCAGTCCTGTTGTCCTGTTGTTCTGTTGTCAGTCAGTAATCTCTTAATATCCAACTGGTGTGTACGAGTATGTTTACAACTGGATGAACCAACTTTTCCCTACAGTTGCTCCTTATGCCACTTCTAGTGCCAATCTTCGGGGAAGAGAAGCTGCTAAGCATTGGGCTTTCGGTGGCTGTCGAGAATGTATGTACTGCAACTTCATTCTTGTGCACTCTGTTCAGATTTGGTGATCTTTTTGCTTGGAATCTTAATTAGTAAAAACTTGTTTGTGCTTCTCAACATCATTGTTTGGTCTGACTGGGTAAATCTTCTCTTCTTCGGACCACTCTTCATATATACATATATACAAATACACACACCTACCATTATAAGATGCCAAGTTCTTTGTTTTCAAGGTCGGTCTGAATTGAACATATAAGTATTAGCAGCTGACAAGGAAAATGTTTATAATGTATTGCATGTTCCTTATGTAGTGGGCGGTTGCTCACTCTTCTTCGTTTTCTCAAATTCATGTGTAAGTTCACTATATAATGAGCCTTTTTTTTCTGTTTTCTTATAGCTCCCTGCTTAAATAAAGCCTTTTTTGAATGGTAAAAAGGATGAGAGGAGGTAATACATCTGATTAATCTGACTTGACTGTATTGTGCAGATGCTGCCGCTGGATTGGTAACTAGAAGTTTCTGTTGTTGACGCTGTTGTTGAAAACAATTATGCTTAGTTGAATGATATTAACAACATGGATTCTTTTGAAAACAATTATGCTTTGGTTCTCTAACTTTTAGCATCCACCAATCAAGGATGTATCTCAATATAGCTCTATTCCATCTTAATCCAAGTTGCTTTGTACTATGCAGGGTGTTTACCTACTTTGGCTACTATACCTGTTTGGATTGGCTAATACCTAGCCCTTTCAAAGTTGCGAATGAGGTTAAAAATGTCCTTATGTTTCATTTTATGACTCTTGCTCAGAAGAAATATGTCTTTAATAATTTTTGAACTCTGAAACTTTTATTGTGCAGGTCTGCTGACAGAAGGATTCTTTTGAATTCCATCTCTGGGTGGACCCACTATAATAGCGTTTATGGAATTTAAGATGTAATTATCTGTGTTCCAATCCTATTATTGTTTCTCTGTGTACACTCTGGAGCTCAGCAGAGTGGTTCATGACATTTTTTATACATTCAGAAATGTTTTCTCCAAGGTCACAAGTATTCCTTTCTGTTATATGTCTACTTGATTAATGAAGCTTCTTGTTGGACTGATTATTCTCAACTTTCTTATTTGACAGGTACATCAGTGATGATACATCAATAGTACCAATGTTACAAATGCTAAAAGACTTTGGCCAGTCAACATTTTTGGTTACAAATAGGTAGTCTTTCTATCATGCCTTGCAAAATTCACATTAAAGATTCAATGGTGTTTTCACCTAAGTTCATGTTTGGGAGTGGATGCACCTAGTTTCTTAGGGGCATGGTTATAATGATTCGACTTGGCCACTGAATTGCAGCATGCTATTGATTAGTAAGATAAGCCACAACTAGTTCAAAAATATGAAATTGTCTAATATCTGCATGATGGTGATAATTAAATTATGAATTTGGTAGGCTTGGAAGTTGGAACCAATGGTGATAAGAGTGAAAGAAATTAGACTTTTGATCTGAGCAAGTTTGCTTTTCCATGTACGCCTAAGATGTGATTTCTTTATACTTTGTGTTTTGCAGTTTATGGGATTATACAATGTAGTAATGAATTTTTTCCGCCGACAACATGCTTCCGGCTGCAGTATAAGTTCCAGCTTATTGGCTTCAGTATTTTGATCGTTGTTCATCTTTATAGTCCTAATACATGTGTGGAGGATGAAGAGGAGGATGAAGAGGATATGCATCATCTTTATAGTCCTAATACATGTGTGGAGGATGAAGAGGATATGCACCATCAGCTTTCTTTTCTCTTTTCCAAATAGATAATGTATAAGAATTTAAACTTTATTAGAAGCTTAAAATGGGAGCACTAACATTTTGTTAGCCCCATTGCTTATTAACTGTGTATATGCTTCAATTCATCCAATAAAAATTGTATCTTTCCTAATTTTTATCTTTCATTAATTATTGAAGAGATTGCCGATGGATGAATAATCCAATGAGCTTAAAATTGTATATTTCCTAATAAAATTGTGTATGCTGGAAAATTATCATGGTGAGATTTCCTAATTATATTTTTTCAGTAATTAACCGATGAATAGTTTATGAATTGTAGGTATTACCGATGAATTAATGAAATCTTGTTAATTTTCAACAGATAGTAATTTGTCAATAATTAGTACGAATCAAAAGTTTTCAGCTAATTGCCAACGGATAATACATTTCGTAAGTAATTAGTAACAAAATATGATATTGTCTTATTATCTGAATTAACAACGGATCAATTTTTCCTTACAAATTGCCGACGAATTTAGTTTATCATCACTAAATTTAGCGACGAGGATTACCCGATGAATAATTTTTATCATAATTCGTTACTAAAACTAATTCGTACGAATTTTCTCATTTTACCAGATTATTTTTCGTCGCTAATTGCCTTTTTTTTAGTAGTGATTCTTCGCGTGTTCTCTGCAACGCCTTGTATTTGTTTGAGCCGAGGTCCTGCAGGCTCCAACCAGTGGCGGATCCAGAAATCTTGTTTAGGGGGGTTAAAAAAAATTTTGACACCTAAATTTTGTTTAGGGGGGCTAAAAATTTTTTTGTACACTAATTTTCTTTAAAACTTTATATTATGTTGTATTTTTTAAAAATTTATAAGAGTAATTTGACAAATTTTCGTGAGGGGCTAGAGCCCCTAGCCCCCTCTCCGTCCGCCCCTGGTTCCAACACCATCTAAGAACAACTACAATAGAGTTGATTCAACCTTGTGTGTGTCACGAAGGAAAAAGAAAAAACTTCTACAGTAGAGTTAAATCAACTCATTTTATCTCTCCAAGTTCCTTACCTTGCTTTATTAGTTTGCAATTTCAATTTCTGTCGTCTAATAGATTAACTGCAGCGATTAATAATTTTCTAGTCTTCCTCGTCAACTCTACATAAAATGATAGCAAAAACCTCTATAAATAGACAACAAATCATCTAATCTCATCTCATCTCCTCGCCTTACATATCACACATAGTATATATAGCAGCAGCTAGCATCTTTAAACATATCTTGAAACATAGAACAAAGCAAGATCATGGCGTTACTCAACCTTTCCTTTCCCATGTTCTTAATGATCTGCATCACCATCTTAATTCCCTTCACCAATGCCCAAAACAACCCTGACGACTACGTCAGCGCCCACAACCAAGCACGTTCTGATGTTGGAGTTGGACCAGTGACATGGGACAGCAACCTCGAAGGCTACGCTCAGAACTACGCCAACACTAGGTCCAGTGACTGCGCGTTGATCCACTCCGGTGGCCAGTATGGTGAGAATATAGCTTTTGGCACTTCTCTGACTGGCACTGGTGCCGTGGATTTGTGGGTGAGCGAGAAGGTTAACTACAACCATGACTCTAACTCCTGCGCGCCCAATGAAGTTTGCGGCCATTACACTCAGGTTGTGTGGCGTGATTCAGTTCGTATAGGATGCGCTAGGGTGCAGTGTAACAACAACCCAGACAACTACTTTGTTATATGCAGCTACGATCCTCCCGGCAACTACGTTGGCAGGAGTCCGTACTGATGATTCATACCGTCTCCTAAATGCGTTTCTAGTCTACACGTACCTTTGATATTTCTGTAATGTATACGTTGTTATATGTTTAGTTTCAGTTCAATAAAGTAGTGATACTACGTCGTGTTTCTGTATTTATCTTCTATAAATACTATTGTCCCTAGGACACTTACTGATATATTGAAACACATATTATGTGGTAATTCATTGTCTATCTGTTCTATCTTTCCTCCTCATTCTCTCTCGCTGCTAGTATCTTCTTCTTCCCATCTCGATTCTCTAGCTACTGCTGTGCGCCATAGCTACGATTCTACTGCTAGAAATCAACATGGTATCAAAGCAACAGTGTTCCTCTTCGATCTACTAGCTCTCCTTCTTTCCTCTCTTCGTTTTCTTTTTCCTCTGTCGCTTTTCCTTTCGATTGACGATGGAAGTAAGTCAGAGCAGTGCGAGTAGATTTGAAAAATTGATCGAAACAATAAGCAATTCTAGATCTAGGGATCCTAGCATGGATGCTTCTGATCCTCTTTACTCACACAATTCTGAACACCCTGGGATGATTATTGCGTTGAAATTCAATGGAATCGGACACTAGTAGAAAAAATGTTGTTAACCACGGTTATTTTGCCTATATACCACGGTTAGGGACCGTGGTTTATGCTCACGTCGTATATTCACAAATTGCGATAAACGACGGTTCATAACCGTGGTTTAAAGTAAGCGAAAAAACCACGGTTGGTCGAAACCGTCGTTTAAGACCCCTTCTCCCGCGAATATTTATTGACTTTATACCACGGTTGGGAGTCTGAAACGTGGTATATAGTGCATTATAAATGACGGTTTTACTGAAAACCGTGGTATAAAGTGCATAAAAATCAACAATAAACCACGGTTATATGTAAAACCGTGGTTTATAGTCTGTGATTTTTTTCCCAGTTCGCCGGCGATTTAGCGGCGCCGCCTTCAATGTAATTTCTCAACAGAGAGCGCAGACAGAAGAGAATGAACAGGCCAGAACATGTATGTTTCGTGTTTGTGTATTAGGGTTGCTAAATAATGAGTGAAGTCACATTATGTTCCTTGTTCGTCGGTAGGTTGCAAAATTACCGTGAAAGAGAATGAGAGAGGGCGGAGCTGTTCGCCGGTTATAGGTTTGCAAAAATTACAGAGGCGCGGAGCATGTCCTTGTTCGCCGGTTAGGTTTGCAAAAGTACAGAGGCACAGCATGTGTTCCTTGTTTTCCAGTATGGCGAAGAGCATGCATGTTCGCTGGTGGGTTGAAAAAATTACAGAGGCAAGAAGAAGAAGAAGAAGAGTTGCAGAGCATCCTTGTTCGACAGTGTAGGTTGTAAAAGAGTGAGGAGAAAATATATATAATAAGAGAAAGAGAAAGAGGCGCGTTAATTTTCGGTGAAATTTTGAATTCCCGCTTAGACTATATACCACGGTTCTACCAAGGAACCGTCATTTAAAGTTTTTTGACCACGACTAAAAATGACGGTTTTGACAAAACGTGGTATATAGAAACCCTATATACGACGGTTCTCCAAGAACCGTGGTATATTCACTCTGACGTGTACTATATACCACGGTTGCCCTGAAAACCGTGGTATATAAGTAACCTATATACGACGGTTCTCCAAAAGCCGTGGTATATGCACTCGGGTGTGTATCTTAAATGACGGTTGCTATGATAACCGTGGTTTATAAACTTTAAACCACGGTTTCCCATTTAACCATGGTTTAAACACCGTCATTAAAAATCTTTTTTCTACTAGTGGGTTTCAGACTTGGAAGCGCACAGTCCTGATTTCCTTAATGTCGAAGAACATAGTTGGATTCATTGATGGCTCTATCAGCAAACAAGATTTAGATGATCCAAAGGCGGTGGCCTGGATCAGATCCAACGGGATAGTCATGGCTTGGATTTTAAATGCTTTAGAAAGAGACATATCAGAGAGCTTAGTTTTTCATTCGACTGCTCATGATATGTGGAAAAGCTTGTTAACAAGATATGATCAGATAGATGGAACTTGAATATTCGATTTAAAAAAGGAATTATGTAGCCTTGAGCAACGATCTGAGTCTGTCAGTGTTTATTTCACCAAGTTTAAATGAATATGGGATGAGTTGTCAGCTGATGTAGATTTGAGCGTTTGCTAGTGTTGTAATTGTGGCCATACTGAAAAGGTCAAGAAAATGCTTGAAGAGGATAAAGTCTTGGAGTTTCTCATGGGATTAGATAATCAATATCTAAATATCTGAGGAAACATTCTCATGATGAATCCTCTTCCTGGCCTGGAATCTGTTTATTCTCTAGTTCTTTCTGAAGAAAGACAAAGAGATAGTAGCAAACGGAAAAAGGAGACAATTTTGAAAGTTTTGCCAATGCAGTTAATGGAGGATATAAACCACAGCAACATCTGAAATGGCAAGATAATAATAATAAGAAAGGGAGGAAAGGGAAAGAGATTTGTAATTACTGTAGTAAGTCTGGCCATTCTGAAGACACTTGCTATATGAAGAATGGTTTTTCTGATCAGATTGTTTGTAGTCACTGTGAGAAACCTGGCCATACGGAAGACAAGTGTTTTGCTAAGCATGGTTTTCCAGCTGGATGGAGGTTTGGAAAAAATAAGAAGGTTGCTGCTACTGTAGTCAATTACTCCTACAAAGAAGAAAGGAAGGGAAAACATGACAATTCTTCCACTAATGGCATCAGTCAGGAACAAATTGGTCTTTTCATAGACTGCTTCCAAAAGTTGAACTCAAATGACATTGAGTTGCAACTTTGCAGGTACTACTTCTTTCTCTGAGGAATTCACTTATTGTTTAAGTGCTAGATATAGAAAAGATACTAATGATGATCAGATTAGTGACAAATGGATTATTGACACTGGCGCCACTGATCATCTTAGTGGAAGACAGGAATTGTTTTATGACATTGTTGCAGTTCATGATAAGTATATTGTCTGTATGCCAGATGGATGGGCGCAACAGATAGAATTCATGGGAAAAGTTCATCTTAGAGATAGTTTTTCTCTTCATAATGCTTTGTTTGTTCCAAGCTTTAGATATAACCTGCTATTAGTGAACAGGTTTATCAGTCAAACAAAGTGTATGATAGTTTTTTATGAAGACTGTTGCATTTTATAGGACCGACTATTGAATATTGAGAGCATCATTGGGAAGGTAGAGAAAGGCTTACACCTTTTGGATATTGCAGCTTTGGAAGTTTTCTTTGGTAATAGAAATTCTGTACAAACAGAACACAACAAGAAAAATAGTATAGCTTGTAATTCTGCTGTGAACAATAAGGCTTTACATTGGCATCTCCGATTAGGCCATGCTCCTTTAGATAAACTTGTATCTTTAGGAATGATAAACAAGTGTGACATTCCACTCTATGTGACACTTGTAATAAGGCAAAAGGCCACATGTTACCATTTCCTAATTCAAAAACCATCACTCATGATTGTTTTGATATTATTCACGTGGATGTTTGGGGTCCTTGCTCAACTGTTACTCATGATGACTTTGCATATTTTTTTTAGTATAGTGGACGACAAGAGTAGATGTCTTTGGGTGAAACTTTTACATAAGAAATCAGAATCCTTTTCTCATATCAAAGATTTCATACTTATGGTGGAATGACGGTTTTCTAAGAAGGTTAAAGTCCTCCGATCAGATAATGCTTATGAGTTAGGGGCATCCAAAGAAGGAATTTAGTTTCTTCAGTCTTAGGGCATTATTCACCAACGATATTTCTATAATGTATACCCTGCCTAGCTATTGCTTCTTACAACTAAGGGCATGTTAGCCATACGTTAATAAAGGTCTGAGCTCTATATATAACAGAGCACAATTATCAAAGAACTTAAATTTGGGGTTTTCTAATTATTAATAATAGTTGAATGATCAGTAAAAGGAAATAATTAGGCAATAAGCCTCGCCAATACATAAGGAAATCAGAAAGAAAACTATAGAAAGTACATTAAAAGATCCAGATACAAAGAGCAAGTTGATTAAGAGGAAAGAGCTCTCACAAGTTTGAGCTAGCGAGAAAATTTTAAGTGGGTACATGCTTGAATGATTTGGATTTCATGTTCCATTCGATTATATTTAGCTTTGTAGAGTTGCTATCGACTTCCAGTCTGGTTGCATTGCTTGGAAGATTTTCTTGTTTCTTGTATGCCAGAGAGCATCAAAGACAAAAAACATGGTGGATGTCCACCACTCCTTCGCATGCTTTCCAAGGGAAAGACTTCTCCAGTACAAAAAGAAATCACAAGTGGACTAAGGAAGACTAGAGGAATGCTCCGCCATTGAAGAATCTGATTCCAAAGCAATCTTGAGACCTTACAGTGCATGAAAATATGACTGGATGTTTCTACAGCCACATGACAATGAGGGCAGAGAATATGATTGCGGACTATCATATTTTTTGCGAATAGCCTATCCTTAGTGAGGAGGCAGTCCTCAAGAACAAATTAGACAAGCAGTTCCAATCTTGGTGGTGCATTTCTTTGTCAAAAAACTTTATGCCATGTTGTGGTAGTAGGTCTTGATAGCAAGAGAACTCCATCATAAAATGATTTGGCAGTATATAAACCATCGCTTGTTAGTGCCCAGCTTAAACAATTTGATTGGTCACGCTCTATTGGAGCGAAACCATTTAGCAGAACAAACAACTCTTCTACTCTCAACGATTCATAAATGAATAACTGTCTTCTCCAAGTGAAATTCCACAACCACTGATTACCATTCCAACACCCCCATTTCAGCAACCTTCCAAAAATTTTGTTCACTCACCTGAAAAAGCCGAGGGAACCTCTCTTTTAGAGGCTGGTTTCCTGCCCATGTGTCAATCCCAGGCCACCCCATTTCAGCAACCTTCCACTTTTGGTCCTTCCCAGACGAGTGCCTCATCTTCAGATCGCTTTCCACCATCAAGGCCACATCTGCCATATCCCTGAAAGTCTTGTGGTGAAAAGGCACCACAACTTATCTGATGTCTAGTCTCAACCCGCTCTCAAAATTCCTAGCCTTCCGGTTATCATCCGGCTCTAGCACATACTTCGACAGGGAGATGAACTTTCTCACATACTCAACCACAGTCATCTCCCGAGTCTGGCGAAGTCTTCCATACTCCACAATCTTATAGGCCTGGAAGACATCAAGGTTGAACTACTAGTTGCCAGCTCTAGACGCTGGCCCTACGGCAGTCCGCACCTGGGTGACTACCTGCTGCACGATCGCGGTGATGTCTCCATGTGGAGTCTCACCCTAAGGGACTGCTCTAAGTGGTAGCAAACTGAGAATCAAACACCAAAACTGATCAGAAACAAACTAACACTCTGAGTAGCAGACAACACAGAAACCTAGACATGTAGACACACCCAACACACTACAGAAAGCCAAACCTGGCTCTGATACCACTAAATGTAATGACCTCAAAATCGGGCTAGTTTTGAGACTGTTACACACCGCACACTTACTACCTAAGATACACAAGGCTACTAAACTCTAAACTCATAACTGAAATGAATGCTTCCATCAACAAGTCATAATGTTTACAAAGTTGGAATCCAAAGTAAATATAAAGTCTCAAACTTAGGACTGTATGCTACAACATCGTTAAATACTTTAAAAAACTAAATAGTGTCTCATCATAAGTAAACTAAACTCTATAGAAATCAGATGGCAGAACTCGAAGCCGATCAATCTATAATGCATATATATATATATATATATATATATATATATATATATATATATATATTATATATATATGGAAAGGGGTGAGAAACCACAGCTCAGCAGATAGCAAACTTGAAGTAGTATAATGAAATAAAAACAAAAACATAACGAACAGAACCTTCTTAAACAGTGAGTATAAGACTGCAACACCCCTACTGCTAATACTGTCATTACCGTCCAATCTCCTCGTACTTCCAGATTCACGCAGCGGTACATACTTACATACGGTGGGTGATACAATGCCGTTAGTCACCCACGTGACTAACAAAGCTACTACTACTACATACAGCATCGGTCTGATGGACCGGAATCCCGAGTACTACACATCTACAATACATACTCCATTTATCAATCAAATACTACAATGCTCCATTCAATACTTTACTCCTTCATAATCCATACAATACAATATACATAACCGAATTTACTAAGTTCCAAATACAAATACAATGATTCTTCCAAGTTCCTATGTACTCATTAAGAGTCTACATCTACCCATCCCTCACAACTACTTACTTCCTAAGTACAGGGGTGTGTCACTTAGTACACCTCTACGTTCTACTTCTAGTTATCCAAGTGTAGCCACCGGTCTCTTACCTTGACCATATCTGCTTCGGGTACCTGCACACTAAAAACGTTCCCCCTAGGGGGTCAGCTTTTGCTGCATATGATAACCGCATACCCCGCGTACTAGTGAGGGTACGCCGACCACTTGGTCGAATACATGCGATTGATTTCATTCAAACATACACGCATACATGCTCTTATACATAATATTACAATACATTACGCAAGGAATACATACGTACACGTCAATACACGCTCTTCAATACATACATGGTAACCCATACAAGCCATCAGATACATTCTTACCTTTCCGAGATCCGCAATACACAATACATATACAATACATACGCAATACATACACAATACACCAACCTTGTTAGCTCATGTTGGTCCACCCGGGTTAATCGGGTGGAGATTACTCTTTTACTCGTTCCACGGTACTTACGCATACATACTCATACTCATACATACTTACTTACTTACTCTTACTCATGTTAAGTCGTCGGGACCTCCGGCCCGGGGACTACTCCGTCCCACCACCGGGATTTACTTGACTCACCAATCCGGGATGCTACCCATTTAAGGGGTTTGGGCCGCGAACCAGTTTAAGAGTCAGGAATCGGATCCAACCTCTTGTGTCTCCTCATCCTCACGCGTGGCCAAAGCTATATCGGACTTCTACTCATTCCAATTTATTCCTTACTTATGTTAGGAGTTAGGTAGTTAGGAATTAGTAGAAGTCACACATCCAAGCCACAATAATACAATACAATGCTCATATGTACATCCATACGAAATGCAATACAATACACAAATACAATACAGGGTACAAATACACTTCATCATCATTTATATATTTCATGAATTATACAAACTAGTGTTCAAGACAATAAATATCAAGAACACATACATCAAGCATATGTGAGTAAGATGAATTGCAGTCGTTTTTATTATACATTTACCTACGGAAATAGTCCGTGGGTAAATACCTACGGAAAAATTCCATGGGTAAACATACTGTGCTCAGTGCAGGTTGTTAGCTAGGTTAAACGCAGTTGTTTTTGATAGTATATTTAGCTACGGGACGAGTCCGTGGGTAAATACCTACGAAACAAATTCTGTGGGTAAATGTGATCTCAGTATGCAAGTTGTAAGCAAGGTTAAACGCAGTCGTTTTTATTGTATATTTACCTACGGAATAGTCCGTGGGTAAATACCTACGGAACATTTCCGTGGGTAAATGTGGCCTCAGTATGCAGGTTGTTAACTAGGCTGAACGCAGTCGTTTTTACAGTGTATTTACCTACGGGAAGGGTCCGTGGGTAAATACCTACGGAACAATTCCGTGGGTAATTATTACCGCCCAATTTACCTACGAATATGGCCCGTGGGTATGTTTCGCGCCACTTGGCGCTGCTTCCCCGCGTGACTGCCCACGCCAGTTACCTACGGAATAGTCCGTAGGTAAATATTACCGTAGGTAATCCGTGGGTATTCTATTAGAAAACTCATCCTTCACTATTCCGTAGGTGTTTTGTAGGTAAACCGTAGTTAGTACCTACGGTTTTTGTCCCGTGGGTAAACAACAACTTTTTAGTAGTGTTAGCACCAAATTGCCTAAAGGACCTCCTACGAACGGAAGCGTGATGTCATGACTTACCATGGAGCCCAGTAATACCTCCAACCTATGGGGTATACAAGGAGTGGAAGCATGTATAAGCAGCTTGCAAAGAGCATAGCTTGCAACAATAGGGCTCAAAAGCCATAAACCAGTTACCTGGTATAAGTTTAAATGGTTGCAGAACAACCTTGGAAAATAACAAGACTTGCAAAAGATATTGCCTCACATGAGTAATAGATCGACAATTGAACCACCCAATTGGAGCTCAACATCACAAGTGACTTGGAGTAATGGCTACCTCAATGTCACTGTCACCAGAGCATCACTCTATATACAGTTGACGAAGCTTTTAATTACCCTTCATACCTTCTGTAGAAATGATAACACAGAGGCATAGGAATCTTTATAATACCAACAATGGCCTAGTCCACACTTGGGCACTACGAGAACCCAAGGGAAGGTACCCCTCGTTAACCGAAGATCACCAATGTGGTGAAGATGTGAACCCTTAGAAAGGCTTCCATCTATTATAACAGTAAAGCCTATGCATATAGATATTGCCAAGAGGCGATCGAACAAGGAAAAGACATTCCAAACCATTACGACTTAAAGGAGTAAGTATACTTCACATGCACCCAAGCATGTGGTGAACCATTGTATAAACACTAACATAGCAAACTTTGTCATTAGACCTATGAGTGGAGACAAACCCCTCAACAAGAACTTCATTTACCAATGACAAAGTACTCTCCAATTGGAGAACGGGACCAGAAAACCCTTGAAGTTTCTTGGGATGTCCCGGTGATGTACATACAAGTAGAACTACACAGCTAGAGCCTATAACCAATGCTCAGCACTGAAAGACAATAATTGTCAAAACAATCAGCGGGAATGCACGTTGCACACCATGAATGACCAGCGCTCAAGAGAGCTTGTAACCCGATAAATTACTTCATCCATTATCGACCAAGATACTTGGTAAATTATATCATAAATGATGATAGAATGTGAGGTAAGCTAACCTACACATAAAAAGTAAACTGGAATAAGACATCTCCACATTGGGAAGATAGTAAGATCGCGGTATGCTACGACAACCGTCATACACACGAACACAGGAAACTCCTAGTGTATTTACACCATAAGGTGAGGGTGCCAATGACAATGGCAATAAGTAAAGAGGAACTACCACAGTAACAGAAACAGTAAAAACAATGTTGTACAATGAGTAAGAATACGGTGCGCAACAAGCGACCGCTATGAGGAAATAGCAGATAATAACACGGAGTATAAGCATGAGATGATAGGCAGAAATATTCCTTCCTATCACATAAGTGACTTACTATCAAGCGTTTACGCCTCTGCACTCTGTAGGACTGAGTGTTTTGGTATTACACTTGTGCAGCTAACGATCTAATGGAATGGCTAGGGATATGGAGAATGTAAGCCGTAGTAAATCTTTCTTTTCACCACAAACATGGCATAAGCTAGTCAAGCAAGCTTAGCAACAGACCGTGCGGCCTAAAGCCAAAGAAGCACGAAGAGTGTAAAACACACTAACAATCACAAGATATGAATTCCATTGGAATAAAGGGTGAAAGGAGACTGAAGAAGTCACTAGGACCGATGCATAGAAAATGCAAGGTCATACAAGTTAAGGACACTTGTACTGAACCAGAAGAACTGGTATAATTTAGAAGCTAGTAGCAACAGAGGAAGCACTACAGTTAAGTGGTGACTTAACCTCGCCCGACAATAAGTCGGAGGAACTTAATGAATAATCGTGGAAGCACAAATAGCATGTGCAGTAGATTACCAGAGAGCTGGCTACAATCTAAAACTAATTAAGTTCAAACACGGTAAAAGAATATCGCATTTGTTTAGTAAACCTTACTCCCGTAATAGACGGATAAAAAGGATGTATAACACATTAAGGATAACACGAAGGGTAAGTAACCCAAGTTATCAGGGTCGCGCAACAGAAGCTAGTGGGCCCTAGCTAGGAGATAATATACCTAGTAAGGATAGTAGAATGGCTATTAATGCCTTGAAGCCTAATAGGCTGGAACCGAATTAACTATGAGTTAAATAAACTCATATAGGAATCCTTGGTGCAAAGACTAAACCATTGTTATGATTAGGACCCTTTGACAAGGGTATATTAGGTAATAAACCGTAAAGAAGCTAAAACGCTTCGGAGTGCCCGAATTAAATAACCAATGTTCAATAATAACATATGGTAGATTACGTGGGCGTAATCCCTTTTAAGGGGGGTAGAGTGAAAACCGCTGAATGTAAGTTTCGTGAATAAAACACATAAACCATAATGTGCATAGCACAAATGAGAATCAAATGATGATGGATACTATGTAAAAAACATAAGTATTCATTCATATTGTAATTATGGTAACTAGGCATGGAGATGCAAATACCATAGAGATGAAAATACCCATCGTTAACCCCAGTGTAAGAGATTAGTAAAAGAAAAGTAATGAGTAGTGGATGGAGCGCCACAAGTATTGTAGCCTTTGAAGAAGTAGTACGAAATGAATGAGAGTAGTAGATGAATGAAGTCTAGGGGTAGTGTATATGCAGGTAAATTATTGGAAGTAAATTAAGGACAACTAAATTTACAAGTATGGTAATCCCTAGTTAGAATAATTGAAACGATGGAGAGTATAATGGATGAAAGTAGCGAAGGTTGATGAAATGAACACTTAGGTATTGAATCACGGAGTAAAGCATTTGGGAAGTAGAGTGAGGATGATTGATGGACTGATTCCATCCTTTGGAGATGTATGAATTCGTAATCACGACTAGGAAGAGTAAAAAGATAGAAAATGAAAATAGTTAAATTATTTGTTTGTTTGAAACTGATGTGGGAAGTCGAACTTGATCCTGATCAGATCAAGGGAAACCGAACACAAATTGGGGTGGAAGGATAGTTCAACACTGGTGCTGATCACACCAGGGTCGAATGATTCTTGAAGCTCCCCTCAAGTGGGCACAAGAATCACACATATGATAGATGTAATGGATATAAATTGGAATTTGGAGTTGTGTGTTTTAGAAATTTCTAATTAGTAGTATTGAAAGGATTGTCTTAGACATGAGAATAAGGATTTGTTAGAAACGTACACCGGAGAAGCTAGTAGAGTGGCATGTTGTATTATTCCAAGGGTAGCAGGACATAGAGGAGTCCTGTGTCTAGATGACCGGAGTACCTACGAGATTGCGTTGAGTATTGCATTGCTTTGGGGATAGCTTTGCACTGTATGCATGTATAAATTTTGTAATGAGGAACTGGATGGTTGGTAGTAATGCGGATTTGAGTAATGATTGTACATTGGTATGGAATGGAAAGTAGAAACCTTGAGTAATGGATTTGGGAATTAGTAAGGAGGAAGAATGTATGATTTTGGCATAGACAAGTATGAATGAGCAGGTATCGTAATTCTATAGCCTTGAGCAACTTTGAGGACAAAGTTCTTAAGGGGGTAGATTGAAATATCCCAAACTTAAATATAGTGATTAAGATTATTCTAATCCGTATTTAAGGGCCTAATAGTGCCTAAGTAATTTTGGTAAAGAAAATAAATCCAAAAGAAATGAGAAAACGCTTAGAAAGCGGAAAACGCTAAAATAAGCGTTAAATAACCATAGGAGGTACGAGACCTCGGTTAGCGTATAATATGGATTCTAAAGGCTTAATAAGGCCTAAATAATATATGGGAACAACTCCCGAAGAAAACGGATCCAAATAATGTATTAAAACGCTAATAGAGCTTTAGCGTACGTTTTTCGAGGAAACGCGAAAACGTGACTTTAAGTGGTCAAACGAACCCGTAAAAATTATAAATCATTAAATAACTATAATTAAGCATTAATGGAAGCCTAATAACCAATAAAAATAAATAAATGAGAAAATTCCGGAAAACGGGCCTGGTTAGTGAATAGTACCAAAACCGGGTAAAACAACGAGCGTTTTCTGTAAAAGACGAAAAACGCTCCAGCTCTTCTGTACATAGGGGACCGGTTTTAATTAAATAAAGCAGCCCTCTCACATGACTAGTTAGCTACTAAAATAAGTCAAAAACAAAAGTGGGATAAAGTACAAAAGTAAAACAAATACTCTCTTTCCTCACCTTTTTCTTCTCTCTCTCCTATCCTTTCTTTTTCTCACCGTGAGTACTCCCTCCCTCCTGTTTCCTCTCTTCTTCTTTCTCTGATTATGGGTGATTTTGGAGCTCCTCACCAGCCTCCAATGGCAGCCCTCACTTCCTCCCTTGTACAAGCTTCATCTAAGCTCCAAATGTAAAATAAATTACATATTCTTGCTCCTCTCTCCAAGCTCTATCTTCCTATATTTTCAAAATTCAAAAATGAGGAAGTTCATCTCCATGGGTTTTCCCCATTCAAAGAGAAAATAGCATCAATGGGTAGCTTGGAGTCTCCTCTCTCCATTAAGGTAAAAATCTACATGAAAAACTCATGTTCTCTCCATTTTCCTTCATAACCGATTTTTGCCCATTTTTAATGCTCTGTTTTTCTCTCTCTTTTGAGCTGAATATCAACCTTGCAATGGTGGTGGAATTACTTTCTTGAACCAAGGGCTAAAACCCCTCCTAAAGCACTCCAAAGGTAAAACCCTAACTTGTGCTCTAAGCCCTTTTTATTGAATTAGAATTCTCTAAGGGCTTAGAAGAATAATTAAAATCCATTTTTGTGTTTCTTGGGTGTTGGGATGGAGTTTGACAACTCCATTCCCATTTGACCGATTGGTACAGGCAAGAGAGGAAGAGAAGAATTGGAAAGGAGAAAAGGAAATATAAGCTCAAGGTAAGAGCTCCTTCTCAATGCTTAAATTTAATGCATTAGAGCAATGGGAATGGGTAAACCAATTTAAAGAACCCAAAATATTGTACTAGTATTGTATATATGTAAGTTTGAGTATTTGTGAACAAGTATGTGAATTGTAGGCCTTGGAGCCAAATGTAATGTGTATGTGTATTAGTATTGTGGATTGAGGAAGTATTAATGCATTGAGATTTCTTTGATTGCTGGTAGGACCCTTGAAATGGTGTGGCTAGATTAGGAATGAATTTGATGAGGAAGTATGTGTATGGCTAAGTAAGAAAAGTATGTGAACTATGGCAAAATTTGTAGAAAATGTGCATTCAAGGATGACTTGGTTAATGGGAGAACCAAGGTGTGTATTGGGTTTATTAGAGATTTTTAGTAACCATGGAATGGTAGTGGTGGTATGTGAATAAAAGAGTGTAAAATATGTTGCAAGAAGTGTAGAAAATGCATTGTAGAAACTAGGAAAAATTAGTGTGCAAGATTTGGTAAAAAGAGAGTTGGACTTGGGTATAGGTAGTGTAGTTGATTGGAAATGAATTGGAATGGTAAAATGAAGTTAGGACAAGATGCAAAATGCAAAGAGAATTGTAGAAATGCACAAGTGTGCAAGTTGTAGAAATGAGAATGGAAATTTGTAGAAATTGGGCAAGAAGTTGAGTACGGATTGGACCATATGGGGGATTGTTTGGTAATGGTTTTAGAAGTTGTTAAGGCCTTGTTTGGTGACCTTTAAAGGCCCTAAGAAGTGTAAATAAGTTTGAGAAGTAATTAAGTAAGTTGTAAGTATATGAACATTAAGACAAACCGAAACAGCGGGACAACGGGGTAAGTACGGGAGTAGTAACTATGTAAGTATTGTAATGTCTAGTATTAATGGAACCATTTGGCATGTAGCCGGAGGTTCAAGAATAAGAATCGAGGAACAAGAGTGGACCAAGGAACAAGGGAACGCCCGGTAAAGTAAATTCCGGTAAAAAGGTATGATTTCTTCATGCCCTGTATCCTAATCTGGTTACCCCGATTTGTGTGCTTATTTGATCACCTAACTAAGATAAATGCATGAATCGGACTATATTGCACCTACTTGTGCAATCCGTGCCTTCTAGTAATTTAGGGTATTTCTTATTAAGTGAAATCCCTTCGGTGTCTTAACCGAGTATTCGTTCTAGCTCCCGTGCTCTTATCCTAACGTTCGTTCGACTGTTGTCAACTCAGACACCCTTCAAGGATTGCTCCTGGGTGTTGTTAGGTTATGCTGTTACATCCGGCTAGTGTTTATGGTATGCTGTGCTTACTATACCGCCTTGTGGTATTAGATTTTGAGTTATCCCTTTTTGGGTTATAACGTCTCCCGTTCTTGGGTAGATTGTTTATACTTGTTCCTAGTGTTTAAGACTGGGTTTAATATCCTCTTCAATGATAGATTATACTTTGTGGTGATCTTGTGATCGCTCTTGGGAACTCCGCCCCGTTTGTTGAGCATTATTAAGTTCACGTTAGGCATTCGCCTTACTGTGTTTAGGCTGGGTATCCCATCCAGCTGTCAGGTAATTGCTTGAATTATTTGAGACATATCCAATGTCTATACTTACTAGTCTGTGCTTTTTGCACTTCCCAATCTTGATTCCTTATCTTCAGATGGATTCTCTGAGTTCCTTATACTTGTTCCTTAACTGAGTTTCCTTCTCCTTGATTGTCTGTGGTGTCCAGTTGTTCTGGTTAAAATTTACTCATGGTCCGTAGAACGGAGTTGACTACTTCCCGTGTGTCGTACACTACATGTATACATACGTGGGGTACCTTGTTGATACGTTACTACTTACCCGACTACTTGTCAGGCCCACAAGCTCCTTCGGAGTGCGGTCGTCCCACATCCCGTAATTGGGTACACCCATAGTGTTCTCCACACGCCTAGGTGAAGTATTCTGTCGTCAACTCCTCTTGTATCATGGTATGATACTCACCGTAATTATGTTGGTTCGGTTTTTAAAATCCAAGGTTTTAAAAGAAGGTTTGTGGTTTGAAAGAAAACTTGGTTTTGAAAAATAACGGCTCGGTGTTAAAAAGGTGCTTCATGGCATATCCATGTTTGAGGTCTTGACCAAGTGCAGCTTCTTGCTGACTAGTGTGTTCTAAATGTTGTGGTCAGGCCGTCAGGCCTTTCCATTGTTTCATTCCTTCACTCTTAGGATGTTTATTCCTGTAATCGCTTCATCGTTGTCACGGTACATTACTATGTACCAGTGGTATGTTAAAAGTCCTCCTGAATGCTCCCGTTATTACTGCACTTGCCGTGGAAAGTGCGTGGTACTGGTGGTTTTTGGGTAAACCGATATCGGTCACGGTATGGTTTTCACTGGTACTTGATAGTCTTGTTGACTCTTCCTTTGATCTTATCGATCATTTACTTGGGTTAATTAGTCTGCTGAGTGACTTCTCAGTAAATTTGACATGGCTGTCGTTGATCAGGGTACCTCTCCAATCCTTGGAGGTTCCCCTTTTTATTTGGTTGTGTTTTTCCTTGTTGCTTGTTCCCACACTTTTGTTGTGGTCACTGAGCCTGAGTTGGTTTGGGCACTACGGTTGTAGTTGCATCAGATTGTATCTTGTGAACGTTCTTGTAGCTGTCTGAGCTATGTTGGTCGGGTTTGTAACCTTTTTGGCGTTGTAGTTTTGGAGTTAATCACTCCCGACTATGTCCTTAGCCAGCTAGCATGTTGTTGGTGGTGCTGCTTGGCTATTACTGTTGTCCCGCAGACCTGTGTCTCGGGTTCCATTACTACTCCTTTTCCATTTCGTTGCACGGTTAGTGCTTCTTTTCCTGCTGCTGGTTGTTTAGCTAGGTTCTGCGACTGCTAAGCATGTCGCCCCATGTTGTTGTAAGTTGTAGCCTCCTTGTGGTTGGAGTGCTTATTCCACCGCTATTAAGTGCGGGTATTGTTGTTCAACCGGAATCCTTCTCCGGGTCTTCCATTTCTTGGAATCTACTATGTGTCAGGTTCTTTCCTCTTGTAGGAATATCTCATTACTGCCAGATCGGGTTTTCCCGAGTATGAAAGGGCTTTTCCCCTCTCTGGTGTCCTTTCCCAAGTTATACAGTGGGGATGCGGTGGGCGGGACTGGTATTGTAGGTATCCGGTACTCACCGGGAGTTCCTAACTAGCATCTCTCTAACGCTATCACTCAGCCCATAGCCCTAAGCTTCTAATTCCTAACTCGGTATTTCCAGTCATCAGAGCGAATCGCTCTGATACCACTTTTTGTAACACCCCTACTGCTAATACTGTCATTACCGTTCAATCTCCTCGTACTTCCAGATTCACGCAGCGGTACATACTTACATACGGTGGGTGATACAATGCCGTTAGTCACCCACGTGACTAACAAAGCTACTACTACTACATACAGCATCGGTCTGATGGACCGGAATCCCGAGTACTACACATCTACAATACATACTCCATTTATCAATCAAATACTACAATGCTCCATTCAATACTTTACTCCTTCATAATCCATACAATACGATATACATAACCGAATTTACTAAGTTCCAAATACAAATACAATGATTCTTCCAAGTTCCTATGTACTCATTAAGAGTCTACATCTACCCATCCCTCACAACTACTTACTTCCTAAGTACAGGGGTGTGTCACTTAGTACACCTCTACGTTCTACTTCTAGTTATCCAAGTGTAGCCACCGGTCTCTTACCTTGACCATATCCGCTTCGGGTACCTGCACACTAAAAACGTTCCCCCTAGGGGGTCAGCTTTCACTGCATATGATAACCGCATACCCCGCGTACTAGTGAGGGTACGCCGACCACTTGGTCGAATACATGCGATTGATTTCATTCAAACATACACGCATACATGCTCTTACACATAATATTACAATACGTTACGTAAGGAATACATACGTACACGTCAATACACGCTCTTCAATACATACATGGTAACCCATACAAGCCATCAGATACATTCTTACCTTTCCGAGATCCGCAATACACAATACATATACAAACATACGCAATACATACACAATACACCATCCTTGTTAGCTCATGTTGGTCCACCCGGGTTAATCAGGTGGAGATTACTCTTTTACTCGTTCCACGGTACTTACGCATACATACTCATACTCATACATACTTACTTACTTACTCTTACTCATGTTAAGTCGTCGGGACCTCCGGCCCGGGGACTACTCCGTCCCACCACCGGGATTTACTTGACTCACCAATCCGGGATGCTACCCATTTAAGGGGTTTGGGCCGCGGACCAGTTTAAGAGTCAGGAATCGGATCCAACCTCTTGTGTCTCCTCATCCTCACGCGTGGCCGAAGCTATATCGGACTTCTACTCATTCCAATTTATTCCTTACTTATGTTAGGAGTAAGGTAGTTAGGAATTAGTAGAAGTCACACATCCAAGCCACAATAATACAATACAATGCTCATATGTACATCCATACGAAATGCAATACAATACACAAATACAATACAGGGTACAAATACACTTCATCATCATTTATATATTTCATGAATTATACAAACTAGTGTTCAAGACAATAATATCAAGAACACATACATCAAGCACAAGTAGGTGCAATATAGTCCGATTCATGCATTTATCTTAGTTAGGTGATCAAATAAGCACACAAATCGGGGTAACCAGATTAGGATACAGGGCATGAAGAAATCATACCATTTTACCGGAATTTACTTTACCGGGTGTTCCCTTGTTCCTTGGTCCACTCTTGTTCCTCGATTCTTATTCTTGAACCTCCGGCTACATGCCAAATGGTTCCATTAATACTAGGCATTACAATACTTACATAGTTACTACTCCCGTACTTACCCTGTTGTCCCGCTGTTTCGGTTTGTCTTAATGTTCATATACTTACAACTTACTTAATTACTTCTCAAACTTATTTACACTTCTTAGGGCCTTTAAAGGTCACCAAACAAGGCCTTAACAACTTCTAAAACCATTACCAAACAATCCCCCATGTTTAGAACCCTTAAAAACATTCTCTGCTAAATTCTGGGGGTGGTCCGTGACTTGGTCCGGACCCTAAGTCCCGGACCAATGCTTCTGTGTACTTTCTGATGATTTTTAGGCCTGGTCCTGGACTTGGTCCTGGACTTAAGTCCCGGACCAATTCCTGCATTCACTCTCGGGCCTTTTTTGAAGCGGTCCAGGACTTGGTACATATCCTAAGTCCCGGACCCTGCTAAAAACTACTATTAAGGTCATTTTTCAACCCCAAATCAACCCTTAATCCACCCCTAATGAAATACCCCTAAATTAATTTAAATTAATTTAGGGGATTTCTTTTATTAAACCTTTAATAATACTATTAAGTATTAAATTATTATATGGAATTATGAATATTAAATTATTATATGGAATTATGAATATTAAATTATTATAAGGGGTTGTGAAATTTATTTAGGGGTTTTCTCCTAATTATTATATATTATTGTATAGTATTATGAATTTAATAATAAGATTTATAAGTCAATAAATCTTGGAGAAATTTCTAAACACTCCAAATATATTATAAAGATTTTAGGAAGTGTTGGAACATTGTTTTGAAACATAAAAGTCAATATAAATCTCTAGAAACCTTAAAGCTTATTAAGCCTTGCTAGAGTTGACTTTTTGAGAATGGTCAAACCAGGCCATGAAACCTATACCAATAAATAGGTTATGAAAAACCATGAAGATCGATAAAAAGAACGTCAAAAACGGATCATCCTAGCCAAAGTTATGCTAGATTGAAGTTTTGAATCAAAATTTTAAGAGATGCCACGTGTCACTCTGTAATGGGTCGCCCACACTTAGCCGATTTCTTCCCTGATTTTCGTAACCGATTTCCTTACTTTGCCCTAACTTTAGACGGCTATAACTTTTACATCTCTCAATATTTTTCCATGCCGTCTTCACCATTCTCTTCTCCTACAATTCCTCTTTCCAACCATTACTCATACAAACCCTAAATCCTTGTGAGTTAACCGGAAAATCGAGCCAAAGTAGCCACCTTGCGAAACTGTTTCCAGAATTCCATATTCCTCTTCGATTTCAGGTAACTTGCGTCAATCATAACTTCTTCGTTAATCAACCAAAATTCGATTTATTTAGCTCGTTGTAAAGATCTCTAATCCCTCTACAACTTTCGTGTTTATGCCCAAGTCCAATTCGTAACCAGTTGGGAGATATAGAGGCCTAAAGTTTCGGTCTTGCCATCACATAAAATAATACCGAAACAGAAAGGTAAACTCGTGTTTTGTGACTTCGATTTCTTTCTGTGTGATGCGAGTTAGGATTAGTGCTTGCTATCATTGTGTAGATCTATGTTTCTTCTTTCTAATGAGCCCAAGAACATGGCCTAACTCGATCTAGAACGTATTTTATAGATCCCCGAAGTTGACTACTCGAACAGGTCGGTTCGAAAACGTTTCCAGAAAACCGAAATCTCTTTGCTCCGTTCTTGCAATTCCCGGTGAGTTTTCCTAAAATTCTTCCGATGATGCTAAACTAATCTTCATTGTCGACCAAACCCATGTTGAAATTTCCCCTATTATGCATTAGATTACGAGAATTTGAAAGATTAAAATTCGAAACCGAAAATAAACCTAACTTTCGAACCCAGAATCGAATTGGGTTGAATACTGCATTATAATTGGGGAAATCGGTGTCATTAGAACCGAAATTCGATTTCGAAACCATAGAAACAAGAATCACTCGATTTCGTTCTGTAGATTGTGAGAAAATCGCGATTTAGTACTCGGGGCTGTTCAAGAATTCGCTGAAGAACTCAGAAGTTTAGGGCCGTCCGATCGTAGTTAAAAGAAACGGACGGCCGAGATTAAAACGTTTAAGTTTAAGTGTTTAAGGTTTTATATTAATTTCAGAAATAAACCCTAACTTGTTGATTTTAGTTAATGGCCTTCCCGAAGGTATTTTGACTTGAAATTTTAACCATAGATTCCTTATTTAATCTAGTTTATTTTGATGTAAATTATTATGGTTTTGGAGTTTTTAAACATAAGTTATGTTTTTTACAAGTGACGGGTTTTCTGGAATTATTTGGCTAACTTAAAAAGATATTTTTATGAAATAAAAATTTTATAATATGTCTATAATGTTATAGTTACTGTATATTAAGTTTGGGAATTTTTGGGCAACGGGAAAAGGTTTTAAAAATCGTGTTTGTGAGTTTTTCATAAGAATAACTTATAATATATAGTTTTTAATGTAATCAAAAATTAAAGTATAGTTGATTAATGAACTTTATAGGTTGGGGAAAATATAATAAGACTAATTAACATTTAATACAGTATGTTTATAAATATTTTGGGTATTAACTTTAAGTGAAGTAAAAATTGTTACATATATTTATATATATATTTATATGAGAGAAATAAATAGAAACTTATATTAAATCAAAGAATTTAACTAAACTACATTTTATTTATTATATATGATATGGAAGCTAATATGTTTAACTAAAACTAAGGGAAATACTTTATTTTATAAACCATAAATCAGTTTTGGATATGTCTAAAAGATATTAAATATAATTAAACACAATAGAATTTCTGGATAAATCTTAATACATGTAGATATATATATATATATTTATAGATAGATACAATAAAAATAGATAAAGGAAATAACATTCCTTGTGAGAAATATAATAGGAAGGATATATATATACGATAAATAAATAAATAAAAGAAATAAAATACCTTATAGAAAATATAATATGAAGGAATTAATGAGTTAAAATAAAACCTCTACATAATACTAATAATAGAATACTATATGAGGTGGTATTAATTCATGGTTATGAATTGAGTTTTTAGTTACCCTTGAATTTCTAAGATTTATATAAACAGTATTAAAATACATGTATATATTTAGTCAATGTCCACAATGTAAATCTATAATTGGGTTAAGAAATTAATAAGTTGAAATTTAGGAATATTTGTAATTAGTTTACATAAAGTGTTACACAAATAGATCTTATTATATAATTGATAATAAAATGAATGAAATACTTTTACATTTAAATGTTCTTATTATATAAACAATAATAAAGTAAAAGAGTTACTTTTACATCTAAATGTGAAGAGGATAAATAAGTCTAGATTTAATCATTTCTTAATATTTATAGTATTGAGTAATAACTTAATATTTTGAGATAAAATCATTAAAAGGATTATGGTATAAAACTATATTAAACTATGATTAGGAAATTACTCTAAATAATAATCCTTAAGTTTCTTAGAATTAGTTAGCCATATAAAATACATTTATTACTAATATTCAAGATGTGAGTTTATAAATAAGTGTTGTACATAATAGTTAAAGATTTACTGAAAGGTTTATAAATAGAAATTAGATACATAAACCTTTGAACCTTTATTTAGAGGAACTAAGTTACATAAGAGGCTATAAGGATTTACCTTTTGACACGGGAAATATTAATGTGTCATTTGAATATAAGGTATGGGGATTTTTCATAATAGATTATCTTATTAAATAATTAACAATTTCACTTACGAACCAGAATTTAATTCTTTGATAAATTCTACTTTATGTAAATATTGTCCATCCTAAATACAATAAAGGAAATTAATTTATTAAGTTATTCCTTTGAAACCTTTGGTCTTGTAAGTAATATAAAATGTATTTAAGACATAAGTTTATTAAAATTTAGTACAAAAGGATTATACATACTCTATGGAGAGAATGTGTGTAAAATTTAAATACTTGGGAAATTAAAATGTAAGTGGGGATACATAAAAAGGGTTATCTTAAAACACCTTATTATATAGGTAATAATTAAGCGAATAATATACTTTGTGGATACTAAGTAAAAGAGTTGTAAGGGTTTGAGTTAATTAAAATATAGTTGTCTCAGGATGAAGAGTAGTTGAACATCTTAAGACAAGATAATTAAATGGTTATAATATTAAGTCATTCTAAAGTAAAGATAAAGTAATTGAGTCTAGTAGTTCTCTCTAAATTCTAAGATCAATGAAGTTGTAATGAAATGCATCTACGACACTATAATTCCAGTATACGGGATGTAGATCTTAATTAAGTTAAGGGGGAAGACTTAGTTATACTGGATTATCTAGTAGATATTGATAAAGATACATAGTCAATAAATTGTGAAATAATAGTGTAGTATTCTAAGATAAACCCATCATTGGTCATAACACGATGTATATCCTAAAGTAAGAATAAAAGTATTGAGCTTAAGAATTGTTATTGAAATTCTAAGATTGATTGAATAACGTATAATGCACTTATGTTATAAAGGTCTTTAATGTGAGAATTATGGTTAGGTATGGGTAAAGTGGATAAGGGTGGAACAATTAACAAGTGTTAATAAAATACATTCCTTAGTCTTACAACCTTGAGTTATACAACATTCTAAGACAAGTCAAAGGTTATTCATAGCATTTAAGTGAGGACTTAATAGACAATTGAGATTTATAAATAACAGTGAGGAGTTTATTTAAGTTTAACGTGGGCTACAAGTGATTGATGATAGACTACCTTTAATATTCTTCAGAGTACTGTTGATTGTTTGCGCAAGTAGATTAGAACTGCTACAACGTTACCCAGGTACGATTTCTCGTACTCAGCTTGTTGTGTTTTGGACTCTATGGAATGTTTTGTACGATTTCTCGTACTCCAATATTTTTGCTGATTAACTTGTGGAATGTTTTGGAAAACGCTAACTGACTTTAAGAGGAATTTCTAAAAAGGAAATGGTTGTGTGACTAACCCAGCTTGGGTGACTAACTGAGCCTTGGATGTGAAACTCACTTGGGTATGGTTTCTTCTATTTGGTGTCCCGTTAGACATTGACTGCTTAGGGTTTACGCTTCTGCACTCTGTAGGACTGAGTGTTTTGGTATTGCTCTGGGTAGTTGGTGATCTAGTGGGAATTTGGAAAAAGGTCAATCTTGGAAATCTTTCTTTCGACGTGCGCGCGTCTTTAATGGTAACAGCAGGGGGCTGTATATCCCTCGCCCATAGGGGCATTGATATTTGACAGTGAGGGGTTGTATATCCCCTGTCCTTAGTGGACGTGATAGACAGTGACGGGCTGTATATCCCCTGTCCTTAGTGGACGTGATAGACAGTGAGGGGCTGTATATCCCCTGTCCTTAGTGGACGTGATAGACAGTGAGGGGTTGTATATCCCCTGTCCTTAGTGGATGTGATAAACAGTGAGGGGCTGTATATCCCCTGTCCTAAAAGGACGTGATTGGCGGTGGGGGCCATCTCTCCCAGTTGAAACTATTCCACTCTTGAGTTCTTGGTCTTGGATCTGTTTAAACATTCCTAGTCCTTTGTGGCTATCTGAGTTTTTCTACTCCTAACGGGAATTGGGTTTAACTAAGGAAATGGTTGCTTACTAACTATGTGGTGTGACTACTTAAGTGGATGACTTGGTTTGGAAGTTCTTTATCTCTATCTTTGTCTTGTTTTCTTTTCTCTTTAACATGAATGTTTTGAAGTGCTTTATCTCTGTTTTACTTTTAAGAGTTTGTTTTCATGTTACTGTTTATTTTGAGGGTCATGTTTTATAAGTTTGTTTTTGGAGAATTGTACCAGTTCCATTCCAGGGAACTGACTCACCCCTCCCGGGGTGGGCTGCTTGGTTTCATCTTGCAGGTACGAATTGATTTACAGGTGGCCACGAAGAGAATGAGCGTTTGGGATGGGACTAGGTTTTGTGAAGAGTTAATGTGTTTAATTTCTATTTCGTTTGTGTTAAGTTTTTCTCGAGTTCAGACCGTAGCTTTTGTAGGTTGTAAGTTGTAATTGGTAAGGTTTGGTGCCGGGTGTTTGGAACCCGATGGTCTGTAATCGCCTTAGAGTTTTATTTCCGCTGTATTTATGGTTAATAGGGGCGTTACAGAAAGTGGTATCAGAGCGTAGTTACGCTCTGAACCCGAGAAAACAAGCCGAGTGAAATACTTAGATTATAGGTGCACTTAAAACTGGGGAACTGGGGTAGAATTGGGAAGTGAGGACTCCAGTAAGGCATGACTCCTAACCCTTTTTGGAACTGTGAACGATTCCTTTACACATTTTTCTTTTGTGAATGTCTGTTGAGTGTGATATGTTGTTATACCGTTCCAACAAAAACTACAAATATATATATATATATATATATATATATATATATATATATATAATATATATATATATATATAAGTTTGGAACATCCTATTTTAAGTACGATAAGATTTTGGTTGAGATAAACCAAATATTAAGCTATTTTTCAATTGCATACTCATGGAGAATACATTGCTAAAAATGCAATCCTTTAAAAGCTAGTACACAAATTCCTAGAGTTTTAAATAATACTTTTGGTTGAAACCATATACAATAGAACTTTACATGATTAAATTAGTATTGATATTAGGTGAAAGTACTTCAACTCCTTTAAAGTTTGAAAATAATTTCATGAACTACTTGGTATCAATTTATACCTAAAGATAATGTTTAAGATAATCTTAAGTCTAGAAAATTATTAAGCTAACAAGAACTAGTAGTTATTAGAAAAGATCAACCTCTGAACTTGTAAAACACATTAAAACTCTATGCTAACTTTAGAAAGAAAACACCTAAACCTAACACCCTACGGGAAGTGCCTGGTGCGACGAAACTTCTAGGCTGAAAGTAGTGGGGGTGCACACCCACTTCTAGAAGTTTAGGGGCTAGACAGCCTTGTCATCTAACCGTATATAATCTTCTACCAGGTGATGGATTGTGTTGAACTTGAGGGGAAGTGGTGGTAAGACGTTACCATCATGAAATCTTGAGCTAGGCATATTTCATTGCTAACCACAATGAACAAATCAATATTTGTATCTTGAGATCCGGTATTAAAACTCATAATGTAAAGGGTTTATTGAGTTAAATCTTTGGTGAAAATACTATATATGGAGGAAGGGGATTAAGTTTGGGTACTCCAAGATACAACATCTACCCCTGGTTGGATATAAAAAAATCAATAAAAGAAGTTACTTAACGATTGATGAAGAGAAGAGTAATACTAAACTAAGTATCATTGATCCTTAAATACTTGAGTATTGAGCATCTTAAAAAAAAAAAATTGGGAGTTACTTAAAGATTGAAAATCCTCATGTTTACTTGGAAGTTAACATTATACATGTCTAAAATTTTAAAAGGCACACTAAGAGTGATATTTACCAAAAGCCACCATTGTCTAAGAGAATACTAAGATTTAGTAATCAGGAGAATACTTACATAGAACAAACCTTAAAAAAAATATAATATATAAATTTTAAGATAAAGGAATCAGATTTGGAAGAACTTCCTAAAATTCTGCCTTGGGTGAAGTTATATAATAAGTAAATTTTATAAAGTAAACACTGAATGAATCGTCTAAATACGATAGTTAATTATAAAACACAATTGAAACTTGAAAAGTCACAGAAAATATTTATTTTATAGAGTTTAGCATAGGGTTGACAAATAAACCATTGAAGATGATTTTGGAAGATTATTAAGGATTATTAAATGTCTGAATATTATTATAAACTACTCAAGTACGTTACACCTGGTTTATAGCTTGGTAATTAATTGATATGATAAATGATCATATATGGACATATAATTTGTATCAGTCATTAAATGAATGGATAATAATCATAAGATAAATTTTATAACCACCAAGGACATACAATACATAACAATCAAGAGCTACAATATAGTAACGATCATAGATAAAATCAACGGTGCAGTAAAATTCAACACAAAGCTGATTAATAAGGTGTTGAATTATTGAATGTGCCGTAGTAGCGGTACGAGGGCGTACCTTACTTTTAAGGGGGATATGCGGGCATACTCCTCCTTCGTTATCTCATCCGGATTATGCCCCCGTTGCATTATTAGCAAAGGGAGAACTATTAGCAGAGAAGGTTTTGTATGTGCTGGTTTTTGCATTATGGACCAGTATGTGACTTTTGATTTCATCATGCTATAGCTTGGTTATATCCTGATTCAGTTTGTTTTGAGTAATCTTGATGGAATGTTGTTATGGAAATGGATGGAAATAAAGATTGGTTTGGTATGGAATTTCATTGGAACTTTTTTGTTCGCACACTCGAAGCGGAGTGATTATTAGTTGATTTAAACTTCGAGGCGAAGTTTCTTTTAAGGGGGATATGCTGAAAATACCCCTAAATATTTAATTAATTTAGGGATTTCTTTTATTAAACCTTTTAATAACTCTTAAGTATTAAATTATTATATGGAATTATGATATTAAATTATTATGGAATTATGAATATAAATTATTATAAGGGGTTTGAAATTTTTTAGGGGTTTTCTCCTATAGTATATATTATTGGAAGTATTATGAATTTAATAATAAGATTTATAAGTCAATAAATCTTGGAGAAATTCTAACACTCCAAATATTATAAAGATTTTAGGAAGGGTTGGAAATTGTTTTGAAACATAAAAGTCAATATAAATCTCTAGAACCTTAAACTTATTAAGCCTTGCTAGAGTTGACTTTTGAGAATGATCAAACCAGGCCATGAAACTATACCAATAAATAGTTTGAAAAACCCGAAGATCGATAAAAGAACGTCAAAAAAACGGATCATCCTAGCCAAAGTTATGCTAGATTGAAGTTTTGAATCAAAAGTTTAAGAGATGCACGTGTCCACTCTGTAATGGTCGCCCACACTAGCCGATTTCTTCCCTGATTTTCGTAACCGATTTCCTTACTTTGCCCTAACTTTAGACGGCTATAAACTTTACATCTCTCAATATTTTTCCCATGCGTCTTCACCATTCCTCTTCTCCTACAATTCCTCTTTCCACCATTACTCATACAAACCCTAAATCCTTGTGAGTTAACCGGAATCGAGCCAAAGTAGCCACCTTGCGAAACTGTTTCCAGAATTCCATATTCCTCTTCGATTTCAGGTAACTGCGTCAATCATAACTTCTTCGTTAATCAACCAAATTCGATTTCTTTAGCTCGTTATAAAGATCTCTAATCCCTCTACAACTTTCGTGTTTATGCCCAAGTCCAATTCGTAACCAGTTGGGAGATATAGAGGCCTAAAGTTTCGGTCTTGCCATCACATAAATATACCGAAACAGAAAGGTAAACTCGGTTTGTGACTTCGATTTCTTTCTGTGTGATGCGAGTTAGGATTAGTGCTTGATATCATTGTGTAGATCTATGTTTCTTCTTCTAATGAGCCCAAGAACATGGCCTAACTCGATCTAGAACGTATTTTATAGATCCCCAAGTTGACTACTCGAACAGGTCGGTTCGAAAACGTTTCCAGAAAACCGAAATCTCTTTGCTCCGTTCTTGCAATTCCCGTGAGTTTTCCTAAATTCTTCCGATGATGCTAACTAATCTTCATTGTCGACCAAACCCATGTTGAAATTTCCCCTATTATGCATTAGATTACGAGAATTTGAAAGATTAAAATTCGAAACCGAAAATAAACCTAACTTTCGAACCCAGAATCGAATTGGGTTGAATACTGCATTATAATTGGGGAAATCGGTGTCATTAGAACCGAAATTCGATTTCGAAACCATAGAAACAAGAATCACTCGATTTCGTTCTGTAGATTGTGAGAAATCGCGATTTAGTACTCGGGGCTGTTTCAAGAATTCGCTGAAGAACTCAGAAGTTTAGGGCCGTCCGATCGTAGTTAAAAGAAACGGACGGCCGAGATTAAAACGTTTAAGTTTAAGTGTTTAAGGTTTTATATTAATTTCAGAAATAAACCCTAACTTGTTGATTTTAGTTAATGGCCTTCCCGAAGGTATTTTGACTTGAAATTTTAACCATAGATTCCTTATTTAATCTAGTTTATTTTGATGTAAATTATTATGGTTTTGGAGTTTTTAAACATAAGTTATGTTTTTTACAAGTGACGGGTTTTCTGGAATTATTTGGATAAATTAAAAAGATATTTTTATGAAATAAAAATTTTATAATATGTCTATAATGTTATAGTTACTGTATATTAAGTTTGGGAATTTTTGGGCAACGGGAAAAGGTTTTAAAAATCGTGTTTGTGAGTTTTTCATAAGAATAACTTATATATATAGTTTTTAATGTAATCAAAAATTAAAGTATAGTTGATTAATGAACTTTATAGGTTGGGGAAAATATAATAGACTAATTAACATTTAATACAGTATGTTTATAAATATTTGGGTATTAACTTTAAGTGAAGTAAAAATTGTTACATATATTATATATATATTTATATGAGAGAATAAATAGAAACTTATATTAAATCAAGGAATTTAACTAAACTACATTTTATTTATTATATGATATGGAAGCTAATATGTTTAACTAAAACTAAGGGAAATACTTTATTTTATAAACCATAAATCAGTTTTGGATATGTCTAAAAGATAAATATAATTAAACACAATAGAATTTCTGGATAAATCTTAATACATGTAGATATATATATATATATATATATAGATACAATAAAAATAGATAAAGGAAATAACATTCCTTGTGAGAAATATAATAGGAAGGATATTATATACGATAAATAAATAAATAAAAGAAATAAAATACCTTATAGAAAATATATGAAGGAATTGAGTTAAAATAAAACCTCTACATAATACTAATAATAGAATACTATATGAGGTGGTATTAATTCATGGTTATGAATTGAGTTTTAGTTACCCTTGAATTTCTAAGATTTATATAAACAGTATTAAAATACATGTATATATTTAGTCAATGTCCACAATGTAAATCTATAATTGGGTTAAGAAATTAATAAGTTGAAATTTAGGAATATTTGTAATTAGTTTACATAAGTGACCAAATAGATCTTATTATATAATTGATAATAAAATGAATGAAATACTTTTACATTTAAATGTTCTTATTATATAAACAATAATAAAGTAAAAGAGTTACTTTTACATCTAAATGTGAAGAGGATAAATAAGTCTAGATTTAATCATTTCTTAATATTTATAGTATTGAGTAATAACTTAATATTTGAGATAAAATCATTAAAAGGATTATGGTATAAAACTATATTAAACTATGATTAGGAAATTACTCTAAATAATAATCCTTAAGTTTCTTAGAATTAGTTAGCCATATAAAATACATTTATTACTAATATTCAAGATGTGAGTTTATAAATAAGTGTTGTACATAATAGTTAAAGATTTACTGAAAGGTTTATAAATAGAAATTAGATACATAAACCTTTGAACCTTTATTTAGAGGAACTAAGTTACATAAGAGGCTACAAGGATTTACCTTTTGACACGGGAAATATTAATGTGTCATTTGAATATAAGGTATGGGGATTTTTCATAATAGATTATCTTATTAAATAATTAACAATTTCACTTACGAACCAGAATTTAATTCTTTGATAAATTCTACTTTATGTAAATTTATTGTCCATCCTAAATACAATAAGGAAATTAATTTATTAAGTTATTCCTTTGAAACCTTTGGTCTTGTAGTAATATAAAATGTATTTAAGACATAAGTTTATTAAAATTGTAGTACAAAAGGATTATACATACTCTATGGAGAGAATGTGTGTAAAATTTAAATACTTGGGAAATTAAAATGTAAGTGGGGATACATAAAAAGGGTTATCTTAAAACACCTTATTATATAGGTAATAATTAAGCGAATAATATACTTTGTGGATACTAAGTAAAAGAGTTGTAAGGGTTTGAGTTAATTAAAATATAGTTGTCTCAGGATGAAGAGTAGTTGAACATCTTAAGACAAGATAATTAAATGGTTATAATATTAAGTCATTCTAAAGTAAAGATAAAGTAATTGAGTCTAGTAGTTCTCTCTAAATTCTAAGATCAATGAAGTTGTAATGAAATGCATCTACGACACTATAATTCCAGTATACGGGATGTAGATCTTAATTAAGTTAAGGGGGAAGATTTAGTTATAATGGATCTAGTAGATATTGATAAAGATACATAGTCAATAAATTGTGAAATAATAGTGTAGTATTCTAAGATAAACCCATCATTGGTCATAACACGATGTATATCCTAAAGTAAGAATAAAAGTATTGAGCTTAAGAATTGTTATTGAAATTCTAAGATTGATTGAATAACGTATAATGCACTTATGTTATAAAGGTCTTTAATGTGAGAATTATGGTTAGGTATGGGTAAAGTGGATAAGGGTGGAACAATTAACAAGTGTTAATAAAATACATTCCTTAGTCTTACAACCTTGAGTTATACAACATTCTAAGACAAATCAAAGGTTATTCATAGCATTTAAGTGAGGACTTAATAGACAATTGAGATTTAGAAATAACAGTGAGGAGTTTATTTAAGTTTAACGTGGGCTACAAGTGATTGATGATAGACTACCTTTAATATTCTTCAGAGTATTGTTGATTGTTTGCGCAAGTAGATTAGAACTGCTACAACGTTACCCAGGTACGATTTCTCGTACTCAGCTTGTTGTGTTTTGGACTCTATGGAATGTTTTGTACGATTTCTCGTACTCCGATATTTTTGCTGATTAACTTGTGGAATGTTTTGGAAAACGCTAACTGACTTTAAGAGGAATTTCTAAAAAGGAAATGGTTGTGTGACTAACCCAGCTTGGGTGACTAACTGAGCCTTGGATGTGAAACTCACTTGGGTATGGTTTCTTCTATTTGGTGTCCCGTTAGACATTGACTGCTTAGGGTTTACGCTTCTGCACTCTGTAGGACTGAGTGTTTTGGTATTGCTCTGGGTAGTTGGTGATCTAGTGGGAATTTGGAAAAAGGTCAATCTTGGAAATCTTTCTTTCGACGTGCGCGCGTCTTTAATGGTAACAGCAGGGGGCTGTATATCCCTCGCCCATAGGGGCATTGATATTTGACAGTGAGGGGTTGTATATCCCCTGTCCTTAGTGGACGTGATAGACAGTGAGGGGCTGTATATCCCCTGTCCTTAGTGGACGTGATAGACAGTGAGGGGCTGTATATCCCCTGTCCTTAGTGGACGTGATAGACAGTGAGGGGTTGTATATCCCCTGTCCTTAGTGGATGTGATAAACAGTGAGGGGTTGTATATCCCCTGTCCTAAAAGGACGTGATTGGCGGTGGGGGCCATCTCTCCCAGTTGGAACTATTTCACTCTTGAGTTCTTGGTCTTGGATCTGTTTAAACATTCCTAGTCCTTTGTGGCTATTTGAGTTTTTCTACTCCTAACGGGAATTGGGTTTAACTAAGGAAATGGTTGCTTACTAACTATGTGGTGTGACTACTTAAGTGGATGACTTGGTTTGGAGAATTGACCTTTTTCCATATTCCCACTAGATCACCAACTACCCAGAGCAATACCAAAACACTCAGTCCTACAGAGTGCAGAGGCGTAAACCCTAAGCAGCCAATGTCTAACGGGGCACCAAATAGAAGGAACCAATACCCATGTAAGTTTCACATCCAAGGCTCAGTTAGTCACACAAGCTGAGTTAGTCACACAACCAATTCCTTTTTAGAAATTCCTCTTAAAGTCAGTTAGCGTTTTCCAAAACATTCCACAAGTCAATCAGCAAAAATATCGGAGTACGAGAAATCGTACCTGGTATGTGAAGAACAATAACTAACTCGTATAAGTGATTCCCCAACAGTAACCTATAATTAAGGTGTTCCAAGTGTCGATTAGTTAAGAGACTTATAAACTTAACAGCCTTCTTCACTTACTGATTAATGGTTTCAGGTTTACCATTATTCTCTTACAAAGATTTGGGCTTGACTTGTTAACTAAATCCTTTGTTAGGCCCATCTCGTTTAGTTTGGAATGAGTTAGAATTTATTCCTGAGAGTGGCCCAAACTCTCTTTGAGTTGTTAAAGTGGGCTTTTGGAGTTCATAGACTTGGGCTTAGTAGGTTAGCCCAAGACCGTGTTAAGTTTATGTTGTGTAATAAAACCCTTAAATTAATAGTGATTTTTTATTACTCACTGACTAAAACCTAAGGTTTAACGTATATATATAATCTGCTTTTTATAACTAACACCAGGATTATTATTTCCCTCAACTATTTTAATGTATTTTTATACATGTATATTTATATATATATATATATATCTTT
Organism: Limonium bicolor; assembly: GCA_023374045.1. Taxonomy (NCBI): domain Eukaryota; kingdom Viridiplantae; phylum Streptophyta; class Magnoliopsida; order Caryophyllales; family Plumbaginaceae; genus Limonium; species Limonium bicolor. Next base: position 85,833,923 of record CM041782.1, read on the forward strand.
ATGTATTAAAATTTATCCATAACATTTTTAGGAAATTTTACTGTATTTATAAATGTTCAATAACTTCTAGGCTTAACACAACCGACTTATGGTTTATTAAATAATGTGTTTCCTTTATTTATTTAATATATAATAAGTATACCCGTATCAGAATTTAACTAAGACATTCCCCATGTAACTTACTATATTTAAACTATCTTATTACTTCAACCTTTAACTTTATTCCAAGTATATTTCATAAGGTATTTCTTTTACCATATCTTAGGGTTCTAGCTCTTATAATGTTTAGTTATTATAAGTGGTAATTTAATTAGTTCCTTGATTTACTTTAAGTTACCTCTTAATTCCCTTTTATAAATGCGTAAAAATATATATATATATTTATTCCTTAGTTTAATTAAAATATTAACTCCCATATAATATAGTAAATAAAATGTAGGATAATTAAATTCCTTAATTCATATAAGTTTCTACTTAAGTAAGTATATATACATATATGTAAATAATTTCACTTCTCTTAAAAGCTAATACAAAAACATTTATAAACTTACTGTTATAAAATGTTAATTTAGTTTCCTTTATTTTCCCCAGCTTAAAAGTTAATTAACAAACCATACTTTAATTTCTGGTTACATTAAAAACCTTATATTATAGGTTATTCTTATGAAAAACTCATAAACACAATTTTTAAAACCTTTTCCCAGTGCCCAAAAATTCCCAAATTTAATATACAGTAACTATAACATTTTAGACATATTATAAAAATTTTATTTCATAAAAATATCTTTTTAATTTGGCCAAATAATTCCAGAAAACCCGTAACTTGCAAAAATCATAACTTATGTTTAAAAACTCCAAAACCATAATAATTTACATCAAAATAAAGTAGATTAAATAAGGAATCTATGGTTAAAATTTCAAGTAAAAATACATTCGGGAAGATATTTAAATTAACCCAACAAGTTAGAACTATTTACTGGAATTTATAAAAACCTTTATAAACTTATTCTGGAATGTTTTAATCTCGGCCGTCCAATCTCTTAAAGCGAGATCGGACGGCCCCTGTACTCGGAGTTCATCAGCGAAGATAATAAGCAGATCGAGTACTAAATCTCGTTTTTCTCACAATCTACAGAACGAAATCGAGTGATTCTTGTTTCTATAGCTTCGTAATCAAATTTCGGTTCTATTGATACCGGTTTCCCCAATTATAATGCAGTATACATCAAGTTTCGAAATCGATTCGAGAGTTAGGGTTTATTTCGGTACAGAATTTAATTCGATTGCAATTCATACAAATTCTCCTAATCTAACACGTAATTGACTAAATTGAGACATGGGTTAGATCGAAAACATGACTACGAACAACAATATCGGAGCAATTTGATCGGAGACTCACCGGATTGTACGAATTGTGTGAATTCCAATTCGGAAAACTGGGAAAAACTCGAACTTTAAGCAGTTTGTGGAGCCAACTTTGAGGATCTATAACTAGCAGTACAAAACGAGTTAGACTATGTGTAAGGGCTCATTGGAAAGAGCAAACTTAGATCTACCTATTGATAGCAAGAACTAAACCTAACTCGCACCATACAGAAAGAAATTGAAGTCGCAAAACACGAGTTTACCTTACAGTTTCGGTATTATTTTATGTGCTGGCGAACCCGAAACTTTAGACCTCTATATCTCCCAACTGGTTACGAATCAGGCTTGGGCATAAACATGAAAATTGTAGAGGGATTAGAGATCTTTACAACGAGCTAAAGAAATCAAATTTTGGATGAGTAACGAAGAAGTTATGATCGACGCAAGTTACCTGAAATCGAAGAGAAACTGGAATTCTGGAAACACGTTTCACAAGGTGGATACTTTTACTCGGTTTTCCGGTTGATTCAGAATGAGTTAAGGTTTGTATGAGCTATAGTTGTTTAGAAGGAATGTAGGAGAAGACAACAAAGAAGACGGCATTGAAAAATATGGAAAGATGAATAAGATATAGCCGTCTAAAGTTAGGGCAAAGTATAGAATTCTGTTATCGAAATTCAGGGAAATCCAGAATCGTTTAAGTCCTGGCGCCTGTGAGCTTGACACGTGGCAACTTTCAAATTTTTAATTCAAAACTTCAATCTAGCATAACTTTGGCTAGGATGATCCGTTTTTGACGTTCTTTTTATCGATCTTCATGGTTTTCCATAACCTATTTATTGGTATAGGTTTCATGGCCTGGTTTGACCAATCCCAAAAAGTCAACTCTAGCAAGGCTTAATAAGCTTTAAGGTTTCTAGAATTTTATATTGACTTTAATGTTTCAAAACAATGTTCCAACACTTCCTAAAATCTTTATAATATATTTGGAGTGTTTAGAAATTTTCCCAAGATTTATTGACTTACATGATACTATATAATAATGTATAATAATTAGGGTTAAATAGGAGAAAACCCCTAAATAAATTTCACAACTCCATATAATAATTTAATATTCATAATTCCATATAATAATTTAATTTTTAATAAAAGAAATCCCCTAAATTAATTTAAACTAATTTAGGGGTATTTCATCTGAAGTTCTTTGTGAGAGACAATGTGACCTGTGAGAGCAAGAGAATCCACCTAGGCTTGGGCTCCATTGTAGTAAGAAATCACGGTTTCATTGAGAAGCATTTTAATGAAGGCAAATTGAAGGTGTAGATAGCCGTCGTGGGCATTAGTTTGTGAGACAAAAGTCTCGTGCAAATGAGACCAGGCCTAGGCTGAGGTTTTCATACGCACAACTTAACCAATAATAGTAAGAGAAGCAAAACTCACAGGCATAACAAGTTGATCCATTTAAATCCAACAAAGATAATCATTATTGATTGTTGTCAACCATTGGCAGAGGACAAGAATAGGTGACATCAATAAATTTGTATAGATCATTACCTCTTAAGAAGGTAGTGATAACTCCTTGTCAAATGCGGAGACTATTTCCATGTTTTCAACTTTATTAGATTTTTGCTGCATATTAAATGGATTGAGGAGTGGTGTAAATTTGTTGTGCAAGTGCTGAGAGCAGGGAACCATTCAAAATTTTTTTTATAAGTATGGCCTTGAGCCTACATTGCAAATTCATCAAAAGGATAATCCATATTACATGCCCTAACTATCTTGATGGGAATGTCATCATTTACCCAAGTTTTGTACTTAAAAGAGCTATTAAATAACTTAAAACAGAGAGCTAATGTTGTGTTCCAAGGATAGACTTCTAAGTAAACTACAACACTTTCAAAAAGAGAAGTCAAAGCATACATTTCCATAGAGAAATTTGTTTCTCTTCCATCTATAACCCTTTGAAGGGTTTTCTGATTTTCTTCCTTAGTAACTTGAATCTCCACCTTCTTAAAACCTTTCTCATAGGCCCACTTCATCCCAAAGTTAATTGCTTCCTCCTCAACATTCTAATTAATACTACTGTTTTGCATCAGCTTGTTGAAGATCATAATAGGTTCTCCTTTCCAATTTCTCCACATACCAGCCAGAATTCTTGTTTTTCCTTTACTTATGTAAGTAGACCAAGTGAGTTTGATGCTATCCTGCACAGGATGAATCTGGTCATTAGTAATCTCAATCAAGTCTTTTCTGTTGAGAGCTAGAGTTTGATAGTTTTCAGTAAAAGCAAGATTGCTTTCCACTAAGGCTATCCAAGAAGCATCTGAATTGTGTCTTGCATAACTCTTTGCATCGTATAAAGCCCACATTCTGTTAGCTACTTTGTAATGTTTTTCCTTTTCCCAATTCCTAGCTGAATCTAGTACCCACAAAAGAGCTCTCTCATCTCCCTCAGACTCCATCTCACTGATGTTAATCAAATCACTCCAGTAATCTCTAACCATGACACATTCAAAAATGGCATGGGCAACCGTATCTTTCAGACCACAAAACAGACAATCAGGGGAACCTCCTACTCTTCTAGCAATGTTTGCAACAAAAGGCACAATGTCATTTTGAAATTTCCAGAAGAAGAGCTTAACCCGAGGGCTACAGGAGGACTCTTTAATACTCAAGAGAAGATTAACTTGATCTGATCTGTTACTGCTAGAGGCTAAAAGGGATGAATTCCAATCTTGGCAACTCTTATAAGCTGAACTAACAGTGAATTTACCATTAGTAGAATGATGCCAAAACCAGGAATCTTCCTCATTACTATCCACATCTGTACTGAGGATCAAGTTGGCATCAGTTGGATAGAACCATTCCAATTGGTTTTACAAGTTTCGTTGGAATGACCGGCACCGCCTGGAGAAGATCTACCTCCACTGTTACCGATAAATGAACCATATGGTCCGTGAGTAACCATAGCTGGGTAGATCAGGCAAAAGAAAATGAAAGAAGGAGGATTAGCCCATTGTCATTGTGGCCTGCTCTAATACCATAGTTGTGCAGGAGAAAACAAGGGTAAATGGAATAGTGTTCAGTTGCGTTCGGTAGTAGCGTTGCTATTTTTTACAGATTAAGGTGACACATGGCAGTGGTTTATTGGATTATTTCCACCCCCTGGTCCCACCAGAACACAAATACTGATGTGTGATCGGTGAATGTAGCTGTAAAGTAACTTTTATTCCTCTTGTATGATGAGTATATATAGTAGGATAAGATAGCATAATTATAGACGTTGAAACTGGACTTTATAATAAGGCTGAGCTTTTAGTAATAGACATAATATCAGCCCATTACACGAATCTTCTATTACCATTAAACTCTTCCTCCTTAATTTTTTTTCCTCACTGTGTTTCTTGGTGGGCCTTAGCAGCTTAGTATGATCCAATTAGGGGTCTTCAATCTGGAAAATTTTGTGGCACGAGTAGTTGTGCGAATTATTAGCTGTAGCAGTAATATACAGTCATGAAACAAAGCATTACTGATTACTCATCATTGCATAATACACAATTTTTTTTAAAAAAAAGGATAATAACATACAGACACGTCGATACATGCATTCAATAATACCCGTCCACAGTAATAATGTTGCAGTAATTTACAACATCAGTAACTACTAGCTCCTCCCCATCTCCCCAACATCAAAACATTCTAATACGGCTTCCACGGCGGGGGAGGCGGTGGTGTCTGCGGATAAAGTGGCGGAACACCAGAAAATATAAGATTCTTATTAACCCCATAACCACCACTATTTGTTAACGAAACTAATGCAGCAACTAATCCCGCATTTCCAGCCAATGTAGGTTCAGTATACTCAGGAAGATTCCTATTATCCTTAAACCGATCCGAACTAACCGGTCCACCAACCAACGCACCGATAATAGTATTCGGGTTAGGTTTCTTAGTATCACGCCATTTAATCCCAGACTTACAAGTGTACTTCACTTTGTTATGTGGGATTGAAGCGCCACGGTGATGAACATGTCTCGGGTATTTGTTACCATACCCTACTACATAGCTCATATGGGTTGGGTTTTTTCCAAGAATATAATCCATCTGCGTCCACATATAAAATCAAGAGATGAATTTCATTAGTTTAATTGTAATTTAAAAAGGGAAACGTGTATACGTACCTGAGTGGTGGCGAAGTCACGTAGATATGAAATGGGGAAGTAATGATCACCACAATTCCATTCCGCAACACCAGTAGCATTCATATAATCAGCAAACAAATTAACTAAAAAAACAGTATTCACAACATACTGTAACAACCCACCACCTTTTTCCTTTTTCCCATGATTTAATAAGATCAACCCACTTTTCGTAAAATTAAATACCTCAAACCGTTTCAGATACGAACACATATTCAACCCGGTATGATTATGGTACATATTCAGCATCTCTTCATACGGATAACCCGGGTTTAAAAAAACCCGTAACCGAGTCAATAATAGTTTCGCAGCAGGTAGTTTATTATCCCAGCTAAACACAGAGGTATCACTTTCACCACCACTTTCTCTCACTGCATTCCGTGAAAACCCAGGATTTGTCGCGAGTCGAGCGTACGATTCATTCCCAGTAGCATAGTACAGCCAGGTGGCACCCCATATATACTCATCATAGTAGCTAGTTGAGTTATAACACGTGTATGGATTACCACGGCTATAAGTTGCTCTCCGGTTACGATCACGTGCGAATTCATAAGTTAATTCAGCAGCATGAATGAGTTTCCTAGAATAAGATGGTTGATCAAGAAAGACTATTGATGCAGCAGCGAATGCAGCTGACATTTCACTAGCGAGATCTGGTCCTGCATGAGTGGTGTGTACGAGTCGTTTATAAGTCATGTCTTCGGGTCTGTCCAGCAAGTGTAGTCGTTGGGTGGGGTAGTGGTTTTGGAGGTGTTTTGGGGTGGACAACCACCACCGACTTGTGAATAGATGTAGGTGATTGGTGTAGTGGAGGATGAGTTGAATGTTTTGAGAAGGTAATTAATACCCCATTTGATTAAGGAACGTGTGTGGTCGTATTCGTTAAGGGAATGGTATTTGTGTGGGTATTCGATGAGTGACCAGCTTAAGAGTGTCATTGTGAAGGATAATGGAAAGTGGGATTTTGTGTTTGAGCCACTGTCGTAATAGCCGCCGACTAGAGTGGATGGGTTGGTGGTGGGACCGTCGTGGAGAGCGGAGTTTGATCGCCATGATATGCCGTTGTTTTTTGGGAGTTTTCCGGCTGTAATCATAATTGAAATTTACTTTTAAGAAATTATGTAAAGAAGAAAGCAGATAGTAAGATATGAGATTGATGATTAGATGTGGAATCATTTTAACTGCATTTACACGCTTTATTATAAATTGATACTAGGAGTATTAATTAAGTTTAGATGAGCGGAGCAACCGAAAGTAACACTTTCTGTATCAAACATTTTTTTTCTTTACAAGAAAAGGACAGTAATGTTGTAGGAGTAGGAGTCCTACTCTAGTCTGCAAACACAAACATGCGCACAGAGCCGCAGACATAAAGCAGGAAAAGAGAATCGTGATCATAAGGCGGTCCCCCATCTCAATAATCATCATATTTATATATCTTCATCCCTATTTACACAATTATTATAATCCAATTTCCGGTGATTAAGGAGATAACACTACAATATAGTACTACTACCATTGTAACTTTATGTTTTTTCAAAAGTATGTTCATCTTTTTTCGTAAAAGACTCGACTCGGTTTTATTTACGTTTTCAAAGATTTCTTGGAAAAGCCATTAAAAAAAATTCGCTCTAACAAAAAAAATCAATATGCCTAAAAAGTAGTACTAGTATATTTACTACTTATCCTCCGCTCCCCTTAAACCCCGCATGCTCAATCGGCATGCGTGCTACACTTTCCCCCGTAATTGACTACGAAGCTACGATTAATTTAAAATTAAAACATTCCTTAAATCTAATGCATGTTTTAATTTACTAATAGTATTATGGTCTATGCTACTGCATTCAGTTACTACTTGTCTACTGGCACGAATACTGCTGGTCTGATCTGGTCAGACTGCCAGCCATACTTCCTAGTTGCTTGATCGGGTTATCTTTATCCGGACCCAGACTGACCCATCCAGCTGGAACACTACTCACTTTTATTTTAAGGGAAATAAAAAGGAGGAACGCTACTCTATTTTCTCAACAAAAAAAAACTCAAAGTCTGCGTGAAAATAGGCTTTTGTTTTACAGAAATAAGCACAAATTTCTTAACGCGGGGAAGTGTACTTATTTCAGCTCTGGCATCTAGACAGCCCTACGCTACGCTATGTCCTTCTCTATTCCTATCTATTCGATTCACGTCTTTTCACATCGTCACACACACACACACCCCAAGGAAGAATTGTTCAAAATCACACACTTGGACCGGACTGGAGTTACTACTAGGGGTGCTATGCTATGCTATCTCAACTTGTCGTTGAGTCACGATGTGATGTGATATGCTTACAGGGCATCCGTAGAAATGTTTACCACACTTATTCACTTTTTAAAAAAAAGTTGTAGAAAATAAACAGATTTTTTGCCTCTTTCAAACTAGTAGTAGAACTTTATCAGTCTTATCTAGTAAAGTACTATACCGTCAGCATAGCATGGCATGCCACTCAATTGAGTTTTGCGTAGGATGTAATTAATTTGATTTATTTAGTAAAAACCAAGTCATGCCATGATAATTAGTCCACAAAAAAAACATAATGACTTCCACTCCACATTTGATCTAAACCTCTTCCTTTAAAACTAATTAAATTACTAGAGTATCATCAATCATTTCCTTTCGCACAATAAAACAAATCAACCATTTTCCAAAACAAAAAAACAACAACTATCACAACAATAATGCAAACAAAATGAGCAAACAATAATGCAATCAAAATGAACATCCCATACATACTGCAACTCTGCAACAACCAACCCAAAAACAAAAAAGGACTGAAATAATTATACTCACATTTCTGGGCGTTGAAGAATTTAAGCGCCTTATGAAGGGCAAGACTGTAATTATCCGTCTTCAAACTTCCACCCTTATGTCGATTCAGAGTAGTAGCTAGCATCACTGGTAAACCAACAACACAGAATGTAATAATAAACCCAATTGATATCATCTTACACAACTTTCGACTCACCATAAAACACCCGAAATCCACATACTTCTTCTTCATCTTACTACTCTTTCTTCCTCCATTCCCGTAAAATCCCCCACCACCACCGCTCTCCGCTGGTGCCAGTAACCAGCTTCGCTGTATCTCGTCAAGTTCACCGCTTTTCTGTTGCATGTGTGGCTGATAAGCTAATGATGCTCGATCCCAATCCGTGTATGTCACTCCATGTTCTTCATTCTCGTTTTTCTCTCCACCGTATACCTCTAAATTCCCACCCCATACGTTTGGGGTATGCATGGTAATATTCTTCTTTTTTTTTTTTACGAATTTTTTACTCTCACTTCACTTCCTTTCTCGTATGTAGTTCAGTAGAGAATCGAGAGTAATGTGAAATAAATTAATAGCTGCATCTTTTATTGACAGAAACTGAAGAGGAGAGACATGGCGGGGTGAGTGAGTGAGTGAATGCCCGCCGAGGTTGATGCTGGGGATGGAAAGAGGTATGAATAGTGCCGTTGCGAGACGGTAAACTGGATGATTTTTGAAGAAGGGTCGCCTTCTTTTATAAGGTAGGGACGTACGTAGCAGAGAGTCAGAGAGACGGGACAAGTGGACGGTATAGATTGGTGGATTGCCATCACTATTTAAATAACTCATTTTATGTTTCCGCTAAAAAGAGATGTTTGTAATATAATAAGGGTATAGGCCCATTATTAGTTACAGGCCCTCGTAAGCGATATACAGCCCGTTATGTATATATATGCGGATGGTTACACCTCATCACCCACTTGTTCTTCTACTTCGTTTTCCTAAAAGGGAATCATTGTGGTCCACCTAGACTTGGCAACTTTAACCCAACTCCAAATCCAACCAATATTTTTGTGGGTTAAAGTCTTGATTATTGATCTATCTATTTTTTGGGTTGGGTTAGGGTAATAAGTTAATTTTTTGGGTTGGGTTAGGGTAATAAATTAATTTTGTGGGTTAGGTTAGGGTTGAGATCTAAAACTATGGCTCAACCCGAAAAACCGAAAATTTATTTGCTAATAATAAACAATAAAAAAATTAATTCATATATATATATATTATTTCAGATCAAAGTATACCTTAGCCTTAAATTCAAGTGCAGTTGGGCTATCCAATCTTTAATAAAAAGGAAAATTCACGAGATGCCCCTGTTTTCTTTCGTAATTCATAATATATCCCTGTGATTTTCGTAATTTAACTTTAAACATACTTTAATGTTGTCCAAAATTGATGAAACTTTATATGGACGATGCTAAAGTGTTATATTTTGGTCCAATATCAAATTTGAAGTTTTTTAAGCTCACATGTGACCTGTGGGACCCAATGAACATGTGACTGCTCATTGGGTCCCACAGGTCACATGTGAGCTTAAAAAACTTCAAATTTGATATTGGACCAAAATATAACGCTTTAGCATCGTCCATGTAAAGTTTCATCAATTTTGGATAACATTTAAGTACGTTTAAAGTTGAATTACGAAAATCACAGGGGTATATTGTGAATTACGAAAGAAAACAGGGGTATATCGTGAATTTTCCCTTAATAAAATTACACAATCTTAACTAAATAGACAGCCCAACCAGTTGCATATCAAATAAAAGACCCAACCAGACCTTAACATAATGTTGAAAATCCTGATGCTCTCATCTTGTAGACTCGCATCCATCTTTCTTCTCTACATCGTTATTCATGGTGATGTCGCTCTTCATCTCTCAAAGATTTGTTTTCCTTTTTCACACCACCATTACGTTCTTGAGAACATAGGTATGTTTAGATGATCTAATAGGGTGAACAAAAGTATGTGATGCATATTTTTTGTAAGTATAATCTTGATTGTAGACCTCTTAATGAATTATAAAGTCAGCAATGCGGATAGCGTGCGGCATAAAAGTTCCTCAACTGTTGGTAACGATTAAGTGATTGTGACTGTACTTTTCTTATGCATGAGCACTCAGTTTAAATAGGTGTAATTATTTTAAAACTATAAGGCATAGTTTGAGGCTTTGAGCTCCCAGTTTATAAGTTATTTCTCTAACTTTAGAAGATTTGTCTTTAGTATATTTCTCTAATGCATAATGAAGATTTTCATTTTCGTTCCCCTCTTTATTAAGAGCACTAGGATCATGTGCATATCTAGATAGGATTCCTCCCCAACTGTGGTAGAGCTTTAGGCTCGGAATGATAAAAATATGAGTTATTCTATTCATGGGAAAATGGTTCAGTACTTTAGATTCTTCTCATAACATGGAATTCGTTTAAAGTTGGGTCGATCAAGCAAGATTACTTCTCTATCTTTTGTTTCATCCTAATTAGTGCGCCAGGTAGCATTGGTTGTATTTTTTATTTATTTCTACTCCTAATCCATCTAAATTACTGTATTCTTAAAAAATGGGTTAGGTGGGTTGAGTTAGAGTTGAAAGATTTTAAACGGGTTAGGTTAGGGTCATGATTTTCTGACCCATTCATATTTGGGTTGGGTTGGGTTGATGATATTTTAAATGGGTTGGCTTAGGGTTGATATCAACCCTACCCATCGACCCAAATTGTCAGGTTTACGTCCACCAGTGGATAATTATCAAGCATTGTTCAAATAAGTGGAGCCTTACCTACTAGGCCTGTGTCATGGTCTTTAATAATCGATACACACTACCAATCTAACTCCTACTTATATGGTATATGTTTAACTTATTGATGACTTGAAGCTCAATCTAAACTTGAATTTCTAACTTCGGATCAAGGAAATAAGTTGAATAACAGTTGTGTAAACTACCGCCATTAGTAATTCAAGTTGTACTCTGTCACACTCAAGTGTTGATGTCTACCAATATTGTGAAAGAAATCCTTTCATGCTCCAGATATGTAACGATATCTTAGGAATAAATGTATACCCCCTAATGTATGGGGTAAATCAAATAGAGATAGATTGGAAATCACCAACTCTTACATTATTACTTTATAGACAACGTACAAATGGCTTAAAGGGGAATGCTAGTAGGTATTACACTCGCTCTCAATGGGTTCCACGTGGACTTATGTTTTAAGGGAAGAATTGACTAGACTCGTCACCTAGTTTGATCTAAGATTACTAGAAAGGAAAGATAGAGAGGGTTCTAAGAACCTTTTAATGACTCTGATGTTGTTAACTATGGATAGGACTTATCTGATCATACCAAAGATTCTGTGTGGGTTCGCACTGGGTTATACCATTTAGAAGTGACAACGGTCACGACTTCGGATAGTGGCTAAGGAAACCTCGGTCTCCAATTGTCAGAATTTCCTTATTTCAAAACCTTTTTAGAGAGATTCATTTTAGGGCCATAAGGAAAGGATATGAAAGGAGGAGAGTAGAGAGTGTTTGGGTGAGGCGAGATTTTCCAAGCTAGCGCCTAAGAGGAAAAGGATTGACGGATTGAGAGTTGATTGCATATAAAGTGGAAAATAAGGGAAATATTTAAGGATTTGGTGAATGAAGAAGAGTTGAAGTCCAAAGGTTGGAGGGTTTGTGAGAGTCAAAGGAGATCTTAATGGCTTTTGACTGTTTTTAGATTGAAATGGGGTCACACCCTGGGCGGGTTACCTACGTCCTCATCTTCCTATTGAGATCAAACCTTACGTGGTTCATCTTTTTTTGGAATTTTGAGAGTTTCGAGATTTTTAAAAAAATCAAGGTTTTGAGGTATGTGGGTCTGTTATACCCAAAATTTTGATCCTCAGAAAATGACCCGTAAGACATGAATGCCTAGAAGGTTAAATGGTCAAAAGACCCGGAACCCCGAGTTCATTAGGACATTTTCGGAATTTTCCATCTTTGTATGATTAATTCACACATCTCAAGACAATTGTGAAACCTTAATCATCGTAAAGGGCATTTTCATAATTTTTAGAGAATTTTTATTCTGAAAAATTAACTTTTAATACAAATTATAAGCTAACTTTTTTATAATATAAAGTTCCAATTCTCAAAAAAATCAAAGGAAAAGGCTTCCAACACATAGATTAAAATTTACAATATATTTATTAGGCTCATTCATGGTCGAATGCCTAACAAAATTTATTTGAAGTCTAAAGCCCAAAAAAAAGAAAATACGAGTCATCTCATCCGAAAATTGTTCAAATCAATTCGAAAAACCTTGAAAATTTGACACATGATAAAGGATGACATTTAGAACATAAACGCTTCGGAATTTTGAATATCCCGTTATTTTCTATTAATTTCTGAACAGATCTGATGAAAAAATGATTTTAAAAATACTCCATAAATTTTATTTTTTTTATCGAAAAAATCACAAACACTATCTTTTACACGCTGGCAAAATATCATGGTCATATTTCTTCCAGAAGTTACCTAACCAAACCCTGGTAAACTGGACTCCTTTACCGAGTTTACTTTATCTTAATCGACGTCTATATAAGAGACGTTTCCTACAGACTAGATAGAGTTTCTTGAACCCTAGTAAGTCAGAAAATAGGGCCGTCAACTTGCTCTCCATGTTTTTCTAACTCTCAGTCATAAATTCATACCGAAATTTCACTAAAATCCACAGAAATCGAGTTTTCAAGCTCCCATCACCACATAAATAATCAAACACCCACAAACCACCACAAAAACGTGAAGACCACAATCAACAACAAGGGGTCAGAAGTTTGGGTTGAAATCGATTCGGGTCTGTCGCCGACGAAGCTTCCGAGGAGTCCTGACGTGAAGGAGCAACCAATTTCTTAAGCCAAAGTAGGTTAGAAATAAAATTTTTTAACTTTGCCAAAATAAATACATCATCGGTTCAAATTTCCTAATCCAATTGACTTTTCCCGTCGTCTGAATTAAGGTTTGAGTGTATTTTTGCCCTCTTACTTGTTTGCTAAGGTTCGTATTAAATCCCAACTCAAAATGAATTCTCTCAACCACTAACATGTTCAGAATCTTTCAGGCGACACGTCCATAAAATTTGAGCTGAAAACACCACCGGGAAACGCCCGAACGCTGCAGTCTGGTAGCGGTCTGTGCATGCGGACGCATGTCTGAGGTCCTTGACGACATGCATGTTCATGGCCACGGACGCTCATGGACGGTGGCAGGATATTTTTATTTTAAAATTTTAAGGTTTTATAACATGTTCGGGCCCATGAGCACCCTATCTGTGGTCCTGTACTCTTTGAAATTTTATTTTTCTATATTTTTTTATCTTTCTATTTAATTAGTTTAATTAGGGTCCGTGGGTATGGATATATCCGTGGCCATGAACATTTTAAAATTTTACCCGATTCGGCTCCTGAAATCCTAGTTTTGGTAATTTCAATCTCCATATTAATTTTCTATCAAAAAATAGGAATTTGGGCGCTCAGGGTAAATCGACTTTATAACAAGCCAATAATGACATAAGTAGAGGAAAAACAACTTAAAAGAGTAGTGAAAGTGTTTTGAACCCATAAAAAGTTCTATACCAAGCCCTCGAACCCGATCTCTAACCTTTCCTAATTTACTGTAGGTAAAAATTAGATGGTGACTCATAATAGGTTCCAGTGAGCTAGCTTAGGTTTTTAATAATTATTGTTTTACGACATAGTTATTAAACTTAGGTTATAAGTGGACCTAGAACTTAATCAGATCCTAATCAACTCGAATCAACTTAGGATAATGTTCGAAAACCGAAACTCACAGACTGGCAACTATGCTGGAGATTTTAATCTTAATTTTAACTTTTTAAATTTTAATATAAGAGGGCTTAACTTGAAATTGTTATTTACGACATTTATTATGTTGTGTGTTTACTTTCGTGCGCACTTTAATTTTCTGCACTTATGCATCATGCGAGAGCGAGGGTCCACACAAACCAATCTCACCCTGGGACTCGCTCTAGGCGACCACTGTCAGAGACTCACTCCTTTTCAGGTGATGTGAATAAGTGGGGAAAAAGAGGAAGATGTCGTCTAACCACACCCCCTTAATATCCGGACTTCGGCTCCAAGCATCTCTCTAACAATACCCTTATCGAGCCTTACATTTGGTCAGCCAAAGACCTGACCGTAGATGCATACCTTATGGTGAAATACCCCTAACCTTTAATATAATTAAATAATGGTAAATAAGTATTATTTAGGGGATTATTAATGTAACACCCCTACTAAGTCGGTACCTAATAATCCTATAAATGGCGCGCACAATAATATCTCGCAGCGGTAAATAATAAACTATCGCCCTAATGGTGTCACAATTATCACTCGCCCATGCGGGTGATAACGATTTACCTGTCAATCAACTTGCGAAACGTATTCCCGCAGTGACCACAAGAGATAGATAGTAGCACCTAAACAACTTAAAGCAAAACTAACATCAACAATTATTACAGACCGTGAGCATCTAAACCAAATACACCTCGGTTACACAACCCGAGTCCAAAATAACCTGAGAATCACACCGTACCAAGTCTAAGCCAACCGTACTATAACAATGGTCACCTCGCTGCGACCCACCAGCTAATCACCTGAAATAAAGATGGTTTGTGGTATGGAATCAGCCCCTGCTGAGTATGTCATCACATGCCCCGTCATGCCCCCAAAGACCCCTCAATTATTTGGTCGAGAGCATGAGGTTCATTACATGCAATACCGTTTTAATATTTAAAGCTGTAAATCAATTAACAGTAATATCCATACAATAACACACCCATAAACACATATATATAACCACAAGTATAACCATTGAACAACCAAGCGAAACAACGAGAATGATAAACAAGTATTAATTCTCGTCCATGGTATAGAAACCAATATTGTTCGCCACTGTATAATTCTCAACCATATTATTTGTTCAGTTATACCTAGTGACAATGTCTCATTAGAACGACATGTCTCTAGTACCCATATATTATGGCGGGTCACCCACGGCAGTAGCCACTCCAACGGTAGAGTCTCCGACCAATGAGCCATTCTAGCTCACGGGAAATTTTCTTGATACTTGCGGACCCGTACGCGGACATCCTGGTATCGTTTTTGTGATCACAGCGCGCACCAAGAGCCACATCCTCTTGGCTTTACTTTCCATCTTTAATTAATTATTTATTCCATCGCATCGCATTACCAATTTTTTCTAACACAGCAGACTAAGGTCATTAGTCCAATCCGGAGTCTGTAAACTCGGGATCCAGTGTTAGATACGGGAGCGGCGTATAGAAAGGCCAATGCTCCGTATAAAAGTCTCGGATAATATGTATATCTTATTATCCTAGTGCTACAACGTTTTTCTGACGATCCTTATATTTCATATAAGATAGCACCATAGCCGCTAGTTCGTTTTATATATATTGGTTCATATATACGAACCGGTACTGTTAACTCAACAACAGTAATAATGAGCAGCTATAAACATACAGATCATGCATATTAAATTAAACATTCAGACAAACAATCTTATCACAGATCACACAGAAGTCTGAACTGAGGAAGCCCTCAGAGACAATCAGAGACACATAACAACATACCGTTCACCCTGATGTATTACGGTGGAGTATGAATCAGCAAGATCCTATGCTCCTTGTGTAGTCTCTAACGAACTAAACAATACACAATGCTACTGATTAGCATACTGTATAACAACACAATCCTACGGTACCCCGTACCGTCACTAACACCTCCCGGTTAACCCCCCGTTATTAACTATCAATGTTGTCGGGTTTTAGGTTTAACTCGAGATTGGGAAAAGGTGTTATATTACACGCGTAGTCTTGTTTGTATATCAGTATAGTTGTTGTTAAACTTGTTATCGCATGTAACTTAATGTTTGTTTGTACATCATACAGTTTGTTTCATTATTGTATGTGTGATCCTTTGTCATGCACTATGCATCTTACCTTAGTATTTATTTTTCTAAGGTTTGTCTCTTTTTTTTATATTTCATGTGGTATAATTCATCTGTAAACTATACTCTTAATATCTAGGATCCTTATTATCCCATGAATACTCTTAACTTTAGAATTTCCATATCTAATGTTTATAATTCTTTTCTCCTTAACTATTATCATTTTAATTATGATAATTTATGATTATTGAACCATATCACATTTTCTACACTATTACATATATTTATATGTGTGTATTATGGAACTATTTATTATATGGTAAGTCTCATAATCTATATTCATTCTTTTTAATGAATATCTCTTATATTATAAATGTTATAACTCTTATAACATTAAAAACCATATGATAAATTCCATTTAAAAAATGTTATTATTTTCGAACAGCACCTATGTTCTTAAATATTTATAAAATCCACCTCTTAATTAATATAATGTCATCTTATAGTTATATAACATATCTTATGACATTTAAATCATTAAAACAATAAACCTATAGTTATATTTGTTTTTAAATACCAAACAGCCTTAGTATTTTCGGTTTTCACTTATAACCATTAAACTTCTATAAACTCACAATTCAATTCCAATTTATACATAGTTTTCTAATCCCATTAAAACTATATATTATACATATATCTTTATAAAACCTTATATACCATTCCAAAAATTACCAAACTATACCAAAAGGTTATAAACATTATTCCTAACCTTATACTTCTTTTAATTCACGGTTTTTATACATTTGTTACCTATTTATAACAATGTCATAAAATACCATATATTATACTTATATAATTCACATGAACTCCAAATTTAACCAAATAAACTTCTAAAAATTTCTAATAACTTAAGGACTTTACTAAACTCCATTTACTACCCTTAATTCTCGGTAATTACATTACCACCCCAAACCTTATAAGTCTTTTACAATTTAATAAGTATCTATTATAAGGTAGTATTTTAATTCTTAAATTTTCTAAACTTGGTCAAAGTCTCCTATATAGTCAACTTTGACCCCTAATACCAAATGGGAACCAATTTTCGGTAATTACAAATAATGACCTATATTTTCTATTTTTACAATTTTGACCCAAAACTTTATAAAATGTTATAATTTTTATTAAATTCATTTAAAAACCCTAAATTGCTCTAAATTACCCACGGCTTTTCTAATTCCTTAATAGTTACGAATTGGCCCCAATTTTAATTATAAGCATAAATAAAACTAAATAAGCTTATAAACTTAAATTAAAATGGCCTAATGACATGGCCTTATTACAACCTTGAACTTGCAAAATAAATTACACAATAAATGTCTCAAAATATGGCATATATATTCGGCCTCTCCATGGTTTAATTATTTTTCCACATAATGTCATAATTTGACCATTATGTTAATTAAATCTCTTAAATGACTAGCTTAATTTATCTTAGCCATTTTTTTTCCATTTTTAGGTCAATATGACCTATATAGGTAAGTTCACTCTCGGCCATATATATATATATATGCTTAAAAATTACAAAAATCATAAGTTTAAGGTGTTTATACCTTGATTAAGCCTTGTATGCTCTCGGCCACCTCTAGGAAAAATCACCACTTGATTTAGACATGTTTAATACACAAAAACAAGATATGATTACACTCCAAGCATGAGCTTAACCATAAGGAATAATTAATGTAAGATTTAAGGCAAAAATCACCTTAAAAATGCAAGGGAAGTTCTAGGTATTTTTGACCTGAACCAAACACACCACAAGGTGTTAGATCTACCATATTAACATAGGGAATAGTTAGATCTCGAAATCCTACCTTGTTATTAGGTTTTACCTTGGAAAAATGCCTTAAAAGAGAGTATTTCTCTTGGATCTCGGTCACCCTTGCTCCAAATGGCTAACCAACAGATCCCACATGAAAAGGAGATGAAGATGAGTCTATGACCAAAATTTCACAGCCAAACTCGAAGGGAATCAAAAGTTATGAGCTTAAAGCACATTTTTACCTTAAAATGTAGATTTGGACAACCTTGGTCCCTCTACTGGTCTCAACCGAGTTTAGCTCTTGTTCTAACCTTAGAACACTGAGAATAAGCCATAGGAATAGATGATCCACGAATTTTAGGTGTTGGTGGTGAAAAGATGAAGAAAAAGAGCTAAAAATGACATTAAAACACTTACATTAGGAGCTTAGGAGCCAGACTTGCCTTCCATGGCCAAGAACAAGCTTGGAGAGCTTGAGAGGAAGGAGAGGGCTCGGCTGGGATGAGAGGAATCGGACAAGGAGGAAGGAGAAGATGGGAAAGGTAAGTAAAGTTTGAAAATAATGTAAAAAGTAACATTATTTTGAAAAAGGCTTACATTAGGTAGCATTATTGTCAATCAAGGAAATTAAGCAGCCTATTCTCTTATTGCAGCCGGCCACCATGATTCAAATGAGTCAATTAATTGACCATTGACCATGCTTGGTCAATGTTGACTCATGCGGGCCCCACTTTAGGGTTTTATTAATATTTTAATATTAAATTTGTAAAAATTCGTAAATTTCTGGAATTAAATTCCTAATATGATATAATATGATTATATATCATATTTAAGGATATTTATAATTTTTAAGCCTATTAAAATCAATTTAAAAGGCAATCTCACAAAAACGTGCTTTAAGGAGTTTTAGCGCACATTTTTGTGTCACAGGATGTTCCTGAGCTTAGTTCTCTTTGAGAATGGTTTTATTGTGTTCCTTGATTCATTATAATACTTAGGAATCCACTTTGGATCCTACTTGGGGTCATACAACCTTCATGGCGTCTTAAAGCACATTTTTGGCTTTACCGATCTTAAGGCGTGTTTTGCCTTGTTGAGATCTTATAGATTGTTCCCCAATAATATTTAGATGTTTAATAATCATCTTAGATCATTAATAGATCATTTAATTATATTTTAAGATTAGGGGTATTTCAGTCTACCCCCCTTAAAAAGGCTTCGTCCCGAAGTCCTTAATCCTCTACAGTTCACCTAAGGAATCAAGTTCCACTAAGTAACCAAACAGTCCATTGCTAGGGAGTAACTCCCACTAGGTTCAAACCTAGTCTATGCATACAACATATATTAAATAATTAAACTCATGGTATACTCATTCACAACACAGCACTACAAAGTGCACATCTCATTCATCGATCAAAAGTACTCAGCGGTACTATATACATTCAACCAGGTGCACCAAGGCACATACATACATAAAATGTATCATACACATACAATCGTCCAAACCACATGTATGACGCAGCATACCAACAAAACACAACACAAAAACAAAACCTAATGCACAAACATGTGTGTGGAGGGTGATTTTTCGGTATGAGGGGGGGTCTATGCAAATATGATCTAACTAAAAAGTCGAGATCCTAAAATGCCATTCTGTGGAGGGTGAAAACCCGTTACTCTGGCATCCCTCAAATACCTACTAAATCGTCCGTCTTTCCCAGAAAGCACAAAGGGGAGTGCAAGTGTGCACTACACCCGCTCTCGATGGGCTCCACGCGGACTTATGCCATAAGGGCGGAAATTGACTAGAGTCGCCACCTAGTTTGACCTAAGGAACTAGGAAGGGAGGAGAAGGGTTCTAAGAACCGTTAATTGACTCTGAGATTATTGCCTATGGATAGGACTTATCTGGTCATGTCAGAGATTCTGTGTGGGTTCGCACTGGGTTACACCCCTTAGAAGTGGCAACGACCACAACTTCGGATTGGTGCCCGAGGAAACCTCGGTCTCCAATTGTCGGGATTGTCTTCTTTCAAAACCTTTTTAGAGAGATTCGTTTAAAGCCAAAGGATAGGATTGAGACAGGAGGATAGAAAACGAGTGGATGAGGCGAGCTTTTCTGCCAATCCAGCACTAAGAAGAAGAATTGATGAATTCGTATAAGTATAGAATGAAAGATTGAGGAAAAGTCTGAGGTTGAGTGAATAGACAAGACTTGGAGTCTGATGGTTTGAAGTTTGTGGGAACCGAAGAAGGTTTAAATGCTTTGAGAGATATGAGAGCCACCGTAGAGGGGGAAGGGGGTTTTTTGTTTGGAATGGGGTCGCACCCTAGATGGGCTGCCTACGTACTCAACTCCCTGTTGAGATCAGACCTTACGTAGTTCAGGGTCTTTAAGATGGTTGGGCTTTTTGAGGTGATCGAGGGTTAGAAGTGATTGTTTGGAGGGGAGACAGCCGAGTGCCAAAGGGTATTCTGATTGATGTGGGGTCGCACCCTGTGTGGGTTGCCTACGTACTCAACTCCCTGTTGAGATCAGACCTTACGTAGTTCAGAGTTTTAGTTTTTGGAGATTTTTTGAGATGTTTGAAGTTTTAGGAAGTTTTGGGTTTGAGACGTTAGTCTGTGAGACGCTCGGGTCTACGAGACATTTGAAATCTTAAAATGGGGGAGAGGTTGAGATGTTTGAGTCTGTGTGGCACTTGGGCCTATGAGACTTTTGGGGTATTCGAATGGTGGAAAGAATGAGATATCGAAGTCTGTGAGACGCTTGGGTCTATGAGACGTTTGAAACCTTGAGATGTCGAAGTCTGTGAGACGCTCGGTCTGTGAGACGCTCGGTCTGTGAGACGCTCAGTATGTGAGACATTCGAATCATGGATGAAAAAGTCTGTGAGACGCTCAGGTCTGTGAGACATTCGAATGTGTGTGAGTAATTGGATTTTGAAGGATGATCTGAGTCCATGAGATATTCGGAGTTGAGGTTTTGAGACTTTGATGTTTTCTGAGTTTCTAAGTGGAATTATTTGGGATTTGAAATGAATTTTTGCATTGAATCGGATTGAAAAGGGATTGGAATTGAATGAAATTGGAGTGAATTTGAATTGGAGTTAAATTGAAATTGAGTTAATGAATTGAAATTAAACAAATTTGAGTTGATTGGAATTGAATGAATTTTATTAAATTGGAATGAAAGAATTTGATTGAATTTGAATTGAATTGGAATCGAATGAATTTGAATCGAATTTGAATCAAATTGGAATTGAATGAATTTGAATCGAATTGGAATTAATGAATTTGAATCGAATTGGAATTAAATGAATTTTGAATCGAATGAATTGGGATTCGAATGAATTTTGATTTGAATTGGGGATTGAATTGGGTATGAGATTGAATGGAGTGAAATGAAATTGGATTGATTTGTTGATTGGAAGTGGAATTGAAATCGGATTGGAATTGAAATTAATTGAAATTAGAATTGAATCTGAACGAAATTTAGAATGGAATTGAATTGAAATTGAAGTGGTTTGGAATAAAATGAATTGGAATGAACGAACGGGTTTGAATTTAATTTAGGTTGGGTCAATGTCAAAGTCATGTTGGTCAAAGTTGGACCAGGTCAAGGTTGGGTCAAGGTCAAATTCAAGTTGGTCAAAGTTCAGATTGGTCAAAGTTGGACCTAGTCAAACTGGGTCAAGGTCAAGTTGGAATGGGTTTTGCGGAGTGGGTGGGTTGGGTTTTTGTGGAGTTGGGTCATATTGGTTTTGGACCGAAGTGGGCTTTTGTTCGAAGTGGGCTTTTGGGCCGAAGTGGGCTTTGGGTTTGGTTTAGAATTTGGGCCTGGAATTGGATTTTGGGCTGAATTGGTGTGTTTGGGCCCGAAGTGGGCTTTTAGACCAAATTGGCTTTTGAGCCTGATGGGCCTTATTTGAGATTGGGCTGAAAATTGGTCTATGCTTTTTGGATCTTTGGGCTGATTTAGGCTTTATGATTTGTGGGCTGAAGGGGTTTTTGAACCAGATTGGAATTGAATTGGCCTTTTGATTTGAGTTTATTTTTTTTTTTTCTTTTTTTTTGGCAAGTTTTTTTAATGAAATTAAGGATGGTTTGGGATGGGCTTTACAAGTGTGGAAGGTATTGTTCCCCACAAAGCAAATCAGAAATGAGCTAGTTGTGGGGTACCTTCGAAGGCTTTAAACGGTTTTCAAAATTTTGGATGTATTGCTACCAAAGCAAATCAGAAATAAGCTAGTTGTGGGGTACCTTCCAAGACTTTGATCAAAAGAAAAAGGGGTGACCTAGAAGGCTATGCTATGGCTACATGTAATGCTGATTGAACAATCGAAGCGGGAAACGACGAAAGCGAAACAGATGCCAAGCCATAACAACAATACGAAATTTGTAGTACACATGTTAAACATCAATGAGAGTGGCAGGATGAAACAAATTTTTACAATTTAAACAAGATTGGACTCAGTGAATCTATTTCTCAAACTGAATCTATGCGCAAAGAGCGAAACATAACAATCCTAGACACGTCAAAACAATGAGAGTAGCATAATAAAACAAGGTTTAGCAATTAGATGAATTGGTCCCAAGTGAAGATCAAACTAGGATCATGCTTTGAATCAATTTCTCATATCGAATCTATGCACATGGAGCAAACAACGATGCTAGAAATGTAAACATGTTGTTGGTCATGGTCAAGGAGAAATATAAGTGATAGAAAACCAACCTACGGGGTAGCCTGCCCCCGGTTATCATCCAATCAAGCATATGAGGAAAACCCAGCTAAATCGAGTGGTCAAATGCCCCTAACTCCGTCCGAGTCAAGCAAGTACAGGCCCAAGTCACGTAAGCACAATTTGTCTCGAGTCAGTTGTATGTACCTCAGCCAAATCATTATGTAAAAGTAAGTAGTAAATTGAGTTAAACAACCAACATAAATGGGTAATACACGTATTGATCACTACAGGATCTAAACGAAATTCCATACACAAAGCGACAAAGAGGTATGATTCAAACCAGGTGAAGGCGCCACATCGTAAATCAAAAAGGGATCAACATCATCAAATGATTCTAGCTAAAATATGCCAGTCATGCAATTTACTTGTCATGGACGGGAACCGAAAGTAGAACGATGAACAAAATCAATAAAATAGGTCTTGCAACAATAATAACTATGAAAACAGGCTCTTTCTAAAACCGGGACCAACTATATACTCTAAACAAAAAATCCCGTATACACAAGCAACATGAGTCTCCAGTATAAAAATGTCAAATACAACAATCTGTGGGAAAGAGCATAGTTAGACATCAATATGATTAATTGGTTAGTTCGAATGACCCTCACGGGCAAGCACCCTTCAAGGATCTGGATTAGATTCAACAAGAAAACCTCGTAAAAAAAAATGATTCAAAGAAAAATATGAGTTCAACATTACCGAGCCCCAAATTAGTGCACCGTGAATTACTTTGACTGAGTTTGGTCTCGAAACACCACCACGGGGAGAAATTATTCCAAAGCTCGAATGGGCCTTCACTGTCGGTGAATCGGAGAATGAGGCATTGCAAAAACCCGTGAATGCACATCAAATCTCCAGCAGAGCAGAATTTGAAATCCTCATTAAACGAGAAGGGAAAATAGGATTAGCATTGGTGCTGGAGGGGAAATAGAGTAGTTCCTGCAATGATTAAGAGAGAACCAACAGAGAGACAAACAGAGAGATTATGGTTAAATAAAAAACCAACCAACGAAAGGCCTGAATACCGAAACAACATGCGCGCCTGTGCTGGGATTTTGGTCTTGGGTCTAGCACTATTTTCCTGCGAATTGTCCTGGTTTCCTATGATGGCAACGAGGCCATATTCATTCACCGAAGTCAGGAGAAAACGGTGGAGGCTAGAATACTTCTCTCACGAGAATGAAGTGGCGGAGCAATCTATGTTCCCTGTTCGCAAGCGTCGGCGAGACAACATCAGAGGAAGGATGTATCTCCTTGTTCGCCACCACCGTGAAGAAATAACCGAGGAGCAGGTATACTCTCTGCTCGCTTTCTTTATTGAAGAGAATGACAGAGATGAGGCTACCCAGTTGAGTTGCAGATACCGTGAAGAAGAGTATGAAGTACAGGACTACAATGTTCATTGTCCGCATGAGTAGAGAGGATGGAAGAGGGTGCAGAGTACTTTGTTTGCCGGCTGAGGTTTCAAGAAATATCGTAAATGAAGACAGTGGATGGGGGTAGAACACGTAGAGTCTTTGTTCGACAAAAATGATGAAGAGAATGAACAACGAGAGCATGGGTGTTCTTGTTTTGCCAGTTTAGGTGCCAATAACCGAGAGGAAGAGAATGGAGGGAGCTAGTTTTATTTACGCTCCATGCCAGTTGCTTTGCAAATTTACAGAAATTGTTGAGAATGAATGGAGGGCTGAGCATATTGTTCTTTATTCTCCAGTTTGTTTGGTAAAACCACGACGTGAAGAAAAAAAAAATGAAGAGCATCTGTGTTGCTGGTTCGACGGTTTGAGTTGCAAATTAATCAGAGTGAAGAGAATGAAGTGCAGAGCGTGTAATTATGCTTGTTCCGCCAGTTTGAGTTTGCAATTCGTGAAGAAAAGCATGGAAAAGGAGGAAGGTGCAGAGCCTTTGTTTACCAGCAACGTGGAGAAGTTGAAGAAGGTTGGAGATGATGCTCCTTGTCGTTAGTTAAAGTGAAAGAGGAAGAAGCAGAGTTTGGATTCCTCGCCAGCATCGTGAGGATAATGAAGAGAGGTGGAGCTTTTGCTCCTTGTTCGCCTGCTAGGTTGAAGAGAAGAACGGAGACAGAGATTGTATTATATGCTCCTTGTTTGTCAGGTGCCGAGAAGGAAGAAGCAGCTCGTTCGCCGGAGATATTGCAAGATTAACGTCGGTGTGAAAGAGCAGAGAGCATGTTGAAAACGATTTTTTTTTGTCGGGAACTTCAAAACTTTGGGATCTGGGTTGACGGCTACAGTTGGGAAACGATGTCCGCTGAAAGGGTTTTTTAGCTTGTTTTTATAAGCACTGTGGCGGTTGGTGGCAATAGGCTAGGATTTATTTGAGGTCATGAATCGGTTGAAACGGATGGGTAGCCCAACTTAGTTTAATGAAACATGAAGAAAGAAGAAATAAAACAAAGAAAAAGCTACCCAAGCCCATGTTCGTATTGGAACTGTAGACCTGGAGTTTTCTCCCACACCTAAACTACCGACCAGGCTATGCTAGAAGCTGAAAACATGTGAAAGTAATACAAGATAAACCCAATTTGAATAAACTTCATCAATGGAATGCAGCAATGAGAATGAGAATGTGTTTTCCAAAAAAAAAAAATGAAATTATAAAAAGGGCGTACAAATAATAATAGTAACAATACGTACATAAAAATGATGAAAATAATTGTAAAATAATAATGAAAAAAAGTACCAATAAATAAAATATGAGTAAAAGTATCAATGAAATGAAATGAGATAAAATAAACCGGTAACGAAATAGCGTTAACAAAACGAATAGGCAAATAAATAAGCGAATAAAACCAAGCTCACTAACATGAAATAAATCAAATGTAAAATGGTATAAAATAAGAAAATAACAACAAGGGAGGGTTTGAAAATGGATGTTTTGAAAATTGATTTAGAAAATTTGTCATAAAATGACAGTTTTGTTTTGGTATGTACTAAGTTTTGAAAGAAAGGCGATGACCCTCGTATTTTATTTATTTTTCTGCATTTTGCCTTATAGGGTGAGAATTTTTGGTGTCTACAGATGGCTCCCCTTGATTCAATTTTGCAATCCCTTGCAGAATTGGATCAAGGTTGAGAGGGCGCCAAAAATCTCACTACGGCTTTGTGGTGCATTGGATGCGACCGTGAGGAAGATAATGTATGAATGCGATGGGAAATGATATGATAACTGAATGCACGAGGACTTATTACGAGCCTCAACTGGACCTCTTGACATCCAGTCCTAGGACTTATGACGAGCCTAGAATGCTAACAATTGATTAGTTTAGGGTGCACGAGGACTTAGGAGTGCCTCAACTGGACCTCTTGACATCCAGTCCTAGGGCTTATGACGGGCCTAGTATGCAATTGAAAGTACGAGGACTTAGGAGTGCCTCAACTAAACCTCTTGACATCTAGCTATAGGACTTATGACGAGCCTATAATACTTTTGAATGTGTACCGTACTAGTAGCGTAATAGCTGCCTAGCAGACGGATGTGGAACGATCTCGCACTAGTAGCGTAATAGCTGCCTAGTGGAGGAAAAGATTAGGACCGCGCTAGTAGCGTAATAGCTGCCTAGCGGGTTATGAAGTGAACGATCTCGCGCTAGTAGCGTAATAGCTGCCTAGCGGAGGAAAAACGACGGGACCGCACTAGTAGCGTAATAGCTGCCTGGGTTATGATGAACGATCTCGCGCTAGTAGCGTAATAGCTGCTTAGCGGAGGAAAAGATTGGGACCGCACTAGTAGCGTAATAGCTGCCTAGGGTTATGAAGTGAACGATCTCGCACTAGTAGCGTAATAGCTGCCTAGGGAGGAAAAACGACGGGACCGCACTAGTAGCGTAAAGCTGCCTAGCGGGTTATGAGTGAACGATCTCGCGCTAGTAGCGTAATAGCTGCCTAGTGGAGGAAAAACGGCGGGACCGCACTAGTAGCGTAATAGCTGCCTAGTGGGTTATGAAATGAACAATCTCGCACTAGTAGCGTAATAGCTGCCTAGTGGTGGAAAAAGGGCGGGACCGCACTAGTAGCGTAATAGCTGCCTAGGGGTGTAAAATGAAAGGCGACCGTACTAGTAGCGCGATAGCTGTCTAGCGGGTGAAAAAATTCGACCGCACTAGTAGCGCAATAGCTGTCTAGCGGGTGTAAAATGAAAAGTCGACCGCACTAGTAGCGCAATAGCTGCCTAGCGGTGTAAAATGAAAAGTCGACCGCACTAGTAGCGCAATAGCTGCCTAGCGGGTGTAAAACGAAAGGCGACCGTACTAGTAGCGCAATAGCTGTCTAGCAGGTGTAAAATGAAAATTCGACCGCACTAGTAGCGCAATAGCTGCCTAGCGGTGTGTAAAATGAAAAGGTCGACCGCACTAGTAGCGCAATAGCTGCCTAGCGGGTGTAAAATGAAAGGCGACCGTACTAGTAGCGCAATAGCTGTCTAGCAGGTGTAAAATGAAAAGTCGACCGCACTAGTAGCGCAATAGCTGCCTAGCGGGTGTAAAACGAAAGGCGACCGTACTAGTAGCGCAATAGCTGTCTAGCAGGTGTAAAATGAAAAATTCGACCGCACTAGTAGCGCAATAGCTGTCTAGCGGGTGTGAAGATGCATTAGATAGTGAGCAAATTTTGTGGGTATATGCAGATGATATGTGATGTGAGGTGATTAACCGATGTATTAATTGAATCAAACTCCCTATTTGTGGATGTAGATTTTCGTGTGAGCTGATGGTTCCACAGGTGCTTCAAAACTTTGAGATGACTTTGGCATGTATTGTGGCTCTAGCATGCATTGGTTGCTCCTGTTTGCACTGATTTCTCCGGTATGAAATGATGGCTCCGGTGTGTGTTGATGGCTCCGGTATGCAGTGGTCGCTCCGGGTTACGCCGATGGCTCTGGTATGCACTGATGGCTCTGGTGTGGCCAACGGTCCGGGGTGGTTGGTGGGGTTTTGATATGGCAGTGAACTTGAGAATGGTCGATGGTCTTGATGCGGTTGTTGAAGTTCGAGGTGACTGATCGGTTGGCTCCATCTGATGGATTTGCTGTGGGTGGACTTGTTATCATTCTGAATAACCAAACATGGTTGGATGTGTCGGTGTAGTCCTGATCATGGCTCCGGGATGGCTCCGTCATGATTCCGGGATGCTTTTGATGATAGCGAGGAGTGAAAGGGGATTGTCGCCTTCGAGGTGGTCGCACCCTTGGCGGGCTGCCTACGTACTCAATTCTGTATTGAGATCAGACCATACGTAGTTCGAAACTTTGTAGGCAAGGCCCTGGTGACAAAATGGCTCCGTTTGAGGTGGCTCTCATATTGTTCTCATACTATTGGGATGGCCGCTGTGTAGCTTTAGGGATGGTCTCAAAGTTTTGAGGATGGCTCTCGCATGGCTCCAGATTGGATTTAGAAGCGGTGTCGATAGGGATTGAGTATGGCAGTGGATGGCTCCGAGATGGTCTTCGTGTGGCTCCGGATAGCTCTTGAATGGTTCGATGTAGCTCGGTGATAGCCCGGGATGGCTCCGAAGAGGCAAGATATAGCTCGATGATGGCTCGGGATGGCTCTGGTTGACATCAAAAGTTATGCTTCAACAACTGCAACTGAAGTCGACTTTCAGCGAGACTGGGTGGAGTTCTTACCAGTCGGATGTTGAAAATGAAGTGGTTATGATGCATGCAAATACTAAATGCAAGAAGAGATGCAAAATGCATGTGCAGTTTTTCGAGAGAAGGTACGGTCCTATCTCTATTAATATGAGGCTTACGAATATAAGACATCTTCGGTTCGATCACGAGTGATTGTTGAGCTCGAAGGCGTGAATCACTTTCCTCTCATGGAGGGATGTGGGTCAATCTCTCGTGAGTATGGTCGTGTGTGATAAATGATGTGATGATACTCTCGATGCTCGGAGCAGTATTTTCCTTAGAATTCCTTTTTGAGGTTCTGGACTTTCCAATCCTCACAAATTCCTCAATTGCAATGGGGTTAGCTGTTTATGATTTGGTGCTTCGATCAAAGAGTCACTCGCACTCGAAAGACCTTGTGGGGTAAGGTCACACTCTTCCACTCATGGTCCCTTTGGGATGACGGGACATGTTGATAACAAGTATGAAGCTTATGATTCATGTTTCAGATCCGATACTTTTCAGTTAACGCTCATCAACTAACGAGTCAGAGGTCTTTTATTGGGTTATAACGGGGCTGAGGGGTATGGTATGTCACATGGGACTGGCGGATTTATTTGGGAATTGTGGAGTTTTGTGCAACAGAGGATATGTTTCGCCTTCGCCGTGGGTGGAATGATTAGACTGGTTTTGATAACCTTTATTGATTTCATCGGGACATCATTGGTCCTTCTGATTTGGATTTCTTCTTCTTGCCTCTTCTGGTGTTCGATTTGAACTTTCTTCTCATTTTGCATTTGGCTCATCAACTTTCTCAAGCATTCTCTGCTTTGTATTTTTTGGCTTTGAGCTTTGGAGTTACACTGACTCATCGATCTTCGTGAACATTTTTGGTGTTCTTTTTTGGTGTTTGGCTTTGGAGAGAGTTGCATTGACTCACTGATTTCTTCAAACATTTCATTTATTGTGTTTGTGAAAGATGGTGGGGAGGGGCCATGGCTCCGGCTCCTTAGAGATCCTCTGTTGCAAGGGCAAGTAAGTATATGTACGTGGGTTGGCATGTTGTGGAGTTTCTAAAGAAAGAGTTTTTCATGAAAGGCTCAGCGGGGCTCACTAAAGGGTTATGTACAGGGCAATCAAAGATTTTTGGTTTTGTGGAGATTTTTATTCCTAAGTGCCTCGTCATTCTCATTAGTCAATGATTGTTTTCTTACTATTCTCAGATCTTTGCATGAATCACAGTTCGTATCCTGTATATCGACATTGATCTCACTATGTATTGTGCCTCTCTATGTGATGAAGAAATGCACATGTCACTCATGGTTTTACCTCTATGGACTCGCTCTATCTTCCCTCATCGCTCAGTGGATGGTCCAATACCCTCATTTGAAATTCAAGAGAAAATACTGCTCTTCGCACACTACTCACTTGGTTTGTGGTGCTGATTTTGATTTGACCCTTGTGTTCCTTGACGGGTCGAGAGTTTAGCGGTTCACGCACTCTATTCAAACAATCAATCAAGATTTTTGCCAAAGACGACGTTTCGATACGGGAGTATGCAAATGCAACTATCTACAGTGCAATATATTGTGTGGTAATATGGAATTACTACGCATAGGATGCATGAGATTATGAAAATGATGATGGAAACGGTTGACTTTTGAACTTTGATTGAATGTTTTTTATGCAATGCATGAGCGGTGAGACTACACCTAGTCTCGCTTGAGTCGATTCCAGTTGATGATCCATGAAGCTCATCCCATCAATGTCGGCCTGAAGATGGTCTAAATGCTGGGCACGATGTGAGAGAAACTGTTTCAAAATGGTATTCGGATGATGATTAGCTCCTGGGGCTTTGGAATTTTAGGGAGTGACCACTCCCGCATGGTGGTCCCGCGATATGACAGTGACTGTATTTTTGGGATTTTTGAAGGTATGATTTTTTTTTGGATTTTTTGGATGTACAATGTTTTTGGATTTTCGGATGTACAGTTTTTTTTAGGGATTTGCTTTTTTGTTGTTGTTGGTCTCTATGTACATGGTAGCTGAATGGGAAAATGTTTGAATCTCTGGTATTTCTTGCTATCGCTTCGAGGGTCATGCTGTCACTCATGGGTAAACGCGGGTTATCACCTGCAAACACAATCATTATAACAGAAAAAAGAATATGACAAATGTGAATGTTAGCATGCTTTGAAAAAATGGGATGAATGCTTGTGTGTGATTTGTTGGGAATGCAACATGTGATTATGCAATTTTTCTGAGGTGAGCGTGATTCATGCATGATTAATGAATGTGAACTGATCGGAAATGGAAAGAAGCAAATCGTATGTGCTAAAAGAAATCAAGTTTTAGAAAAAAGTTTTTAAAAACACGTGTTTTCGAAGTGGTGGATTCTCTCGGTAGGAATTTTGATGCTCGGTCATTCGCAAATAAAGTAGGGAGTGGGGAACCCTATACACATTGATCTAAATAAATTCAGAGGGAATGAACCTATACATGCAATTTATTTAGAAATGGACAAGAGAGAAAAGAATCATAGGGAAAAACCTATACATCAATTCTAAAAAGTCATTAAAGGGGGAATTAGAGATAAACTTATTCTGAACTCTTTTACTTGATCTTCGAGCTTCTGACTGACTGCTTGTTCGTGTGTGGGCTCTTGATTGGTTGTTCGCTCACCTTCGGGTTCGGGCAGCAAGGTGACACTGTAACACCCCAACCACAACAACACACTTTACAACCACCTGCCAGCGGAAAACACAAACCAACACAACACTTAATCCATTGGTGTTACACGCCGTTAACCACCCACGTGGCTAACAAGGCTAATACATACACATTGTATCGGTCTGATGGACTAGATCCCCGAGCAACTACACCATACAATCTTGATTCCCTTTTCCAACAATTATATACATACACATTCCCCACTGTACCGAGTATTCATTAACCAATGCCGATAACAAATTCGGTCTTACTACGCCTATAATACATACACCATTAAAGGGCTACCAATGTACAACACTACCCCGTCCTACTCTCGAACGGCTTCCAGTTCCTTGTACCTGAAAAGTATGGGAGCCCCCAAAGGGGGTCAGCACCTTTGCTGGTATGGTAATCCCGCAGCCCGCATGCTACCGGGCCACGCACAACTAATTGTCGTCTTAGCATGCTGTTGATTTATAATTAAATCCTGCATGTAAACCATAAATAACCAACACAATGCATACGCCCAGCTATAGGGCTTAACAAACAACCAACACATCCACACATCCACGCATAACAAATCAGCATTTTTCCTTTAACCCTAGAGTGACTCTCCTCTTAATGGAGTTACTTCCTTAACAGACAAACATTTACCACCAATCAAATTCCTTTTAAACGTTTCTTATTACAAACCTGAATTCATAACCATACCCACGTATCCACAATTACCACATATAACTTCACACCGAAAAGGAATTGCAATACATCCATAACACATAATACAACGGGTACGGTTCTCTTAAGGAACCAACCCAACCACAATTAGTTCATTTTAGAGCCTAGAGAATGTTGCCAAACTCATGATAAGCCCGTTCCATAACTTGCTACCGTTTCTTTAAATGAACAGATAACTTAACACTAAGGTGCGTTGGGTACAGTAAACCAAGCACACTGAACAACCATTGTATGCCCCAGAAAACCGACTGAGTCAGTAACATAGCTTTGGCTAAGCTAAAGGGAAGATTGGAAACCCAATGAGTAAACAACCATAACATACACCAAGAGAGTCGAACCGGGTATAACATCGACTCCCGTCCATCACACGCGTGGCCGGAACATGACCGGTCTCCTCACCCCCCATTAGTACACATATATACTTATAAGTAAGTAGTTAGAGCCCCATTATGGAACCTATCACATCCACACACCATTCGGTTTCACAACCGTGTTAAACATGCAAGGGAGGTTCACACACTTGCAAACAATAACCATACACAACTGACTCACACTTAGCCGGGGTTAGAACGTTCCCAAGGTTTGGGTCGTTAGATCCGTATACCGATATCTCAGGTGTTCCTAGATTTAGTTAGCTAAGGTTTAACACTGATTTGAGGTTTAACGGTATCGGTGACCAGATTCGCCACATAAATGAATTACCATAAATCATTACATGTTTTATCTTACAAGGTGGCAAACACACAGAAAAACATTGGCATTCAAGCCGGTGTAATCCGGTAGGACACAGGTTGCAAGAAAACCATACCTGTCACCGGAGTCCACTCTACCATGTCCACCTACGTTCCTCGAACAACTCTCGAACAACTGGTACATTAAAGTTACATTAAAGTTACCTTCATTAACATTGGTGGGGTAACATGTTTGTGCATCGTCGAACGACTATAGTTAACTCCGTTAGCTAGTTAAACACCTTTACATTTTTAACTTGTTTTACTCTCACATTTTATTCCAACTTCCCACCCACCAAATTGTCATTATAACTCACCAAACATGTCCTTAACAACTTACAACATCATTAGCCATCAATCCCCATTATTAAACATCATTTCATACCTTAAACAACATTTTTAGAGTGGTCCGGGACTTGGTCCCTACCCTAAGTCCCGGATCAAACTACAGAAAATCATCGGCGTATTAGCAGGGTGGTCCGGGACCTGGTCCCTAACATAGGTCCCGGACCTATACTCAGCAATTTTCTTCAGTTTCTTTAATGGGGTGGTCCGGGACTTCCCACTGGTCCTAAGTCCCGGACCATTCTAGACAAAAAAAAACTCTCGGTAAATTTAAGAAGATTGGTCCGGGTCCTTGTACAAGAACCAAGTCCCGGACCTATCTCTATATACAACTCTCGGTTTAATTTTGATATATGGTCCGGGACTCATCCAGACCCTAAGTCCCGGACCCAACACCATTTACAACTCACGGCCTAATTTGCTCCCATGGTCCGGGACATTACCCATGGCCTAGGTCCCGGACCAACCTACAGAATTCACGTACTGCATTTTTTCCAAGTCCTGCTACGTAAGTTATTTACATCCATCAATTGTATAAACTTCCCAGCACACTCTTATGCTCAAAACTTCACCAAATATACACCAAAACAAAACATAGTGCACAATTTAAATTGCTTAGCTCTTAGGCTCTTAAAAGCAATAATCTTAAACACTGAATTTCCCACAATATATTTGCCTTTCACCTGCAAATACAAACAGCAGTACGTATGTCCTTTACTAGTCCTCTGAGAACATTTTTCTAAGTCATTTACCCTTGGCTCTTTAGGCAGTTTGAATACGCAACGTACGTTCATTTCCCAAAGGAATTTTAAGCTATTTTGCTTAACATAAAACAGAGAGGAAACACCATTTTCTTCGAGTTCTCATACCTTGAAGCAAAGGAGAAGGATAATACGTAAGAAGATGAACTCAAGGTCCTTCCATGGAAATTCCTCTTGGCACCAAAGTGGAGCTCTTGAAGATTTGAAGGGACTAGATCGAAGAGCTTGATGAAACTAAGAGATCGGTGGTCTCGGTTTTCGATTTGGATAAGTGAGCTAGGAGTTACATGGATTTGAAGTTGTATATTGTGCTGGTACTGCACTATCGTGAAAGAGAGAAAGGAAGGAAGATGAGTACGTGAGAAAATAAGAGAATGAAGAGAATGAATGATTGTAGTTACTTTTAAGGATATTTAATTGTAAAGCAAATAGTGCTTTCACTTCCTCACTTATCTTCTCAATTAGCTAGTAGTAGTACGTGTGGTGATTCACCACATGTTAACCGACCCCCATTTCAACAAAGGGGTTAATTTGTCTTTATTGTTCAATTAACTTATATATGTTAATATATGTTACAAACTAGCTTATCTTAGTTACTATTCACTATAACCAAACACATAGAAGTGAAATATTAATTCCTTATTATTTTAAACTTCCAAATGTGATACTAAGTAGTACACATATTAATAAAAGAGTAATAATGGACATTTAGCCATTTAAAACTCATTTACACGACAGTTACTCGAAAACGTGCTTTTAAAGCTCCTCAAAGCACATTTCGTATTTTAACTTGTTTTTAAGCTCGGTTTTCTTTGGTAACTGATTTAATAAATCCATTAATATACATATAAGGTCTTGGTAAGTTTATTAAGTCTTAACCAAGGTTATTCCAAGCTTAGAGCATATTTCGCCCTTTTTGCCTTTTAGACCATTTATTGTATTTACTATTTATTAAATTGTTTATTAATGTTTCTAAGACTCTTTTAGTCTTAGTAATTTATTATTTAATGTTTAAACAACATACCAAGGTTTGGGGTATTTCAGTCTACCCTCCTTAAAAGAACTTCGTCCGCGAAGTTCACACTTCCCACATATCATTGGTTTAGAATACGGGAATTACTTGTATAATAAAATACTTCCATAACCAACACACCTTACACCACAACCTCGGACTTGAAGGTCCGGGTTCACATACACATCCATCCATAACGTATCATTCTCACATGATTACCTCGGACTCAATGGTCCGGGTACCTTAATAGTATTGTACTCACATAACAACCCTTAGACTCTCAGGTCTGGGTAACATGACCACCTTTGGACTCATAGGCCCAAGTAACATAATCAATTCAGAACTGAACCACATCAAGACTCATGGTCAAAGTAACATTTATTACTCATATCACACAACATGTCTTAGCACGTATAACAAATAGAAATACCTTTTCCATCTCTTCATGGGCTCAAGTCCCATGTTGAGTACATATACACAGTGATCCCCGCAGAACCCGGTCGCGATGGACACCTGCTGGTCCCCGTTCCCTTGGGAGATCAAAACATTCACTTAATTGTTAACATATGTACTTCTCATGTCACCGGTCCGAAGACAAAGGCTCATACGTCCTCAGCTCGTGAGCAAGTACTACAAAAATATCCTTACCAGGTTAAGTAAACAGGAGAATCCTTTATTCAAAATATCAATCCACTGTTTTGGAAATACCTATTGAAAACCCTTTTGAAAATTCAATACAACTCCAAGTCCATCTTATGCTCTTTGCATCCTTTCTTAATGGTGTTATTTGTGACCACTTACAGGGAGCTTCAAGAGTCATCCAACCCTGATGTGATCAGCATCAGTGTTGAACTATCCTTCCACCCCAATTTGTGTTCGGCTTCCCTTGATCGCATGCAAATCAAGTTCCACCTCCCACTCCATTTCAACCGACAATTAATTCAAGCATATTTCATTTTCTATCTTTGATCCTTCTAGTCATAATCATTACATCTCCCAGGGATAGAACTTAGTCTATCAATTACCTCCATTCTCTTTTAATCGAATTACCTAGAGAATCTAATTCTTACTAAGTTCCATGTCAGTTTCATACCCTTCGTAAATCACCACACTATATATATATATATACATGTTTTTAATCAAATACAATACACCGTGTTACATTTGGTATTATGCGAAACACACACCATTGGGGCTTAATTCCCCAGGAGTTTATTTACTCCTTAGTACTTGTACTTACCCACAACCATTACCAAGGTAGTCACAACTATCACCATGGTATTTCGCATCTTCTGTGCGCAATTACCACCCTTTGACCAAACCAACCACCATAACAAATATTAATCATGCCAACCATCATAACAATTTATTTTTGTGCTATGCACAACATGGTTCACGTACACTCGTACGGTAAAACACACTAAGCGGTTTTACGCTCTACCCCCTTAAAAGAGATTACGCCCACGTAATCAATCACTGAACATTGGCTTAAAATGTTCTGCCGTCGTGAAGTGTTTTAACTACCACGCGGTCTGTTAAAGGATCTTGGCCATATTAGCGGTTTAGTTCCTAACCAAGGATTCTCATTGGAGTTTATCCAACTCATTACCGGTTTCGTTCCTGGCCTATAAGGCTTCTAGGC
Organism: Limonium bicolor; assembly: GCA_023374045.1. Taxonomy (NCBI): domain Eukaryota; kingdom Viridiplantae; phylum Streptophyta; class Magnoliopsida; order Caryophyllales; family Plumbaginaceae; genus Limonium; species Limonium bicolor. The sequence continues at coordinate 85,870,416 of CM041782.1, forward strand.
ATTGATTACTAGCCACTTATTCATATTCACAAAGTATACTCATTATTCGATGCATGGGCTTGCTGGCCTCTGTTGCACAACTCTGGTACTCATAGAGCTAGTTTCCCCACTCTACTGTTACTGTACTATACACCTCTTATGTATTACCCTTATCCTGGTAACCATGGTTTTCTCAACCGAAGCGTGGTATCTCTTACCGTGAACGAATTCGGTGAGTTACAAACCTTTTATCTACCTCCATGACAATTTACAGTGTATACTGCTATGTATTTCTCAATTATTGCCTCAATTCCTTTCGACTTACTGCCGGTTGAGGTTGAGCTACTACCTGATGTGTAGTGCTCTCTCAGTTATTTCCTACACCTAAGGTATATTTCATACCGATATTTGATACTTAGTGCTACTGTAGTCACTATTGCTAGTCCTGCTTCCATATTTCGTTCTGTGCCAGTATCATTTCATTGATATGACCTTGCATTTCATATGCCTCGGTCTTATAGTGTTATAATTCTCTTTGTTCGCCTTCCACAATTATCATCTTCCAAATCCTAGCTATCCCACTCGATCGTTATTGCGCAAACGCAATACCAAAACACTCAGTCATACAGAGTGCAGAGGCGTAACTCTTGGCAGTAAATCTCTCATGCAATTGCAATAGGAATTCACACTGTGTTTTACTGAGATTCTTATCTCATAATACCTGCTACTGGCTTACTGTCCAGCTTATTCGTTATAACTTACTGTTGTATCTCCACTCGGTTTAACTCACAACTCTGCTTAATGTCATACCATCCCTTAATAATATTTATACAACGGTCGCTTAGTGCACACCGTATCCTCTTTCATTATACAACACCAACTTACACTGCATCCGTTATTATATTCGGCCACCCGTTTGGCTGATTTTCTGCATACACTATTTCTCGAGCCTTTATTTTCTTAAGGTTGTTCGCTACACATGTATCATTACACACCTATGGTGGTTGCTACCAGACTTATTACTCTTCCTGTTTACACCCCTGTTACAAACACTTTCTTTCGATTCAAATCATCCTGGGTATTATGGTTATTCAACATCATCATCGGTTGTATAATATACCAACATGGTTCATCCTCCATCAATTCTAAACTCTGACTCTACTCACTCACACGCTCTCTCGCATTTCACCTCTATCTAGAGGGTCCGCCTTATCTTCCGACAGCAGCTAACAGTGTCTTCTACTCTACTTTTTTCAGTATGTACACATAAACTTCTATAATGATTCAATTACTGACCTATCTCGCTTGTGGCTTATAAGCCACTGCCTCGAGCTCTGCTCACTAAAGGCTATTACCACACATTTACCTTTCTGTACGACATTACATGGTTTAACAAGGTCGTCACTCTGGATTCCTTCCAAGTTGTCTCTTGGCAACTTAGGGTCCTATTGTTAAGTGGGTTCCCTTCTTACATTTCTGTTACGTTGCCCCATCCAACAATGTTTGATCTCTAACACCCTTCAAGGATTACTCTGGGTGTTACTAAGGTATGCTATTACATTTAACTTTCCCTATGAGTACATTCAGTAGACTATGCCTTCTTACTTCCTTAGCTGGGTATTCGTTCCAGCTAGCATGTCTCATTCCTCCAACTTCCTAAGACATACGTGATGTCTTTTACATAACCATCTGTGCTCTTCGCACTTCTTGACTCCACACATTCTCTTGGACGAATTTACCAATTCCTTTAGTCTTCTCAACTGGGTTCCTTCACTTCGACCATTCGTAGTAATCCTTAGCTCTTATTTGACTTTTACTGCTGACCGTAGTATGGAGTCGACTACTTCCCGTGTTTCGGACTCTTCTCGTATAATATATGGGGTATCATACTGATACATTACTACTTACCCGACTTATCCATAAGTAGGTCTGTCAGGCCCACATGCTCCTATCGGAGTGCGGTCGTCCCACAACACAGTTGGTACACTCGTAGTGTCCGTCACACGCCTAGGTGAAGTATTCTGTTGTCAAACTCCCTTATATTGTCCTCTGACAATATACATTCCATGCTTCCCGAACTCATTCCAGGGAAGGTTTATCTATCGTTATATTATTCTGAACTCCATCCATACCGTCGGGTTACTACCCTCGGGTTCACCGGTTCCGTCCGGTTATTCAAAGGTAATCTGGTTTGAAAGAAGGGTAAAAGAAGTATTGGTTTAAAAGAGAGAATTTGGTTTTGAAAGATATAGAGTTTGAAATAAATCTGAGTTTGAAAGAAAAATTCTCCTGGTTTCACAACACCTTCTTGCCTTAACCAAGTCTAGCTTCTTGCTGACTGGTATATTCCCATTTACAAAGGTTAGGCTGTTAAGCCCTTCCACGGTTTCGATGATCACACACAATTCCTGGGTACTTTACTAAGTAGTTTGTAGTTGTCAAAAATTTTCTTCGAACAGCCCTGTAATAGCTGCACTTGCCACGGCAAGTGCGCCCTGTTAACTGGCTGTCGATTCAACATGTACCGGCTGCGGTACTGTTCTTGTCTACACCGTATTCAGTGGCCTCATGGGCCCTTACTTGGATACCCTAATTGGTAACTAACCTCCTGCACAACTTCTCATTATCCTCCTCTAATAATAAACATTTACTAGGGTGTTTCCCCTTCTGGGAGACCCCTTTTTACTTATTATTATGTTTTCTTCGTAGTCCATTCCACGCATTTGTCGTGGTTACTGAGACTTGTCTCTTATTTGAGTACTACGTTGTAGTTCCTTTGTCGGTTGGTAAACCGTTGGTACCATTATCTAACATTTGCTATCCTGTAGACTCTCGACTCGGGTTTCATTTTTTTCACTTCTTGCCTGTTGCAAGCTGGTAGTTTTCGACTGCTCGGCATGTCGACCCAGGTTGCTGGAAATTTCATCCTTCTATACACAAGATTCTTCATTCTGCTATCAAGTACGGTTACAGTGTTCACCTGGGAACCGTCTCCGGGATTTCTAATTTTCGGAATCTACCGTATGACAGGTTCCCCATACCTACAAGATAGTTAATAACAGCCAGACCGGGTCTTCCCGGGTAAGAGAGGGCTTTCATCTCTCTGGCGTTCCTTCCCAAGTCATAAAATAGGGGTTGTGGAGGGCGGGATGGATATAGTAGGTTTCCAGTATTCACTGGTAGTTCCTAACTAGCGTATCACTCACGCTATCACTCAACCCTTAACCCCAAGTACTAAATCTTAAATCGGTACTTCCTAAGCTCGGTAATTCAGTCATCAGAGCGATACTTCGCTCTGATACCACTTTTTGTAACACCCCAACCACAACAACACACTTTACAACCACCTGCAGCGGAAACACAAACCAACACAACACTTAATCCATTGGTGTTACACGCCGTTAACCACCCACGTGGCTAACAAGGCTAATACATACACATTGTATCGGTGATGATGGACTAGATCCCCGAGCAACTACACCATACAATCTTGATTCCCTTTTCCAACAATTATATACATACACATTCCCACTGTACCGAGTATTCATTAACCAATGCCGATAACAAATTCGGTCTTACTACGCCTATAATACATACACCATTAAAGGGCTACCAATGTACAACACTACCCCGTCCTACTCTCGAACGGCTTCCAGTTCCTTGTACCTGAAAAGTATGGGAGCCCCCAAAGGGGGTCAGCACCTTTGCTGGTATGGTAATCCGCAGCCCGCATGCTACCGGGCCACGCACAACTAATTGTCGTCTTAGCATGCTGTTGATTTATAATTAAATCCTGCATGTAAACCATAAATACACAACACAATGCATACGCCCAGCTATAGGGCTTAACAAACAACCAACACATCCACACATCCACGCATAACAAATCAGCATTTTCCTTTAACCCTAGAGTGACTCTCCTCTTAATGGAGTTACTTCCTTAACAGACAACATTTACCCACCAATCAAATTATCCTTAAACGTTTCTTATTACAAACCTGAATTCATAACCATACCCACGTATCCACAATTACCACATATAACTTCACACCGAAAGGAATTGCAATACATCCATAACACTAATACAACGGGTACGGTTCTCTTAAGGAACCAACCCAACCACAATTAGTTCATTTTAGAGCCTAGAGAATGTTGCCAAACTCATGATAAGCCCGTTCCATAACTTGCTACCGTTTCTTTAAATGAACAGATAACTTAACACTAAGGTGCGTTGGGTACAGTAAACCAAGCACACTGAACAACCATTGTATGCCCCAGAAAACCGACGTGAGTCAGAACATAGCTTTGGGCTAAGCTAAAGGAAGATTGGAAACCCAATGAGAGTAAACAACCATAACATACACCAAGAGAGTCGAACCGGGTATAACATCGACTCCCGTCCATCACACGCGTGGCCGGAACATGACCGGTTCCTCACCCCCCATTAGTACACATATACTTATAAGTAAGTAGTTAGAGCCCCATTATGGAACCTATCACATCCACACACCATTCGGTTTCACAACCGTGTTAAACATGCAAGGGAGGTTCACACACTTGCAAACAATAACCATACACAAATGACTCACACTTAGCCGTGGTTAGAACGTTCCCAAGGTTTGGGTCGTTAGATCCGTATACCGATATCTCAGGTGTTCCTAGATTAGTTAGCTAAGGTTTAACACTGATTTGAGGTTTAACGGTATCGGTGACCAGATTCGCCACATAAATGAATTACCATAAACTCATTACATGTTTTATCTTACAAGGTGGCAAACACACAGAAAAACACATGGCATTCAAGCGGTGTAATCCGGTAGGACACAGGTTGCAAGAAAAACCATACCTGTCACCGGAGTCCACTCTACCATGTCCACCTACGTTCCTCGAACAACTCTCGAACAACTGGTACATTAAAGTTACCTTCATTAACATTGGGGGTAACATGTTTGTGCATCGTCGAACGACTATAGTTAACTCCGTTAGCTAGTTAAACACCTTTACATTTTAACTTGTTTTACTCTCACATTTTATTCCAACTTCCCACCCACCAAATTGTCATTATAACTCACCAAACATGTCCTTAACAACCTTACAACATCATTAGCCATCAATCCCCATTATTAAACATCATTTCATACCTTAAACAACATTTTAGAGTGGTCCGGGACTTGGTCCCTACCCTAAGTCCCGGATCAATACTTACAGAAAATCATCGGCGTATTTAGCAGGGTGGTCCGGGACCTGGTCCCTAACATAGGTCCCGGACCTATACTCAGCAATTTTCTTCAGTTTCTTTTAATGGGGTGGTCCGGGACTTCCCACTGGTCCTAAGTCCCGGACCATTCTAGACAAAAAAAAAAACTCTCGTAAATTTAAGAAGATTGGTCCGGGTCCTTGTACAAGAACCAAGTCCCGGACCTATCTCTATATACAACTCTCGGTTTAATTTTGATATATGGTCCGGGACCTCATCCAGACCCTAAGTACCCGGACCCAACACCATTACAACTCACGGCCTAATTTGCTCCCATGGTCCGGACATTACCCCATGGCCCTAGTCCCGGACCAACCTACAGATTCACGTACTGCATTTTTTTCCAAGTCCTGCTACGTAGTTATTTACATCCATCAATTGTATAACTTCCCAGCACACTCTTATGCTCAAAACTTCACCAAATATACACCACATAACAACATAGTGCACAATTTAAATTGCTTAGCTCTTAGGCTCTTAAAATGCAATAATCTTAACACTGAATTTCCCACAATATATTTGCCTTTCACCTGCAAATACAAACAGCAGTACGTATGTCCTTTACTAGTCCTCTGAGAACATTTTTCTAAGTCATTTACCCTTGGCTCTTTAGGCAGTTTGAATACGCAACGTACGTTCATTTCCCAAAGGAATTTTAAGCTATTTTTGCTTAACATAAAACAGAGAGGAAACACCATTTTTCTTCGAGTTCTCATACCTTGAAGCAAGGAGAAGGATAATACGTAAGAAGATGAACTCAAGGTCCTTCCATGGAAATTCCTCTTGGCACCAAAGTGGAGCTCTTGAAGATTTGAAGGGACTAGATCGAAGAGCTTGATAAAACTAAGAGATCGGTGGTCTCGGTTTTCGATTTGGATAAGTGAGCTAGGAGTTACATGGATTTGAAGTTGTATATTGTGCTGGTACTGCACTATCGTGAAAGAGAGAAGGAAGGAAGATGAGTACGTGAGAAAATAAGAGAATGAATGATTGTAGTTACTTTTTAAGGATATTTAATTGTAAAGCAAATAGTGCTTTTTCACTTCCTCACTTATCTTCTCAATTAGCTAGTAGTAGTACGTGTGGTGATTCACCACATGTTAACCGACCCCCATTTCAACAAAGGGGTTAATTTGTCTTTATTGTTCAATTAACTTATATATGTTAATATATGTTACAAACTAGCTTATCTTAGTTACTATTCACTATAACCAAACACATAGAAGTGAAATATTAATTCCTTATTATTTTAAACTTCCAAATGTGATACTAAGTAGTACACATATTAATAAAAGAGTAATAATGGACATTTAGCCATTTAAAACTCATTTACACGACAGTTACTCGAAAACGTGCTTTTAAAGCTCCTCAAAGCACATTTCGTATTTTAACTTGTTTTTAAGCTCGGTTTTCTTTGGTAACTGATTTAATAAATCCATTAATATACATATAAGGTCTTGGTAAGTTTATTAAGTCTTAACCAGGTTATTCCAAGCTTAGAGCATATTTCGCCCTTTATTGCCTTTTAGACCATTTATTGTATTTACTATTTATTAAATTGTTTATTAATGTTTCTAAGACTCTTTTTAGTCTTAGTAATTTATTATTTAATGTTTAAACAACATACCAAGGTTTGGGGTATTTCAGACACCATGATCAAGAGAAACTGGTTGGTGATCTTTTGACCCTCAGCAGCTTCAGACTCGAACGGTCGTTACTGGTTCTCATGTTGCTCGACTCGAGTTGGTGCTCCTCTGATTTCAGTTCGAACTGTTGTTGTCGATCTTCATGCGCTCCATCTACTCCGAGGAGGAAAACGAGGGGCGTTTTTTGAGAAAGGAAAGGTGAATGATCGAGCATAAAATCTTTGTGAAAATCCACCACTTTGTGAAAACACGAAATGACTAGTACGCTCCACGGTAATGACCGCTGCTCTTGAAGGTGGGTTGAACTTCAAAAATAGCAGGTCACAACATGGGGACTAAATCATTTATTATGAAATACATTTGTGGAAATGAGTTTGAAACTATTTTTGAAAACTATTTTGAAATAACATCCGTGAAAAATGTAGTTTCAAAATTCGTTTGTGAAAAGTAGGTTTTTGAAATCTGTTTCTGAAAATCGTTTGGAAATAACAAGGTTTTAAAGGATGAAGTGACGGGTTTTAAAACCCCAAATGCTTGGGAGCAAAACTAAGGTGAGACTTTAAATTGAACGAGCTTGTAAAACCTCTTTAAAAGATATGTGAAAGAGAATTCCGAACGTTCTAAAACAGACTGGTTTGAAAAAGTGGTTTGCACACATGTATAGCATAAAGTAAATCGTGGCTATATTTGATGTGGAGCTGTAAGTTTTAGTGTTGGGATAATCACTTTCCAGGTCAATTATGATTCCGTCTCACCGGGGGAACCATCGTCCCTTCACTATCATCTCTCGGGGTTTTTTCTCTACTATGCCTGTGGGGCATGTCATCAAGAAAGTCCGGAGTGCTTAAGTTCGAAAGGTCAGGACACCCAAGATGATAAGGAAACATACGCCACGGCCAGTGATGATCCGACAACACCCCACTTTTCGGAAAACTCGGGGAAGTATTGTATGGGAACGGGTCTCTCGTCACCTGCACGGTCAAGTGTGTCTAAAGTCCAAATTATTCACTGACTACGTTGTGCCATGTGTGGGTATCCGGTAAATACGGGATCCTCTATGGACGTATAGCGTGACATTGGGCTTTAGAGACACTCGTGGTGCAGGTGAATAATGGAGAACTGAGCCCATACAATCTTCAGGGTAAGGCAGAAGGACGGTCAGACAGGCGGCATACAAAGGGGTGACTCCCATAAACCCGTCTTAGACACGGATCAGGTAGCTGGACACTGAAAGCTCAGAGTCACTATATGCTGGCTTTGACTCGGATAAAGGAGGATATTTTTGGATCACGAGCCCGAGGTGTTGATCGGAGATCGTACCGCCTCGTGGGTTTGTTCACTGAGAGAGTGACCCTAGCTCATGGGGAATCAACCGTGGACCGGTCGGGATCCCGTGACATCGTGGGTAAATCGGGTGACACAGAGGAATGCATGTCCTAAGCTACCCACCCATGCACCCCACAATCGCAATATAAATATGAAAGCAGCAAATGAACAAAATGAAGTTAGCACCAACCTATGTACTAAGTGTTTTATCTTGAGATTAGTGATTCCAAATTGGTTATTTATTAACCTAAAGGGAAGTTAGCTTCATTTAGTCCTAAGTGTCTCTTTCTAATCGTGAGCTAATCATTAACCCAATTGTTGTCCTGTTTGTTGAGGATCTAACAAATCCTATCTGTCCTCATCAGATACACACTCAAAGTGTGGAATAGAATAATCCTAAAGGCTTGAATGAATCTCTTGAAGGTTTCGAAAGAAGTAGGGAAATCCTGACAATTTTGAATGGAGTTCAGTCTTCCTTGAGTTTGAGAAAAACTTACTCAAGTTGTCCCCAGCAGAGTCGCCATTCTATGGAGGGTGATTTTCGGTGAGGGGGGGTCGGTATGAGGGGGGTCTATGCAAATATGATCTAACTAAAAAGTCGAGATCCTAAAATGCCATTCTGTGGAGGGTGAAAACCCGTTACTCTGGCATCCCTCAAATACCTACTAAAATCGTCCGTCTTTCCCAGAAAGCACAAAGGGGAGTGCAAGTGTGCACTACACCCGCTCTCGATGGGCTCCACGCGGACTTATGCCATAAGGGCGGAAATTGACTAGAGTCGCCACCTAGTTTGACCTAAGGAACTAGGAAGGGAGGAGAAGGGTTCTAAGAACCGTTAATTGACTCTGAGATTATTGCCTATGGATAGGACTTATCTGGTCATGTCAGAGATTCTGTGTGGGTTCGCACTGGGTTACACCCCTTAGAAGTGGCAACGACCACAACTTCGGATTGGTGCCCGAGGAAACCTCGGTCTCCAATTGTCGGGATTGTCTTCTTTCAAAACCTTTTTAGAGAGATTCGTTTAAAGCCAAAGGATAGGATTGAGACAGGAGGATAGAAAACGAGTGGATGAGGCGAGCTTTTCTGCCAATCCAGCACTAAGAAGAAGAATTGATGAATTCGTATAAGTATAGAATGAAAGATTGAGGAAAAGTCTGAGGTTGAGTGAATAGACAAGACTTGGAGTCTGATGGTTTGAAGTTTGTGGGAACCGAAGAAGGTTTAAATGCTTTGAGAGATATGAGAGCCACCGTAGAGGGGGAAGGGGGTTTTTTGTTTGGAATGGGGTCGCACCCTAGATGGGCTGCCTACGTACTCAACTCCCTGTTGAGATCAGACCTTACGTAGTTCAGGGTCTTTAAGATGGTTGGGCTTTTTGAGGTGATCGAGGGTTAGAAGTGATTGTTTGGAGGGGAGACAGCCGAGTGCCAAAGGGTATTCTGATTGATGTGGGGTCGCACCCTGTGTGGGTTGCCTACGTACTCAACTCCCTGTTGAGATCAGACCTTACGTAGTTCAGAGTTTTAGTTTTGGAGATTTTTTGAGATGTTTGAAGTTTTAGGAAGTTTTGGGTTTGAGACGTTAGTCTGTGAGACGCTCGGGTCTACGAGACATTTGAAATCTTAAAATGGGGGAGAGGTTGAGATGTTTGAGTCTGTGTGGCACTTGGGCCTATGAGACTTTTGGGGTATTCGAATGGTGGAAAGAATGAGATATCGAAGTCTGTGAGACGCTCGGGTCTATGAGACGTTTGAAACCTTGAGATGTCGAAGTCTGTGAGACGCTCGGTCTGTGAGACGCTCGGGTCTGTGAGACGCTCAAGTCTGTGAGACATTCGAATCATTGGATGACAAAGTCTGTGAGACGCTCAGGTCTGTGAGACATTCGAATGTGTGTGAGTAATTGGATTTTGAAGGATGATCTGAGTCCATGAGATATTCGAAGTTTGAGGTTTTTGAGACTTTGATGTTTCTGAAGTTTGGAATTATTTGGGATTTGAAATGAATTTTTGCATTGAATCGGATTGAAAAGGGATTGGAATTGAATTGAAATTGGAGTGAATTTGAATTGGAGTTAAATTGAAATTGAGTTAAATGAATTGAAATTAAACAAATTTTGAGTTGAATTGGAATTGAATGAATTTTTATTAAATTGGAAATGAAAGAATTTGATTGAATTTGAATTGAATTGGAATCAAATGAATTTGAATCGAATTTGAATCAAATTGGAATTGAATGAATTTGAATCGAATTGGAATTAAATGAATTTTGAATCGAATTGGAATTAAATGAATTTTGAATCGAATGAATTGGGATTCGAATGAATTTTGATTTGAATTGGGATTGAATTGGGTATGAGATTGAATTGGAGTTGAAATGAAATTGGATTGATTTTTGATTGGAAGTGGAATTGAAATCGGATTGGAATTGAAATTGAATTGAAATTAGAATTGAATCTGAACGAATTTAGAATGGAATTGAATTGAAATTGAATTGGTTTTGGAATAAAATTGAATTGGAATTGAATGAATTGGGTTTGAATTTAATTTAGGTTGGGTCAATGTCAAAGTTCATGTTGGTCAAAGTTGGACCAGGTCAAGGTTGGGTCAAGGTCAAAATTCAAGTTGGTCAAAGTTCAGATTGGTCAAAGTTGGACCTAGTCAACCTGGGTCAAGGTCAAAGTTGGAATGGGTTTTGCGGAGTTGGGTTGGGTTTTGTGGAGTTGGGTCATATTGGGCTTTTGGACCAAGTGGGCTTTTGTGTCGAAGTGGGCTTTTGGGCCGAAGTGGGCTTTTGGGTTTGGTTTAGAATTTAGGCCTTGGAATTGGATTTTGGGCTGAATTGGTGTTTGGGCCCGAAGTGGGCTTTTAGACCAAATGGGCTTTTGAGCCTGATGGGCCTTATTTGAGATTGGGCTGAAAATTAGGTCTTATGCTTGATTTGGATCTTTGGGCCTGATTTAGGCTTTATTGATTTGTGGGCTAAAGGGGTTTTTGAACCAGATTGGAATTGAATTTGCCTTTTGATTTGAGTTTATTCTTTTTTTTCTTTTTTTGGCAAAGTTTTTTAATGAAATTAAGGGATGGTTTGGGATGGGCTTTACAAGTGTGGAAGGTATTGTTCCCCACAAAGCAAATCAGAAATGAGCTAGTTGTGGGGTACCTTCGAAGGCTTAAACGGTTTTCAAAATTTTGGATGGTATTGCTCCCCACAAAGCAAATCAGAAATAAGCTAGTTGTGGGGTACCTTCCAAGACTTTGATCAAAAGAAAAAGGGGTGACCTAGAAGGCTATGCTATGGCTACATGTAATGCTGATTGAACAATCGAAGCGGGAAACGACGAAAGCGAAACAGATGCCAAGCATAACAACCATACGAAATTTGTAGTACACATGTTAAAACATCAATGAGAGTGGCAGGATGAAACAAATTTTTACAATTTAACAGATTGGACTCAAGTGAATCTATTTCTCAAACTGAATCTATGCGCAAAGAGCGAACATAACAATCCTAGACACGTCAAAACAATGAGAGTAGCATAATAAAACAAGGTTTAGCAATTAGATGAATTGGTCCCAAGTGAAGATCAAACTAGGATCATGCTTTGAATCAATTTCTCATATCGAATCTATGCACATGGAGCAAACAACGATGCTAGAAATGTAAACATGTTGTTGGTCATGGTCAAGGAGAAATATAAGTGATAGAAAACCAACCTACGGGGTGGCCTGCCCCCGGTTTATCATCCAATCAAGCATATGAGGAAAATCCCAGCTAAATCGAGTGGTCAAATGCCCCTAACTCCGTCCGAGTCAAGCAAGTACAGGCCCAAGTCACGTAAGCACAATTTGTCTCGAGTCAGTTGTATGTACCTCAGCCAAATCATTATGTAAAAGTAAGTAGTAAATTGAGTTAAACAACCAACATAAATGGGTAATACACGTATTGATCACTACATTAGGATCTAAACGAAATTCCATACACAAAGCGACAATAGAGGTATGATTCAAACCAAGAGTGAAGGCGCACATCGTAAATCAAAAAGGGATCAACATCATCAAATGATTCTAGCCTAAAATATGCCAGTCATGCAAATTTACTTTGTCATGGATGGAGTCAACCGAAAGTAGAACGATGAACAAAATCAATAAAATAGGTCTTGCAACAATAAATAAACTATGAAAACAGGCTCTTCTAAACCGGGACCAACTCTATACATCTAAACAAAAATCCCGTATACACAAGCAACATGAGTCTCCAGTATAAAAATGTCAAATACAACAATCTGTGGGAAAGAGCATAGTTAGACATCAAATAATGATTAATTGGTTAGTTCGAATGAGCCCTCACGGGCAAGCACCCTTCAAGGATCTGGATTTAGATTCAACAAGAAAACCCTCGTAAAAAAAATGATTCAAAGAAAAATATGAGTTCAACATTACCGAGCCCCAAATTAGTGCACCCGTGAATTAATTTGACTGAGTTTGGTCTCGAAACACCACCACGGGGAGAAATTATTCCAAAGCTCGAATGGGCCTTCACTGTCGGTGAATCGGAGAATGAGGCATTGCAAAACCCGTGAATGCACATCAAATCTCCAGCAGAGCAGAATTTGAAAATCCTCATTAAACGAGAAGGGAAAATAGGATTAGCATTGGTGCTGGATGGGGAAATAGAGTAGTTCCTGCAATGATTAAGAGAGAACCACAGAGAGACAAAACAGAGAGATTATGGTTAAATAAAAACCAACCAACGAAAGGCCTGAATACCGAAACAACATGCGCGCCTGTGCTGGGATTTTGGTCTTGGGTCTAGCACTATTTTCCCTGAGAATTGTCCTGGTTTCCTATGATGCACGAGGCCATACATTCATTCAACCGAAGTCAGGAGAAACCGGTGGAGGCTAGAATACTTCTCTCACGAGAATGAAGTGGCGGAGCATCTATGTTCCCTGTTCGCAAGCGTCGGCGAGGACAACATCAGAGAAGGATGTATCTCCTTGTTCGCCACCACCGTGAAGAAAATAACCGAGGAGCAGGTATATCTCTGCTCGCTTTCTTTATTGAAGAGAATGACAGAGATGAGGCTACCCAGTTGAGTTGCAGATACCGTGAAGAAGAGTATGAAGTACAGGACTACAATGTTCCTTGTCCGCATGAGTAGAGAGGATGGAAGAGGGTGCAGAGTACTTTGTTTGCCGGCTGAGGTTTCAAGAAATATCGTAAATGAAGACAGTGGATGGGGTAGAACACGTAGAGTCTTTGTTCGACAAAAATGATGAAGAGAATGAACAACGAGAGCATGGGTGTTCTTGTTTTGCCAGTTTAGGTGCCAATAACCGAGAGGAAGAGAATGGAGGAAGCTAGTTTTATTTACGCTCCATGCCAGTTGCTTTGCAAATTTACAGAAATTGTTGAGAATGAATGGAGGGCTGAGCATATTGTTCTTTATTCTCCAGTTTGTTTGGTAAAACCACGACGTGAAGAAAAAAAAATGAAGAGCATCTGTGTTGCTGGTTCGACGGTTTGAGTTGCAAATTAATCAGAGTGAAGAGAATGAAGTGCAGAGCGTGTAATTATGCTTGTTCCGCCAGTTTGAGTTTGCAAATTTCGTGAAGAAAAGCATGGAAAAGGAGGAAGGTGCAGAGCCTTTGTTTACCAGCAACGTGGAGAAGTTGAATAAGGTTGGAGATGATGCTCCTTGTCGTTAGTTAAAGTGAAAGAGGAAGAAGCAGAGTTTGGATTCCTCGCCAGCATCGTGAGGATAATGAAGAGAGGTGGAGCTTTTGCTCCTTGTTCGCCTGCTAGGTTGAAGAGAAGAACGGAGACAGAGATTGTATTATATGCTCCTTGTTTGTCAGGTGCCGAGAAGGAAGAAGCAGCTCGTTCGCCGGAGATATTGCAAGATTAACGTCGGTGTGAAAGAGCAGAGAGCATGTTGAAAACGATTTTTTTTTGTCGGGAACTTCAAAACTTTGGGATCTGGGTTGATGGCTACAGTTGGGAAACGATGTCCGCTGAAAGGGTTTTTTAGCTTGTTTTTATAAGCACTGTGGCGGTTGGTGGCAATAGGCTAGGGTTTATTTGAGGTCATGAATCGGTTGAAACGGATGGGTAGCCCAACTTAGTTTAATGAAACATGAAGAAAGAAGAAATAAAACAAAGAAAAAGCTACCCAAGCCCATGTTCGTATTGGAACTGTAGACCTGGAGTTTCTCCCACACCTAAACTACCGACCAGGCTATGCTAGAAGCTGATACAAACATGTGAAAGTAATACAAGATATAACCCAATTTGAATAAACTTCATCAATGGAAATGCAGCAATGAGAATGAATTGTTTTCCAAAAAAAAAAATGAAATTATAAAAAGGGCGTACAAATAATAATAGTAACAATACGTACATAAAAATGATGAAAATAATTGTAAAATAATAATGAAAAAAAGTACCAATAAATAAAATATGAGTAAAAGTATCAATGAAATGAAATGAGATAAAATAACCGGTAACGAAATAGCGTTAACAAAACGAATAGGCAAATAAATAAGCGAATAAAACCAAGCTCACTAACATGAAATAAATCAAATGTAAAATGGTAAAATAAGAAAATAACAACAAGGGATGGGTTTGAAAATGGATGTTTTGAAAATTGATTTAGAAAATTTGTCATAAAATGACAGTTTTGTTTTGGTATGTACTAAGTTTTGAAAAGAAAGGCGATGACCCTCGTATTTTATTTATTTTTCTGCATTTTGCCTTATAGGGTGAGAATTTTGGTGTCTACAATGTGCGCAAGCCAAGTGGTGTCTACCCCCCTTAAAAGGGTTTGACCACGAACCCGTACAAGTAACACAGCTACTACTCGAAGAGTGCTGGGTACTTCGCTCTCATGGAGTCCTCTAACTCCCATGTGGCCTCCTCCACCTCATGGTTCGACCAGAGAACCTTGACCATGCTAACGGTCTTGTTCCTAGTCTGTCTCGTCTTCGTATCGAGAATGCGGAGTGGTACTTCCTCATATCGTAGAGCAGGGTCCAACTCTAAAGTCTCTGGCTGCAAAACGTGCGATGGGTGGGGCACATACCTCTTCAACTGTGAAACGTGGAAAACGTCGTGCACCCTCCCGAGCTCTGCTGGTAAATCTAGTCTGTAGGCTAATGGGCCCACTTGCTCCCTAATCGCATAAGGTCCAACATACTTTGGGCTCAACTTGCCCTTCTGTCCAAACCGGAATATCCCCTTCATGGGTGACACTCTAAGGAATACCATATCATCGGTAGTGAACTCAATGTCCCTCCTTCTGGTGTCTGCATAAGATTTCTGCCGGTCCTGAGCTGCCTTCATATTCTTGCGAATCTGTAGAACATCCTCCTTAATCTACTCTAGGTACTCTGGTCCTAGGAGCGTAGTCTCGCTGGTCTCATCCCAGCATAAAGGAGTCCTACACGGTCTACCATAAAGTGCCTGAAATGGTGGCATCTGTATCGAGGAGTGGTAGCTGTTGTTGTAGGCGAACTCTATCAGATGTAGTCGCTCTAACCAACTCCCCTGAAAATCTAAGGCACATGCTCTCAGCATGTCCTCCAGTGTCTGGATGGTCCTCTCACTCTGACCGTCGGTCTGTCGATGGAACGCCGTACTAAGCTTCAACTTTGTACCCAGGCTTCCTGAACCTGTCCCCAGAATCTGGACAAAAATCGAGGGTCCCTATCAGAAACAATAGTCTTTGGCACACCATGGTGCCGGATCACCTCCTTCTGGAACAAGTCCGCTAACTTCGGGACGTTCCAGGTATCCCTCATCGCAATAAACTTTGCCACCTTCGTCAGACGGTCCACTATGACCCAAATCGTGTTCAGTCCTCCCTTAGTCGGTGGGAGACCGACAATGAAATCCATCGAAATGTCCTCGAACTTCCAACAAGGAATAGGCATAGACTGCACTAAACCTCCGGGTCTCCTATGCTCAAACTTAACCTTCTGACAGGTCAAGCATCTAGCCACATACTCAGCTACATCCTTCTTCATCCCGCTCCACCAGAAATGAACCTTCAAATCCTTGTACATCTTCGACGAACCAGGGTGGACGGATAAGGACGAGCAATGAGCCTCCTGGAGTATCTTCTCCTTCAGATCAGGAGACGACTCCGGAATACACAAACGGCCCTTCAGTCGAATCATGCCATCATCGCACAGTTCGAAGTCATATTTTAGCCTCTCAAAACAACCATATATCATTTTCTGCCTGATACTTTGCATATAGTGATCGCTCTCCTGTGCAGCTCGTATCTCATCAATCATACTGCTGTTTGCTAATAATGTGAACAATGAATGAGCTCTGCGGCTCAGGGCATCAGCTACCACATTCGCCTTGCCCTCTTTGTACCTCAGGTCTATATCGTAGTCCTTCAAGAACTCGACCCATCTTCTCTGTCGCATGTTCAGCTCCTTCTGCGAGAAGAGATGCTGTAGACTCTTGTGATCAGAGTAGATAGTGACTGTCACACCATACAAATAATGTCGCCAGATCTTCAAAGCGAAGACTACTGCGCCTAACTCAAGGTCATGTGTGGGGTAATTCACCTCATGCTTCTTCAGCTGTCGGGATGCGTAAGCAACTACCTTCCCGTGCTGCATAAGCACACAGCCTAGACCGGTTCCAGAGGCATCACAGTATACCTCGAACCCATCAGTGCCCTCAGGGATAGTAAGAACGGGCGCTGATGTCAGGAGATCCTTCAGCGTCTGAAAGGACTGCTCACACTCTGCAGACCATAAGAACTGGGATTCCTTCTTCATTAGATTAGTCATTGGTTTGGCTTCCTTGGAGAAGTCCTTCACAAATCTTCGATAATACCCTGCCAAACCCAGGAAGCTACGGACGTCTGTGGCTGTCTTCGGCCTTGGCCAACTCTTCACTGCCTCAATCTTAGCAGGATCTACAGATATGCCGCTAGCTGATATAATGTGTCCTAGAAATGACACGCTGTCTAACCAGAACTCACACTTAGAGAGTTTGGCATACAGTTGGTTCACTCTCATAATATTCAACACCTGTCTCAAATGGAACTCATGATCTTCCTTGGTTTTGAATAGATCAGAATATCGTCGATGAAGACTACAACTGAACTATCAAGATGCTCTCTAAAAAGTCGGTTCATCAAGTCCATGAATATGGCTGGCGCATTCGTCAGTCCGAATGGCATAACGGTGAACTCATAGTGTCCATACCGTGTCCTGAAAGCTGTCTTCTCAATGTCACCCTCTGCAATCCTAATTTGATGGTAGCCAGATCTGAGGTCTATCTTCGAGAACACACTGGCTCCTCTCAGCTAATCAAACAAATCATCTATCCGTGGTAATGGGTACTTGTTCTTGACTGTAACCGCATTAAGCTCGCGGTAGTCGATGCAGAGTCGCATACTGCCGTCCTTCTTCTTGACGAACAGCACTGGAGCACCCCAAGGAGAAACACTAGGTCGAATGAATCCCTTGTCGAGGAGGTCCTCCAGTTGTAACTTCAGCTCCCTCATCTCAGCCGGTGCCATACGGTAGGGTGCCTTAGCAATGGGGCCCGTACCTGGCAACAATCGACGACGAACTCAACCTCGCGCACAGGTGGCATGCCTGGCAGCTCATCAGGAAATAGTCGGGAAAATCTACCACGACTGGAATGTCTACGTCCGTCACGTCGCTCTGTCTCGTGTCCTATACATAACAGAGGAAGGCTTGTCGGCCCTTCCTAACATCCTTCATTAGGGACAATGCTGACACGATCTTGACAGTCGGCTCTCTCCTCACACTGCGGTATGACACTGTCCTGCCGCTCGGCCCCTTCAGCAATAGTCGATGCTCTGCACAATGAAGGCGGCCCCTATGTTTCTGTAGCCAATCCATGCCCACTATGATGTCAAAACCCAAGTTTCTGAACTCGATCAGGTCAATGGGAAAGGTCTCAGTCATAATGCTGATCTCTAACCCTGTATACTGTCTAGTGCAACCTACTTTCTCCTTCGAAGGAAGGGTGACTGAAAAGTCTGAAAGCGGTTCGGGGGTGGCCCCAGCTTCTTAGCAAACGTCGAGGAAATAAAAGATGCGAAGCCCCTGAATCGAACAATACGGAAGCACTAACACCATCAATAGGAAAGGTACCTGAGATTATCTCTCGTATTAGCATCGAGTCCCATAAATCACTAATTTACTGTTGTTCGTAATTGTCATACCTGTGATGACATTACCAGACTCCTTGGCTTGCGCCATGTCTAAGATGCAGATGGTACCCTCCTTTCCCTTACTATAGCCTAAAGTTATGAATTATCGGTATCAACAAAACTGAACACAAACACTTGAAAGCAGGAAACTCTTATTTCATTCATCCAACTGTATTTTACAAGGTTACACACTTAACTACTGCTATTACATCAATACTGTCGAAAAGTTAAATTTAAACGGCCAGGTCGGATGTGGGTATCATTCACTAGAGCTGGTGGTGCGGTATTGAGCTTAATGCTCTTAATACCATGATATACAAGCCTCGACTCTCCACCAAATATCAACACCCCCAGACTTGAGGATGATCTTGATTGCTAGATCCATCCTCTTCTGGTCTCCATAAATAAACTCAGCATCATCGCCGATGGAAAATGATACAACTGGTATTCCTCTGGTGATGGACTCGGTCATCTCATCACGGTCCTGGTGCATTCCAAGCTTCCCTCCCTGTTCATAGTAATTGATGATGCAAACGTCAGGTGTCATGTCGGGTAATGGATAAGTCTCACAGTCTTGAGCAATATTCATTGCGTCTCTCACCAAGGTAAGGAAACTCTCAGGTATCCTAGGTATAGATATGTCACCTACTACCCTCACCTCTCGATAAACCCTAGCTTGTGGATCCCAATCTTTTCCTAAGCACATCATGTGCAGTTTCATTCTAGAACCACTAGTAAATACAGGGGTATAAAAACCTCCTATGCCCTTACCCAAAGCTCTACACTCATTTACTATGGTGATTTGTTCATCTAGGGTTAGGAACTCTCTGAGAAGTATCATGCCCGGCCTGACTACATGACACAACTCACTAGGGTACTCTCGTCTTTCTTCCACGGGTCTAGGCGTCTTTGTCTTGTAAGAGTGGGATAGCAGATATCGAAGTCTCCTAAGAGGTAAAAGGTTTCCTAGGTAAGTTGTCCATCTAAAGCGGTAACTTAAACACACATCCATGCTAGGGTAAAGCGTGTAACAAGTAGTCATGCTTTCATACAATGGTTAAGGTTTCAAATGCTAACCTTCACCGCGCTGGGTGCTAGTGCCAGCGCCTGAAGCTCCCGCTGCATTCAGCATACGGTTGCCCGGCGGGTTCCTCTGGCCCTGGTTCTGCTGCTGCGGCTGCTGCTGCTGCTGCCTCTCTGGGCTTGGGGCGCCGGCCCCCTCTGGCCACCTCGGGCTCCACCTCCTCCAGTAGGTGCGCCCTGAGTCCCCTTCGGTGGGCGGTACGCTCGGCTATCAGGATTATTGAAGCACTCATACGACCTGTGGCCCTTCTTCCCACAGTGGTGGCAGTCCACCGCTTGCCCGGTGCAGTCGACACCCGGGTGGTCTTTACCACAGCGCTTGCAGTGAAAGTGGCGCTGGGGTGCAGAACCTATTATCATGTTGCACTCAGGTTAGTACAAGGATGGTAATGGTAGTGTAATACTCAACTTATTCACAAGGTTAGATCGCTTACCCTTAGGGGGTACAGATCTAAGAGGCTGCACGTCGTAGGTAGGCCCGGTCAGCAACGGACCTTGTCTTTACCCTTTTGGCTGGCCTGCTCCTTCTTCTTCTCCCTCCAGGAGAACTTCTTCTTCCTGTGTTCGTCAAAGTGTCAGGAATAGCAGGTATAAAAGCAGGCAGTAAGTAAGTAATTTAAATGGGTTAAATAACTTAAGGTGGTTCTTACTTCCAACCCTTACTGCCTCCGCCTCCAGCCTCAGTCTCTGCCTCTTTCTCTGGGGCCTTACGCTTCTGCCCCTGGCCGTCCTCCCGGCTGTTCACCATCATCTCAGTCCGAGAAGCGGTGTCATAACACTCCTGCAATGTATCAATGAGTTCCCCGAACTGGTAATGAATCAACTAAGTTACGAGGTACAAACTGTCAATTAATTTTACCTGAACCGTAGGGTACAAGGTAGCACCCATAGCAGCCTTAATAGCATACCTCAACCCGCCTCTAAACTTCTCTACTTTCACAGCATCAGAGTAAACAACTCCTGGGACGAAGTCCAAGAGCCCAATAAACAAGGCATAGTACTGATCTACTGTCATATTACCCTGCCTCAGGGCCTCAAACTCCTCCCTCTTCCTCTGCTTCAGATGAGCAGGATAGTATTTCTCTCTCAGTAATTCCACGAAACCAGTCCACCCAAAACCTCTATAGCAAGATAATGCGCCTTCACGGACCTCCACCACGTGCTGGCAGCGTCCTTCAGGTGAAAGGCTGCTATATCAACTCGGTGCTCAGCAGGCACATGTATGGCATCAAACGCCTTCTCGTGCTCAACAATGTATCTCTCGAGAACAGTGGGGTCAGCAACACCATCGTAGGTAGGTACTCGCGTGTCAGCTACGCTCTTCAGCCAATTCGGCTCTCTAGGTGCGGGTATGGGTGGGATTACCGGTGTTGCAGGTGGTGCAGGTGGTGCCCCTATATGGATACCTCCCAACTGGGCTAGCTGAGCGAGGACGGCCGCTACCGTCTCAGCCACGCCCACGGGGTGGGGCCTCCGGAGGTCCTCCTCCAGGCCCGCCGCCTCTTCCACCACCTCCTCTGCCCCTGCCAGCTGATCGTCTTCCGGAAGACATCTGGAGAATTCAAAATCAAGGTCAGCTCTTGGTATAAATACCGTACTTTCCTTACCACAACTTAACTCAATTCATTCACAACTATCTCTTGGTACTGGTGTGTAGATAACCTAGGCTCATGGTACTTAAACTACTATCTCTTGTAATCAGAGCGGTACTCCGCTCTGATACCACTTTTGAAACCCCCTACTAAGTCGGTACCTAATAATCCTATAAATGGCGCGCACAATAATATCTCGCAGCGGTAAATAATAAACTATCGCCCTAATGGTGTCACAGTTATCACTCGCCCATGCGGGTGATAACGATTTACCTGTCAATCAACTTGCGAAACGTATTCCCGCAGTGACCACAAGAGATAGATAGTAGCACCTAAACAACTTAAAGCAAAACTAACATCAACAATTATTACAGACCGTGAGCATCTAAACCAAATACACCTCGGTTACACAACCCGAGTCCAAAATAACCTGAGAATCACACCGTACCAAGTCTAAGCCAACCGTACTATAACAATGGTCACCCTCGCTGCGACCCACCAGCTAATCACCTGAAATAAAGATGGTTTGTGGTATGGAATCAGCCCCTGCTGAGTATGTCATCACATGCCCCGTCATGCCCCCAAAGACCCCTCAATTATTTGGTCGAGAGCATGAGGTTCATTACATGCAATACCGTTTTAATATTTAAGCTGTAAATCAATTAACAGTAATATCCATACAATAACACACCCATCAACACATATATATAACCACAAGTATAACCATTGAACAACCAAGCGAAACAACGAGAATGATAAACAAGTATTAATTCTCGTCCATGGTATAGAAACCAATATTGTTCGCCACTGTATAATTCTCAACCATATTATTTGTTCAGTTATACCTAGTGACAATGTCTCATTAGAACGACATGTCTCTAGTACCCATATATTATGGCGGGTCACCCACGGAAGTAGCCACTCCAACGGTAGAGTCTCCGACCAACGAGCCATTCTAGCTCACGGGAAATTTTCTTGATACTTGCGGACCCGTACGCGGACATCCTGGTATCGTTTTTATGATCACAGCGCGCACCAAGAGCCACATCCTCTTGGCTTTACTTTCCATCTTTAATTAATTATTTATTCCATCGCATCGCATTACCAATTTTTTTACCACAGCAGACTAAGGTCATTAGTCCAATCCGGAGTCTGTAAACTCGGGATCCAGTGTTAGATACGGAGCGGCGTATAGAAAGGCCAATGCTCCGTATAAAAGTCTCGGATAATATGTATATCTTATTATCCTAGTGCTACAACGTTTTCTGACGATCCTTATATTTCATATAAGATAGCACCATAGCCGCTAGTTCGTTTATATATATTGGTTCATATATACGAACCGGTACTGTTAACTCAACAACAGTAATAATGAGCAGCTATAAACATACAGATCATGCATATTAAATTAAATATTCAGACAAACAATCTTATCACAGATCACACAGAAGTCTGAACTGAGGAAGCCCTCAGAGACAATCAGAGACACATAACAACATACCGTTCACCCTGATGTATTACGGTGGAGTATGAATCAGCAAGATCCTATGCTCCTTGTGTAGTCTCTAACGAACTAAACAATACACAATGCTACTGATTAGCATACTGTATAACAACACAATCCTACGGTACCCCGTACCGTCACTAACACCTCCCGGTTAACCCCCCGTTATTAACTATCAATGTTGTCGGGTTTTAGGTTTAACTCGAGATTGGGAAAAGGTGTTATATTACACGCGTAGTCTTGTTTGTATATCAGTATAGTTGTTGTTAAACTTGTTATCGCATGTAACTTAATGTTTGTTTGTACATCATACAGTTTGTTTCATTATTGTATGTGTGATCCTTTGTCATGCACTATGCATCTTACCTTAGTATTTATTTTTCTAAGGTTTGTTCTCTTTTTTTTTATTTCATGTGGTATAATTCATCTGTAAACTATACTCTTAATATCTAGGATCCTTATTATCCCATGAATACTCTTAACTTTAGAATTTCCATATCTAATGTTTATAATTCTTTTCTCCTTAACTATTATCATTTTAATTATGATAATTTATGATTATTGAACCATATCACATTTTCTACACTATTACATATATTTATTTATATGTGTGTATTATGGAACTATTTATTATATGGTAAGTCTCATAATCTATATTCATTCTTTTTAATGAATATCTCTTATATTATAAATGTTATAACTCTTATAACATTAAAACCCATATTATAAATTCCATTTAAAAATGTTATTATTTCGAACAGCACCTATGTTCTAAATATTTATAAAATCCACCTCTTAATTAATATATGTCATCTTATAGTTATATAACATATCTTATGACATTTAAATCATTAAAACAATTATAACCTATAGTTATATTTTGTTTTTAAATACCAAACACGCCTTAGTATTTTCGGTTTTCACTTATAACCATTAAACTTCTATAAACTCACAATTCAATTCCAATTTATAATACATAGTTTTCTAATCCCATTAAAACTATATATTATACATATATCTTTATAAAACCTTATATACCATTCCAAAAATTACCAAACTATACCAAAAGGTTATAAACATTATTCCTAACCTTATACTTCTTTTAATCATCACGGTTTTTATACATTTGTTACCTATTTATAACAATGTCATAAAATACCATATATTATACTTATATAATTCACATGAACTCCAAATTTAACCAAATAAACTTCTAAAAATTTCTAATAACTTAAGGACTTTACTAAACTCCATTTACTACCCTTAATTCTCGGTAATTACATTACCACCCCAAACCTTATAAATCTTTTACAATTTAATAAGTATCTTATTATAAGGTAGTATTTTAATTTCTTAAATTTTCTAAACTTGGTCAAAGTCTCCTATATAGTCAACTTTGACCCCTAATACCAAATGGGAACCAATTTTCGGTAATTACAAATAATGACCTATACTTTTCTATTTTTACAATTTTGACCCAAAACTTTATAAAATGTTATATTTTTATTAAATTCATTTAAAAACCCTAAATTGCTCTAAATTACCCACGGCTTTTCTAATTCCTTAATAGTTACGAATTGGCCCCAATTTAATTATAAGCATAAATAAAACTAAATAAGCTTATAAACTTAAATTAAAATGGCCTAATGACATGGCCTTATTACAACCTTGAACTTGCAAAATAAATTACACAATAAATGTCTCAAAATATGGCATATATATTCGGCCTCTCCATGGTTTAATTATTTTTCCACATAATGTCATAATTTGACCATTATGTTAATTAAATCTCTTAAATGACTAGCTTAATTTATCTTAGCCATTTTTTTTCCATTTTTAGGTCAATATGACCTATATAGTAAGTTCACTCTCGGCCATATATATATATATATATATATGCTTAAAATTACAAAAATCATAAGTTTAAGGTGTTTATACCTTGATTAAGCCTTGTATGCTCTCGGCCACCTCTAGGAAAAATCACCACTTGATTTAGACATGTTTAATACACAAAAACAAGATATGATTACACTCCAAGCATGAGCTTAACCATAAGGAATAATTAATGTAAGATTTAAGGCAAAAATCACCTTAAAAATGCAAGGGAAGTTCTAGGTATTTTCGACCTGAACCAAACACACCACAAGGTGTTAGATCTACCATATTAACATAGGGAATAGTTAGATCTCGAAATCCTTCCTTGTTATTAGGTTTTACCTTGGAAAATGCCTTAAAAGAGAGTATTTCTCTTGGATCTCGGTCACCCTTGCTCCAAATGGCTAACCAACAGATCCCAAATGAAAAGGAGATGAAGATGAGTCTATGACCAAAATTTCACAGCCAACTCGAAGGGAATCAAAAGTTATGAGCTTAAAGCACATTTTTACCTTAAAATGTAGATTTGGACAACCTTGGTCCCTCTACTGGTCTCAACCGAGTTTAGCTCTTGTTATAACCTTAGAACACTGAGAATAAGCCATAGGAATAGATGAGCCACGAATTTTAGGTGTTGGTGGTGAAAGATGAAGAAAAAGAGCTAAAATGACATTAAAACACTTACATTAGGAGCTTAGGAGCTAGACTTGCCTTCCATGGCCAAGAACAAGCTTGGAGAGCTTGAGAGGAAGGAGAGGGCTCGGCTGGGATGAGAGGAATCGGACAAGGAGGAAGGAGAAGATGGGAAAGGTAAGTAAAGTTTGAAAATAATGTAAAAAGTAACATTATTTGAAAAAGTCTTACATTAGGTAGCATTATTGTCAATCAAGGAAATTAAGCAGCCTCCTCTCTTATTGCAGCCGGCCACCATGATTCAAATGAGTCAAATTAATTGACATTGACCATGCTTGGTCAATGTTGACTCATGCGGGCCCCACTTTAGGGTTTTATTAATATTTTAATATTAAATTTGTAAAAATTCGTAAATTTCTGGAATTAAATTCCTAATATGATATAAATGATTATATATCATATTTAAGGATATTTATAATTTTTAAGCCTATTAAAATCAATTTAAAAGGCAATCTCACAAAAACGTGCTTTAAGGAGTTTTAGCGCACATTTTTGTGTCACAGGATGTTCCTGAGCTTAGTTCTCTTTGATAATGGTTTTATTGTGTTCCTTGATTCATTATAATACTTAGGAATCCACTTTGGATCCTACTTGGGGTCATACAACCTTCATGGCGTCTTAAAGCACATTTTTGGCTTTACCGATCTTAAGGCGTGTTTTGCCTTGTTGAGATCTTATAGATTGTTCCCCAATATATTTAGATGTTTAATAATCATCTTAGATCATTAATAGATCATTTAATTATATTTTAAGATTAGGGTATTTCAATTAAACCCTAAGAAAGTATATAACACTTAGGCGTTAAAAACGCACCTAAACTCCTTAAGTCATAAATGAGCGTTGAAGCCCGACCTTAAGCTAAGCAAGTATATAAGCAATAAAACTCAGACCAACTTAACTAAGGATCATATATGACCTTTAAAACACAGGTCCTCAGTTAGAACTGAGTAGAAATGCGAAATGCCCGGGAGTTCCCTTATGGGCCCGAAAGTCCCGGAAATACCTTATAAAATAAAATAAAGCATTACACTTCATTCCAAATGCACATAACACTTTATTAAACTATATGATGAAGTCCTCGTGATAAATTCTCAGTTAAACCAAAGTGCTCGGAAGTTCCCGATGAGGGCCCCATAAAGGCCCGGGAATGCCCCGGAGAGGTGCCGAGGTGGCACGAGCTCCTATATAATTCATTCTTAGAGTTCCTATCATCAATACATCATTCTAAAGAGAGTACTCAAGCTACTTTTTCAAAAATAAGCAAAGTGCTCGGGGGAATTTCTTAACGCTCATTTTTGCTCCGGAAGTGTCCCGGTAGCCCGTAAATTGTGTCTTGAGTTGATATAACTCCATATAACTCAATGTACACACCTTAAAATATTATTATTGACTATAAAAATGTTGATAAACACTTGGAACTCATAGCGACTACTTATTTTCTAGAATATCCTTAAGCACAAAAACGTACCTTCGGGTGTCATAAAACACGTTCTACACAATTACCTTGAAGTTTTTGAGGAGCCACGAGTTGATAATCCTAGAAGGGGATAAATTTACCATCTAAATCGATTAAAGCCAGTGCTAAACACATAGCACAAACAAGGCCGATTTTTAGATCAAAAAGGTACCATAAATCAGCATTTTTACCTTAGAACTTTCATCTTTTACCATAGTATAATGTACCAAATAAATGCTGGAACCTATTACATATATTATTATGATCTTAGTACAATATATTGTGACAGGAATAAAATTAAAATCAGTCCCATTTGGTCTCTATATTAGGCGCCATTTTGGGTATATTTGACTAGGATTGTAGCTTAAAAATGCCTTATGGATGGTGACTCATCTTAGCATGTACCATATGATATTATATCATGAGAAAATCAGTCAAGGAAGGCTCCATTACCGTATGACCTACAAGAAAACACAAGATAATAAGTTAGGAATTAAAATACATAAAGAAATCCTAGATTTACTTTATACATGTGCAAATAAACAAAGAAATCAACTTGTTCTCTAGCACATGTAGCTGCCGATTTATCAAGAAAAAGGGGGATTGATTGCTGTCTATCTAGTCAAATAAAAACAGCCACCTAACATGCATGTTCCTTATCAAAATAAACAAAATCAAGTGTGTCCATACAGCACCTAGATGCCAAAATCAAGCATGGAAAAGAGGCTAATTGCCTTGTAAAATCAAAATAAAATACCTACCAACCTAGGCATGTTCTCATGTCTTTAATTGACAAAAACAGTTTGTCTACCTACAGCCACATTACCGAAAATACAAGAGAAAAGAGAACAACATTAACATGTGTATTCTACTTAGAAAATTAAAAGAAACATACACCTACCTTAGCTCTTGTCCTCTGTTCCAATTGACAAAAGAATTCTCATTATCCTGTCATTCAGCGAAAGCAAGCAGCAATTAGGACATTTTATTGAGCCAATAACCAAATGAATAAACTAAGAAAAGATTAGCCAACTGTAACACCCCTACCATTAGTACAGTGCTTACCGTCCAATCTCCATACATATCAGATACACGCAGCGGAAATATACTTACATACAATGGGTGATACAATGCCGTTAGTCACCCACGTGACTAACAAGGCTACTACCTCTACATACATCGCATGGACCGAATGAGTCTGACAAGGAATCCGGAACTCCATTACTACGCATCTAGAATACATACTCCATTCATCAATCAATTACAACAATACTCCATTCAGTACTTACTCCTCTTCAATCCATACAATACAATATACTTAACCGAGTCTACTAGGATCCTTATACAATTATCATATCCCTTCCAAGTTCATACATACACCCTAAGAGACTACTTACTACCCATTCCTCACTACTACATTACTTTCTAAATACAAAGGGTGTGCTAGTTGATACACCTCTACATTCTACTACTACTATCCAATGTAGTCGCCGGTCTCGTGCCTTGACCACATTCGCTTCGGGTACCTGCACACTAAAAAATGTCCCCCGAAGGGGTCAGCTTTCGCCGAGCATGATAACCGCATACCCCGCGTACTAGTGAGGGTACGCCGACCACTTGGTCGAATACATGCGGTTCATTTATTCACACAACATGCATACATGCTTTCATACTCAACTACATTACTTTCACAAGGCATACATACACACATACATTTCATTACATTCAAGGAACACAATACAATCATCCAATACATACTTACCTTCTTCCGAATACACATACGCATTATATACACAATATACAATACTTGTTAGCTTCATTGGTCCACCCGGGTTAATCGGGTGGAGATTACTCTTTTACTCGTTACTTCATACATACGCATACATACTCATACTCATACTTACTTACGGATCCATACTTACTTACTCTTACTCTTACTCAAGTTAAGTCGTCGGGACCTCCGGCCCTGGGGACTACACCGTCCCACCTCCGGGATTTACTTGACTCACTAATCCGGGATGCTACCCATTTAAGGGATTTGGGCCGCGGACCAGTTTAAGAGTCAGGAATTGCAGCCAACCTCTTGTGACTCCGCATCCTCACGCGTGGCCGAAGCTATATCGGACTTGTACTCATTCCAATTTACTCACTTAAGTTAGGAGTTAGATAGTTAGGAATTAGCACAAGTCAACATCCGAGCCACAATAATACAATACACGTATACACATACATATCCATACAAATACAACACAATATACAATACACTACAAGGTACAATTACACATCATCATCATTCATATATTTCATGAATTATACAAACTATTGTTCAAGACAGATATCGAGAACAATGTAAACAAGCACAAGTAGGTGCAGTTATAGTCCGATTCGTGCATTTATCTTATTAGGTGATCAAATAGGCATACAAATCGGGGTAACCAGATTAGGATACAGGGCATGAAGAAATCATACCTTTTTACCGGAATTTACTTTACCGGGTGTCCCTTGTCCCTTTGGTTCACTCTTGTTCCTCGATCCTTATTCTCGAACCAATGACTACATGTCAAATGATTCAATTAATACTAAGCATTACAATACATGCATAGTTACTACTCCCGTACTTACCCCGTTATCCCGTTATTTCGGTATAACTTAATGTTCTTTATATTCACAACTTTCTTACCTTCTTTACTTTAGCATTAACGCCTTACTCATTCACATATATATGTATGTATATATATGTTATATATATATATATATATATATATGTATGTATTTATATATATGTATATATATATATATATGTATATACATATATATATATATACATATATGTATTTACATATATTTATCTAATTTAAATTAATTTTTTTTTTTTTTATAAAGGCCGACCGACCCACCCTGGGTAGGTCGCCTGGGTAGGTCGGCTGCAGAGAGTACCCGGGTTACAGAATTCGGCCCGACCGACCCAGTCTAGGGTAGGTCGCCTGGGTAGGTCGGCTGCAGAACCCCTTTTAATTATCTACTTGGATTCCAAATTCAGCTCTATTCTCACCCAATCTTTTCCTACTCATTCCCACATGTTTACTACATGTTTAAACACTAATTAAATCCTCTAATTCACCTTAGTTCATTCCATCAATTCGTTTCTCAATCCTAAATCAACTTACACAATTTTTCTCACTTCTTCTTCAACACATGCAACAGTTTTTGTTGCTCTCTTGCTACAGATTTTTAAACCAACTTCTACCATCTAATACTTCCTCTACCAATGCCACTCCTAGCATTCTAATTGCATCATCTTACCATCCTACTTCCATCCCATTACCTAGCTCTTCTCCAAATCTGTTTCAAGGTATCAAACTACTCACCATAAGTTCTCCAAATACACTTAATTCCTCCTAGTTTCTCCAATGTGTTTTAACACTTCTTGCTACAGATTTTACACTCTTTTATTCACATGCTACTACTTCCATTCCATAGTTACTAGTCATCTCTATTAACTCCAATACACACCTTGGTTCTCCCTTTCACCAAGTCATCCATAAATGCACATATTCCTACCAACTAAACAGCTCACATTAAAATCTGTTACAAGGACATGCTTCTACCTAGTTTTCGAGTTTCTTAATTGTTCTAGTTCTAGGTAAATTTTGACATAACCTCCCCTAAAATCTTGCATTCTCACCACATCATTTACTCACATTTTGCTACCCAATTCACCTGTTTTCAACAATCATAAATATACAAAGCTCCCATACACAAATACCAACATTAAGCACTCTTAAAAATTCCTGCACATATACATACATTACCCATGGTTTTCCCAAGCTTTTCCAATGTCTTTTAAAGCTTTAAAACTGTTTGGTTCTCTTACACATTACACTACTACTCATTACCATTTACAATACACATTTTAAACTACTAAAATCTGTTACAACACATACAAAAATTGCACAAGGATGAGTGTAATTACCTTGTTTTCTTACTAGTTCTTCCTCCCTTCTTCTTTCTTCTTTCTTTCCTCTTTCTTTTCCCTTCCTCTCTTCCCACCGGTTATGGAGATTCAATTCTCACAAGCTACGACCCATTCATTATACACATTCTAAATTAAACTAACCCTTAATCAACTTTAAAGCTTTAAGGTAAGTTTTAGGGTTTAGGAATTGACATTACCTTGCAAGTGAGTAGATGGAGTTTATAATAGCACAAGAGCAATATTTTTACTCCTCCAAGAAGCCAAAAATGGCTGGAAGCAAGGAACAAGAAGTTCAATAACTAGAAATTCCTTATTTGACAAATGAGGGCTAGAAATGTTAGTTTTTCGGATTTCTTTTTACCTTAGACCAACAAGGTGGAGAAGAGGCTTCTAATGGTGGTCTTCTTCTTCAAAACCAAGAACACCCATGGAGATGAAGTTGCTTGTTTTCGGATTTGGAAAAGAGGGAAATGCTCTCCTCGATGAGAGGAAGACAATGGTACAATTTTTGTGATTTTTGGTGGAGATTTGAGTAGTTAACAAGAGGAGAGAAGTGGGTGTTGGTGTGGGTTCATGCAAATCGCCATTAAAGGCTCAAGAGGAAGAAGAAGAAAATAGAGAGGAAGAGGGGGCTGCTGTACGTGAGTGAAGATAGGAAATGAGAGAGTAGGAGAGAGAATGAGATAAAGTAAGTTTACTTTTTGCTTTTTAATTCTTTTGTCTTTTTGCAAATAAGAAGAGATTTAAGAGTGTGAGTGGGGGCATAAATCGGCTGCACCCAGCACCCATTATGGGTTTTAAAATTCTATTTACAATAGTGGACACACTAGTTTGGGTTATTTATGTTTTTACCCCACAACTTCCCGTTTTTGACAGTTTTTACTATTTTCTTGTTTTACTGATTTTATTGGTTCTAAACCTTCACTAATGTTTATTAATGACTATTTAGTTGACCAAAATTGTTAGGAGTCTATTTGACCCGCTTAAAGTCATGTTTTCCCGGTTTCCTCGAAAAACGCGCTTTAAGGTTCGCTTGTGTTTTTAATCCATTTTAAGGATCCATTTTCTTCGGAAGTTGTTCCCATATATTATTTAGGCCTTATTAAGCCTTTAGAATCCATATAATACGCTAACCGAGGTCTCATACCTCCTATGGCTATTTAACGCTTATTTAGCGTTTTTCGCTTTTTAAACGTTTCTTCATTTCTTTTGGATTTATTTTTCCTTTCCAATATTACTTAGGCGTTATTAGGCCCTTAAATACCTATTAGGATAATTTTAATCACTATATTTAAGTTCGAGATATTTCAATCTACCCCCCTTATGAACTTTGTCCTCAAAGTTGTTCAAAGTTATTAGATTACTATACTTACTCATTCATACATGTCTAATACCAAAAGTCATACATTCTTCCTCCTTACAATCCCCAAATCCATTACTCAAGGTCACTACATACCATACCATACAAATGTACAATAGTTATTCCAATTGCATTACCACCGACCATCCGGTTCCTCATTACCAATTTATACATACATACAATGCAAAGCTATTCCCAAGGCAATGCAATAGACATACAATCCCGCAGGCACTCAGGTCATCTACACAGGACTCCTTTATGTCCTGCTGCCCTTGGAATAATACAACATGTTACACCCATCTTCTCCGGTATAAGTTTCTAACAAATCCTTATTCTCATGTCTAAGACAATCTTTTCAATACTACTAGTTAGAAATTTCTAAAACACACGACTCCGAATTCCAATTTATATCCATCACTTCTATCCTATGTGTGATTCTTGTGACCACTTGAGGGGAGCTTCAAGAATCATTCGACCCTGATGTGATCAGCATCAGTGTTGAATTATCTTTCCACCCTAATTTGTGTTCGGTTTCCCTCGATCTGATCAGGATCAAGTTCGACTTCCCACGTCAGTTTCAACAAGCAAATAATTTGGTTGTTTTCATTTTCTATCTTTTACTCTTCTAGTCGTGATTACGAATTCATACATCTCCAAAGGATGGAATCAGTCCATCGATCGTCCTCACTCTACTTCCCAAATGCTTTACTCCGTGGTTCAGTACCTAAATGCTCACTTCATCGACTGTTACTACTTCTATTCACTACTCTCCTTCATCTCAAATATTCTAGCTAAGGACTACAGTACTTATGAAATTAAGTTGTTCTCAATTCACTTCAAATGACGTACTTACGAATACACTACTCATGGCTACATTCCTCTACTACTCTTATCCATTCGTACTACTTCCTTAAGGGTTACAATACTTGTGGAGCTCCGTCCAATACTCATTACTTTTCTTTTATTAATACTCTTACCTGGTGTTACAGGGTAGGTATATCCATCCCATGGTATTTGCATCTCTCGTGCCTAATTACCATAATTACAATATTAATGAATACTTATGTTTATTTAACATAGTATCAATCATCAATTTGGTTCCCATTTGTGCTATGCACATTATGGTTTATGTGTTTTATTCATAAAACTTACATTAAGCGGTTTTCGCTCTACCCCCCTTAAAAGGGATTACGCCCACGTAATCTACCATATTTTATTATTATTAAACTTTGGTTTAATCGGTCTGGGCCAACTGAAGTGTTTAGCTTCACTACCGTATACTATACAATATGTTCTGGTCAAAGGGATCTTAACCATACCAATGGTTTAGTCTTTGCACCAAGAACTTCTATATGAGTTTATTTAACTCATCATTAATTCAGTTCTAGCCTATTAGGCTAGAAGGCATTAATAGCCATTGTATTATACTCACTAGGTATATTGTCTCCTAGCTAGGGCCCACTAGCTTCTGCTGCGCGACCCTGATAGCTTGGGTTACTTACCCTTCGTGTTATCATTAATGTGCTATACATCACCTTCTCATCCGTCTATTATGGGCATAAGGTTTACTAAATAACTGCGGTATTCTTTTACCGTGTTTGAACTCAACGAGTTAAGATTTATAACCAGCTCTCTGGTAATCTACTGCACCTGTTATTCGTGCTTCCACGATTATTCGTTAAGTTCCTCCGACCTATTGTCGGGCGAGGTTAAGTCACTACTTAGTTGTAGTACTTCCTCTGTTGTCAATAGCTTCTGAATTATGCCAGTTCTCCTGGTTCAGTACAAGTGTTCTTTACTTGTATGACCTTGCATTGATATGGGTCGGTCCTAGTGACTTTCTTAAGTCTCCTTCCGCCTTTTATTCCATTGGAATTCACATCTGTGACTGTTAGTGTGTGTTACACTCTTCGTGCTTCTTTGGCCTTAGGCCGCACGGTTTGTTGCTAAGCTTGCTTAACTGGCTTATGCCGTGTTTGTGGTGAAAGGAAGGATTTACTAGGGTTTACATTCTCCATATCCCTAACCATCTCATTAGATCATTAGCTGAACAAGTGCAATGCCAAAACACTCAGTCATACAGAGTGCAGAGGCGTAAACGCTTGACAGTAAGTCACTTATGTGATAGGAAAGAATATTTCTGTGTGTCATCTCATACTTATACTCCATGTCATTGCTTAACTACTTCCTCATAGCGGTCGCTTGTTGCGCACCGTATTCTTACTCATTGTACAACATTGTTTTTACTGTTTCTGTTACTGTGGTAGTTCTCCTTACTTATTGCTATTGTCATTGGCACCATTTCCTTATGGTGTAAATACACTAGGAGTTTCCTGTGTTCGTGTGTATGACGGTCGTCGTAGCATACCGCAATCTTATCATCTTCCCATGTGGAGATGTCTTATTCCACTTAGGTTTTATGTGTAGGTTAACTTACCTCACATTCTATCATCATTTGTGATACACTTTACCAAGTATCTTGGTTGACCAAGGATGAGATAACTCATCGGGTCATAAGCTCTCTTGAGCGTTAGTCATTCATGGTGTTCAATGTGTGTTCACATTAATTGCTTTGATAATTATTGCCTTTCAGTGCTGAGCATTGGTTTAGGCTCTGGCTGTGTAGTTTTGCTTGTATGTATATTACCAGGACACCATGAAACTTCAAGGGTTTTCTGGTTCCGTTCTCCAATTGGAGGGTGTTCTATCACTGACAAGTGAAGGTTCTTGTTGAGGGGTTTGTCTCCACTCATAGGTCTAATGACAAGGTTTGCTATGTTGGTGTTTACACAATGGTTCACCACATGCTTGAGTACATATGGAGTATGCTTACTCCTTTAAGTCATAATGGTTTGGAAATCTGATTTCCTTATTCCATCACCCCTTGGCAATATCTATTGCGTGGTTTATTGTTATAGTAAGTGGAAGCCTTTTCTAAGGGTTCACATCATCACCACATTGGTGGTCCTCGGTTAACGAGGGGTACCTTCCCTTGGGTTTCTCGTAGTGTCCAAGTGTGGACTAGGCCAATGTTGGTATCATCATGATTCTTATGCCTCTGTACTACCATTGCTACAGAAGGCATGGCGGTAATTAAAAGCTTGTCAACTGTATACTAGACTGATGCTCTAGGGACAGTGACACTGAGGTAGTCATTACTTCAAGCCACTCTTGATGTTGAGTTTAAATTAGGCGGTTCAGTTGTCGATTTATTGTCGCCTGAAGCAATATCTCTTGCGAGTCTTGTTATTAAATGGTGTGGGTTTTGCAACCGTTTAAGTTTACACAACGTAGTTGGTTTGTGGCTTTTGAGCCTTATTGCTGCAAGCTATGCTCTTTGCAAGCTGCTTATACATGCTCCACTCCTTGTATACCATCATAGGTTGGAGATATTATTGGGCTCCATGGTAAGTCGTGGCATCACGCTTCCGTTCATAGGAGACTCTCAGGCAATCTGTTGCGGATCAGTGCCTTTTTAGTCTAGGGTATTTCCTGTTAAGTGAAATCCCTTCGGTGTCCTAACCGAATGTTCCTTCTAGCTCATGTGCTCTTATCATGACGCTTGTTCAACTGCTGTTATCTCAGACACCCTTCAAGGATTGCTCCTAGTGCTGTTAGTTGTGCCGTTACATCCGGCTAATGTTTACGATATGTTGTGTCTACTATACCGCCTTGTGGTATTGTATTTGAGTTATTCCCTTTTTGAGTTATCATGTCTCCCGTTCTTGGGTAGACTGTTTATACTTTCTCCTAGTGTTCTTGACTAGGTTTAAATCCTCTTCAATGATGGGTTATACTTCGTGTAATCTTGGGTTGCTCTTGAGAATTCCGCCCCGTTTGTTGAGCATTGTTAGGGTCACGTTAGGCATTCGCCTTACTGTGTTTAGGCTGGGTATTCCATCCAGCTGTCAGGTAGTTGCTTGGATTATTTGAGACATATCCAATGTCTATACTTACTAGCATGTGCTCTTTGCACTTCCTAGTTCTTATCCCTCATCTTCAGATGGATTCTCTGAGTTCCTTTATGCTTGATCCTCTGAGGTGTCCAGCTGTCCTGGGTTGAACTTACTGATGGTCCGTAGAACGGAGTTGACTACTTCCCGTGTGTCGTACACTACATGTATACATACGTGGGGTACCATGTTGATACGTTACCACTTACCCAACTATATGCCGGCCCACAAGCTCCTTCGGAGTGCGGTTGTCCCACATCCCGTAACGGGTATACTCGTAGTGTTCGTCACACGCCTAGGTGAAGTATTCTGTTGCCACTCCTCTTGTATCATCCTGTGATACTCACCATAATGTTGTTGATCTGGTTTTGAAATCCAAGGTTTTTAAAAGAGGGTTGTGGTTTTGAAAGAAAATGTTGGGTTTTAAAACAATGGTTCGGTGTTAAAAGGAATCTCCCATGGCATAGCCATGTTTGAGGTCTTGCCCAAGTCTAGCTTCTCGCTGACTGGTATGTACTAAGTACAGCGGTCGGGCCGTTGGGCCTTTCCAAGGTTCCATACGTCTGGTTGTTAGGATGTGTGATCCTGTGGTTGTTTCGTTACAGTCACCGTACATTACTATGTACTTGTGACGTGTTAGTGTCCCTTTACATATTCATGTTGTTACTGCACTTGCCGTGGCAAGTGCGCGGTACTGGTGGTTTTTGGATAATCCTATACCAATCTTGGTATGGTTTCTGCTTGTATTTGATAGTCTTGTTGACTCTTCCCTTGATCTTGTTGATCTATAGTTGGTATACTCGATCCTTTAGGTAGATTCTTGGTGGTCTAGACATGGCTGTCGTAGATCAGGGTAATTCTCCAATCCTTGGAGATTCCCCTTTGATTTGGTTGTGTCTTCCTTGTTGCTCGTTCCCACACGTTTGTCGTGGTTCCTGAGCCAGAGTGGTTTTAGGCACTACGGTTGTAGTTGCACCAGCTTATAGCTCGTGAATGTTCTTGTAGTTGTCTGAGCTATGTTGCCAGGTTTGTAACCTATTTGGCGTTGTAGTTTTGGAGTCACTCACTCCCGACTATGTCCTTAGCCAGATAGTACACCGTTGGTGGTGTTGCTTGGCTATTACTGTTGTCCCGCAGACTTGTGTCTCGGGTTCCCTTACTGCTCCCTTTCCATTTCGTTGCACGGTTAGTGCTCCTTTCCTGCTGCTGGTTGGTTAGCTAGGTTTTGCGACTGCTAAGCATGTCGCCCCATGCTGTTGTAAGTTGTAGCCTCCTTGTGGTTGGAGTGCTTATTCTACCGCTATTAAGAGCGGGCGTTGTTGTTCAACCGGGATCCATTTCCGGGGCTTCCATTTCTTGGACTCTACTACTTGTCAAGTTCTCGTTTACTGTGTGGTTGCTTCACAACTGCCAGATCGGGTTTTTCCCCGTATGAGAGGTCTTTCCTTCTCTCTGGCGTACTTTCCCAAGTTATACAATAGGGTTTGCGGTGGGTGGGACTGGTATTGTAGGTATCCGGTACTCACCGGGAGTTCCTAACTAGCATATCTCTAATGCTAACACTCAGCCCTTAGCCCTAAGCTTCTAATTCCTAACTCGGTATTCCTAAACTCGGTATTTCCAGTCATCAGAGCGATACTTCGCTCTGATACCACTTTTTGTAACACCCCTACCATTAGTACAGTGCTTACCGTCCAATCTCCATACATATCAGATACACGCAGCGGAAATATACTTACATACAATGGGTGATACAATGCCGTTAGTCACCCACGTGACTAACAAGGCTACTACCTCTACATACAGCATCGGTCTGATGGACCGGAATCCCGAGTACTACGCATCTAGAATACATACTCCATTCATCAATCAATTACAACAATACTCCATTCAGTACTTACTCCTCTTCAATCCATACAATACAATATACTTAACCGAGTCTACTAGGATCCTTATACAATTATCATATCCCTTCCAAGTTCATACATACACCCTAAGAGACTACTTACTACCCATTCCTCACTACTACATTACTTTCTAAATACAAGGGTGTGCTAGTTGATACACCTCTACATTCTACTACTACTATCCAATGTAGTCGCCGGTCTCGTGCCTTGACCACATTCGCTTCGGGTACCTGCACACTAAAAAATGTCCCCCGAAGGGGTCAGCTTTCGCCGAGCATGATAACCGCATACCCCGCGTACTAGTGAGGGTACGCCGACCACTTGGTCGAATACATGCGGTTCATTTATTCACACAACATGCATACATGCTTTCATACTCAATACTACATTACTTTCACAAGGCATACATACACACATACATTTCATTACATTCAAGGAACACAATACAATCATCCAATACATACTTACCTTCTTCCGAATACACATACGCATTATATACACAATATACAATACTTGTTAGCTTCATTGGTCCACCCGGGTTAATCGGGTGGAGATTACTCTTTTACTCGTTACTTCATACATACACATACATACTCATACTCATACTTACTTACGGATCCATACTTACTTACTCTTACTCTTACTCAAGTTAAGTCGTCGGGACCTCCGGCCCTGGGGACTACACCGTCCCACCTCCGGGATTTACTTGACTCACTAATCCGGGATGCTACCCATTTAAGGGATTTGGGCCGCGGACCAGTTTAAGAGTCAGGAATTGCAGCCAACCTCTTGTGACTCCGCATCCTCACGCGTGGCCGAAGCTATATCGGACTTGTACTCATTCCAATTTACTCACTTAAGTTAGGAGTTAGATAGTTAGGAATTAGCACAAGTCAACATCCGAGCCACAATAATACAATACACGTATACACATACATATCCATACAAATACAACACAATATACAATACACTACAAGGTACAATTACACATCATCATCATTCATATATTTCATGAATTATACAAACTATTGTTCAAGACAGATATCGAGAACAATGTAAACAAGCACAAGTAGGTGCAGTTATAGTCCGATTCGTGCATTTATCTTATTAGGTGATCAAATAGGCATACAAATCGGGGTAACCAGATTAGGATACAGGGCATGAAGAAATCATACCTTTTTACCGGAATTTACTTTACCGGGTGTTCCCTTGTCCCTTTGGTTCACTCTTGTTCCTCGATCCTTATTCTCGAACCAATGACTACATGTCAAATGATTCAATTAATACTAAGCATTACAATACATGCATAGTTACTACTCCCGTACTTACCCCGTTATCCCGTTATTTCGGTATAACTTAATGTTTTTTATATTCACAACTTCTTACCTTCTTTACTTTAGCATTAACGCCTTACTCATTCACTATATATGTATGTATATATATGTGTATATATATATATATATGTATGTATTTATATGTATATATATGTATATATATATATATATATATATATATTATATATTATATATTACATATGTATTTACATTATATTAATTAAATTTAAATTAATTTTTTTTTTTTTTTAAAGGCCGACCGACCCACCCTGGGTAGGTCGCCTGGGTAGGTCGGCTGCAGAGAGTACCCGGGTTACAGAATTCGGCCCGACCGACCCAGTCTAGGGTAGGTCGCCTGGGTAGGTCGGCTGCAGAACCCCTTTTAATTATCTACTTGGATTCCAAATTCAGCTCTATTCTCACCCAATCTTTTCCTACTCATTCCCACATGTTTACTACATGTTTAAACACTAATTAAATCCTCTAATTCACCTTAGTTCATTCCATCAAATTCGTTTCTCAATCCTAAATCAACTTACACAATTTTTCTCACTTCTTCTTCAACACATGCAACAGTTTTTGTTGCTCTCTTGCTACAGATTTTTAAACCAACTTCTACCATCTAATACTTCCTCTACCAATGCCACTCCTAGCATTCTAATTGCATCATCTTACCATCCTACTTCCATCCCATTACCTAGCTCTTCTCCAAATCTGTTTCAAGGTATCAACTACTCACCATAAGTTCTCCAAATACACTTAATTCCTCCTAGTTTCTCCAATGTGTTTTAACACTTCTTGCTACAGATTTTACACTCTTTTATTCACATGCTACTACTTCCATTCCATAGTTACTAGTCATCTCTATTAACTCCAATACACACCTTGGTTCTCCCTTTCACCAAGTCATCCATAAATGCACATATTCCTACCAACTAAACAGCTCACATTAAAATCTGTTACAAGGACATGCTTCTACCTAGTTTTCGAGTTTCTTAATTGTTCTAGTTCTAGGTAAATTTTGACATAACCTCCCCTAAAATCTTGCATTCTCACCACATCATTTACTCACATTTTGCTACCCAATTCACCTGTTTTCAACAATCATAAATATACAAAGCTCCCATACACAAATACCAACATTAAGCACTCTTAAAAATTCCTGCACATATACATACATTACCCATGGTTTTCCCAAGCTTTTCCAATGTCTTTTAAAGCTTTAAAACTGTTTGGTTCTCTACACATTACACTACTACTCATTACCATTTACAATACACATTTTAAACTACTAAAATCTGTTACAACAACATACAAAAATTGCACAAGGATGAGTGTAATTACCTTGTTTTCTTACTAGTTCTTCCTCCCTTCTTCTTTCTTCTTTCTTTCCTCTTTCTTTTCCCTTCCTCTCTTCCCACCGGTTATGGAGATTCAATTCTCACAAGCTACGACCCATTCATTATACACATTCTAAATTAAACTAACCCTTAATCAACTTTAAAGCTTTAAGGTAAGTTTTAGGGTTTAGGAATTGACATTACCTTGCAAGTGAGTAGATGGAGTTTATAATAGCACAAGAGCAATATTTTTACTCCTCCAAGAAGCCAAAAATTGGCTGGAAGCAAGGAACAAGAAGTTCAATAACTAGAAATTCCTTATTTGACAAATGAGGGCTAGAAATGTTAGTTTTTCGGATTTCTTTTTACCTTAGACCAACAAGGTGGAGAAGAGGCTTCTAATGGTGGTCTTCTTCTTCAAAACCAAGAACACCCATGGAGATGAAGTTGCTTGTTTTCGGATTTGGAAAAGAGGGAAATGCTCTCCTCGATGAGAGGAAGACAATGGTACAATTTTTGTGATTTTTGGTGGAGATTTGAGTAGTTAACAAGAGGAGAGAAGTGGGTGTTGGTGTGGGTTCATGCAAATCGCCATTAAAGGCTCAAGAGGAAGAAGAAGAAATAGAGAGGAAGAGGGGGCTGCTGTACGTGAGTGAAGATAGGAAATGAGAGAGTAGGAGAGAGAATGAGATAAAGTAAGTTTACTTTTTGCTTTTTAATTCTTTTGTCTTTTTGCAAATAAGAAGAGATTTAAGAGTGTGAGTGGGGGGCATAAATCGGCTGCACCCAGCACCCATTATGGGTTTTAAATTCTATTTACAATAGTGGACACACTAGTTTGGGTTATTTATGTTTTTACCCCACAACTTCCCGTTTTTGACAGTTTTTACTATTTTCTTGTTTTACTGATTTTATTGGTTCTAAACCTTCACTAATGTTTATTAATGACTATTTAGTTGACCAAAATTGTTAGGAGTCTATTTGACCCGCTTAAAGTCATGTTTTCCCGGTTTCCTCGAAAAACGCGCTTTAAGGTTCGCTTGTGTTTTTAATCCATTTTAAGGATCCATTTTCTTCGGAAGTTGTTCCCATATATTATTTAGGCCTTATTAAGCCTTTAGAATCCATATAATACGCTAACCGAGGTCTCATACCTCCTATGGCTATTTAATGCTTATTTAGCGTTTTTCGCTTTTTAAACGTTTCTTCATTTCTTTTGGATTTATTTTTCCTTTCCAATATATTTACTTAGGCGTCATTAGGACCTTAAAATACCTATTAGGATAATTGTATTCAATCATATGTAAGTAAGAAATATTTCCCAACTTTGACATTGTTGTCAAGATTCCTCATTCCATTCCCTTAAGTCATACGTGAGCATTAGCCATTCTTTCCTTGATCACTCAACAGAATTGGTAAGGTTCATTCTTCTCCTCTCTTTTCTTCTTCATTTGCTAGTTTATTCCTTAGAGCTTCAAAGCTCCATTAATGGTGTTTTAAGTTCTAAAACCATTTTATGTAATTTTCCTAGCTAAACCTACCAAGTCTTGAAGCAAGAAAGAATCATCCTAGCAACACTACAAGTTTTCGCCAAGTTTAGATACTCCAAGGAGGTACTTAGATTCAACAACAACACAAGGAACAACAAGAGCAAGTTAAGGTATATTTTTATGTTGAAAATCCTAGCAAAATTCTTAAGTCATTTCCGAAAATTATAAGCATCTAAACCTATGTTCTCTTCATCACTTCATGAAGGAAACTTGGATCTACAATCATCCCAAGGTGTACCAAAAGTTCCTTGAAAAATACTTAAGGTAAACTCTTGTAAAACTACTCCAAATCTTACTTATAAATCCTTGTTAGAAGTCTAACAAATGGATCTCCTAGATATATACAAGGAGGCCAAAAGTTTTTCAAGAAAATACCATTGGAGGAGCTTAGAATTCAAGGAGAAATCAAGTACAAGAATTATCTTGATTTAAGGAGTAAGTTTCTAATTAAGGTTTATTAAGTTTAAGTTTGATTTAAGCTTCAAACTTTGTTATAAAAATTATTTATAAGCCTTAGTAATATTAAGGCTGAAAATATTGGGTTATAATGTCAAGAAAATAATTTATAACATACAAGGTAAGATTATTACCTTAAGGTTAAATTTGTGTCACAAAAATGAACTAGGGTACATATATGTTCAAACCGAATTGTCTAGGAATTAAATGTTCTATTTTGAGTTTATAATCATCCTAAGTCATTAACATAATTTTTAGAAGTGTTATATGGCTTATATACATTTATATATACATATTATAAAGTTTAAATCAAGTTTTAAAACTATATAGTAAAGTATTATAAACCGAGAACAAAATGTTCTATTTGGTGATTTATGAAGAATATAATATATTAGCTTATATTATAAATTTGGGAGTATTAAAAATAGCCACAAGTATTTAAATGGCTAGTTTAATAAGTTATGTGGCTAAAATGTAAATTTTGTAAATTTAGTGTACAAATAATAAAAGCCGAGAGCTTAAGGGTCTATTTGGTATATTTATAATATAATATAAGGTAGGAATTAATATTATGAATTTTGGTGAATTTAAATAAGTGTTCAAGTGTTAAATAACATTTATAAAGTTTTGGGGCTATTTTGTAATTATTGGAAACTATAGTGTATAGCCGAGAATATATATGACTTTTCTAGGTATGATAAAGTATTAATTATGAAATTAAGTCTTGGTCAAGGTGTTCACCAAAAACTTTGGGTTAAAATGATTTATGACATGAAATATTAAGTTTATAAAAGTTTTGGGTGAATATGTAATTTACAAAAGTATATATATAAAACGAAATAAATGTGGGGTGAATTCATAATTTTCTAAATTATAAGGGCCTTTTCGGTATTTAAGAAAATTAAATATTAAAACTATAGTTTATAAGCTAATATGTAACTTATATAAAGTTTAGGGGTTAAAATGTAAATATAAGAATGTTATATATTGAAACCGAAAATATATGTGGTTAAATGGTAATTTGTGAAAGTTAGTGGGTACAAAATATAAATACCGAAAGTTATAAGGTTATTTGGCAATTTATAAAAGTTAATGTGTCCAATATACAATTACCGAAATCATAAGGTTGGTTTTGTAATTTAATAAAGAAATGAATTAAAATTAAGTAAAATGGTATATTATGGAGTATAATATAAAGTTTATAAAATAATTGTGGTTATAATAAAGATAACCAAATTATATAATATATGGAATAAGTGAG
Organism: Limonium bicolor; assembly: GCA_023374045.1. NCBI lineage: Eukaryota > Viridiplantae > Streptophyta > Magnoliopsida > Caryophyllales > Plumbaginaceae > Limonium > Limonium bicolor. Next base: position 85,914,175 of record CM041782.1, read on the forward strand.
AACAATTATGAGCATATAATTAATGAGATGAAGATATACCATAAAATGGAATTTCATTATCACATGTGGGTATCACATAAAATAACGAACTGTTAGACTACCTCGTACCACTGTAAAATAACAGGGGAAAATAAAGAACATATGGGGTTAGTATACTACGAGTATTAGTTATGTAGTGACAGTACTGTAATACTTAGTGAACAGTTGTATTAATATTACCCGATATTGCGTGTAAATATAACAGCGTACGGGGGAGAAACTGTTAAGGCGTGAACTGTCAAGCTAGCGAGTTACACGGTGAACGGTATGTTAATTGTGTGGTCTGAATGCCCTACGGATTTTCCTAAGGTCCAGACGTTGTGTGTTAAACTGCTAAGAGCGATAATAGTGAATATATGTAATTATGTATATTATCTTGTATACTGTATTGCTCGACACCACTGCGTTTTATTTTACGCGAACGTCTTATGACTGGAAGTTTATACATCTAAACTGGAACAAGACTAACTGACCTCTAGGTATTATGAGAACCTAACTGATGGTCAACTGTTATAGTCTTAACTCAAGGATTGGATATTGTATCACTGACTAAAGGGCTAACTTATAAAGAGAGGAATCCAGACTGTTTCGACTTTCTGGTTGCGCATCGTGATCACTACGAGGGACTTCTATGGGGAGTCACTCAAGGGAATCCATTGTCACATTGACGATGGCGGAGGGCACTACCGTTGGTGCACAGGTTATGACCGGATCGGTCGCCTACAAGGCATTTATATTATCCAGGGCCATAAGGTCAGCTGGTAACGGTTCCTTTGGAACCTAGGGGACTACTGTCCATTATTAAGTTATTAAGGGTTGTCTTAACATGACGCCTGAGGTGGAATTTAATTGGAAAAGTTTAAGTGGTTGGTTTAAAAGGGATAAGGGTCATGTGACCTACTAACAAGTACAGTTAATTTTTACGCGTATCTGTTTGGTTATTGCTATAGTTTATTGGTGTGTGACTATCTGGTTGTTGTTTATTACTGTGATGATATTGACAGGTGAACTTTTGTGTGTTTATTTAACATTACAGTTATTACTATTGTTGTAAAATGGATTATCATGTAATGAATCTAATATCAAGATGGCTAAAACGACTTAAGGAATCTAGATGACTTAGGGCTACATTTAGCATGCCAGCATTTCGATTTGCTGAGCCCTTCAATGGGCAAAACATTTCAGGTTACTGATTGAAGACAAGCCGGAGTGCGGGGCACAGGGTAGCTGATGTGTTTCCAATAAACACTTCTAAGTTGTATTATGTACTGTATTCGGAGTTTGTTGTATTTCATTTAGTTGCTCAGTTTGGATTTGGTTTGTAATATTAAGAGTGCTCAGTATCTGTTCATCACAGCGTGAGGGGTTGAAGTTGTTGGAAGGAGTAAGGATGCCTTGTTACTCACAAGGGTGAGTAACGGCGTGTAACACCAAGTATAGATAGTTTTATTTTCCGCTGCGAACATTATTTATTATGCTACGACTTGTGACGTTATTACATGTTTAGGATTAGGGGTGTTACATATGGTGATGTGAAAAAGTGGGGAAGCCCAAAGAGAATAGCAAGCAAACCCTACCCATTTGCGGTGACCTGGGCTCGAGCCCAAGCACTTCTTCGGATCGACCCATACCCGCTAATCTGCATCGTCTTGTGAGGGCATATGCATAGTTTTCTTGCATGTTTTCTCTCTCTCTCTCTCTCTCTCTACGTGTTCTTATGGGCCTCAGGCCCAATACTTGCACCAAACTTTCAGTTCCTGTTGGCCAAGGGATTCATCCAAATAAAAAACTAGATGGGCAATTACTTTAACTTTCACAAAAACAAATCTTCCAGCCCATACACCACAAGTCTAAAATCCCAGCCCAAAATAAACTCTTCTAGATTTTCGGTCCAACACCCACATCAAATTCTAAGCCCTTTTCCAGCCCAAATAATTTATCTCAATGATCTAGTAACCCGGCATACTAACCCCTATGGAAGTTCCTTTAAGCCCACATATCTCACGGATCTTGGTCCAAAAGTATTCTCAGCCCATTACAACCCACTTCCTAACGGATTCTGATCCATCTCTTTATTTTGATCTTAAAACAGGGGTAGATCAAAATTCCAGAGAGACACTGGGATAGAAGTGTCGGTCGTTTGGTCCGACTACCTACTCCCCCTCCATCACCACCTTCAATTGAAGTTACTTCCGTTTCTTCTAACATGTCGACCCAAATCTGACGACACCGCTCAACTTAACGACCAAGAGCGTCTGCAAGTGGAAAGAGGGAACGAAGGCGCTGCCTCCGTCGAGGAGCTCATGAAAGTTTTTGGGCTCAAATAAAAGGAGGCGGTCCAAGGGATCAAGAACAAGTACATGAATACAATCGCTAGGCTTGAGGAAAAGTTGGTTGTGTTATAGATAACGGCTCAAGCTAGGCCGACTGGAGCTCCGACAGGGGGTGAAGATCAAGTAACCAGTTTGATACAAAACATCAAGTTGCTATCGAAGTCCTGGAGGCCCGGCACGCGGTCACAACGGACAAGCTCTATAAGAAAATTGGCTCTTTAGAGGCGGCAAGGCAGGAAAGGCCCACACAAAGGTTCTCCAACCCATTATACGGTGTGGACAATACCTCAATCAGAGGCCATGAATCTCAAGGAGGATTTGAAGATGGCGCTCCTGGGAATTAGCTAGCCGCATAATTCAAGAGGGCCTTGAAGTGCATCGAACAGATGAAGAAAGCCGGTAAGCCCGCTGGTTTTGATTACTTGATCTCCATGGGGTCCTATCTCGATGTCGAGCTACCCCCGAAGTTGAAGCTCCCGACTATAGCTCTCTACAAGGGTTCTTCCGACCCCCAGATTCACTTAGCCATGTCGTTCGATAAAGAGATGTCCATCATGAGGCTTAATGATATGCAAAAAGCCAAGGTGTTCGCACGGTACTTGGATGAGATCCCTCAATGGTGGTATCTCACTTAGAGGATGAACACTAAAACATACAAGGAGATGTGGGAGGCTTTTCTAACTCATTTTTAATATGCTAATAACCTGGAGGTCACCCGGTCTGACCTTGCTAGCACCCACCAAACAGGGAACGAATCCATGTCGGACTTGATCAAGTGGTGGAGGAGAAAAGACGCAGGTCTGCCCACTAAGGGTACAAATAGAAGTAGATACGGATGATAGTTGATAACATGCAAAAAATGTACCACGATGAGCTTAAGTATATGTAATGCCCAAGCTCGACATGCTCATGGCCAGGTGGGGTGTGTTAGAGGAGAATATCCATAAGGGGGATCTGAAACTTGGATATTCTAGAAACTCTAGAAAAAACTTGAAATTCACCAAGTCTGGGCCGGCAAAAGCTTCCTACCCACAACTGCTTTCGCCCATAGCGCTCCGCAAAAAATACACAGGGATGCATTTGTATGAGATAAATGCCATCCTATAGCCGAAAGGCCAGGGACGGAACTACCGAGTTGTGCCACCTTCAGGCAAGATTACCACTAGCAGGAATTCAAAAACATCGGCTGACCTCTGAGCCAAGCCCTAAAGAAGCTTCAGGAGTAGAACATCTTGTAACCACTTCCACCTTGGCAGGAAGTTACCCAAGCGGGCAAGAATTTAAACTAGTTTTACCACTACCGTCAGCTGCTCGGTCATGATACCGATCATTGTAGGGCCTTGCAGCACAAGATTCAGAACCTGGTCAATGAGGGGCTCTAGCTTTCAAAGCGCGGGAATATTAATGGGAACCCTATGCCGGAACACCACTAGAAGTTTTTTTTCTTTATGTTATATTGTTTTTTTCATCTTATAAGTTTTTGTTTAGCTTTTCTTGTAATTCATATGCTCAGATGATTGAATTCAAACATGTCACTAATGCTACTTGCTTTTGGCTATTAATAAGAGAGGAATTATCATTTTGTTCATGTTCCCCTGTGCAAATTTTCATTTATGCATGCATTTACTTATTCATTTATTTACTCAAAAGTAAAAAAAAAACAAAAGAAAAAAGATGATAAGAGTATAAAACACAAGGCAAGATCTTCCCACAAAGAATTCTTGCAAGCACCGGAAGCTGAACATACTCTGATGAAAATCACAAATCACCAAAGCAAATTACTCAAACACAATCCTAAGAACATGATCATTACAACTTTCACAACTCATCTATAATCAATTAACCACAACACAACTCCACATACAACAAAAAATGTTAAAAAGGTTTGTCAAAAGACCCCAATCAATACTAGGGCAATTTAAGTTTAGGAATCGTCATGTTTAAATCTTTCATTTAAATGCGTGAACAATTCTCCGAATGAAAATTCACGATAGTGGCTTGAGTGGAAAAACCATGAGTGAACGAGCGTGTCATTTTTACACTACTCCGGTGAGGCCACACTCAAAGGTAAGCTAAACGGCATAACTCAAACCAAAGAAGACAATTTGTAGATTTACTCTTAGACCTGCAAAAAGTAACAAAGAACAGATACACAACTATCAAGATGATGAAGCACCGAGGTACAAAACCACATAGCCAAAGCTTGCGAACCCTAACATTTAGCTTTAGGCACCCCCACTGAGTTTTTCATATATCTTCCTTTTAATACATTAAGCTCCATAAAACAAGTCAGCCCGTGATGAATATCCGACCTGGTGACCAAAGGAAACGAGGATGATAAAACAATCCGCAAGTGGTCCCAAAGTGACACAGTCCGAGGAGCTCACATCAAAACAACTCTCAAAATACAAAACCGAGAGACATAAGAACCCCAAAGGAAAATTTAAAAGAAAAAGGATAAAAGGCAAATCTGAAAAGCCTCAAAGAAATCCGAATGATGAAAAAGACAATAAATGATTTTAAGGACGACTCTAAAATTCTAAAGTCCAAAGCTCGAAAGAAAATCAACACAAAGTATCCAAACAACTTCAAGACAAAAAGGCAAATCCAAGAGAAGGCGCAAGTTGCTGCTTTGGTCACCCTTTAAGCTCCACATACCTCAAATATCCGCCATGGTGTCGTTGTCTTTCATCACACCCATGGCCACGTTATAAGCTTTAAAGACTTCCGACTTGGTAGTTGTGTATCCAACCATGTGAAAGTAACAGATCGACCGCGTAAATCCAATAAATATTGAAATAAACGGTCTATAAGTTTTGACCAAAAGTAAGAAACGAGTGCGAACTCTAATCACAATTGAGTGTAGATTAGGTAGCACCACATAAAATACAAGCCTTAACCTCGTGAGGATGATACTTGTTCCACTTGTTTAGTCAAAAAAATACTGAGGGTAATCAACCATTCCGATCGATCGCCATAAACTCTAGCTCAGATTGTTCTAAGGAAAATACTGGGGGGCAATTATTGTTTCAACAATTGCCATGACAACACCGATTGAAACTCAAGGCTTAAGTCTGTTACAAGCTTTAAGCACCACAACTGCCACTTTTCAGGCCCGTCATAAGCCCTGACCTCCACACAAACATTCAGACCCATCATAAACCTTGATCACCACCAAAACACCTCACACCCGTCATGAGCTCTGTTCCATCACAAAAACACCCCAGACCCGTCATAAGCCCTGATCCACAACACTCTTCATAGGCACTTCATAAGCCCTAATCACCACCAAAACACCTTAGGCACGTCATAAGCCCTGACCTCCACATCATTTCATCCAAGCACATAATAAGCCATACCTTGCATTTAGGCACGTCATAAGCCATACCCACTATATAACATTTTCAAGAGAGCATGTTCGTCTTTCAAGCACAAAAGTTTTCAATCACCGCCATGTTTGACATTCCCAACATTCAACTTTTTCACATTTACATACTTTGCATAAGTTCCGTTCGTTAGATACATTTCGATCATATCATTCATCATCACATCAAACACATTGAATCATGAAACATATCATCTTCATTTCATTCAGGCATGAATAAGCCCTAACTTACATTATCCAGGCTCATCATAAGCCCTAGCTTCTTTCGTTTTATCCAGGCTCATCATAAGCCTTGGCTTCTTTCACATTATCCAGGCACGTCTTAAGCCCTAGCTTCTTTCATTTTATCCAGGCTTGTCATACGCCCTGGCTTCTTTCATTTTTCTAGGCTCGTCATAAGCCCTAGATTTTCATCATTTAGGCACGAATAAGCCCTGACTTTGCATTTGCATGACATGTCATCAACGCCTCATATAGTCTGGCCAAGTTGACGAAGTGATGGCAATAAATCCTCCTGCGTTATGTCAGCTTGTTTTGAGATCAACGAATGGTAGGCGTAGGCAATAAGTCCTCGGGCTTTATACCAGGAGTTATCCCAACACACCGGTTGAAGGGTAATGGTAATAAGTCCACACAGAGTGCAACCAAGAGCATTGGCACGGGTTTCGATCCCCAGATACACCTGAAAATCATCTTCATATCATCCTCAAATCATCTTCATGTGCATATCATTCACATTTTCACTTCATTCATTTTCAAGTTCGTAATACCTTAGATGCTTGGTGTAATTTAGTCATTTTCAAGTTCCCGGCACCTTAGATGCTTGGCGTAGTTTAGTCATTTTCAGGTCCCAACACCTTAGATGCTTGGTGTAGTTTAGTCATTTTTAGGTTCCCAACAACTTAGATGTTTGGTGTAGTTTAGTAATTTTTAGGTTCCCAACACCTTAGATGCTCAGCGTAGTTTAGTCATTCTCAGGTTCCTGACACATTAGATGCTCGGCGTATTTTATACACTCTTAGTTTAGTTCACTTTTCACATTTTAGGTATTTGGTGCCTCATAATAGCCCCAAACTTCTACTTATCCCTTAGGTAGCCAGCGCCTCAGAATAGCTCAGCACAATCAAAGGATTTTCGGTAGACATTCAAGACTGAAATACCCCAAACCCTGATATATTGTTTAAATACTAATCTATGGTATATAGAGGCTAAAAAGTGCCTAGAGACATCAATGAACCATTTAAACCATGGTAAAACACAATAAAACACTAAGACACGGTTTGAGCAAAAACATGCTCTAAGCTTGTGTGAACTTGGTTAGGACCCAAGGAGCCTACCAAGACTTAGTAACATTTAATTATGATTTTATAAGGCTAATTAAGTCCTTAGGAAACCTTGGTAGACATTGGAACCAAACAAAACATAAATAAATACCTTAAGGTCAATATGGGCTAAAAAGTGCTCTAAGCTTGGGATAAATTTGTATAAGACCTAATGGTCATACCTATATCTTAAAAATATGTTAATGAACATATTAAATCAATTACCAAAGAAAACCAATCTTGAAAACAGTTAAGACACAAAAAGTGCTTTAAGGAGTCTTAAAGCACATTTTTGAAAAATTGTCTTGTAAATGAGTTTTGAGTGGCTAAATGTCCATAATTACTCTTAAATATATATGTGTACTATATAGTATCACATTTGGATGTCTATATCAATAGGAAATCAAAAATTTCACTTCTATGTGCCTTGTTTTTGTGAATAGTGATTTTTATAAGCTAGTTTGTAACATATGTTATCATAGGTAATTAAATTGACAAATAAAGACTAAAGTACCCTTATGTAATAAAGGGGGGCCGGTTTTCTAAGTGTGTGACTCACCACTCTCTTGTTAATTTACTAAGAAAAGAAAGAATGACTAATTAATGTACTATTTGCTTTATAAGAACAAATATCTTCAAAAAGCAAAGTTTATCTTCATTCTCTCATTTCTTTCTCATTTCACACGGTTCCACTCTTCTTCAACCTCTCTTCTTCTTGTTCTCTCACGGTAATACTCACCACCACCATTAAACCCTAGCTTTGACCTCTTGTAAAATCTAGCTCACTTAACCAAATCAAAAACAAACACCACCATTCTCTTCCTCTCATCAAGCTCTTCATTCCTATCTTCTCAAAATTCCAAGACCACCATTTAGGTGCCATGGAGTTCCACCATGATGGAGCTTGAGCTTGTGTTTCTACATATTATTACTCTCCTTTGCTTCTAGGTAAGGAATCTCAAAGAAAAATCAAGTTTCTTCATGCTTTTGCCTTGACCGAAATTGCACATTAATGGTGCTCTTTGTGTGACTTTGTTCTAGCTTCATTCCAACCTTTCATGGACTAGGTGGAGTCCTCTCTTCATAGATATTCAAACTCTCTTCAAAGACCAAGGTAAAACAACTACATTAATGTTTTTGAAACAATGTAAACCTAGGGTTTACAATGAGATGAAGCTTAAAGCTTGTATACTCATTTCAATGTTTGTATATTGTGTAGTAGTTGACAAGAATCAAATACCTTACCGGTTTTGTAAGGAAAAGAAAGAAGAAGTTTGTGAGGAAAAGAGGTAAATATACTAACCTAATGTTGTTTAATGCCTTAGGAGAAATGAGCTTATAATGCTTGTTAAAACTACCTAAAGAGCAAATGGTGAATGACTTAGTAAAGTGTTCTCAAGAGACTAGTAAAAGAACATATGTCTTGCTGTATGTATTGCAGGTCAAAGGCATATATATTGTGGAAATTCAGTGTTAAGGTTTAAGCAATTTAAGGGCCTAAGTGCCAAGCAATTTTAATTATGCACTATATTGTGATGTAGTGTAAATTTGGTGAAGTTTTGTGTGTGATAGTGTTCTTGAGGATTTTAGGTGTTCTTGAATGAAATAAGGTGAAAACTATGAGCTTTGGAATGATGATGTGCTAAGAGAACCCATGGCAAAATTTGTAAATGTATAAGGAGTTTTAAGTGCTTGAATGAACTTGGGTGAACTAGGAATTTTTAGGAAGGAGTAAATGTTTCACTAAGGAAGAAAACGTGCATTAAGGTGTTCTAAGTGTGCTACAAGGATTTAGGCATTATCTTGGAAGTTCTAGAAATCAAATGAGTGTTTCTAGGGTGTGTCAAAGTCTTGGAGAAGTTTATATAAGGTTTAGGTAATGATTGATGAATAAGGAGAAAATGATGTTTAGGTAAGGTTTTGAGAAAGGAATTCAAGAAGTTGTGAAAAGAGGATTTGGTTAGTAAGAGGAGATGCTTGGGAGATGATGTTATGAAAGTGAGGAAGCATTTTAGTGTAGTGGTCATTTAAGGTGAAACACCACTTGGAAAACCAAAAAGGAAATGTTACAAGTGTTAAGAGATTTGATAAGAAGATTGAGTAACAAGTTGGACAATGTTTTAAGGTGAATCAAAGTGATATTTTAGTATTAGTATATGTCTAAGTTCATGTATGAAGTTGGGTAATCAATGGATGAAGAGAATAGATGAAACAAGACTTGGAAAGTGAAGTTCTTGGCCCGTCCGAACTACCGTCCGAACTTGGACGTTCGGACGTGCCCTGTGTGCGCGTAGGTTTTCTGATCTTCGACTGGTGTCTGAACTACTGTCCGACTTTGGAAGTTCGGACACACCTATCTTTATTCTCTAGTTTGGCCTCGAACAGCGTCCGAACTTGGGAAGTCCGGACGCATGTTCGGACGTTCACCAGTTTGCACCCTTAGAGTCTCGAACGGTGTCCGGACTTGGGAAGTCCGGACACAAGTTCGGACAAGGTGCTGTATGGACCAAAAATGTTGTTTAAGGTATGGAAATGATGTGTAATGATGGGGATTGATGGTTAATGATGTTATGAGGTTGTTAAGGACATGTTAGGTGAGTTTTAATGACAATTAAGGGTAAAAAGTTGTAATAAAATGTGAAAGTAAAACAAGTTAAAAGTGAAGTTATGTAACTAAGTTAACGGGGAAAAGTTATAAGCATTAGACTTTAAACAATCATGTTACCCCGATGTTAATAAAAATACATGTAATGTTGTCAGTTGTTCGAGAATTGCTCGAGGAACATAAGTGGACATGGTAAAGTGGACTCCGGTGACAGGTATGGTTTTCTTGCAACCTGTGTCCTACCGGATTACACCGGCTTGTATGCCAATGTGTTTTTCTGTGTGTTTGCCACGTTATAAGACAAATCATGAAACGAGTTTACAGTCGTTATTGTTGTTGTATGTTTACGTGTCGATACTGGTAACCTCGAATGCGCTTGAAGGGCTAGTTAACCACTATTAGGTAAACGTAGGAGAACGGTATCCAGTAACAACGTTTCCGACCTAAGGAACGTTCTAACCACTGCTATGCGTGAGTTAGTTATGTGATGTTTGTGTGTGATGTTTGTGTGTGAATGTATGACTCTCCCTTCCCTTGTGTGTGTCTAACAAGACTTAACCCAATGTTGTGATTGTTTAACTAAGTTCAATGATGAACTTCTGACAAGTGCTAACGGGGAAGTGAGGAGTCCGGTCTGTTCCGGCCACGCGTGTGAGTATGGGGGTCGTTGTCATATCAGGTTCGATCCTCTCTGTATGTTATGGTTGTTTTCCAATTAGGTTTCCAACCTTCCCTTTAGCTTAACCAAGGCTATTACTGACTCACGTCGGGCCACAGGGGCATACTATGTTATGTTTGTTCGGTGTGCTTGGATCACTATATCCGAGACACCTTGTGCTAAGTTATCCGTTCATTTAACGAGACGGTAACGAGTTATGTAACGAGCTTATCATGAGACTGGCAACATTCTCTAGGCTCACCAGTGTATAAACAATGTTTGGGTCGGTTCCTAAGAGAACCATTCCCGTTATGTTATGTATTTTTGTTGTGATGCAATATCTATTGCGATGTTATGATGTGCACGTTGAAACGTGCAAAGTGATGTTATGTGTTGTTATGTAGTGTATGTTATATGTTGTAAAATGTGGAGTATGTGGATCATGGATATGAATCCCAGTTTGTGATAAGAGGCTTTTAAGGATAACCTGATTTAAGGGTAAGTGTCGTCTATTAAGGAAGTAGCTCCATTAGTGGAGGAACACTCTAGGGATAATGAATACCATGAGTGACTTATCAAGTAAGGATATATTATCCGTTTGTTGAGCCCGTTGAGGCGAAATGATTATGTGTTGTGTGTTTACAGTTGCATGCATGATTTAAATATAATCAATCGCATGCTAAGACGACAATTAGTTGTGCGTGGCCCGGTAGCATGTGGGCTGCGGGATTACCATACCAGCAAAGGTGCTGAGCCCCTTGGGGGCCACCCTTTCTCTTCTTTTCCTGTTTCAGGTACAAAGAGCTGGAAGCCGTCGAGAGTAGGACGGGGTAGACATTGTACATGGGTAATCATGTAAGTTAAATATATACAGTAGGTGTAGTAAGACCGAAGTTGTTATCGGCATCAGTTTGTAAATACTCGGTACTGTTGGAAAGTGTGTGTATGTTTTGTTGTTAATGGAAAGGGATAATAATGTGTAGTCGCTCGGGAATCTAGTCCATCAGACCGGTACAATGTACAATGTTTATGTAATAGCCTTGTTAGCCACGTGGGTGGTTAACGGCGTGTAACACCAACGAGTTAAGTTATTTGATGAGGTGTGTATTCCGCTGCAGATTGTTGTTATGTGTTTGTTGTTGGATGGGGGTGTTACAAAGACGAAAAGCAAAATCTCTAAGGACGGGAAAAATTTTGAGGTATCACTCAAGCATCAACTAGTCTTTTCATCTTCATTCAAAAGTTTAGTTGATGAGGGGAAATTTTTTATACCCAAAATTTTGACCCTCGGAAAAGGTCACATAAGACACGAATGCCTAGAAGGGTAAATGGTCAAAAGATGTGGAATCCCGAGTTGATTAGGACATTTTGGAATTTTCCATCTTTGCATGATTATTTCACACATCTCAGGATAGCTGGGACACCTTAATCATCATAAAGAGCATTTTCGTAATTTTCAGGGAATTTTATTCTGAAAAATTAGCTTTGAATACCTATTATAAGCTAACTTTTTATAATATAAAGTCTCAATTCTCGAACAATCAAAGGAAAAGGCTTCCATCACATAAATAAAATTTTGCAATCCGATTATTAGGCCCATTCATGGTCAAAAGTCTAGCAAATTTTATTTGAACACGGAAGCCCAAAAAATAAAAGAAAATGTGAGTCATCTCGTAATTTTCTCTCTTGACTGAAAATGGTTCAAATCAATTCAAAATGCCTTGAAATAGTTACACATGATAGAGAATGACATTCAAAACATAATGGCTTTAGAATTTTGAATTTTCAAATTTCTAATAGTTTCTTATTATCTTCTAAAAAGATCCGGTGGAAAATTAATTTTTAAAATATTCCTTTATCCCAAAAACTTAATTTTTCATCAAAAAAAATCAGAAATACTCTCTTTTTACATGCGGTAAAATAAAATTCATGGTCATATTCCTTCCAGAAATTACCCGACCAAATCCCGGTAAACTTGGCTCCTTTACCGAGTTTACTTTATCTTAATCGATGTTTATATAAGGGATGTTTCCTACTAACTAAATAGAGTTCCATGAACCCTAGGAAGTCATAAAACATGGTCATCAACTTGCTCTCCAAGTTTTTCCAACTCTCGATCATAAATTCATACCAAAATTTCACCGAAATCCATAAAAATCTAGTTTTTGAACTCCCATCACCACATAAATCATCAAGCACCCACAAACCACCACAAAAACGTGAAGGACACAATCAAACAACATGGGTCAGAAGCTTGGGTTGAAATCAATTCGGGTCTGCCGCCGATGAAGCTTCCAAAGATTCCCGGTGTCAAGGAACAACCAATTCTGGAAGCCAAAATAGGTTAGAAACCAAATTTTCAAACTTCCCCAAAAAAAACATCATCAGTTTGAATTCCTAATCGAATCGACTTTTCCCACCGTCTGAATTAAGGTTTGAGTGTATTTCTGTCCTCTTACTTGTTTGCTAAGATTCGTATCAAATCTTCACTCAAATTTAATTCTTTCAACCACTAACGTGTTTATAATCTTTCAAGATATACATCTATGAAACTTGAGCCGAAAACACCACCAGAAAACGCTCAAACGCCATATGTGGCAAGATTTCTGTATTTTTAAAATTTAAGGTTTTTACAACATGTTTGGGCCCACGGACACCCTGTCTGTAGCCCCTGACTCTTTGAGATTTTGTTTTTCTGCAATTCGATCTTTCTATTTATTTAGTTTAATTAGGGCAAGTGGGTACAAACATTAGGTACGTGGCCACTGACATTTCAAAATTTTACCCAATTCGGCTCCCAAAATCCTAGTATTGGTAATTCAGTTTCCATATTAATTTTCCAGTAAAAATGTTAAAAAATAAAAAATGTAGATATTGCATCTTAGGTTAAATCGACTTTATACACACAAGCCGTAAATGACATAAGTAACAGGAAACACAACTTACAAGGGTAGTGAAAGTAATTTGAACCTAGAAAGTTATATACCAACCCCGAACCCGATCTATAACCTTTCCTAATTTGTCGTAGTAATAATTAGGTGGCGACTCATAATAGGTTCCATTGAGCTAGCTTAGGTTTTTAATAATTATTGTTTTTATGACATAGTTATTAAACTTAGGTTATAAGTGGACCTAGAACCTAATCAGATCCTAATTAACCTGAATCAACTTAGTATAAGGTTCAAAAACTGAGACTCATAGGGTCTTTGAGGAGGTCAGTCCTTCAAGACGTTCAAGGTTGGAAGATGTTGCAAAATTTGAGATGTTCAGAAGAAGCTAGCTAGGGTTTTCCGCTCTACTCCTCTTCTTCCCCGCGTTACCACTCTTCTCCACGACGACATTAAAACACCGCCTCTACTTTTGCCATGCTTCCAAGCCGCCTCACACTTGTGTACCCTTGAGTACCCTTGAGCTTTGACATCCCTTCATCCCCCCGCCCCAACCGTTGAAAACCATGGTCGATTCGATGACCGCCGTCTCTCAGCCACTCGTGTCCTTTGTCATCGACGAGGCTCACCGCCGTGACGACCCCACACCCATAGTGCTCTCTCCTACCGGCACTGCTACTCCTCCTCCTCTACATCAGGCTCCACCGATTGTATACTACAAAATGTGTTCAATTTTTTTCTGTTTTGTATGCATCTACTAACAATAGCAATTAGAATAGTAAAATACCTCTGCGAGAAATGTAACTTTCTCCTATTATGGTTTAAGGAGTGAAATTTTTGACAATGAAATTGAAGGGATATGTATGTTGCTATTCATACACTATTCCTTGAAGTTCAAACAGAGATTTTGTCATCATCTGTATAAAGGTGGAATTGTCTGGAGTTGGTCTCTTGATGTCAAATTAAAACAAGGATTTCCCATGGTGATATTCTACTAGCCAACTTACTAAATATGTAACACAAGACAATAAAAAGTGTTGAACATATTCATTAATTGGTAGGCATAAGACTTTAGACCAATTCAGCACTCACATTACCTAAACACTTGGATTTGGTTGTGACAAAGAAAAGGTTCTTGCTATATTTCTGATTATCGGATACAATAATAAACTGATAGATTGGTAAATTATGATGGAATGACTTGTTTCATCTTTTTGTCTTTCTGGTAGATCTTAGAGCTTGTAATTGATCCTTGCACTTGTAATTGTTTGTCTCTTGCTGAGGATCATTGTCTTTTTGTTCTCCTAACTTGCATTTGAAGTGGAGCTATCTTCGATCACGGGTGCAAGGTGAGAAATCTCCCCTTCTGTCTTTTGTATTTGTTTAATTCTTAGAGTTAAGGGTTTATGTTGAGTTTAAATTATTTTACGGCGGCTGATTGATTGGTTTGACATGATATGGGTTGTTTAAATCAAATACAAACAATTAGTTACTATTATTACCAAAAAGAAACAAATTACACTATTGTTAGTTGTTGTTACTAACTCGCTACTTCCACTGATGTACTATTATTATTGTCCTTCTTATGTGTGATGACGTGTTCACCTAATTCTTTGTGTGTCTTGAAGCTCTTGTTGCAATCGAGCAACCATATTCCCCACTTATGTTGCTCATCTTTACTTGATTATATGCTCATATTGAAGATCATGGTGATGGCTTATCTTCTTCTTACTCATCATCATTATTAGTTAATTACGCTCAGACAATGAGATAATTAAGCATTCTTAATTATACGTACACCTTGACCTTCCGTATACAAAAAATTGTCATACTCATGCATGTTATGATCGATGTTTAAATCGCATTTTTGGTTCAAAGTTTTTCAATCTTATTTTAAGCACCGTTTATGGACTAAGACATGAACATCAATTGCTCTAATTTTGAATTTTGTCAATAAGTCTATTGTAGTAGGTCTCTTGGCCACAATTATTGTTCCTTTGCTTCTTCAATTATGCCTCTAATGTAGGCTATGAGTATTAAATTTAAGGATTTGTAAAGTTCACTTACAACCAATGAGTATCAAAAAATATAGTGATCTAGTCTAAAGTCAAACAAATTCATATAAAAACAACTTCTAACGAAATAGAATTATCCACTGTAAAGACTCAAAATTCACAACTGTGACTAATATATACAGAGCTTGCTATTTGACAGTCAAATTCCTCTAGCTATAGGGGGAAAATCAAGCTAATTCTTCAATACAAATATGGCATCTAAATAGCTCACACAATTATAAAGGGTTTTGACAATCATAGTAGAAACAGTGGACATTCAACCAAATTTGACCGGAGGAGAAATCAATTACACACATGATACTACCTACGACATCGAAAGTCTACTACGGTGAATAAGCTCTTTGTGGTGTTATGGCACAGAACTCCCAAGAGCATATCTAGGAGGGGGGTCGAAAACCATACATTATCTGAATGTTACAGGAGAAATCAAACATGTATTAACAGCGTACAAGCTTATTGGTTTTACTATACTTTTTGGCACTGAGTTTGGTTCTATTCCGCCTTTTCAACGGTCTGCTAGCTATAGAAGGAGATTGCATAGAAAGTTAGGGTTAAAATGAATTTGTAATGGAAACTTAATCTCAACTTAATTAGCAAGGTTAGGGTTAAATTGAGACTAGATGGTGAGAAGGTTAGGTTTCAACTGAGAAATTGAATTTGATCTAGAGGAACTCATCAGTAGATGTCTACGCTGAGAGACGCTAGCTATCTAATACGAGCAAGAGGGAGAAGGGAGGACTTTCGTCTTCTCTATTTGTGTTAGATGAAGCTATGTCTTCAATGTTTGGGTTATAGTAGGATGGTGGATGAACGGGGGAGAGTTACTGATGAGTTAAAAAATGTTAAGTGTTTTGTTAAGTATAACCATCGACAATTTATTTTCTGAGGAGTTAAAAAAATGTTGGTGAAATTTAAATATAATACAACCGAGGCGACTAGGTAGCTTGCCTTTGTAGACAAGTCCTGAGAGGATAACCGAGGCGACCAACTAGCTTGCCTCCAAATATATACATAGCAACTGAGGCGACCCGAGTAAGTTGCCTCTATTGATGATTCATGAGAATGTACAAGGAGGCGTGTAACACCCCTAATCCTAAACCTGTAATATGTCGTAAGTCGTAGCATAATAAATAACATTCGTAGCGGAAAATAAAACTACCTATCCTTGGTGTTACACGCCGTTACTCACCCTTGTGAGTAACAAGGCATCCTTACTCCTTCCAAACAGCTTCAACTCCTCACGCTGTGATGAACAAGATACTGAGCTTCCTTAATATTACAAACCAAATCCAAACCAAATGAGCAACTAACTGATACAACAATCTCCTTAATACAATACGTAACAAACTTAAAGAGTTCTTTATAAAAACCCATCAGCTACCTTGTGCCCCGCACTCCGGCTTGAGTCTTCTTCAGTAACCTGAAATGTTTTGCCCATTGAAGGGCTCAGCAATCGAAATGCTGGTATGCTAAATGTAGTCCTAAGTCATCTAGATTCCTTAAGTCGTTTAGCCATCTTGATATTAGATTCTTTACATGAAATACCGGTTTTACAATAATAAAAGTAATAACTGTAACTTAAACAATCACATAACAGTTCACCTGCACTTCACATCACATAATAAACAACAACCAGATAATCAAACACCAATAATCCATAACAGTAATCAACAAGATACGCGTATTAATTAACTGTACTTGTTAGTTGGCCACCTGGCCCTTATCCTTTAAACCAATCACTTAACCTTTTCCAATTAAATTCCACCTCAGGCGTCATGTTAAGACAACCCTTAATAACTTATCAATGGACAGTATGTCTCCTGGGTTCCAAAGGAACCATTACCAGCTGACCTTATGGCCCTGGATAATTGACCGATCGGGTCGAACCTGTGCACCAGCGGTAGTGCCCTCTGCCATCGTCGAATGTGGACAATGGATTCCCTTGAGTGACTCCCCATTGAAGTCTCTCGTAGTGATCACGATGCGCAACCAGAAAGTCGAAACAGTCTGGATTCCTCTCTTTATAAGTTAGCCCTTCAGTCAGTGATACATTATCCAATTCTTGAGTTAAGACTATAACAATTGACCATCAGTTCGGTTCAATAATACCTAAAGGTCAGTTAGTCTTGTTCCAGTTTAGATGTGTAAACTTCCAGTCATAAGACGTTCGCGTAAAATAAAACGCAGTGGTGTCGAGCAATACAATATACAAGATAATATACATAAATCACAGATATCGCTCTTAACAATTAAACACACAACGTCTGGACCTCAGGAAAATCTTTAGGACATTCAGACCACACAATTAACATACCGTTCACCGGGATAACAACTAGCTTGACAATTCACGCTCTAGTAATTCCTTCCCGTACGCTGTTATATATATATATATATATGCAATACCGGGTAACATTAATACAACTGTTCACTAAGTATTACAGTACTGTCACTGTAGAGCTAATACTTGTAATATACTAACTCTGTATGTTCTTTATTTCCCCCTGTTATTTAACAGTGGTTCTAGGTAGTTCATTAGTTCATTATTTCATGTATCCACACATGTGATAATGAATTTCCTTTGTGTTGTATATCTTTATTCCATTAATCGTATATCCATAATTATTTCCACTTAGTCCATATATCAATGTCATTTGGTTATTTTTATTATAACCACCTTTATTTATAAACTTTATATTATACTCCATAATATAGCATAATACATAGTTTTAATTCCCTTCTTTATTATATCACAAAACTAACCATAATAATTCGGTATTTATATTTTGTACCCAACAACTTTTATAAATTACCAAATAACCATATAACTTTTATAATTTACTAATTATCCACATTAACTTTCGGAAATTGTAAAACAATTATATTAATCTTTATAAATTACCAAATAACCATATAACTTTTATAACTTATTATTTATCCATATTATCTTTCGGAAATTACAATCTTATTATACCAACTTTTATAAATTACAAATAACCCCTTAACTTTCGGTTTCCACTTATATTTTTTTTATTCACATTTTACCCCCCAAACTTTATATAAGTTACATATTAACTTATAAACTATAGTTTTAATATTTAATTCCCTAAAATAACCAAGTGAACACTTATATTTTCGTTAATTACCATTTCGCCCCCTTTTTAATTCGATTTCACATATATCTTTTATAAATTACATATTCACCCCAAAACTTATATGAACTTAATATTTTATGTCATAAATCATTTTAACCCAAATGTTTTGGTCAACACTTTGACCAAGACTTAATTTCATAATTAATACTTTAATATACCCATAAATTCATATGTACTCTCGGTTTTATTTCCAAACTTTCCAATAATTACAAAATAGCCCCAAGACTTATAAAATTTTGTTAATTTAACACTTATACACTTATTTAAATTTCACCAAGATTCATAATATTAATTCCTACCTTATATTATAATATAAATATACCAAACAAACCCTTTAATTCTCGGCAATCACTATTAGTACACCAAACTTTTCAAAATTATATTTTAACCACATAACTTATTAAACTAGCCATATAAATACTTGTAGCTATTTTTAATACTCCCAAAATTTATAATATAAGTTAATATACCTATATACTTCAACAATCACCAATTGAACCATATTATTCTCGGCTTTGATTTTATTTTACCATATGGTTTTAAAACTTGATTTAAACCTTATATTAAATATATATATTAATGTATATAAGCCATATAACACTTCTAAAAATTATGCTAATGACCTAGAATGATTAAAACTCAAAATAGAACATTTAATTCTTAGACAATTCGGTTTAACCATATATGTATCCTAATTAATTTTTGTGACACATATTTATACCTTAAGGTAATAATCTTACCTTATATGTTATAAATTATTTTCCTTGACATTTTAACCCAATATTTTTGGCCTTACTATTATTAAGGCTTATACATAATTTTTATACCAAAGTTTGAAGCTTAAATCAAACTTAAACTTAATAACCTTTATTTATAGAAACTTACTCTTTAAATCAAGACAATTCTTGTACTTGATTTCTCCTTGAATTCCAAGCTCTTCAAATGCTATGTTGATGAAGAGAATTCGGCCTCCTTATGTAGATTTAGAAGATCCATGTGTTAGACTTCTAACAAGGATTTATAAATAATATTTGGAGTAGTTTTACAAGAGTTTACCTTAGGAATTTAACAGGTATTTTTGGTACACCTTGGGATGATTGTAGATCCAAGTTCCTTCATGAAATAATGAAGAGAATATAGATTTAGAAGCCTAGAATTTTGGAAATACCTTAAGGAATTTGCTAGGATTTTTCAACATAAAAATATACCTTAACTTGATCTTGTTGTTCCTTGTGTTGTTGTTGTTGAATCTAGGAACCTCCTTGGAACACTTAAGCTTGGCGAAAATAGCAAGAGTTGCTAGGATGATTTCTTGCTTCAAGACTTAGTAGATTTAACTATGAAATTACATAGAAATGGTGTGGAACTTAAAACACCATTAATGGAGCTTTGAAGCTCTAAGGAATAAACTAACAAATGAAGAAGAAAAGAGAGAGCTAGAAGAGCTTACCAAATCGACTGAGTGTGCAAGGAAGAAAGGAATGCTCACGTAAGGTATTAAGGACATGGAATGAAAGGAATTTTCTTTTGATAAAACAATGTCAAATTTGACTAGTCTTTCCATTAGTTTATTCCTGATTGCTTGGCTCAATAAATGCCCTTATTTCATGCTAGATTTCGGCTGGATGTCAAGGAATAATGGAGGCTTTGATTGATAATTGAAACTAGAAGACAAGATAAGGTAGATGCATGTTTTTTTTTGAATTTTCCTACATTGATTTGTCTTTGTTTTTCTTTGTATTTTACGGTAACATTAGTGTATGTAGGCAACTGATTTTTTTTTTGACATTGAAACATGATCACATGCCTAGGTTGGTAGATTTTAGCTTGATTTTAATAAGGCAAACTAACCTTATTTCCTTGCTTAAAATCGGTAATGGGTGCTGTAGCATGTCACTTGATTTTTTGTTTATGTTGGACAAGAGATCATGCTAGTTAGGTGGTGTCTTCTTTTGACTAGATAATCAGCAATCAATCCCCTCTTTTACTGATCAAAATCGGCAGCCACAAGGCTAGTAACATGGGCTGTTTTGTTTGTTTCTTGCACATGGTATAAAGTAGATTCTAGCCTAGTATTTTAATTTCATTACTGTCTAACTTATTCTTTCTTATTCTCTTTCAGGTCTTACGGTAATGGGGGTCTAATTTGACTGACTTTTATTTGACATTATCACATGGCACATGTAGGGATGAGTCACCATCCATAAGACATGATTTTTAAGCTAAACTAGTCCAAAATACACTCTAATTGGCGCATACAATAGGGACCAAATGGGACTGATTTTAATTTGATTCCTTCACACTATATTGTATTAAGACCATATTATAACATGTAATAGGTTCCAGCATTTAATTGGTACATTTATATCATGGTAAAAGATGAAAGTTCTAAGGTAAAAATGCTGATTTTAGGTACCTTTTCGATCTAAAAATCGGCCATACTTGTGCTATGAGTTTACCACTGGTATCAATTGATTTAGATGTTCAATTTGTCCCCTTTTAAGATTATCAACTCGTGGCTCCTCAAAAGCTTCAAGGTAATTGCGTAGAACGCGTTTTTGTGACACCCGAAGGTGCGTTTTTATGCTTTAAGGATATTTTGGAATATAAGTAGTCGCTATGAGAGTTCCAAGTGTTTATAAACATTTATTATGGTCAATAATAATATATTAAGGTGTTACATTGAGTTACATGGGGTTATATCAACTCATAACTCAATTTCCGGGCTACCGGGACACTCCCGAGCAAAATAGGAGCGTTAAGAATTTCCCCCGAGCACTTTGTTTATTTTTGAGAAAGTAGCACGATAATTCTATTTAGAATGTTGATTAATGATTTTAGGAACTCTAAGAATGGATTATATAGGCCTTTGTGCCACCTTGGCACCTCTTCTGGGCATTCCCAGGGTTTATGGGGCCCCCATCGGGAACTTCCGAGCACTTAGCGTTTAACTGAGAATTTATCTTGAGGACTTCATCTTATATGTTTAACAAAGTGTTATGGTGCATTTAAAATGAAGTGTAATGCTTTACTTTATTTTATAAAGTATTTCTGGACTTTCGGGCCTTAAGGGCCCTTAAGGAAACTCTCGGGCATATTGTATTTTTAGTCACTTCTAACTGAGGA
The DNA here is from genome assembly GCA_023374045.1 of Limonium bicolor. Classification (NCBI taxonomy): domain Eukaryota; kingdom Viridiplantae; phylum Streptophyta; class Magnoliopsida; order Caryophyllales; family Plumbaginaceae; genus Limonium; species Limonium bicolor. Next base: position 85,935,758 of record CM041782.1, read on the forward strand.
CTTGTGTTTTAAGGGTCATAAAATGATCCTTTATCAACTTCATATGAGTTTTATAGCTTATATAACTTGGTTAACTTAAGGTCGGGCTTTAACGCTCGTTTTTGTCCTTAAGGAGTTTAGGTGCGTTTTTAACGCCTAACTGTTTATATACTTTTCTCAGGGTTTAATAATCCCCCATATAATTTGTTTTTCCCTTTATTTAATTATTTAAAGGTTAGGGGTATTTCAAGGCGATCAGTAGCTCCTTGCCTCCATGAATACATCAACCAAGGCGACTAAAATGTGCCTCCAAATATATTCAAAGCAACCGAAGCGAGCTGAGTATGTTATCTCTATTGATGATTCTAAAGAATGTACAAGGGAGGTGACCAGCAGCTCCTTGCCTCCGTAAATGAATCAACCGAGACGACTATACAGTTGCCCTCAAATATACAATTCAATAGAGGCGACATGCGTATGTTGCCTCTATTAATAACTTTAGAGGATGAACAAATGAGGTGATGTTAGTTACTCACCTCTATTGATCAAATCAATGGAGTCAACATTCAGGTTGCCTCCATTGATCTCATCAACATAGGCAACTGTTATACTCGCCTCCTTTGATTTCATTTTGGAGGCAAACTTTTTGTTGCCTCGGTTGATCTTATCAAACTTTTCTTCATTGATACATAATGTTGTAGTGACACTATGAACCCGCTCCTGATAGGTTTAATAGAGGCTTTTTTAAGTCTATTTTAGCTAAAAAAATGTTACAACCCAAGCTCATAACTATTGTTGCTATTTTTATTTTTGGTCATTTTCTAACAACATTCAATATTTTGAATCATGTCCTCACTCCATCTGTTTTCACTACTTTTTTACACTCTATTGTAAGCATTATTATTATGCACTTTAGGGGCTATTATACAATAATCTCTTTGCTTCAGTTTTTAGTTTGTTTATGATCTCCGGTCTTGCTGCTGATTAGTACTTCACTTTGAGTACCATACTTCTACATTTTTATCTATGATGTTTCACCACACAACTATTAACTGGTGATAAGTACATAGTTTGATTAAAATACAGCTGAATCCATGACATGTTTATGCTCAAAATCGCATGCTATTGCATTAGTGGTTTAGTTCGATATGATAACTCGCTGCTACTGTTGTGATTATAATTTATTCATCCTTAAACCATACAGTTCTCTGGTGCTGCTGAATATAATGCTTTGTGGCTGACAATGTAATTCAACTGGTAGCCTTTAATTTTAAGCTCTTACTTAAGGAGTGTTTTGTCATGCATGACAATATCTGGGCTTAATTTTGTCAGTTTAACTACTAGACTTTTTACGTTATGGTAGTAAATCAATTATACTTGGCTATTGACAATCAAATCTTATGTATTCCTTTAGTCCTTCTCTTCTTCTGTTTGCACCTCTATAGATATAAATTTGTGCTGCTGCAGAGATAAATCTATGGAGTTGTGCTGCTCTTCTTTCTATTCTCCCAGAACTGGTAATTTACTTAAACTTATCTTCGTCTCCGTGGTTTTGGTGATTATAACTGAAGTTTTGATTTTTCCTATTGCACCTTGTGAAGCTCACGATAATGTTGTGAAGTGATGATTTTTATAGTTTTATCAACTACTAGGTTCAGTTTGAAGTTTTTTAGACTCACATCGCAACTTACCGACATATTTTTTTAGTACATGCGAGATCTCGACGAGGTATTTTTTAGTACTATAGTCATACATGATATAGTTGGTTGTTGAAGTAAAACATAGTTACTCGTCTAAGATATACTCAATATGGTGTATTTTGGATAGTCCCCGTTGGGACTGTCCATGATAATTTGAATCCACTTAGGTTGTGAATGAGAATCTGATATATGGTTCCGTATACAATTTTAGTCCAATTTTTATACTTTTAAAAAGTACATATATTGATAATGAACTTATCAATATCATGTACTTGAAGAAACATAGGGAAATACTGCCGAAATTTGTATTGAACTACATATTAGAAACTTGTTCACCTGTGGGATCACAAGTGATTGGATGGGTTTAGGTGATAAAATACAATAAGGATGACAAGGACCATGATCTATTGTGACATTTGTTTTCATCACAAATAAAGGCGGATATCGATCATTCATGGATGTACCAACAAGAACTAGGCGATGAGAATATTGTAAGGGTTAAGGAATTTTGTATAGTGGCTCGACAGAATATACAACCTAAGGACAATGGTTACATGCTTTTTCCTTACAGAAAGTGCTAAAATGATCTTAAATATAAATGCAAATATTTGATCACTTGACCCGCTACGGTTTCATGGAAAACTACACGATCTGGAAACGGCACGGTGGGAGTTCAGACAATGTGTATGTGTCTCTTCTACGTCAATCTCAACCAAATATTCAACCCAATGTTGAGAATTTAAATGCGGGTGGTAGTGATCCAGAGCTAAGAGAGGCAGATGAGGATCAGATTGATGAAATGTTACAAGATGTCGAGTGACATTATTTTGGTAAGCCTGGTGCGTATGAGAATTTGAAGGAGTCGGCAAAGACGCTGTTCTATCCTGGGTGTGATGTGGTGAAGTTTAACAAACTGAAAGTTGCCTTAAATTTGTTGAACCTCAAAGAAAAGTACGGTTGAAGTGATGTAAGCTTCACTGCTTTGCTAGAGCTGGTGAAAGACATCCTTTTAGAATCAAATGAATTGTCAATATCAACATAGCATGCCAAGAAACTGTTGTGCCCAATGTGAATAGAGTATCAAAAAATTCATGCTTGTCCGAATGAATGCATTATATACTAGAAAGATAATGAAGATATTGTTAGTTGTTCGGAGTGTGAAGAGCCTTGCTATTTAAAAAAGAGGGATAAAGATTCCAACATAGTGACCACCCATGTACCGACAAAGGTTTTATGGTATTTTCCAATAGTTCTATGTTTCAAACGTTTATTTGCAGTTGAAAAAGATGCAAAAACTTAAGGTGGCATGCAACCAGAAAAAAGTTGAAAAACTTAGATATCTTACGGATTCATCTCAGTGGATAAATATCGGTCGAATGTTTCTTCAGTTTGGTCGGGATGTGCGAAATCTAAGTCTTTGCACGGTCGGGATGAACCTTACGGTACTTTGAGCAAATACACAGTACATGGCCAGTCTTGCTCACAATATAAAACCTTCCCTCTTGGCTATGTCTGAAACCACAGAACATTATGATCACTCTTTTGATCTCAGGTCAAAGCAACCTGGAAACAAAATAGATGTATTCCTTACTCTGTTAATTGAGGATTTACAACTACTTTAAAATGCAGGAACTATGGTATGTAACTCATTCACAAAGGAGAACTTTAATCTACGTGTTATGTTGTTTTGCACAATAAATGATTTCCCCACCTACAACAATCTTTCAGGTTACACATGCAAGGGTGCAAAGGTGTGCACTATATGTGAGGATGACTAGTGATCTTCGTTTAAAGCACTGTGGTAAAAATATTTACCTAGCTAATCGTAGGTTTCTTCCAATTGGTCACAACTATTGAAAATTAACAAAATAATTCAATGGGAGACCGAATACAGTGTCTCTAGATTCCTCTATCAGGTAATGTTGTTTCAAAAGGGTAAAAGATATATGAACAAATTTGGACCACCTTTAAAGTGCCCCATAAAAAGTATTTGGAAGAAACAATAAGTGTCTTGGGAACTAGAGTATTAGAGATATCTAGAAGTCAGACATTGTTTAGATGGAATGCATACTGAAAAAAATGTGAGGGAAAGTCTGATTGGGACACTGTTCAACATTAAAGGAAAAACAAAATACCACGTCAAGGTACGGAAATATATAGTAGAATTGGGAACACGTGCAGAACTGGCACCACAAGAACGTAGAAAGTGTATTCTTTTACCGCATGCTTGTCACACATTGTCAAAACAGGAGAAGCACAATCTTTGTAGTAGTCTGTACAATACCAAAGTTCTGATAGGTTACTCATCTAACATACATAGTCTTGTTTCCATGTCAGATCTCAAATTGGTTGGAATGAAATAAAATGACTACGATGTACTAAAGCGTTATCTCCTATCCATTGCAATTTACGGCATACTGCCTGTAGATGTTAAGAAGAAAATAACTAACCTTTGTTACTTTTTCAATGCCATATCGACAAAGGTTCATGACTTGGAAACATTGAAGAAGTTGCAAGCTGATGTAGTTGTGATGTTGTGCCAGCTTGAGATGTACTTCCCTTTTCATTTTTTAACGTTATAGCGCGCATCTTGTTGTTCACTTGGTTAGAGAATAAAAGAGTGTGGGTCAATGTACCTTCGTTATATGCACCCATTTGAAAGATACATGGGTATCCTGAAATAAAAAAGATAAAGAACCTTTGTTGTCCAGAATGAAGCATCATTGAGGGGGTAAAATCGAGGAAGCAATAGACTTCTATACTCACTACTTGGAAGGGATAGATTTTGTCGGTCTTCCAAAAGATAGACATGATGAAATTATGAAAGTGGGTGTTAAAGGAAAAAGAATGCATAAAGCTGATATAGAACTACTTAATAAAGCACATTTGCTGGTTCTAAAGTATTTTACGTGGTTGAACCATACTTTGAAGAACACATGACTCTCCATAGATAACAAAATCCAACCATGGGAAATGTTAGGTTATAAAGGAATAAAATAGAAGTTTCATTGAGTGGCTCAAAGAACGGGTGTTTTATGAAATTCAGGGAATGTTCCGTAGTCTGCAATGATCGGCAAGTATGTAGTACCGTACGAAGGATATAATATCAATGGTTCACATTCTACACCCATAGACAAGATAGCAGGTCAATAGTGCAAATAGTGGCATCAATGTTGTTGCATCTCATAAATTGTATCAAATATTCGAGATCATGCTCCTATTATAGACACAAAATAATATCACGGGGTTATACACGACATATGGGTCTTGACTACACACAGTATGAAATATGTATGTTTGTTTCGTTGTGAATATGTAGATAATAAACATGGTTGTTATGTTGATGATTTTAGGATGACACTTGTTGATATTAGTAGAACTACATCAACCAATGACCCTTTGTTGTTGCAACTGATGCAAAACAAGTGTTCTATGTGAGTGACCCAAGCAACTCTAAATGATCAATTGTTCTACAAAGCAAAAGACGTATGCTTGATATTGACAAAGATATTGTTGAGGATGATAGTAAATTTATGGAAAATCTTCACCTACATTAGTTACGTCTTCGTATACGTTTGATGAGGATGATTCTCATGGTAACATGTCTGTTCAATACATACAATCAAATCATGATGAAGGGTTATGGATCCAAAAATGAATATTTATGTAAGTTAGGAAAATTTTGGTATATTGATGTGTTTACATTTTTTAAATTTAAATTATTACTTTTATTAATTTTTACCATTGTTTCATGTATTGCCACAATTGATATAATTACATTTCACCTCTTTGTTATCAGATGTCTGATATGGATGTAAATCTTGATGCGGGTGTTACGCGTCATGATGCCGATGATTAGAAGAATTACAGTGATGATCAACAGGACCATGGTGATGATCAGGGACCTTTCGATCACGATAGCACCCTGTAACCTAGACGAAGAAAGGGTTAGGGCCTACTAAGGGCTTGAATGCTAAGAATAGTAAGAGTCAACCTAGAATGGTATCCTTACCTAAGACCCTCAGGGGCCTCGAAGCAGCAATTCACTAGCATGTTAGGAAGTCTATCTAAAAGTAAGTGCAATATAAATAGGCTTTAGGAAGATATAGATTAGGGACACAAGGAGTTGTTGTGGAAGGTAGTTAGATATAAATATGGCATACTTGACCATGTGAAGGTGAATGTAATGTCTATGATAGCTAGGAAACATAGAAAATTATACATTCATCGATAAGACATTATATCAACCCCGAGACTCAAAACCCTGAGCTTTATCCACCATGGATTCTATTTGAGAGGATAATCTCTCAAGCTGACTGAGAATTGTTTGTCGCAAGTCACAACGTGGATAATTTCAAGGTACGAATGTTTTATTTACTCATTCCAAATGAAACAAATTGACTTAAACTCAATATTAAATGGCAGTAACTTTGTTTTTGTAATAACTTGTCAATAGAAAACTTAAGCGAAGGCCGGAGAAATCTGGGAGAAAAATGTACATCAGCATTATATGGACAAAAGGGATATACCGGGTCCATTCCCATATGGAACGAGGCAAAATTACTTAAAAATATAATCAGGACGACAATGAGGAAACAATTTAGTCGATAGAAGAATTGGACAAAACCGACCTTTATTTGTTGGGGCGACAAAAAAACGAATTTTGATGGACAATTGTTCTTCCCAGTTTGTGAGACAAGGGAGCTCTCCTAAAATGTTGTAAGTGTTATTATTATCGTAGTGTTATAGTTATTTGTAGAATTTCAAATATTTGAATATTGAATTTTTTTTAAGAATGACTAAGGGAATCTAGAATGAACAAAGAATGGACCCCTATTGGAGAGAATGATATACCGAATAGGGCGTCAGGGAGAAAAGATCACCTAGGTCAAGTTAAGGGGCTAGGAAGCCAGGTGCGCAAAAGAGACGTGTTCCCAAAGTCGGGAACTGTACCTATTGGGACGGCTTACGAGGAAAGCGTTCATGAAAAGAAGTTGGAAGAGAGGTTAAACTTATGAACAATGTGCAACTGATCAAAGGCTCGAGGAGAAAATGCAAGTCTTTCTATCGCAGCATGGACTTATACAGTCTAACATTACATAAGTGTCTCCTAGGGATGGCAATGGGTTAGCGGGTGCCCGTTTCACCCGTCCATCCGACCCGAAAAAACGGGTGAAAAATGGGTGATGGGTGAAACGGGTACGGGTGACGGGTCGGGTGGAAAATTTTCACCCGTTAACCCGACCTGCCCACCCGACCCCATCACCCGAATATCTTATATTAAAAAAATTATACGGTTTATTCTAATTTCTATCTACTTCTTCGGTTCTTCCTTTCTAATTTTCAAAAACACTCGCCTAATTTTGTAACCCTCCTTGCGCTTGTCTGCTGCCGCTCCCCATTTCCCCAACCCTAATTGTCGTCTTCAATCTTCATTCAGATTTCAGAAATCGCTCACTGTCACAGTCATAGACTCACAGCCGTTCTTCGTTCCCTATTCCCCAACCCTAATTGTCATCTTCAATCTTGATTCTCCTCACTCACCGTCACCAAAATTTCACAGCCATTCTTCGTTCCCTCGACCTCGAGTCCATGGCATCGTGCGGCAGTTTCCTTTCTTCCCTCGAGTCCAAACAGTCGTCTCCCTCCCTATTCCCTAACTGGTATTTCGTTCAACACACCAGGCACCACTCGACAGTCGACACTCACCACAGGTCCACAGATTGAAGACGGGACTCTGAATGGTAATTATGTTTTAGTTAATTGATGGATTATTAATTGACCGATCTTCATCTAAAATACTCGAACTTACACATCTCTTTGGCGTTTCTTTTCTTGTGTGTCTGTGGTAATATACTCGAAACAACGCAGTCAAAATTCTGTTGCTCATCCTCTACAGAGATAAATGGATGGTTAATTAGACTGGTTTTATTTTTTTGATTGCTGATTATGGTGATTGTTGTTTGCTGATTGTGTTTATTCCTCTGCAGTGTCTCTGGGTTCATTGTTTTTGTGATCGATGTTTGGTGATTGTTGTTTCCTGTAACCGGACTAGCTTTATTTTCATCCTTTATGGGGCTGAAATTAATTAACTACATGATTTAGATACATACAAATTGGCTTTATTTTCATTGATCACGTGGATTATCAAACTTGCTCCTAGCACTGATGATTAATCAGAGAGCATAGTACTGTTTTAAAACTGTTTACATTCAAAACTATTTACAAATTGTGGATGAAAGGAGAAGAAAACTGTCCAATCTGTTACCTTTCCATTCATATAGGGCAAAGCGCACCTTTGCATCTTCTATACATAATCAGTAATTAAACATTCTGCGGATCAGTTTCTTCATATTCTATTTAAAAGCACAGACTGTTTTGGTCAAAACTACTCTAGGCTAAGATTATTTGTGTCATACTACTGCTGTGATCAAATCTGAATTTATAGATACCATATCATTGTTTCGGAAGGTGTGGAATTTTTAGTGTTCAAAGATGAGCATCATTTGAAATCAGTCTGAAGAAAAATCCTGGAATTTGTTAAGAAATACATGGTTAAAACTGCTTGAATTTGTTTTTTTTCTAATTACTTTTAAGAAACACCTCTGTTTACTATTGTTGTTTTTTCAACATGATTATGATTTAACGTGCTGCACCCACAGTCGCCCCGTATTCCTACCGTTTTTGTCACTACTTTTCAGCATGCATACTGATTTAGATACATACTGATTTAGATATATACTGATTTGTTGCAGGCATATTTGGTTATGGATCCTACTGATGAATCTACATCTACTCGGGCATCACCAGCTCCACCTGTTGAATTGGAATCTTTTGAAAATGAAGGAGAGCCAACAAGTCAATCTATGTCAACTAAAAGCACAAGGAAACACACTTCAGCGGTATGGGTTCATTTCGAAAGAATGGTAGTTAATGGTGAAAGAAAAGCTAAATGTCTTCACTGTGATAAAATTTTCACAGCTGGAAGTAAACATGGGACTTCTCACCTCAAGGATCATGTATAAAGAGGTGTACTAAAAAAAATCAAAAAGTTGATATACGACAAAAATTCTTAGTGTTAGTAGGAAATCTGATGGGAGTGGGGTAACAACTGTGAATTCACCAACTTTAGCCAAGAGACGTCTAGGAAGGAACTAGTGAATATGGAGATATGCATGAGTATCCTTTGGCTATTGTAGACCATATTGGGTTCAGAAGATTTGTGAACAGTCTCAATCCGACCTTCAAGATCATGTCTCGTAACACGTTAAGGTCTGACATTATGAAGATGTATGGCAAGTGATATAATAAATTTGAAAAAGGTGTTGGAGAATAACCTATCTAGAATTGTCATTACTACTGACCTGTGGACAACATCAAATCAAAAGAGAGGGTCATGGTTGTCACGCGCATTACATTGACCAGTTGTGGCTTTTGCATGACAAATATTGAGGTATTTTTTTACTATTAATATTCATTGTTCATTATGTGTGTTTTTTGTCTATAATGTTATATATGATAGTTCTTTGCTTTATTACAAACTTGTTGACTAGATGAAAAACCTTGTCATGTAGCTTTATATTCTAGCTGTTTTTAGATTGTTATAGTGATTATATAATCACATTACCTTGAATGTAGGTTTGCTTATGTGCCTTGCCACGTACATAAGACACACTTTCACAAGTTCTATAGAGACATTGACTGGGTACAACATAACTGAAAAGATCTCTTCTATTGCCGTTGATAACTGTAGTACTAACGATGCTATGTTAGATATTCTAAAGCCGAGATTGGGTGAGGAATCCTTCTTTTGAATGGTAGATTTTTGCACATGAGGTGTACAACACATATTTTGAATTTGATTGTGCAAGATGGTTTATCTGTGATTGGTGAAGGGATTGAGAGGGTCTGTGATGACCGTGTCTCTTTTTAGGTAGCCACTCCAAAAAGAATAGAATGTTTGAGGATAAAGTTAAGTCTATGAGAGGTGAAGAAGCTAAGAAGTTGTCTCTTGACTGTAAAATTCAATGGAATCAACCTTCTCGATGCTTCAAACTGTTTTTGCAATATAAGGATGTGTTTACTTAGTACAAGCGCTTAAGCCCCCGTCTAAAATTCAGTCTCCCAACCCAAGAAGATTGGACACTTGCTTCAATGGTTTGTGAAAATTGAAAATGTTTCACAAATTAACTGAAATACCCCAAACCTTAATGTGTTAATTAATATGTAATTATAATTTTCTAAGGCTAATTAAGTCCTTAAGATTATTGGTGAAGAAATAAAAACCAAAAAGAAAAAGAAGATACGTAAAAGTCACAAACGTGAAAACACGTATTTAATTGTTTTAGGAGGTATAAAACTCTCACTGGGGTTATAAATAATTTTTATACCTTAATTACACATATAACATGTGGGAAAAATTCCGGAAGAAAACGGATTCAAACAATGCGTTAAAAACACTAACGGAGTCTTAAAGCGCGTTTTTCGAGAAAAAACCCGAAACGTGACTTAAAAAGTCAAATGACCCCATAAAAATTATAGTTTATCATATACTATAAATAAACATTAATGGGAGTATAATAACCATTAAAATTAAATAAACAAGAAAATTCCGGAAAACGGGCCCGGTTAGTGATTAGTGCTAAAACCGGGTAATAAATGAGCGTTTTCTGTAAAAGACAAAAACCGCTCCAGCCTGTAACAGTTATGTGGGCCGGTTTTATTATGTAGACAGCCCCTCCACATGACTAGTTAGCTAATTAAATAAGTCAAAAAGCAAAAATAACTTATACCCACTCACCTCTCTTTCCTCCTTTATTTCTTTTTCCTCTCTTCTCTCTCCTCCCCTTTCCTTCCTTCCCAGCTATTTCTCCTCTCTCCCTCTGGTTGCTGCCGTTCTTGAGCTCACCACCCACACCCATGGCTTCTCCAACTTCTCTCCCATGCTCAAGCCCATACATGCTCCAAATGCAAACAAATTACATATTTGAACTCCCCTCATCCTCCTCTACATTTCTCTCTTTTCAAAAATCTGAAATGATGAACTTCATCTCCATGGGTTTTCCCCATTTGAAGAGAAAATAGCACCAATGTGTAGCTTGGAGCCTCCTTTTTCAAACAAGGTAAAAATTTCATTGAAAAACTCGTTTTTGTTCTTCCTCCTTTGGTAGCGATTTTGCTCTCTCTCTCTTACCTTGTTTTTCTTCCTTCTTGTTCTTGAGCCTCCAAATTGACCTTCAATGGTGGGGTAGTTTCCCTCTTGATTCAGGGTGAGAATCCCTCTTAAAAGCTTCAAGGAGGTAAACCCTAACTTTTGTGTTCTAGGCCTTTGATTGAATTAAGATACTCCAAGGGTTTAGATAATTAATTTAGTGTTTTTTGTGTTCTTGGATGTTGGGATGGAGTTTGGAAACTCCATACCCTCTTAACCGATTTTTGGAGGAGATGAGGAGCAAGAGGAGAATTAAAGAGACTTGTGAAATTAAGGTAAGGAGTTCACCTTAAACCTTGTTCTAAATTGTTTAAGTGTTTGGGATGGGTTAAATCGAATAATGAACCCAAATATGTATTGGGATGTGACTTGTTGAGAGGAGGAGAGTTGTGATAATAATGTGCTTGTGTAGGAATAATGCAAGTGAGGAAACATTGTGAAATAAGTGTTTGATTTATGGGCTATGCACTTTATGGATTATGCATTGTGTTGCATTAGGAGAATGGATGAGCATTGTGTTTGTATGTGTGCTGGTAGAACCCTTGTGGGTTTGGCTAGATTAGGAAAAAAAATGGTGACAAGATGAGTTTGGACATGCTAGGTTTATGGGGAGGTTATGGTGAAATTTTGATAGGAAATAAGCGTTTTAAGATGACTTAGCAAATTGAGGAATCTAGGTGTTTGAAGTGTTGTGTGGAGATGTTTAGTGACCTTGAAATGGTGAATGGAGGATGGATTTGAAAGAGGTAAAAATCTGTAGCACCAGTGTGCATAAGTGTAACAGAGAAAGGAAAATTCATGAATTTGAGCAAGAATTTGAGTAGGGATTAAACCTATGTTTTGAAGAGCTTTAGAGCATGATTTAGTGTGTTTAAACATGTAGGAAACATGTGGAAACATTAGGAGAAGGTTAGGCTTTGTTTGGAGGTTGAAAAGTGGCAAGAAAAATAATGTTCTGGACTAATACTGGAGTGTTCCGGGTTTGCAACCAGAACCTAAACCCGGAACACCCCAAAAATAGACCCGAGAGGCAAGTCTGTATGTGGTCCGGGTTTGTAAACCCGGATACAAACCCGGACCAGGTGAAAAATTGGGCAGAAAGGTTTACGACGGTGTGTTCCGGGTTTGTAAACTCGGACATAAACCCGGACCACCCTAGAAATGCACCAGAGAGTGTTATTAAGTGTGTTTAAGATGGGGAAATGAATGATAATGGTTTTAGATGTTGATTAGGCCTTGTTTGGTGAGTTTTAAAGGCCTTAGATGGTGTAAACAAGTTTTAGGTTGGATGTGAGAAAATTATGAGTTTAAGTACACAAAGTTAAAACCGAACAACGGGATAACGGGTTAAGTCGGAGTATAGTGTTACATACCGTAATGCTTCGATGTTAATGAAAACATTTGAATGTTATCAGTTGAACAAGTGTGAACCAAGGAACGGGAGATCACCCGGTAAAGATAAACCCATGGTGTAAGGTATGGTTTTTCTTGCACCTGTGTCCTAACCGGGTTAACCGGCTTGTATGCCAATGTGTTTTTCTGTGTGTGTGCCACCTTGCAAGATAAAGCATGAAATGAGTTTACAGTAATTCATTATTGTGGCGTAACTAATTCCGATACCGCTTAACCTTAGTTATGTGTTAAATAATAGTTAGCCGACCTTAGGTTCACATAAGTGATCGGTATTCGGAATAAACGTCCCAAACCCATGGAACGTTCTAACTACGGCTATCCGTGCGTTGGTGTTGTTGTGACTATGTGCGATGTTTGTGGCTTGTTGGATATGTTGTTGTTGTTATTGGATACAGTTATCCATGTTTGTCAAAAGGGATATTACACCCCTTATGTGTCTAACCGAGTTAGTAACGCTATGTGATGTATGTATGTGGTAAGTTCCATAAGGGAACCTCTAACTAATAAGTATATGTTATGTATGGAGAGGAATCCGGTTGTTCCGGTCGCGCGTATTGTTTGGAAGTTAATATATATATATGTGAATTAACTCCCATCCTGTTATGTTAGGGTTGTTTTCCTTCATTGGATTTCGACCTCCCACTAGCTTAGCCAAGCTTACCTACCCTTACCTACCCGACCTCCACATCGGGCTAGGAGGGAAATTATGTACATGTTGGTAGGGTGTTGAAGCCTAAGTTCGCTTCGACTCCCTCTTTGTTATGTTACGGTTGTTCTTCCCACCTGAATTACAACCACCCACAAGCTTAACCAAGGCTTACCTACCTCATCACTATGGAGCTAGGGGAAATTGTGTATGTTGTGTACGGTCCTATATGAGGCCGCCACTCAAGTAAAGAAAATGTAGGTATGTTGTGCTCGGGCTTATATCACCCCACTGGCACTCCCTAAATGAAGTTTCATGTACTCTAAGAAGGGTGAAATTAAGTTGTGTATGTTATAAGGTGAAGTGTGTTGTTATGTTGAGTGTGCTAACCTTGGGTATGTATTCTATTAATGGATGTTTGCTTATAAGCATGATATGTGTGTGAGTTTGTGCATGTTTGAAATAAATCAACCGCATGCTAAGACGACAAATAGTTGTGCGTGGCCCGGTAGCATGTGGGCTGCGGGATTACCATACCAGCAAAGGTGCTGACCCCCTTTGGGGGCTCCCATACTTTTCAGGTACAAGGAATTGGAAGCCGTTCGAGAGTAGGACGGGGTAGTGTTGTATGTGGTAGTCATGAGATTTGTGGATGTGTTATAGGTGTAGTAAGACCGAAGATGTATCGGCGTTAGTTGGTAATTACTCGGTACAGCTGTAATGTAAGTGTATAATGATTGTTGGACGTGGAACGGGATTTATGTGTAGTCGCTCGGGAGTTTAGTCCATCAGACCGGTACAATGTAAGCATGTTAGCCTTGTTAGCCACGTGGGTGGCTAACGGCGTGTAACACCAACGAGTTAAGTTATGTGATGATGTGTATTTTCCGCTGCAGTTTTAATGTTAAGGTTGTTGTTGTTAGTTGGGGGTGTTACAAAAAGTGGTATCAGAGCGATACCTCGCTCTGATGACTGAAATACCGAGCTTAGGAAGTACCGAGTTAAGAGTTTAGTACTTTGGGTTAAGGGTTAAGTGATAGCGTGAGGAGTACGCTAGTTAGGGAACTACCATTGTGTACTGGATACCTACAGTATCCATCCCGCCCTCCACAAACCCTATTTTATAACTCGGGAAAGAATGCCAGAGAGATGAGAGTCATCTCTTACTCGGGAAAACCCGATCTGGCAGTTGATATTTACCCCTGTAAGTACGGAGGACCTGTCATACGGTAGATCCCGAAAGGTGAGATCCCGAAGACGGTCTCCATTTTAACAATATTAACCGCTCTTGTTAGCGAAAAGTGAAGAATCTTATGCACAAGATAATGGAATTTCCAGCACCCTGGGTCGACATGCGAAGCAGTCGAGGACAACCAGCTTGCAAGCACTGACTGTGCAACAGGCAAGAAGTGAAGTAATGAAACCCGAGACGAGTGTCTACGGCAAGAAGTGAAGTAATGAAACCAGAGATGAGTGTCTACGGGACTACAATGTTAACTAATACACCAACGGTATACCAACCGATTAAGGAACTACAATGTGGTATGAGGAGGATGCAATACTAAGAAAAAGGGGTCTCCCAGAGTGGGAAACACCCTAGTTAATGGTTAACATGTGAAGACAGTAAGATGTACCCAGAAGACGATTGTTAAGGATGTAATATAAGCAAGGGCCAGCAGGGCCACGGATGTTGGTGCAGATGAAAACAATACCGCAACCAGTGTGTATTGAACCGAACCAGCCAGCATGGCGCACTTGCCATGGCAAGTGCTGCTACAACAAAGTGGTGTGGGAGATTTTTACAACTACCAGTATTTAGTAAGTACCATGAAGTTAAGTGAGATCATCATAACTGAGGAAGGGCTTAGCAGCCTGACTCTGTAATTGGAAATCACCAGTCAGCAAGAAGCAAGACATGGATAAGGCTTGAAACGTGTGAAACCAGGAGAATTTTTCTTCAACTTAAATTCATTTTCAAAACCGTTTTCAAAACCAATTTTCTTTCAAACCCAATCTATTTTAATTCTTCTTCTTTTAAAACCATACAGAAGACCTACCGGCCTCATGCCACATGGTAGGTAAGTTGATACCCAGTTACTTTTAAACAACCGGATGGAAACCGGTAAACCCAAGGGTAACAACCCGAGGAATGGAGTGAGTTCATAATAATACAACAGTGGATACACTTTCCTTGATTAAGTTCGGGAAGCATGGAATGCATATTATCATAGGATAATATAAGAGGAGTTGACAACAGAATACTTCACCTAGGCGTGTGACGAACACTACGAGTATACCAACTGTAATGTGGGACGACCGCACTCCGATAGGAGCTTGTGGGCTGACAGACCTACTTATGGGTTAGTCAGGTAAGTAGCAATGTATCAGTAGGATACCCCACGTATGTATACGAGTGGAGTCTGGAACACGGGAAGTAGTCGACTCCATACTACGGTCCGAAGTAAAAGTCAAGCAAGAACAATGGATACCATCAAATGGTTGAAGTAAAGGAACCCATTAAGTTAAGGAGACTAAAGGAATTAGTAAGTTTATTTTAAGGAAATGTTTAAAAGTGAACAAGTGCGAAGTGCACTGGTTAGTAAGTAAAGACGTAGAATATGTCTTAGGAATCCTGAAGGATGAACATATAGCTGGAGTAAGTACCCAGCCTAAATATGGCGAGGCAGATGCCTACTATGATACGTTAATGTGCAATGATCGGGATGAGACTCCCGAAGTGATCACTTGAACTAAGGGAATATCAATCTCACTGGAAATGACATTTAACCCAGCCAAGAACGCAGGGCGATGTAGCTAATGAAACGTACTCATAAGTGCGAGCCGAATATAATGGCATGACCTAGTAACACCCAGGAACTATCCTTAAAAGGGTGTTTGGATCAACAATGGTTGAATGAGATAACATGACGGAAACGCAAGGGTTGAAACTAACACCAGTTTAAGCATAAGTCGTCAGGAGGAAGTCTGACATCCTTGAAGGGGCATCCCATGAAAGGAACCGTGATATACGACCTTGTCATGGAGCCCAATACCAATCTAAACCATGTAATGTGTGTGGACAGCCTACAACGGGTAGAGCTCGAGGCAATAAGGCTTAAAGCCACAAATCGAATGTGTTAAAAATGTTATTGATACAGAAGTTTATGTTATATAAGTAAGTAAGCGGATAACGAACCACTGATTAAAGTGGGGATACCTCTTGATGTGTGAGACCGCAACAGCGGTAGTTATGTGAACTAAGTTCAGGGAATGTGTTAAGAGTTGACTATGTTGCTATTACCCAAGAATGATGTGAGTAGGAATAATACGAAAGGAAGTGTTGTACCAGTTGTGGAGACCGCAAGAGTAATAAGTCTAATAGCAACCACCATAGGTGTGTGATGCTAAATGCGTAATGAACAACGCTCAAAGAGCATAAAAGACAAAAACAATAGAGTATTCAGCAATCAGCCAAATGAGTGGCAAAACACAGTGTAATGGCGGAAGCCAAGATAATAGCGGATGCAGTGCAAGTTAATGTTATACAATAAGTAACCGCACGGTGCGCAGTAAGCGACCGTTGCATAAGTATTGTTAAATAATAATGTGGCAATAAGACCAGTTATGAGTGAAACTCAATGGACATACAAGTAAGTGATGATACGCAGACGGGCAATAAGCCAAGTGGTACTATGTGATAAGGAACTCAGTGTGAATTCCTATTGCAATCGCATAAGAGATTTACTGTCAAGAGTTTACGCCTCTGCACTCTGTATGACTGAGTGTTTTGGTATTGCGCTTGCACGGTAATGATCGAGTGAGATAGCTAGGAAGTTTGGAAATGTTAATGTGATAGAGAACAAGACTTATGGTGTGATAAAACCGATGCATAAGAGAAGCACGGTCGTACCAATCAAGGGTACTGGTTGGCATAAGTGACACAGTAACACGATTATTAAATATCGGTATGGAATACCTCAAGTGTTGGAATAACCGACAGAGTACTACATAAAGGTAGTAGCTCAACGTAACCGACAGTAAGTCGGAAGAAATCAAGTAAGTCGTTGTGAAATACAGTAATTATCATGGAAATGAATAGAAGTTTGTAACTCACCGAATTCGCTCATGGTAAGTGATACCACGCGTCGGTTGAGAAACCGTTATTACCAAGTAAAGGTGATAATCGAGAATGTACAATACAGTAGAATAATGTATGGGGCAAACTAAGCTCTAAATTATCAAGAGTGCGCAGCAGAAACTGGTGAGCCAGCGATTCAAATGTTGAATGTGTGTAGTGAACATGAGTGATGGCTAATTATTAACGCCTAGTCTCACAGGCCAGAATCGAAACCAGTTAAGAGTTAAAATAAACTCTAGTGAGAATTCTTGGTTAGGGACTAAACCGCCAATATGGCTAATATCCTCAAACCAGAACACATTGTGTAATAAACCGCGTGGAGATAAACACTTCACGACGGTAGAATGTTCTAAACCAGTGATTAACTGATTGAATTACGTGGGCGTAATCCCTTTTAAGGGGGGTAGAGCGCAGAACCACTTAGTGTCTTTTACCGTACAAGTGTACGTGAACTACGATGTGCATAGCACAAAATGATTTGTTTTGATGATTGGTGCACGTGTTACATAAACATACACATTCATTCATGGTTAATTGTGGTAATTGCGCACAGAAGATGCGAATGCCATTGTGATAAGTGTGTTGTTGTGTTAAAGGATGTGTGTGAAAGTATATGTATAAGGGAGTAGAAAAACTTCCGGGGAACTAAACCCCGACTATGTATGTTCATATGATACCAAAAGTAATATTGTGTATTATATTTTGATAAAAATATATATATGGATATATGTATATATACAATATTGTGATTTATGAAGAGGTATGACACCAATGTAGAACCTAGTGAGAATTAAATTCCCTAGGTAACTTGATTTAAAATAAATCTGGAAGATGATTGATGGACATAGTCCCACCCTTGGAGATGTAATGATTATGACTAGATGGACTAAAAGATAGAAAATGGTATATGTTTGAATTGGTTGCTGTTTGAAAATGAAGTGGGAGGTGAAACTTGATTATCATGAGATCAAGGGAAGCCGAACACAAATTGGGGTGGAAAGATAGTTCAACTCTGATGCTGATCACATCAGGGTTGGATGATTCTTGAAACTCCCTATAAGTGGTCACAAATAATCACATCAAGAATAAGATGCAGTTAACAATAATTGGACTTGGAGTTGTATTGATTTTCAAAAGAATTTTAAATTGGGTTTCAAATTTCAATTGGTATTTTCAAGACTTCAATAAAATTTTTAAGATTCTTAGTGGTATTTTCAAAGGAAGGACTACCTTTATGTGACCCGTAGAGGATTTTCAACTTGTATCCTTCCAATAAAGGATTTCATTATACTTAACCTCATAGAGGGTATTTTCCTACTACTTGCTCACGAGCTGAGGACGTATGAGCCTTTGTCTTAGGACCGGTGACATGAGAAGTATATTTTAAAGATGTATGCAATTGTTTTGATCTCCCAAAGGAACGGGGACCAGAGTGTCCATCGCGACCGGTTCTGCGGGATCACAGTGTATATGTACTCTACATGGGTCTCGAACCCATGAAGAGATGGAAAAGGAATTTCTGGTTGATATACATGCTAGACATGTTGTGTGGTATGTGTAATAATTATTATTTTGGACCTTGAGTCCTAATGTGATTGAATTCCGGAAGTGTTATGTTATCAAGACCTATGTGTCTAAAGGATGTTGTGTTATCAAGACCACGAGTCTAAATGTTATGTTACCCAGACCAAGAGTCAAAGGGTTGTTATGTATGTAATGTTGTTAAGGTACCCGGACCATTAAGTCCGAGGTTACTAAATATGTTATGTATGTATGGATGTGTTACCCGGACCATCAAGTCCGAGGTCATGATGTAAAGTGTTTGTTATAGAAGTTTATACTAAGTAATCCCTGTTCTAATTCAAATGACGCTAGGGAAGTGTGAACTTCGAGGACGAAGTTCTTTTAAGGGGGGTAGATTGAAATACCCCAAACCTTAATGTGTTAATTAATAGTAATTATAATTTTCTAAGGCTAATTAAGTCCTTAAGATTATTGGTGAAGAAATAAAAACCAAAAAGAAAAAGAAGATGCGTAAAAGTCACAAAACGTGAAAACACGTATTTAATTGTTTTAGGAGGTATAAAACTCTCACTGGGGTTATAAATATATTTTTATACCTTAAATACACATTAATAACATGTGGGAAAAATTCTGGAAGAAAACGGATTCAAACAATGCGTTAAAACACTAACGGAGTCTTAAAGCGCGTTTTTCGAGAAAACCCGAGAACGTGACTTTAAACAGTCAAATGACCCCATAAAAATTATAGTTTATCATATAACTATAAATAAACATTAATGGGAGTATAATAACCATTAAAATTAAATAAACAAGAAAATTCCGGAAAACGGGCCCGGTTAGTGATTAGTGCTAAAACCGGGTAAATAAATGAGCGTTTTCTGTAAAAGACAAAAAGCTCCAGCCTGTAACAGTTATGTGGGCCGGTTTTATTAATGTAGACAGCCCCCTCACACATGACTAGTTAGCTAATTAAATAAGTCAAAAAGCAAAAATAACTTATACCCACTCACACTCTCTTTCCTCCTTTATTTCTTTTTCCTCTCTTCTCTCTCCTCCCTTTCCTTCCTTCCCAGCGATTTCTCCTCTCTCCCTCTGGTTGCTGCCGTTCTTGAGCTCACCACCCACACCCATGGCTTCTCCAACTTCTCTCCCATGCTCAAGCCACATAAATGCTCCAAATGCAAAACAAATTACATATTTGAACTCCCCTCATCCTCCTCTACATTTCTCTCTTTTCAAAATCTGAAAATGATGAACTTCATCTCCATGGGTTTTCCCCATTTGAAGAGAAAATAGCACCAATGTGTAGCTTGGAGCCTCCTTTTTCAAACAAGGTAAAAATTTCATTGAAAAACTCGTTTTTGTTCTTCCTCCTTTGGTAGCTGATTTTGCTCTCTCTCTCTTACCTTGTTTTTCTTCTTGTTCTTGAGCTCCAAATTGACCCTTCAATGGTGGGGTAGTTTCCCTCTTGATTCAAGGGTGAGAATCCCTCTTAAAAGCTTCAAGGAGGTAAACCCTAACTTTTGTGTTCTAGCCTTTGATTGAATTAAGATACTCCAAGGGTTTAGATAATTAATTTAGTGTGTTTTGTGTTCTTGGATGTTGGGATGGAGTTTGGAAACTCCATACCCTCTTAACCGATTTTTGGAGGAGATGAGGAGCAAGAGGAGAATTAAAGGGACTTGTGAAATTAAGGTAAGGAGTTCACCTTAAACCTTGTTCTAAATTGTTTAAGTGTTTGGGATGGGTTAAATCGAATAATGAACCCAAATATGTATTGGGATGTGACTTGTTGAGATGAGGAGAGTTGTGATAATAATGTGCTTGTGTAGGAATAATGCAAGTGAGGAAACATTGTGAAATAAGTGTTTGATTTATGGGCTATGCACTTTATGGATTAGCATTGTGTTGCATTAGGAGAATGGATGAGCATTGTGTTTGTATGTGTGCTGGTAGAACCCTTGTGGGTTTGGCTAGATTAGGAAAAAAAATGGTGACAAGATGAGTTTGGACATGCTAGGTTTATGGGGAGGTTATGGCGAAATTTTGATAGGAAATAAGCGTTTTAAGATGACTTAGCAAATTGAGGAATCTAGGTGTTTGAAGTGTTGTGTGGAGATGTTTAGTGACCTTGAAATGGTGAATGGAGGATGGATTTGAAAGAGGTAAAAATCTGTAGCACCAGTGTGCATAAGTGTAACAGAGAAAGGAAAATTCATGAATTTGAGCAAGAATTTGAGTAGGGATTAAACCTATGTTTTGAAGAGCTTTAGAGCATGATTTAGTGTGTTTAAACATGTAGGAAACATGTGGAAACATTAGGAGAAGGTTAGGCTTTGTTTGGAGGTTGAAAAGTGGCAAGAAAAATAATGTTCTGGACTAATACTAGAGTGTTCCGGGTTTGCAACCAGAACCTAAACCCGGAACACCCCAAAAATAGACCCGAGAGGCAAGTCTGTATGTGGTCCGGGTTTGTAAACCCGGATACAAACCCGGACCAGGTGAAAAATTGGGCAGAAAGGTTTACGACGGTGTGTTCCGGGTTTGTAAACTCGGACACAAACCCGGACCACCCTAGAAATGCACCAGAGAGTGTTATTAAGTGTGTTTAAGATGGGGAAATGAATGATAATGGTTTTAGATGTTGATTAGGCCTTGTTTGGTGAGTTTTAAAGGCCTTAGATGGTGTAAACAAGTGTTAGGTTGGATGTGAGAAAATTGTGAGTTTAAGTACACAAAGTTAAAAACCGAAACAACGGGATAACGGGTTAAGTACGGGAGTATAGTGTTACATACCGTAATGCTTCGATGTTAATGAAAACATTTGAATGTTATCAGTTGAACAAGTGTGAACCAAGGAACGGGAGATCACCCGGTAAAGATAAACCCATGGTGTAAGGTATGGTTTTCTTGCAACCTGTGTCCTACCGGGTTACACCGGCTTGTATGCCAATGTGTTTTTCTGTGTGTGTGCCACCTTGCAAGATAAAGCATGAAATGAGTTTACAGTAATTCATTATTGTGGCGTAACTAATTCCGATACCGCTTAACCTTAGTTATGTGTTAAATAGTAGTTAGCCGACCTTAGGTTCACATAAGTGATCGGTATTCGGAATAAACGTCCCAACCCATGGGAACGTTCTAACTACGGCTATCCGTGCGTTGGTGTATGTTGTGACTATGTGCGATGTTTGTGGCTTGTTGGATATGTTGTTGTTGTTACTGGATACAGTTATCCATGTTTGTCAAAAGGGATATTACACCCCTTATGTGTCTAACCGAGTTAGTAACGCTATGTGATGTATGTATGTGGTAAGTTCCATAAGGGAACCTCTAACTAATAAGTATATGTTATGTATGGAGAGGAATCCGGTTGTTCCGGTCGCGCGTATTGTTTGGAAGTTAATATATATATGTGAATTAACTCCCATCCTGTTATGTTAGGGTTGTTTTCCTTCATTGGATTTCGACCTCCCACTAGCTTAGCCAAAGCTTACCTACCCGACCTCCACATCGGGCTAGGAGGGAAATTATGTACAATGTTGGTAGGGTGTTGAAGCCTAAGTTCGCTTCGACTCCCTCTTTGTTATGTTACGGTTGTTCTTCCACCTGGAATTACAACCACCCACAAGCTTAACCAAGGCTTACCTACCTCATCACTATTGGAGCTAGGGGAAATTGTGTATGTTGTGTACGGTCCTATATGAGGCCGCCACTCAAGTAAAGAAAATGTAGGTATGTTGTGCTCGGGCTTATATCACCCCGGCACTCCCTAAATGAAGTTCATGTACTCTAAGAAGGGTGAAATTAAGTTGTGTATGTTATAAGGTGAAGTGTGTTGTTATGTTGAGTGTGCTAACCTTGGGTATGTATTCTATTAATGGATGTTTGCTTATAAGCATGATATGTGTGTGAGTTTGTGCATGTTTGAAATAAATCAACCGCATGCTAAGACGACAAATAGTTGTGCGTGGCCCGGTAGCATGTGGGCTGCGGGATTACCATACCAGCAAAGGTGCTGACCCCCTTTGGGGGCTCCCATACTTTTCAGGTACAAGGAATTGGAAGCCGTTCGAGAGTAGGACGGGGTAGTGTTGTATGTGGTAGTCATGAGATTTGTGGATGTGTTATAGGTGTAGTAAGACCGAAGATGTATCGGCGTTAGTTGGTAATTACTCGGTACAGCTGTAATGTAAGTGTATAATGACTGTTGGACATGGAACGGGATTTATGTGTAGTCGCTCGGGAGTTTAGTCCATCAGACCGGTACGATGTAAGCATGTTAGCCACGTGGGTGGCTAACGGCGTGTAACACCAACGAGTTAAGTTATGTGATGATGTGTATTTTCCGCTGCAGTTTTAATGCTAAGGTTGTTGTTGTTAGTTGGGGGTGTTACATTAACTGAGTTATTTTCTGGTCGAAGATACCCCACTTCAAATTTGTTTTTCCGTCAAGTTTGTGAAGTCAAACTTGCTATTGATTCTTGGTTACAAAGTGAGACACAAGTCAAATGCATGTGAAGTTTAACAAGTATTGGAGGACAATCAATGATGTCTTAGCTATAGTTGCTATTTTGGATCCTAGGAATAAACTGGAGTGTGTTGAGTTTTATTTTAATGAGATATATGGTGAGAGGGCTAATGTGGAGATTGAGCGGGTGAAAACAACTTTGTATGAACTCTTGTCTGAGTATGAGGATAGATTTGTGTCAAGTGAGGACAATTCTTTCACCACTACTCAAACTAGCTCTCTTGGAGACAATGCTGGTAATGAGCTGGATGATAAGTGGAGTAGAGTGAAGAAAACTAAGAGAAGGAAGGTAGTTGTGAAGTCTGAATTGGACCATTATTTGGAGGAATCTGCCTTACCAGAGAGCGGTACTTTTGATATATTAAAATATTGGAATATCGAGCTCAAATATCCAACATTGCAAAGGATTGCCAAGGATATTCTATCCATTCCAGCTTCTAGTGTTGCATCCGAGAGTGCATTTAGCACGGGTGGTAGAATTGTCAGCCCTCATCGCTCTAGGCTTGCTGCAAGTACGGTGGAAGCATTAATGTGCATGCAAAATTGGGTTCTTGGAGATTTAAATATGGGTAAAACTATTGTCTTTACTTACATTCCTATTATTAACTTGTTTGATTATTTCTGGTTCATAGCTAGTACTTTTTATTATTTTGAAAGCAGGTACTTCTCTTCAGACTATGGATGCTTGTGCTACAATCTTAGAAGATCAAAATACAATAGATGGTGCTGGGAATGCTTGTGGGGGAGATGTTATTGATTTAGATTCGGTACTTAGTTTAATTCATTTATCAGTTTTACCATATTTTTTTATTGTAATGAACTTTTCTGTAATTCTTGTTATTTTTCAACCTTTTTCTTTGTAGGGAGATGAAGATGAAGATGGCATGGATTTTATTTGATAGCTGAGGAACTTATCATAAGAGGTATTGCATACTATCTCTATTTTTTATAATGATCTCATAGTTAGTTTACTTGGTATGTTGTCATCTATATGTTAAACTACAGCAATCAATAGTCATATTTCGGATTTGTAAACTGTATCAATCAATGTTAATGTAGTAGAACTGTTACTTCTGAATTCTGTTGGTTAAACTGCAGCAGTCAATGTTGTTGTAGTAGAACTATTACTTCTAAATTCTGATGGCTAAACTGCAGTACTCAGTAGTCAATAGTAATATTTCTGATTGTTAAAATGCTTCAGTCAATGCTATTGTAGTAGAACATTACTTCTGAATTCTGATGGTTAAACTGCAGCTGTCAATGTTATTGTAGTAGAACTGTTACTTTTGAATTCTGTTGGTTAAATTGCAACGGTCAATGTTGTTGTAGTAGAAGTAGAACTATTACTTCTGAATTCTGATGGCTAAACTGCAGTAGTCAATAGTCATATTTCCGATTGTTAAAATGCATCAGTCAATGTTATTGTAGTAGAACATTACTTCTGAATTCTGATGGTTAAACTGCTGCAGTCAATTGTATTGTAGTAGAACTTTTATAAATTATGATGGTTAAACTGCAACATTCAACATTATTTTTGATTGTTAAACTGCTGCCACCTTCATCAATAAACAGTAGTATTAGAATTACTTGAAGGATCTGATGGTACTTGTTTTTAAGTTTTCTCCTCTGTAAATAAAATCTGATTTCTAGAAATAAGTTTGCCTATATCTCTTTGAAGTATATGTGACGATAGGTTGTGTTACCTCTGAATTCTATTGTTAAACTGCAGCAATTAACATTATTATGATTGTTAAACTGCTGCCCCTTCATTGATAAGCAATAGTATTAAAACTATTACTTGAAGTATATGTGACTATGTCCCTTCATCCCCTTCTTTTATTTTCTCTAAGTTTCTAAGAAAACACTATCAACTAACCACTCTCAAAATTGTTTTATTATGCTGCTGAACAGAATGTGTTTTGTTTGTAAATGCAACACAGTAATGTGTGTTATTATGCTGCTGAACAGAATGTGTTTTGTTTGTAAATGTAACTCTTACCTCAAACTGCTGAACAAAGTATGAGTTGCATTTACAAACAAAACACACTCTTGGGAAACCTGATTATGATCTCTTGTTTTCTTGTTAAACAGGTGAAGTTCGAGATTGTTTTGGATTGAAATTGGACAGCAACAAATTAGACAACAACTATTTGATTGAAATTGAATAGCAAGCGTGACTGCTCTCCTTCCTTAGTTCCTTTAGTTGTTCTTTAATTTTTCTAAGGATTTAAATGAAGATGGATTTGTGGGTGATGCGATGGATAATTTGGGAGGTTGTTCCCCTTTTTCATTATGTTAAACATTGTGTTGTTGGCTTGTTGCTGTCTAGGCATCATGAGATGCTTCATGCCATGGATGTTTTGGGAGTTGTTCACCTTTTTCATTATGTAAAGACAAAGTATGTTTCTGTCTAAACATATAATTTTGTGGACATCAAGTTAATCAAGTCAAAGATGTTATTGTGTATATTTATCTTATTAGATTATGCATTATAAAAATTCACCTGTTTATCACCCATTTATCGCTCGTTTCACCCGCGGGTGACGGGTGAAACGGGTGACGGGTGATACGTGACGGGTGACGGGTCGGGTATGGGTGGAGCGGGTGACGGGTGCGGGTGATGGTCCACCCGACCCAAACCTGACCCATCGCCATCCCTAGTGTCTCCTGGTGGTTAGACCTGTGAAACAGGTTATCCGTTCGGGTTTTAGGTCATATCTGTTCGGGTCAATATCCGTTCGGGTCATTAAACTTTCGGGTCATTTTGGGTTTCGGTCATTCAGGTTTGGGTCAAATCAGGTTCGGGTTGTAACAATGTTAGGTAGAATCGGGTTTCGGTTATTTCGGGTTGTCGTTAATACTTTTTGAAAAACTTATATAAATAAATGTATACCTAAGTTATATAAAAATATACTACACAAAGAACACAAAATTTTCAATATAATGTATATTCTGAATTTTATTCGAATATAATAAGGTTAAATCAAGCTTTTTGGTCATATTTATGAGGTCATTCATGTTCGTAAGAATTTAGAGTCACTATTATTTCATTTTATTCGAGTTTGACTAATTTTAATTACTATTCTTTCAGGTCATTTCTGGTTTGGGTCAGTTTTGGATTATAAATTTTTCGAGTTTTGGTCAGGTTTCGGGTTCGGGCCAAATTGACGGGTTTTCGGGTTGGGTCAAATTTTGACAGCTCTACTGGTCATACACATACACCTTCTCAACCTTCTTAGTTCAGTTCAGTGGATCCATATCCATATAGATCCTTAAGGTATGTATAATTCATAATGTAAAGTCACTAATACCATTAACTTTAAAAAGAATTATAGCTTAATACTTTGTTAATGTTATAGGATCCATAACGCGTCATCTTTGTCTCTAGATTAATGAAGTCCTCATAGATGTTGCATTTGGGCAAGTCTTGGAATTGTACTCTCCACGGCTCTACTCTGCCAGCATACTATGCACAAGTATCTATTGACACCATCATTGACGGTTTTGAGAGTTCAAACCTCCCACACCCAATCAACAAGTGGACGAGATTAGATGAAATACCCCTAACTTTTAAAACTTAATTAAATGATCTAATATGGTTAATAAACATCTAAATATTATTGGGGAACAATCTAAAAGATCTCAACAAGGCAAGACATGCCTTAAGATCGGTAAAGCCAAAAATGTGCTTTAAAGCACCATAAAGATTGTATGACCTCAAATAGGATCCAAAGTGGATTCCTAAGTATTATGATGAAGTAAGGAATACAACAAAACAATTCCCAAAGAAAACTAAGCTCAGAAACACCTTGCAACACAAAATATGCACTAAAACTCCTTAAAGCACATTTTTGTGAAATTACCTTCTAAATTGGTTTTTAATGGTCCTAAAGGTTATAAATACCTTTAAATATGATATTATATCACATTATATCATATTAGGAATTTAATTCCAAATTTTACAAATTTTTACAAATTTAATATTAAAATATTAATAAAACCCTAAAAGGGGGCCCACTTGAGTCAACATTGACTAAGATTGGTCAAGAGGTCAAAGTTGACCCCTTGGACCATATGAGATCGGCAGCCACAACAAGAGAGGCTTGAATTAGCCACTTGCTTATACTAAAGACAAGACTCCAACATAATACCCTAAATTAAGGGTTACCTTTTAGCTTTTGAATAAACTATACACTCTCTTTTGGCTCCATTATTTGACTCCTCCAGCTGCAAAACAGTGTGAGCCTCACTTGCCCCTCCATTAGCCGATTTCTTGTCTCATCTTATCTCCTTGATGAGTCATCTTACATCAACAAGGAATAAACTAATCAAATTTGTCTTTTGCAATCAATTAAGCCATCTCCAATCATTCTCTCTCTCCTAGCTGCATTCCAATTGGTGAAGCAGCTCTCCCAGACCCTCTCAACCGAAGTTCTTGAGTTGGGAAGGTAGATCTAACTTCTAAGCTTCTAAGGTAATGTTTTAAGGTCATTTTTTAGCTCTTTTTCTTCATCTCTTCACCATCTACACTTAGATCTCGTGGCTTATCAACTCCTATGGCTTATTCTCAGTGTTTTAAGGTTAGAACATCAACCAAATTCGGCTGAAGCAAGTTAGGAGACCAAGGTTTCTTAAAATCTCATTTTAAGGTAAAAACATACCTTAAGCTTCTCTACTCTTCATCCGATTTTCTTCCTTTGATTTTTATGAGTTTATACACTCATAATCTTCATATTTACATGTTCAATCAGTTGGTTAGCCATTTGGAGCAAGGGTGGCCGAGATCCAAAGGAAATACCCTTCTTTAAGGCATTTTTCCAAGGTAAAACCTAAAACCAAGGCAGCTTGTTGTTGTCTAGCTATTTCCTATGTCTATATGATGAATTTAACACCTTGTGGTGTGTCAAAAACAGGCCGAATCCCTCTTGAACTTCCCTTGCATTTTTAAGGTGATTTTTGCCTTAAATCTTACATTAATTGTTCCTTATGGTTAAGCTCAAGCTTGGAGTATAACCATATCTTGTTTTGGTGTATTAAACATGTCTAAATGATGTGGTGAATTTTCCTTCAAGTGGACGAGTACATACAAGGGCAAATCAAGGTATAAACACCTTAAACTTATGATTTTTATGATTTTTAAGCACATATATAAATTGTGCCGAGAGTGAAGTTTAACATAAGGGTCATATTGGCCTAAAAATGGAAAAAAATGACTAAGATAAATTAAGCTAGTCATTTAAGATATTTAATTAACATAATGGTCAAATTATGACATTATGTGGAAAAATAATCAAATTAAAGTGAGGCCATGAGCATATACTATATTTTGAGACATTTATTGTGTAATTTATTTTGCAAGTTCAAGGTTGTAATAAGGCCATGTCATTAGGCCATTTTAATTTAAGTTTATAAGCTTATTTAGTTAGATTTATGCTTATATAATTAAGTTTGGGGCCAAACCGTAATTATTGATAAAATATAAAGCCGTGGGCTTAATTTAGAGGAATTTAGGGTTTTTAAATGAATTTAATAAAAATTATAACATTTTATAAAATTTTGGGTCAAAATTGTAAAAATAGAAAAGTATAGGTGAAGTTTTGTAATTACCGAAAGGTTTGGGTCCAATTTGGTGTTAGAAGTCAAAGTTGATTATATAGGAGACTTTGACCAAGTTTGGAGAATTTTAGAAATTAAAATACTACCTTATATTAAGATAAGTATTAAATGGTAAAAGATTTATAAGAGATGGGGCTATATTGTGATTTCTGAAAACTTGGGGTACTAAATGGAGTTTAGTACAAACCTTAGGTTATTAGGAATTTTTAGAAATTGATTTGGTTGAATTTGGAGTTTATATGAATTATATAAGTATAATATATAGATATTTCATATATTGTTACAAATGGGTAACATATGTGGTAAAACCGAGGTTTAGAGAAAGTATAGTAGGTTAGTAATGATGTTTATAACCTTTTGGTATAGTTTGGTAATTTTTGGAGTTATATATAAGGTTTTATCAAGATATGTGTATAATATATGGTTTTGATGATATTAGAAAACTATATGTTATAAAGAGGGGAATTTGGTGAATATAGAAAGTTAAGTGGTGGAAAAGTAATTAGAATAGACCTAGGGGGTCAGTTCGGTTATTTTAAAAATAATAATATAACCATAGGTTATAATTATATTAAGGTTTAAGGATTATAATATAAGGTAATGTTATAAGTTGTAACAATGAATAATAATTGAGGTTGATTTGTGATTTATAGAAGTTTAGTGGTTTATAGTGAAAGCCAAAAATATAAGGGGCTATTTGGCAATATATAACAATTTACAACTATATGTTATAATTGTTTTAATGACATAAATGTCACAATATATGTTATATAACTAAAATGTAACATTATATTAATTATGTGGTGGATTTTGTAAATATTTAAGAACATTGGTACTGTTCGGAAATATTAACATTTTTAAATGGAATTTATAATATGGGTTTTAATGTTATAAGAGTTATAACATTTATAATATAAGAGATATTCATTAAAGAGAATGAATATATATTATAAGACTTACCATATAATAAATAGTTCCATAATACATGTATGAAAATGAATATATGTTAGGATGTGGAAAATATAATATGGTCTAATAACCATGTATTTTCATGATTAAAGTGATATAAGAAAAAGGGAAAACAATTACAAACATTGGATATGGAATTCTAATGTTAAGAGTGTACATGTGATAATAAGGATTCATATAATTGAAAGTATTGTTTACACATGGGTTATACCACATTGAACTTAAAAAAAAACACACAAACCTTTGGAAAAAAATAAATAATACTAAGGTGAGATGAATGGTACATGACAAAGAATCATGCGTACAATATAGAAACAACTATACGACATCCAAGGGTATGTTAAGTTACATGCGATAACAAGTTCAACAATAAGTATATTAATATACAAGACAAGACTACGCATGTAATATAAACACCTTTCTAATCCCGAGTTAAGCCGAAAACCCGACAAGCGTTGACAGTTAATAACGGGGATTAACCGGGAGGTGCTAGTGACGGTACGGGGTACCGTAGGTATGTTGTTAAACGGGATGCTAATCAGTAGCATTATGTATTGTTTAGACTGTTAGAGGCGACGCACGGAGCATGGAACTTGCTGATTCATACTCCACCGTAATACTCATCAGGGTGAACGGTATGTTATTTATGTGGCTTGATTGTCTCTGAGGATTTCCTCAGTTCAGACATTATGTGAAAATCTGTAATAAGATTGAATGTCTGCTTGTGTGAATTAATATGCTTGAGTTGCGTATTAATGCTGCTTTGTTATTATTACTGTTGTGCGATAACAGTACCGTTCGTATATATGAACATATTATAAAACGAACTAGCGGCAATGATGCTATCTTATATGTGTAATTTAAGGAACGTAAGTAAAACGTTGTAGCATTAGGATAATAAGATATATATAAAATATCTGAGACTTATATATACGGAGCATTGGCCTCTTTAACGCCGCTCTCGTATCTAGCACTGGATCTCGAGTCGACATACTCAGGATTGGACTACGACCTTAGTCTGCTGTGTTAGAGGAAAAAAAATACAGTAAAGTGATGCGATGGTATAGATAAGTTTATCAAGAGGATGTGGCTCTTGCTGTGAACTGTGATCCATTAATGATACTAGGATACCGTGTGGTAACCGTAAGTATCTGGATAAATTTCCAACGAACTACAGATTGTTCGTAGGACGGGACTCTACCGCTGGAGTGACTATTGCTGTGGGTGACCCGCCATAAAAGATGGGTAACTTAGAGACACGTCGTTCTAACGAGACGTTGTCATTAGGCATTACTGAACAAATACGAACGACTATATTAACTCGCACATTAGGCGAACATTATTTGGGTTTGTATGCCAAAGACGGGAAATTATACTCGTTTATAATTCTCGTTATTTCGCCTTGTTGCTCAGTGGTTATGCTTTATAAGTATGTGTGATATGTTGATGGTTTTGTTTGAACGAGTCATTGTGCTCATATTGTGTGTTGTGTACTGGTTGAGTCGAGTCGCTGTACTCATGTGTAGACTATGGTGGATTGTTTGGTCGAGTGAGTTGCCGTACACAATTATGAACTATTAAGTGTTTGTTGGAATGGAGTATCTGTACTCATATAAGCGTTGTAACGCTTTCAGTAGTCTATATCGATGCGATGTGTGAAGTCGGGGGCTTGTTTGTTGTTTGAGTTTACTGCAATATATATTGTTGCTTTACAGTTTTAACATTAAACTACTTGCATGAAAATGAATTGCATGCTCTCGACCAATTAACTGAGGGTCCGAGGGGCATGACAGTCATGTAGTAACATACTCAGCAGGGCTGATTCCATACCACAAACAACCATTTTTGCAGGTATGCAGCTTCCGGTGTCGGCAAAGAGAGGGACGCGCTGGGTAGTTTAATTACAGTTGTTTAAATATGCACTGTTGCATTTTGATACGAACTTAGAAACGTGTATAGGATTGGGTACTTAGAATGGCTCACTGTGAATGTATTTTATTTGGTTTGGGGAAGGATAGACATTATTACTCGTATGGGCGAGTAAGAACGGTGACACCATAGTTTAGTTGTTGGGATTACCGCTGCGATTGATGTTAAATAGATGATTAGGAAGCCGATTAGAGTAGGGGTGTTACAAAAGTGTATCAGAGCGGAGTACCGCTCTGATGACAAGAGATAGTAGTATTTATACAGTGAGCATAGGTTTTGGGAATACGGGAAACGTTGTGAGGATACGTGACCTTGCGGATGGATGCAATGCTTAAAGCTTGCACACCATAGTCGTGGAGGGCACTTCAATAACAAATGACCGAGACTACGGTATTGACCGGGTAGAGGTCTACCCGTCTCTTGACTTATGTCAGAGAGAGGTCAGGGTACAGTACTAAGGAAGAACGCAGAGGCAGCGGGAGGTGGTGAAGGTCCAGCAACCCCAAGTAACGCGAAGATGGTATGAACCGCTCGCGCCTCGATGGGAGAGCATCCCGGGAATTTGCAATGGTACCCCACCCGCGCAGCCCGTATCTCGCATACTATCTAGTGAGACAATGAAATGAAAAACACCACGGAGATAACTCTCCTGATCGGGAAGACCCGATGTGGATGCTAAGGGGATTATGTTAAGTAGAAATAAGACTTTATGTGTTGATGTAATGTTAGGACCGGGGGGTTCTCTGGTAACGACGTAATGTCTACCTACGAGGATGAAATAAAGTAGTAGTACCGAGTTTGAGGAGAAAATGTCCTGTAGGACGAATGGGGGCTACCTTGCTATAGCAAGGCGACCCTGTCTTACATCCAGGAAAGCACCAATGGTGCGCTTGGGGGAAAGGAGGTAGAAACGGCGAGTAACGATTAGTTTATGGGATATGTAATATACGGAAGGAATTACCTTTAGAAGTCCCACCCGAAGCGAGTAACTCTAAAACAATGCAACACTAAAGGTTCAAGATGGCCCGACGTGCATGAGGAGAGATCATGAGAACTGTAGAAACAAGAACTCACTAAGTTGCTATCATGCAACACCTCGAGAGGGGAGTAAGACCTTACTACCATGGTAAACTTGTGGGAACGAGTGCGGAGTGAGACTGTATTAATTTGAATAAGAACCTTTGACTGGAACAGGAACCCGATTAGGGAATAGCACTACACTGACATACCGTACTAGTGGCTCAGTCTGCATGGTGCACTTGCCACTGCAAGTGCCACATTAACCAAAGTATTAAAAATTTCAACCTACCTCGCGCACTTGCTACAGCAAGTGCAGCAACGGTAAACTAACCCTAAAAGACCGAGTGGTCCAGGCAGTTATCAATAAGCACTAAACTTTTACGTGAGTCCGTAATGCAATGAAGTGGGACATAGCCTTCTTATAGGCAGGGTACAAAACCCTTGGATTAGAGGTCGATAAAACCTCGGGAAGACCTAGCCGGTCTGACCATTAAACCTGAAAATAATACACCATCTAGTAGAATATTAAAAGGGGAGTAAATGAGAATAACAATAATTAGTGCCTACAAGCCTAACCCTAGTGCCGGTATGGACATTACACGTCAATCATTACCGGTGAGGAGTGACGGGTCTTCAGGACCAGCATAACCATATTTAGAGAGTGCGCGACACTCGTGGTTAAACCACTACCATTGAATATTGCCAGAGGGCAAGAAGTGAGCTATACGAGTCAGGACTTAAAAAAAAAATAATTAATAGACAGATGTGAACGTGCAATAAAAGGGGCCGATGTAATGCCCGCACCACACACACCGGAGGTGTTGTTGACCCATTATGCTGCTAGACTCCCGTATGGAGGGCAGTGGATATAAACTAAAAAGTGAAAATTGCCTGATGACGGAAGATACCGTTACCTCAAAGAGGATGGAGGAAATATGAGTTGAATAAGAGTAAGGACTACTGTTATACCCAAAATTTCAACCCCCCCGGAAGAGAGTCTCTACTAATAGGCTAGTAGCGAGGGTTCCCAATTCGATCGGCACATTTCAGAGTACTAGGGACAGCTTAGTCATCTCCAGGGGCATTTTCGTAATTTTTCAAGGCTTCTAAGCCCCCTATAGGCTTTCTCTCTCCTCCAAATAAGGGTCAAATCAATTCAAAATGCTTTGAAATTTTAACCCATGATAGAGGATGACATCTGAAGCATAATGGCGTTGGAATTTTGATTTTTCGAATTTCCAATAATTTTCTAGCAATTTCTGATTGAATCTGACGAGAAATTGAATTTAAAAATATTCCAATGTCCAAAAAATTCGTTTCCACTTTAGAAAATTCAGAAATATCATCCTTTACCCATGTGTAAAATTTCATAATCAAATTCCTTTTGGAAGCCCTTGAGCTAAAACATCGGTAAATCTCGGTTTTTACCGGATTTTTCTATCTATAAGGAAGCCTATATAAGGGACCTTATCCCATGATAAAAAAAAACCTCAAGAACCCTAGACTCTCAAAGAAGGCAGACGTCTCTCTCTCTCTCCACGTTTTGAACTCCGGAGCCACAGTCAAACACCAAAATCTCACCAAAATCAACAACAAAACACGTTTTTTCAACTCCCATAACATCATCCATCATCAAACCCTCACCAAAACAGCACCAAAACGTGAAGAACATCAAGAACAGCAAGGAGTCAGAAGCTCGGTTCGAAGTTCCTCCGGATCCGCCATCAACGAGGCCTCCGAAGAATCCCGACGTGAAGAAGCACCACGAATCTGAAGGTAAAACAGGTTGCAATTCTACTTTTCTAACTCTCCACGACCTTATTAACTCTCTGTCAAATTTTGGGTTCAAACTAACCTTTTTACGCTTCTGTATTGCTAATTACTTTTGTTTCTGCCTTGTTACTTGTTCGTCAAGTTTCATACATAATTCGACTTCAAACTGCAATCTTTCAATTACTAACGAATTGTACATCTTTCAGGCTACACACCCATAAATTTGAGCCAAAACACCTTCGGGAACAGCCTCAACGCCGCCGTCCGAGGGCGGTCCGCAACCACGGACGTCATGTCCGGGGTCCCGGACTCCCTGTCCGTAAGCCCGGACGCCCACGGACGGCGGCGGGATTTTTAAAAATTCAAAATTTAGGTTTTCTAATAATGTCCGGGCCCACGGACAGCCTGTCCGTGGCCCCGGACTTCGCAATTTTCTGTTTTCCTTTAATTTTGACTCTTCTGTATAATTAGGTTAACCGGGGTCCGTGGTCTCGGACATGGGGTCCGTGGCTACGGACGTAAGCAAAATTCGACCTAATTCTGCTCCGAAACCCTAGTTTAGATAGCTTTTAATTTCACTTTAATTTTCTGTGAAAAAATGCTAAAAAACACAAAAAAAAAACAGAAGCTCGCGCACCTAGGTTAAAAACAACTTTGTAGAAAGCCGTAAATAAACCAAGTAAAGGAAAAACAACCTAGGATGGGTAATGAAAGTAATTTGAACCCTAATTAAGTCGAATATCAAGCCCCCGAACCCAAACTCTCCTTTCCTAATTTGATCTAGGTTAAAATTAGGTGGCGACTCATAATAGGTTCCAGTGAGCTAGCCTAGGTTTTAATAATTATTGTTATATGACATAGTTATTAATCTTAGGCTATAAGTGGACCTAAAACCCGATTAGATCCCAATCAAGTTAATCCACATAGGATAGGGTTTAAAATCGAGGCCCACAGACTGGCGACTCTGCTGGGGATAAATTCTTAATTTTAACTTGTTTAATTTTAAGAAAGAGGGCTTAACTTGAAAAATTGTTTATTTATGGCTTTATTACTTTGTTTGTTTACTTTCGTGCGCACTTTAAATTTTTGCACCCTTGCATCATATGAGAGCGAGGGTCCACCAAACCAGTTCCACCCGGGACCCATCAGGGTCCCCTGTCAGGGACTCACACCTTTTAGGTGATGTGAATAAGCGGGGGAAAAGAGGAGGATGTCGTCTAACCACATCCCCTTAATACCTGGGCCTTAGCCCCAAGCGTTTTCCTGGCAGTGTCCTTACCCAGCCCATTGTTTGGTCAGTCAAAGACCCGCCGTAGACGCACACCTTCAGGTGATGTGAAAAAAGTGGGGAAGCCCAAAGAGAATAGCGTGCAAGCCCTATTCCTTTGTGGTGACCTGGGCCCGCCCCAAGCACCTCTCCGGATCGATCCATACCCAAATTGATTTAACCGTCAAGTGAGGACATGTTGAATTTGTTGGGCCTTGTGCTTGTGTGATCGGCCCACTACCCAGTCTAGAGATTGATAGGAACTTTTCCTACATCAACTCAGCCCAACCGATATGGCTTTATTGTTTGCGGCCCAAGGCCCTGCTTGTTTGATATGTGAGTTTGGGCTTCGGCCCAAAAGTTTAGATAGGTGATTTTCTTTCAGCCCAATTTAATTATCAATTTAGTTCTAGGCCCATGAAAAACAAATCCACCTAAAGCAGTTCATGAAGATCCATCAGGCCTTTCCATTTCAAGGTTCATTCTAGTCTAGGAAGACTTTTCACTTGGGCTTTGACCCAAGATCCTAGAAACAAGTATCATCTTTTAGGCCCAATCAGAATTACTTGGCCCAAATTCCAATTCACGTCAAGAACATGGTTTAGAAATCATTTTGACCCATGTGCTTTACCTCTAGCCCAAACACATTCTGGCCCAAGCGCCCAATTCTCAAAATATTCTGGCCCAAGAGCCACATTCTTCAAACATTTCTAGGCACCTCCCTTCCAACTCATTTCGGGCCTCAGTGCTTACCCACAATCTTCAAAACATTCCAGCTCATGTGCTTTTCTTGCAGCCCAAACAAGTTTTAACCTACAACTTCTTCACGATCCAGAATTTTAGCTCAATCCATTTCTGTTTTCCAACAGATAAGCCCGAATCCCAAGTATGGCAGAGGGAGGAAACCCAGTCAGCATGGAGGCCCAGTTTGCAGCCTTAGAGCAGAGGTACAGAGCCGCCTTTGATGCCATGGAGGCTAAGTATGTCACCATCATCGAAGAGCTGAAAAGCAAAATCAATTCCCTTGAGGTTGGTCATCAGGAAAACGTTTCAGGAAAGATTGCTGACTCTGGGAACAAGCGTGACTACATCGAAGTTAACTCTGTTGAGGCCCAGGTGCACAAAGATTGTAGGGCAAGCCGTCCCGGACTGCCAACTAACTGCAGAATTAAGGAAGGCCTGAAAAGGATGAGCGCATGGAAAAAGCTAGCAAGCCAGCTGGTTTCGATTACTTCTATGGAATCGTACCCCGAGGTTAATCTCCCTCAAAGTTGAAGCTACCCACATTCTCTGTACAAGGGTTCCTCAGACCCACAGGTCCATCTGGCGATGTTCGATAGGGAATGTCCATCCTCAGGTTGAATGACATGCAAAGGCCAAGGTTTTGCCCGTTACCTCGATGAAACACCTCAACGTTGGTATTTGACTCAGAGGATGAACACCAAAACCTATGAGGAGGTTTGAGGCTTTCTGCACCATTTCGAGTATGCTAAGAATCTGAAGTCACCAGGTCCGACCTTGCCAGTACCGCAGGGAGAGACAGTGAATCAATGTCGACTTCATCAAACGGTGGAGGATGAAGGCCGCTGCTATGCCTACAAAAATGGATGAGCAAGAACAATTCGAATGATTGTGGACAATATGCAGAGACAATACAAACGAGCTGAGTTGCACATACTTCCCTAATTTCGACATGCTGATGGGACAGGTAAGAATCATGGAAGAAAAGATTCACAAAGGCGAGCTGAAGCTGGAAAACCCAAAGCCCAGGGTGTGAGTATCGAGACCTTTAAGTCAGGACCGGCCAAGAGTAGCTCAAGTTTCATACCAAGTGAGCACCATACAAAAACCCGTGTGTGTAAAGCAGCATCAAGGCCTCACCCCGATCCAAGAGGTTCTCTACACCGAGACAGTTTACCGACATCGGCCGGCCTCTCAGTCAAGCACTCGTGAAGCTACAAGAGCTAGACCTACTACAGCCTCTCACACCTAGCCCTGGGATCACCCAAGCCGGGGAACATCTCCATCAATTCTGCCAGTTTCATCAACTACCAGGACACAGTACTGACGACTGCAGAGCATTGAAGCACAAGATTGAGGACCTTATCGAGCAAGGACTCCAGTTTGTCGAGTAGGCTAGTGTCTAGTTGCATTTTGCTTTCTTAATTTTTCTTTTCTATTTTGTAAGGGGTTTATGATATTTCCATTTTAATGAGGCTTAGATGTTCGAATTTCAGTCTCTTGTCTTTTCGATTTACAATCTCAAGAAAAAAATGTTTGTTCATTTTGCCTTCAACCAAATCATCTTTCAAAACTAATGTTCATCTTCTGGCAATTGAATAAAATGATTTGTCTTTTTGTTTCCAAAAGGATGAACATGTCCAACCAAATGCCACAGCTCACCCCTAAGCATCCAAACAAACCACATACAAATTGTTGTCATAAACCCTGGACTAATACTGGGGGCAATCTGAGTTTAAAGACCAACCACGATTATTTCTTTTGTTTAATTGTGTGAACAAGTCTCAGAGTGAGAATTCACGAGAGTGTCTTGAGCGGAAAAACCATGAGTGAACGAGCGTGTCATTTTTACACGACTCCGGTGGGACCACATACAAAGGAAAATGTAAATGGCATAACTCCGACCGAAGGAGATAATTTGTAAATTTACTCTTAGACCTGCGAAAAGTAACAAAGAACGGATACACAACTATCAGGAATGACGAAGCACCTAGGTACAGCACCACATAGCCAAAAGCTTGTAAACCTGTCATTAAACCCTAGGCACCCCCGCTGAGCCTTTCATATATCCCTTTTCGATATTATGAACTCCACAGAATCACCCAGCCAATGATGAATTACCGACCCGGTGACCAAAGGAAGCGAGGAGCCCGACTCTCAGAAAACAATCTAATCAGTCCAAAGAAGGATGCCGCTATCAGCATGACGAAGTGATCCGTAAATGGTCCCAAAGTGGCACAGGATCAGAGAGCTCACATCAAAACAACTCTCATAACTCAAAACCGGGAAACACAAGAACCCGAAGGCAAAGTCAATAAAGGATAAAACAAAAAGGCAAACCCGAAGTGCCTCGAAGAAATCCAAATGACGAAAAGAGAAATGGTGGTGTAAAGGACAACTTCAAAAGTCCAAGTCCAGAAGCTCGAAAACAACGTCAACACAAAGCAGCTAGACGACTTCAACACAAAGAAGATGAATCCGAGAGAAGACACAAGGTGCAGCTTTGGTCACCCATTTAGGCTCCACATACCTCAAATATCCCTCCATGATCCCGTCGTCTTTCATCACACCCTATGGCCACGTTATAAGCTCTGAAGACTTCCGACTTGATAGTTGTGTCCAATCACGTGAAAGTAACAGATCAAATGCGTAAATCCATCAAATATCGAATTCAATGGTCTAGAGGTTATGACCATGAGCGAGAAATGAGTGCAAAACCAACCACGTTGAGTGTAGGATAGGAAGCACCACATCAAAACATAAGCCTCGACCCTGTGAGGATGAGACTTGTTCGCACGTTTAATCAAAGAAATACTGGGGGCAATTGATCGTTCCGATCAATTGCCATGAACTCTAGCTCAGATTGTCCTAAGGAAAAATACTGGGGGCAATTGTTGGTTCCAACAATTGCCATGCCAACACCAATTGAAACCTAAAGCTTGAGCACCACCATCCCACCACAGGCATAAGCCCTTACCACCACATAAGCCCTTACCTTCACTTCATACACCACACAGGCCCACATAAGCCCTTACCTGCACATCAAACCCACCCCCCCCCATCCACCACAGGCCCACATAAGCCCTTACCTTCACATCATACACCATACCCCACCGGCGCATGTTCATCTCGTAGGAGATAAATTACAAGTCCGAAGTCTATAGTTAGGAGATGATAATTTCACTTTCCTTTTCACTAAACAGAATTTTCTTCAAACACTACCACGTTTGGCACTTTCATAATCAACTTTCATCATGATCATTTGCATAAAGTTTACCTTGCATCCGTCTGCATGAAACTCCTCATCATAGACTAGATACAGATTCTCACCCCAAGATACAGATTCTTCAGAGATACAGATTCTCACCCCAAAGATACAGATTCTTAGAGATACAGATTCTCACCCAGATCAGAGATACAAATTCTCACGAAGATACAGATTCTTAGAGATACAGATTCTCACGATCAGAGATACAGATTCTCACCGAAGATACAGTTCTTCAGAGATACGATTCTCACCCGATAGAGATACAGATTCTCAGGAAGATACAGATTCTTCAGAGATACAGATTCTCGCCGAAGATACAGATTCTTAGATACAGATTCTCACCCGAAGAGATACAGATTTTCAGGAGATACAGATTCTTCCGCCGAAGGATACCAGACCTCTCAGAGATACAGATTCTCAGCCAAAGATTCAGATTCACCAGAGCAGCAGAACTCACTAGAGCAGCAGAACTCACCCGAATAGAAGAACTCGACCCAACACCAATTTTCAATCACTGATAGGTAGTCAACGCCTCAGAATAGCTTGCCATCATCTCATTCATTATAGGTAGTCAACGCCTTAGAATAGCTTGACATCATCTCATTCATTATAGGTAGTCAACGCCTTAGAATAGCTTGACGTCATATCATCCTTATAGGTAGTCGGCGCCTTAGAATAGTCTGACATTACTTCATTATTACCTTTAGGTGGTCGACGCCTTAGAACCGCTCGACACCCTTCCACTTTACTCATAGGTAGTCAACGCCTTAGAATAGCTCGACGCAACTTGTCGGATTGCACGTGTGGTCTTTTAAGATCCATAATTTTGGGGTATCACTCAAGCATCAACTAGCCTTTTCATTTCCATTACAAAGTCTAGTTGACGGGGGGCAATCTGTTATACCCAAAATTTGAACCCCCCCGGAAGAGAGTCTCTACTAATAGGCTAGTAGCGAGGGTTCCCAATTCGATCGGCACATTTCAGAGTACTAGGGACAGCTTAGTCATCTCCAGGGGCATTTTCATAATTTTTCAAGGCTCCTAAGCCCCTTATAGGCTTTCTCTCTCCTCCAAATAAGGGTCAAATCAATTCAAAATGCTTTGAAATTTTAACCCATGATAGAGGATGACATCTGAAGCATAATGGTGTTGGAATTTTGATTTTTCGAATTTCCAATAATTTTCTAGCAATTTCTGATTGAATCTGATGAGAAATTGAATTTAAAAATATTCCAATGTCCAAAAAATTCGTTTCCACTTTAGAAAATTCAGAAATATCATCCTTTACCCATGTGTAAAATTTCATAATCAAATTCCTTTTGGAAGCCCTTGAGCTAAAACATCGGTAAATCTCGGTTTTTACCGGATTTTTCTATCTTTAAGGAAGCCTATATAAGGGACCTTATCCCATGATCAAAAAAAAAACCTCAAGAACCCTAGACTCTCAAAGAAGGCAGCCGTCTCTCTCTCTCCATGTTTTGAACTCCGGAGCCACAGTCAAACACCAAAATCTCACCAAAATCAACACCAAAACACATTTTTTCAACTCCCATAACATCATCCATCATCAAACCCTCACCAAAACAGCACCAAAACGTGAAGAACATCAAGAACAGCAAGGAGTCAGAAGCTCGGTTCGAAGTTCCTCCGGATCCACCATCAACGAGGCCTCCGAAGAATCCCGACGTGAAGAAGCACCACGAATCTGAAGGTAAAACAGGTTGCAATTCTACTTTTCTAACTCTCCACGACCTTATTAACTCTCTGTCAAATTTTGGGTTCAAACTAACCTTTTTACGCTTCTGTATTGCTAATTACTTTTGTTTCTGACTTGTTACTTGTTCGTCAAGTTTCGTACATAATTTGACTTCAAACTGCAATCTTTCAATTACTAACGAATTGTACATCTTTCAGGCTACACACCCATAAAATTTGAGCCAAAAACACCTTCGGGAACAGCCTCAACGCCGCCGTCCGAGGGCGGTCCGCAACCACGGACGTCATGTCCGGGGTCCCGGACTCCCTGTCCGTAAGCCCAGACGCCCACGGACGGCGGCGGGATTTTTAAAAATTCAAAATTTAGGTTTTCTAATAATGTCCGGGCCCACGGACAGCCTGTCCGTGGCCCCGGACTTCGCAATTTTCTGTTTTCCTTTAATTTTGACTCTTCTGTATAATTAGGTTAACCGGGGTCCGTGGTCGGACATGGGGTCCGTGGCTACGGACGTAAGCAAAATTCGACCTAATTCTGCCTCCGAAACCCTAGTTTAGATAGCTTTTAATTTCACTTTAATTTTCTGTGAAAAAATGCTAAAAAACACAAAAAAACAGAAGCTCGCGCACCTAGGTTAAAAACAACTTTGTAGAAAGCCGTAAATAAACCAAGTAGAGGAAAAACGACCTAGGAAGGGTAATAAAAGTAATTTGAACCCTAATTAAGTCGAATATCAAGCCCCCGAACCCGAACTCTCCTTTCCTATTTTGATCTAGGTTAAAATTAGGTGGCGACTCATAATAGGTTCCAGTGAGCTAGCCTAGGTTTTAATAATTATTGTTATATGACATAGTTATTAATCTTAGGCTATAAGTGGACCTAAAACCCGATTAGATCCCAATCAAGTTAATCCACATAGGATAGGGTTTAAAATCGAGGCTCACAACTACACAATGAAAAGGAATGATTAGCGCAAACCACTAAGTTGTGGGTATCCAATTGTAACCTCAGGAGAAGGTATTAGAACCAACTAGGAATAAATTAAATAACAAGACTAACAATCATTTAACTATCAGAATAAGTATTGAGTCTGAATATCGTATGGCATAGGCCTACGGAGGGATACCTTAGTACCACCAAAGTGACCCAAAACTAGGGGAACAAGGGTGATGAACCACAAGTACTGATTAATATCAGACTAACGGGACTACCATAAGACAGGGGAAACACGAGGTGTCAACCTTTATCATGGAGTCCGGAAACACCGTAGGGTGTAACCCAATAGATTGGGTAGAGTTCGAATACAAAAAACTCATATCTGAAGGCGTTAACAGCCTAGGAGTGAACGGGAGAGATAACAAGTAGCTACTGATCCCCACTCACAAATACCAGATGACGAGCATGTGGAAACCAGAATTAGGGCGATAAGTCGCAAACACCTATCTTAGAGAAAGTAAAGGAAATACATTAATAAAGGAAACCATAGAACCTAATATTAGGCCATTCTGACATTAAAGGTTAAGAATTGGCAGCATAATTACTCAAACATAAATTACCGAGACTAAGGGTACGATAATCACCGGGTACGAACGCTACGAGTGCACTAAACGAGACATGGGACGACCGCACTCCTAGGAGCTTGTGGGCCTGACAGAACTCACATTAAGTTAGTTGGGTAAGTAGTAATGTATCAGTATGGTACCCCATGTTTGTAAACGAGTAGTGTAAGGACCCAGGAGGTAATCAACTCTGTGTCTAAGTCAGCGAATGGAACCCTGACTAGGTAAACCATGTAATGACGAGAGAGATCTCAGTCAAACTAGCAAGATTAGGAAAATCAAGGATAGCTTGATAATAAAGTGACATAAGGTCGCAACTCCACAGTGGAGGAGTCAGAACATAAGTTTTACGGATTTTAGTAAACGAGGAAACTAAGGCCAATTTAATGGTAATGGCAAGTTGAACCCATGAATGAGAAGAGGAATTGTGGTATCTAAGGAAGTTATACTAGAGAAACCTTTGTGATATTAGATGCTACCCAAAAAGGGGGCACAGAGAGAGAGAGTTATACCACGCGCTGAGGGCGCTGCGATGATGTCGCATTAAATAATAATAACCACATGCTCAAGCCATAAAACGTTAGTATGTTAGTACCAATTAGGGTTGAACACAAAATCAATACCAAGCTAAAACCCACAATCGTATTGTATGTTTACAACAGACGAAGGGCAAAAGCGAGCATTACAAGAGATACTCTAAGCTAGAGATTAGATACTCCATGCAAACCGCAACGGCGGATAACCGTCCAATCGACTGGTACATGGTGCGCAACAAGCGACCATTATAATAACGGTTAACCGAATTATGTTGGTAAGAATCAGAAGGTGGAACATCAGATAAACAAATGGATTCCCCTAATCGAGATAAGGGATGAACCATATATGTGGATACTAAAGTACCAACACACGAGGGATACGAGTTCACACTAGCAAAAGCGGACCTACAAGGTACCCAAAGAACGAACTCATTCCAGAGGGAAATAACTTGGAGTCATGAGGCGCCAGTTAGATGTGTATATCAGACTCATCTTGATATTTTAGATACGACTACTACGAGCACTAGGTGCTAGAGCATAGCTCGACAACCCTTACACGAAGTTAGTTCGGTAGGGTGGCATGAACCTTGGGAATATACCATGAGCATGTATAGAATTCAGGAGGACAAATAGAAGCTGTCGTTGAAATAATAAGCGTGGTGACGAACGGACCACCAGAAAAATCAATTACTCCATTCCTATAATTATGGAAGACTGTGTGGAAAACACCGTCACGTGGAGTTGAAACCGACATGAAACTACTACCTTAGAGGGGA
The DNA here is from genome assembly GCA_023374045.1 of Limonium bicolor. Lineage (NCBI taxonomy): Eukaryota > Viridiplantae > Streptophyta > Magnoliopsida > Caryophyllales > Plumbaginaceae > Limonium > Limonium bicolor. The sequence continues at coordinate 85,980,068 of CM041782.1, forward strand.
AACTAACCATAAAGTAGTTGGGCATACTGCTTGCGGAGCGAGTGGGCCCATATTGATTAGAGTTGACGTACCTAATAGGTTTGGGAAAAACCAATGATGTGTTTACACCTCCCGATCAAACCGTATGTGAATATACACACACCTAACCGAGACAGACGGTATAGCCTGAGGGGCTAAAGCCCGACCCTAAAAAAAGAGAAGGGGTAACGAAATATGTAGCACATTAGTGCACGAATAATTCCACTGGAATGGAACATCTTGAACTTATTAGATTACGTGGGCGTAATAATTTTTAAGGGGGGTAGAGCGATTTCGCACGCTTAAAATATACCGTACGTAGGAGTACGTAGCGCATGGTACACATGCTGCAAACTATTATTGTACGTAGAGTACAAGTGTCATGACTGTGTTATATTACTTGAGGTAATATTGTGATGTATTATGTGTATGAATATATATATTATATATATATTATTTTAATTCGCATTGTCGTGACGAATAGGAAAGGGAGAACAGATAGAGTGTTCTGATTCTACTTCCGCTTATTTATGCAAACGTTGCGAACATTAAACACATAAACGCCTAACTTGTTAGCTCCGGTTGAGAGTTCAAGTAGGTCTATCTGGTAGCTTCGGTGGGAGATGGAAATAGAAGAAGTAGAAAGCTCCATAATATATGATTGTGACTCGGTATGAAACCGATTATTGGAATGCGATGAGTGAGTCGGCATGAGACCAATGTATAACCTAGTGGAGGTAAAACCTCTAGGAATTGTATGAATAATTATAAGTCGAGTGAACTTGGTATATGGCTAGGATACATGACCCTATATGCCTATGACTAGATTAATTACACTAGTTGACTTGTGTGACTATGGAACACAATGTGGCGGATATCAAGAGGAAACAAGATTAGAAAAGAATAAAACAATTGACTGATTGAAATTGACGTGGGAAGTTGAACTTGATCCTGGTCCGATCAAGCGAAACCGAACACAAATTGAGGTGAGAGATAGTTCAACACTGACGCTGACCACGTCGGGGTTGGATGACTCTCGAAACTTCCTACAAGTGGACACAGATATGAATAGAAATTGGAATTTAGGGCGTCACTCGAAGAGCCGTGGACCGTGGAGTCCTTCGTCATTAGACCGGTGTGTCTGCGAGTGACATCACCCAGAGAGCCGTGGACCGCAGAGCCCTTTGTCATTAGACCGGTGTGTCTGTGGGTGACTAAGGAAATAAGGTGATACTGTCCGAGGAGCCGTGGACCGCAGTGTCCTTCGTTATTAAACCGGTGTGTCTGCGGGTAGTAGACGTTGGTTAGCATGGGGTTGGGGATCGTCAAGTCCTGGTCTTTAAGACTGCTTCCCTGTGATTTTTCAACGTTAACTATATGTGCACGCATACATGTGGAATGATGTGTGAGTATCCTCGCGAGATACTAACATGTAGATAGGGATGCGTGGAGTATCCCTTGCAAACACCTTTGAGTACTTTATGAGATTTGCACCTTGTCTAGTGCTGTGTACTATGAGTTTTTCACCTTGTCTAGTGCTGTGTACTATGAGTTTTGCACCTTGTCTAGTGCTGTGTACTATGAGTTTTGCACCTTGTCTAGTGCTGTGTACTATGAGTTTTGCACCTTGTTTAGTGCTGTTTTGAATGAATGTATCATGATTATTAACTATATGGAATGAGATGGATGCTGTATCAAATGTGATACATAAAGACTAGGTCTGAACCTAGTGGGAGTTACTCCCTAGCGATGGACTGTTTGGTTACTTAGTGGAACTTGATTCCTAAGGTGAACTGTAGAGGATTAAGGACTTCGGGATGAAGCCTTTTTAAGGGGGGTAGACTGAAATACCCCTAACTTTTAAAACTTAATTAAATGATCTAATAATGATCTAAGATGGTTAATAAACATCTAAATAAGTAAATATTATTGGGGAACAATCTAAAAGATCTCAACAAGGCAAGACATGCCTTAAGATCGGTAAAGCCAAAAATGTGCTTTAAAGCACTATAAAGATTGTATGACCTCAAATAGGATCCAAAGTGGATTCCTAAGTATTATGATGAAGTAAGGAATACAACAAAACAATTCCCAAAGAAAACTAAGCTCAGAAACACCTTGCAACACAAAATGTGCAATAAAACTCCTTAAAGCACATTTTTGTGAAATTACCTTCTAAATTGGTTTTTAATGGGCCTAAAGGTTATAAATACCTTTAAATATGATATTATATCACATTATATCATATTAGGAATTTAATTCCAAATTTTACAAATTTAATATTAAAATATTAATAAAACCCTAAAAGGGGCCCACTTGATTCAACATTGACTAAGATTGGTCAAGAGGTCAAAGTTGACCCCTTGGACCATATGAGATCGGCAGCCACAACAAGAGAGGCTTGAATTAGCCACGCTTGCTTACTAAAGACAAGACTCCAAATAATACCCTAAATTAAGGGTTACCTTTTAGCTTTTGAATAAACTATACACTCTTTTTGGCTCCATTATTTGACTCCTCAGCTGCAAAACCATGTGAGCCTCACTTGCCCCTCCATTAGCCGATTCTTGTTCTCTATCTCCTTGATGAGTCATCTTACATTAACAAGGAAATAAAACTAATCAAATTTGTCTTTTGCAATCAATTAAGCCATCTCCAATCATTCTCTCTCTCCTAGCTGCATTCCAATCAGTGAAGCAGCTCTCCAGACCCTCTCAACCGAAGTCTTGAGTTGGGAAGGGTAGATCTAACTCTAAGCTTCTAAGGTAATGTTTTAAGGTCATTTTTAGCTCTTTTTCTTCATCTCTTCACCATCTACACTTAGATCTCGTGGCTTATCAACTCCTATGGCTTATTCTCAGTGTTTTAAGGTTAGAACATCAACAAATTCGGCTGAAGCAAGTTAGGAGACCAGGTTTCTCAAAATCTCATTTTAAGGTAAAATATACTAAGCTTCTCTACTCTTCATCCAATTTTATTCCTTTGATTTTTATGAGTTTATACACTCATAATCTTCATATTTACATGTTCAATCAGTTGGTTAGCCATTTGGAGCAAGGGTGGCCGAGATCCAAAGGAAATACCCTTTTAAGGCATTTTTCCAAGGTAAAACCTAAAACCAAGGCAGCTTGTTGTTGTCTAGCTATTTCCTATGTCTATATGATGAATTTAACACCTTGTGGTGTGTCTAAAACAGGCCGAATCCCTCTTGAACTTCCCTTGCATTTTTAAGGTGATTTTTGCCTTAAATCTTACATTAATTGTTCTTAATGGTTAAGCTCAAGCTTGGAGTATAACCATATCTTGTTTTGGTGTATTAAACATGTCTAAATGATGTGGTGAATTTTCCTTCAAGTGGCCGAGTACATACAAGGGCAAATCAAGGTATAAACACCTTAAACTTATGATTTTTATGAATTTTAAGCACATATATAAATTGTGCCGAGAGTGAAGTTTAACATAAGGGTCATATTGGCCTAAAAATGGAAAAAAATGACTAAGATAAATTAAGCTAGTCATTTAAGATATTTAATTAACATAATGGTCAAATTATGACATTATGTGGAAAAATAATCAAATTAAAGTGAGGCCGTGAGCATATACTATATTTTTAGACATTTATTGTGTAATTTATTTTGCAAGTTCAAGGTTGTAATAAGGCCATGTCATTAGGCCATTTTAATTTAAGTTTATAAGCTTATTTAGTTAGATTTATGCTTATATAATTAAGTTTGGGGCCAAACCGTAATTATTGTAAAATATAAAGTCGTGGGCTTAATTTAGAGGAATTTAGGGTTTTTAAATGAATTTAATAAAAATTATAACATTTTATAAAATTTTGGGTCAAAATTGTAAAAATAGAAAAGTATAGGTGAAGTTTTGTAATTACCGAAAGGTTTGGGTCCAATTGGTGTTAGAAGTCAAAGTTGATTAATAGGAGCTTTGACCAAGTTTGGAGAATTTAGAAATTAAATACTACCTTATATTAAGATAAGTATTAAATGGTAAAAGATTTATAAGAGATGGGGCTTATTGTGATTTCCGAAAACTTGGGGTACTAATGGAGTTTTAGTACAAACCATAGGTTATTGGAATTTTAGAATGATTGTTTGGTTGAATTTGGAGTTTATATGAATTATATAAGTATAATATGAGTATTTCATAATATTGTTACAAATGGGTAACATAGTGTGTAAAACCGAGGTTTAGAGAAAGTATAAGGTAGTAATGATGTTTATAACCTTTTGGTATAGTTTGGTAATTTTGGAGTTATAATAAGGTTTATCAAGATATGTGTATAATATATGGTTTTTGATGATATTAGAAAACTATATGTTATAAAGAGGGGAATTTGGTGAATATAGAAAGTTAAGTGGTGGAAAAGTAATTAGAATAGACCTAGGGGGTCTGTTCGGTTATTTTAAAAAATAAATATCCATAGGTTATAATTATATTAAGGTTTAACGGTTTCATTATAAGGTAAATGTATAAGTGTAACAACTGAATATAATTGAGGTTGATTTGTGATTTATAGAAGTTTAGTGGTTTATAGTGAAAGCCGAAAATAAGGGCTATTTGGCAATAATATAACAATTTACAACTATAGGTTATAATTGTTTTAATGAATAAATGTCATAATATATGTTATATAACTAAAATGTAACATTATATTAATTATGTGGTGGATTTTGAAATATTTAAAACATTGGTGTGTTCGGAAATATAACATTTTAAATGGAATTTATAATATGGTTTTTATGTTATAGAGTTATAACATTATATAAGGATTCATTAAAGAGAATGAATATATATTATAAGACTTACCATATAATAAATAGTTCCATAATACATGTATGAAAATGAATATATGTTATGATGTGGAAAAATATAATATGGTCTAATAACCATGTATTTTCATGATTAAAGTGATATAAGAAAAAGGGAAAACAATTACAAACATTGGATATGGAATTCTAATGTTAAGAGTGTACATGTGATAATAAGGATTCATATAATTGAAAGTATTGTTTACACATGGGTTATACCACATTGAACTTAAAAAAAACACACAAACCTTAGGAAAAAAAATAATAAATACTAAGGTGAGATGAATGGTACATGACAAAGAATCATGCGTAGAATATAGAAACAAACTATACGACATCCAAGGGTATGTTAAGTTACATGCGATAACAAGTTCAACAATAAGTATATTAATATACAAGACAAGACTACGCATGTAATATAACACCTTTCTAATCCCGAGTTAAGCCGAAAACCCGACAAGCGTTGACAGTTAATAACAGGGGATTAACCGGGAGGTGCTAGTGACGGTACGGGGTACCGTAGAGTTTGTTGTTATACGGGATGCTAATCAGTAGCATTATGTATTGTTTAGACTGTTAGAGGCGACGCACGGAGCATAGGAACTTGCTGATTCATACTCCACCGTAATACTCATCAGGGTGAACGGTATGTTATTTATGTGGCTTGATTGTCTCTGAGGATTTCCTCAGTTCAGACATTATGTGAAAATCTGTAATAAGATTGAATGTCTGCTTGTGTGAATTAATATGCTTGAGCTGCGTATTAATGCTGCTTTGTTATTATTACTGTTGTGCGATAACAGTACCGTTCGTATATATGAACATATTATAAAACGAACTAGCGGCAATGATGCTATCTTATATGTGTAATATAAGGAACGTAAGTAAAACGTTGTAGCATTAGGATAATAAGATATATAAAATATCTGAGACTTATATATACGGAGCATTGGCCTCTTTAACGCCGCTCTCGTATCTAGCACTGGATCCCGAGTCGACATACTCAGGATTGGACTACGACCTTAGTCTGCTGTGTTAGAGGAAAAAAAATTACAGTAAGGCGATGCGATGGTATAGATAATTTTATCAAGAGGATGTGGCCCTTGCTGTGAACTGTGATCCATTAACGATACTAGGATACCGTGTGGTAACCGTAAGTATCTAGATAATTTCCAACGAACTACAGATTGTTTGTAGGACTGAGACTCTACCGCTGGAGTGGCTATTGCTGTGGGTGACCCGCCATAAAAGATGGGTAACTTAGAGACACGTCGTTCTAACGAGACGTTGTCATTAGGCATTACTGAACAAATACGAACGACTATATTAACTCGCACATTAGGCGAACATTATTTGGGCTTGTATGCCAAAGACGGGAAATTATACTCGTTTATAATTCTCGTTATTTCGCTTTGTTGCTCAGTGGTAATGCTTTATAAGTATGTGTGGTATGTTGATGGTTTTGTTTGAACGAGTCATTGTGCTCATATTGTGTGTTGTGTACTGGTTGAGTTGAGTCGCTGTACTCACGTGTAGACTATGGTGGATTGTTTGGTCGAGTGAGTCGCCGTACTCAATTATGAACTATTAAGTGTTTGTTGGAATGGAGTCTCTGTACTCATATAAGCGTTGTAACGCTTTCAGTGGTCTATATCGATGCGATGTGTGAAGTCGGGGGCTTGTTTGTTGTTTGAGTTTACTGCAATATATATTGTTGCTTTACAGTTTTAACATTAAACTACTTGCATGAAAATGAATTGCATGCTCTCGACCAATTAACTGAGGGTCCGAGGGGGCATGACAGTCATGTAGTAACATACTCAGCAGGGGCTGATTCCATACCACAAACAACCATTTTCGCAGGTATGCAGCTTCCGGTGTCGGCAAAGAGAGGGACGCGCTGGGTAGTTTAATTACAGTTGTTTAAATATGCACTGTTGCATTTTGATACGAACTTAAAAACGTGTATAGGATTGGGGTACTTAGAATGCTCACTGTGAATGTATTTTATATTGGTTTGGGAAGGATAGATATATCTCTTGTTGTCACTGTGGGAAATTGTTTCGCATTTAAGAATATATCAGTAAGCACATTATTACTCGTATGGGCGAGTAAGAACGGTGACACCAGTAGTTTAGTTGTTGGGATTACCGCTGCGATTATGATGTTAAATAAGATGATTAAGAGCCGATTAGAGTAGGGATGTTACATTAGAAGAAGCACGAGGTTCATGGTTGTGCTGGTGAATTAATAAAGGAGCAGCCGAGAGTAAATGAGATTGTACCCACTACCACTCAGCCATCACCTCAGTTGAATTACGATGCGGGTTCTAGTGTGGAGATGAGAAAATCATTTATGTCAAAACCAACTATTACTAGGCTAAGCGCTAATATGAGAAATAACATTCCTTTGAAGTTCTCAAAATTGGTACTTCACTACAAAGAAGATAATGAAACATCAACTGGGTTTGCTGAGATTGGAGAAATGATGAAGTGGGACTGGGTGATGGCATCCATAGTGCAAGCTTATGAACTGTGAGTGTTTGCTAAACTTTTAGTTAATTATCGTACTCAATTAATTTGTTAATTGTGTTTTATTATTTTACAAGGAATTTGAATTCAAAGTTATGTTAACGCGGGAAAGGCAATGTAGTGATATTTTTATGTCGTCAAATAACTTTTATTAATGAGGCACAAAGGGATTCTAGAGCATTTATGGACTATGTCAAAAATCCACTCATTGTCGGGGTGAAGAAAAAAATGTAGGTTTGCACTTATTTCCTTACCATCAAATGTGAGTCATTTTTATAGTAAACATATTTAGTTGTTTTTATTGCCTTATATTATTCTAACTTAACACGTGTTATGCATTCAAATGTAGTAACCACTAGATCCTTATTATTATTATTACAATGCAAAATCCTGGAATGTTGGTGCTCAATCCTAAAGGAATGTTATTTAATGATATTGAGTTTGCAAATTTTATCTCCAGGTAATTTGAAATACCCCAAACTTAAATATAGTGATTAATATAATTCTAATCCTTATTTAAGAGCCTAATAATGTGTAAGTAATATTGGTAAGGAAAAATAAATCCAAAAGAAATAAAGAAACGCTTAAAAAGCGAAAAACGCTAAGTAAGCGTTAAATAACCATAAGAGGTGCGAGACCTCGGTTAGAGTATTATATGGATCCCAAAGGTTTAATAAGACCTAAATAATATATGGGAACAACTCCCGAAGAAAACGGATCCAAATAATGTATTAAAACGCTAATAGAGCTTTAGCGCACGTTTTTCGAGGAAACCCGAAAACGTGACCTTGAGTGGTCAAACGGACCCGTAAAAATTATAAATCATTAAATGAATATTATTAAGCATTTATGGAAGCTTAATAACCAATGAAATCAATAAAACGAGAAAATAGTGAAAACTGTCAAAAACGGGAAGTTGTGGGGTAGAAACAAAATAAACCAAACTAGTGTGTCCACTTTCATAAATAAAATTTTAAAAACCCACAAAGGGCTGTGTACAGCCGGTTCCCTTCCCTCTCACACACAACAAATAAGTAAATAAAGAAAGGAGAAAAGAAGGAAGAAAGAAAAGAATACAAAAAGGTAAAGGAACACTCTCTTTCCTCACTTTTTCTCCTCTCTCTTCCATTTCCTCCTTCCCCCTCATACTCCCTCTCTTTCTTCTCCTCTTGCAGCGATTTTTGCAGCCTCTCATGGCTTCCATGGCAACTCCATCTTCTAGCTCATGCTCTAGCTTCACTTGAGCTCCAAATGTAAAATAAAATACATATTGAACTCCCCTCTTCAAGCTCTACATTTCTATCTTTTCAAAATCCGAAAATGAGCAACTTCATCTCCATGGGTCTTGAGAATTTGAAGAATAAATGGCACCATTTCGAAGCATGGAGTCTCCTCTTCCACTTAAGGTAAAAAGATTCAAGAGAAGAACTCATTTTCTCCATTTCCATGCCTTGGCCGATTTGGCTTCTTTAATGCCTTGTTCTCTTCTTTGTTTGAGCTTGGTTCAACTCTCCAATGATAGAGGAACCCTCCTTTGTATTCAAGGCTTAAAAACCTCTCTTGAAGCTCCAAGGTAAAACCCTAACTAATGGCATTTAAGCCTTTCATTGAATTAAAGTTATCCAATGGGTTAAGGAGTTTAATGGTATTTATTTGTGTGTTTTGAATGTTGGCTTGGGGTGGGTAACCCCATGACCAACTTGACCGAGAATGAAGAAGAGGAGAGGAGTAGGACTCAAAGGAAGAAGTGTGATCTTAAGGTAACGAAAACCTATCTCAATGCTTAATCTAATGCATTAGTGTAGTGGGAATGGGTAAACAAATAAAAGAACCTAAACTGTTGTACTTAGTATAGAAGTATTGGAAGTTTGAGAACTTGTGAGCAAGTATGTGGATTTGTAGGCCTTAGAGCCAATTGAATGGTGTATGTGATTAGTATTGCTATTTGAGGAAGTAATGGTGTATTGGTATTGTGGGAAGAAATGTTGGTGTATTGAATTTTTGTATGAACCTTATGTGCTGGTAGGACCCTTGTTGGGTGTGGCTAGCTTTAGGTTGAATTTGATGAGAGGATGTGTATTTGAGGAAGTAAGGAAAGTAGGTGAACTATGGCAAATTTTTGGTAGGAATATGTACAATTATGGATGACTTGGTGAATGGGAGAACCAAGGTGAGTATTGAAGTTAGTGGAGATGTTTAGTAACTATGGATTGGTACTTGTAGTGTGAGTATGTGGAAGTGTAAAATCTGTAGCAAGAAGTAGTATAATGCATTGGAGGAACTAGGAGAAACTAGGTGTGCTTGGAGAGCCTAAAGTGGGAAGTAAACCACCTTGTAACAGATTTTGAAAGGAGTGTTGAGTATCCTAAAACAGATTTTGATATGAGATTGTAAATGGGATGAGACTAGGTTGTGAACTAATGTATTTAAGATGCTAAGAGTGGCATAGGATGAGGGAGTATTGGAGTATAAGAGTTAAGGTAAAAATCTGTAGCATTAGTGTGAAGAAAAAAAATAATGTAAGTGTTGAATTGAGATGATGAAGATTGGTGTAAGTTGTGTAGGAATTGAGTAGCAAGTTTGGTGGATGAATTAAGGTGATTTAGAACATCTAAATGAGTGGTAAACATGTAGGGAAGTATTGGTAAAGATTGGGGAAACAATGGGTAAAGAAACACCCAAAACAGATTTTAAAACTGAAGTACTGGGCCGGACCGACCTTAGGACCGAACTTGCAAGGTTGGTCGAGCCCAGATTTACATGACGGGAAACCTTCTGGAGTCGACCGACCTTGCGACCGGACTTGCAAGTTTGGTCGGACCAGAAATTTCCTCCGTCAGGAACCTTCTGGAATGGACCGAACTTGCGACCGGACTTGCAAGTTCGGTCGGCCAGAAAAAATTCAGTAATGCAAGCTACTGGAATGGACCGACCTTACGACCGGACTTGCAAGGTCGGTCGGGCTAAAATTTTCAAATACGAAACTTTGGAATGACCGACCTTGGGACGGACTTGCAAGGTCGGTCGGCCTGGAATTTTCCACACGATGTAACCTACTGGGAATGGAACCGGACTTGCAAGGTCGGTCGCAAGTCCGGTCGAGTCAAAAAAAAAATTGTTTTAGTTATATGATTATAGTAATCATATATACATGTATATATGCCTATATACACATATGCATATATATGTAGTAACACACCATTAATGAAGTAGTAATGGTAAGAAAGTAAGTAAATGAGTAAGGAAGCAAGCTTCAGAAGTAATAAGGAAAAGAATGGTTTTGTAACCAAGTATGAATGTAAAGGAGTAGTAAGTAAACATTGAGAATATCAATGAAGGAGTAAGTTAGATCAATAATAGACCATTGATCATACTACTTCATGTATGTATAGGAATCCAATAGTTGATCCTCGAAGGAGCCGGTAGTGCGGATACAACGGTGAACGGTATGATTTCTTCATGCTCTGCATCCTAACCTGGTTACCCCGATTTGTGTGCTTATGTGATCACCAATAAGATAAATGCACGAATCGGATTTATATTGCACTTAAGTGTGTCTGAACTATTTGTTCTTGTTGTATCTTCTTGAACAATTAGTTTGTATAATTCATGAAATGAATGAATGGAATTGAGAAGTATGTGTAAGTATTGTGTACTTGTGTATTGTATGTATGTATGGGAATGAAGTACTGACTTCTACTAATTCCTAACATTCTGACTCCTAACTTGAGTAATGAGTAAAATGGAATGAGTAGAAGTCCGATATAGTTTCGGCCACGCGTGAGGATAAGGAAACACAAGAGGTTGGATCCGAATCCTGGCTGTAATCTTTTCCATAGACCAATTCCCTTGAATGGGTAGCATCCTGGATTAGTGGGCCACCCTAAAGCCCGATGGTGGGATGTAGTAATCCCTGCCCGGAGGTCATACCGACTTAACTGGAAGTAAAGTATGTAAGAAGTAAGTATTGTATGTGCATTGGTCTTGACTATTGTAAGTCACTGACCGGAAGTAAAAGGGTACCGAACACCCGATTAACCCGGGTGTGTAATGAAGCTAACTGGACCTTTGTATGTATTGGAGAATTATATCTCCGTATTGCGTATTGAGTATGTAGTGAGTATGTACTGTGTATGTGTATTCTGGAAGATGGTAAGTAAGTAATGGTTGACTCGTATTGTCTTCCAAGCATGTACTGTTCCGTGCGTATGTATGTATACTTAGGTAGCATTATAGTATCGTGAATGAAAGCATGTATGTATGTAATGTATGTATGTATTGCAAAATGAATTGCATGTATTCGATCAAATGGTCGGCGTACCCTCGCTAGTACGCGGGGTATGCGGTTATCATATTCAGCGTAAGCTGACCCCCTCGGGGGAACATTTTTAGTGTGCAGGTACCCGGAGCGAATACGGTCAAGGTAAGAGACCGGTGGCGCGCCTTGTAATTAGAAGCATCTAGCTTGTGAGGGATGGGCAGCAGATTGACCCCTAGTGAGTGTGTATGAATTTGGGAGAAGTACTGTATTGATTTTGGAACCTAGTAAACTCGGTATGCGTAGTGTATTATCTTGTACGGAGTTGTGGAGTATTGTATTGAATGGAGTACGGTATGGAATGGAGCAATGTATCGAATGGAGTATTGTAGTATTCAGTATGTAATGAGAGTATGTATTGTATTAAGTAGCACTCGGATATTCCGGTCCATCAGACCGATGCTGTATGTAGAAGTAGTAGCCTTGTTAGTCACGTGGGTGACTAACGGCATTGTATCACCCGATGTATGTAAGTATGTATCCGCTGCGTGACTCGGGAAGCACGAGGAGATTGGACGGTAATGATTGAATTAATAGTAGGGGTGTTACAAAAAGTGGTATCAGAGCGAAGCATCGCTCTGATGACTGGAAATACCGAGTTTAGGAATACCGAGTTAGGAATTAGAAGCTTAGGACTAAGGGCTGAGTGTTAGCATTAGAGATATGCTAGTAGGGAACTACCGGTGAGTACCGGATACCTGCAATACTAGACCCGCCCTCCACTAACCCTATTGTACAACTTGGGAAGGGACGCTAGAGAGAGGAAAGCCCTCTCATACTCGGGAAAACCCGATCTAGCAGTAATGAGATATTCCTACAAGAGGAAAGAACCTGACATTTAGTAGATTCCAAGAAATGGAAGACCCGGAGATGGATCCCGGTTGAACAACGATACCCGCACTTAATAGCGGTGGAATGAGCACTCCAACTACATGGAGGCTACAACTTACAACAACATGGGGCGACATGCTTAGCAGTCGCGAACCTGGCTAGGCAACCAACAACAAGAAAGGAAGCACTAACCGTGCAACGAAATGGAAAAAGGAACAGTAACAAAACCCGAGACACAAGTCTACGGGACAGTAATAGCTAAATAGCACCACCAACGGTATGCTAGCTGACTAAGGACATAGTCAGGAGTGATTAACTCCAAAACTACAACGCCAAAAGATTACAATACCTGGCCGACATAGCTTACACAGCTACAAGGATATCCACGGAATATAATCCGATAGGACTACAAGAGTAGTGCCTAAACAAGCTAAGGCTCAATAACCACGGTAAACCAGTGGGAACGAGCAACAAGGGAAAACATAAAACTAAATAAATGGGGACCTCCAAGGATTGGAGAAGTACCCCGACCAAGACAACCATGTCAAGATCAATGGGAAGCTACTTAAAAGGACCGAGTACCCCAAACATAGATCAATATGATCTAGGGAAGAGTCAACAAGACTATTAAAAACAAGTGGGAACCATACCAAGACCGGTATAGGTCTAACCAAAAACCAACAGTACCACGCACTTGCCACGGCAAGTGCAGTAAGAACAGGAACATGTAGAGGAACTTTAACACGCCACAGATACATAGTAATGTACCGTGACAGCAGTGGAACAACTATAGGATCACAAATCCTGGAAGCTAGAGGAATCAAACCTTGGAAAGGCCTGACGGCCTGACCGTTGTATTAAGAACATACCAGTCAGCGGGAAGCTGGACTTGGTCAAGACCACAAACATGGCTATGCCATGTAGAACTTCTTTTAACACCGCACCATTGTTTCAAAACCCAAAATTCTTCATTCAAAACCACAACATTTCTTTTAAACCTTGGATTTTTAATCAAAACCAACAGAATTACGGTGAGTATCATAGATTGATACAAGAGGAGTTGACAATAGAATACTTCACCTAGGCGTGTGACGAACACTACGAGTGTACCCAATTACGAGATGTGGGACAACCGCACTCCGAAGGAGCTTGCGGGCCTGACACATAGTTAGGTAAGTGGTAATGTATCAACATGGTACCCCACGTATGTATACATGTAGTGTACGAAACACGGGAAGTAGTCGACTCTGTTCTACGGACCATGAGTAAATGCAAAGTAGAACAGCTGGACACCTCAGGCGATCAAGGAGAAGGAACTCCACTAAATAACAAGTATCAAGGACTCAGAGAATCCATCTGAAGATAAGGAACGAGGATTAAGAAGCGCAAAGAGCGCCGACTAGTGAGCATAGACATTGGGTATGTCTGAAAGACATCAAGTAAATACACGACAGCTGGAGAGCATACCCAGCCTAAACACAGTAAGGCAAAAGCCTAACGTGGACACCACAACGATTAACAAACGGGACGGAATTCCCAAGAACAACTACAAAACTACCAAAGAACATAATCCATCATGGAAGAGGATATTAAACCTAGTCTTAAACACTAGAGGAAGGTATAAACAGTCTACCCAAGAACGGGAGACGTTATAACCCAAAAAGGGAATAGCTCAAATACAATACCACAAGGCGGTATAGTAGGCACAACATATTATAAACATGAGCCGGATGTAACGGCATAACCAACAACACCCAGGAGCAATCCTTGAAGGGTGTCTAGATTAACAACAGTTGAATGAAGCATCATAATAAAAGCACGGAGCTGGAACGCACACTCGGTTAAGACACCGAAGGGATTTCACTTAACAGGAAATGCCCTGAATTACTAAGAGGCACTGATTAACACCAGAATGCCTAAAGGGTCTCCTATGAACGGAAGCGTGATGTCACGACTTACCATGGAGCCTAGTAATACCTCCAACCTACGGAGTATACATGGAGTAGAAACATGTGTAAGCAGCTTGCGAAGAGCATAGCTTGCAGCAATAAGGCTTAATGGCCACAAACCAAATACGTTGTGTAAACTGAAATGGTTGCAAAACCACACCAGTGGATAATAAGACTTACAAGAAATATTATCCCATATGACAAGAAATCAACAACTGGACCACCAATTTAAACCCAACCTCTCGAGCGGCTTGGAGTAATGGTCAACTCAGCATCACTGTCACTAGAGCATCAGTCTAGTATGCAGTTGACAAGCTTTAACTACTTTCGTACCTTCTGTAGCAATGATAACACAGGGGCATAGAAATCGGGATAAATGCCAACATTGGCCTAGTCCACGTCTGGACACTACGGAAAACTCGAGGAAAAGTACCCTTCGTTAATCGAAGACCACCAAGGTGGTGAAGACGTGAACCCTTAGAAGGGGCTTCCATCTACTATAACAACAAAACTTGTACGTGTAGATACTGCCAAGAGACAACGAATAAGGAAGTGAGATTTCCAACCCCCCATGCCTACGAGAGGCTGTGGACTGTAGAAGCACATCGCTTAAGAGCATTGACGCTCGAAGGAGTAAGCATACTCCTTATGCACCCAATCATGTGGGGAACCATTGTATAAATACTTACATGGTAAACCTTGTCATGAGACCTATGAGTGGAAACACACTCCTCAACGAGAACTTTCACCTATCAGTGATAGAACACTCTTTAATTAGAGAACGGGACCAGAAAACCCTTGAAGCTTCTTGGGATGTCCCGGTAATGTATATGCAAAAGTAAAACCGCATAGCTAGAGCCTATGATCAATGCTCAGCACTATGAGACAGTAATTGTCAAAAACAATCGATGAGTGTGCACATTGCACACCATGAATGACCGGCGCTCAAGAGAGCTTGTAACGTGATAAACCACTTCATCCTTGGCCAACCAAGTTATTTGGAAAACTATATCATGAATGAGGAAGTAATGTGAGGTAAGCTAACCTACACATGAAACCTAAACCGAAATAAAATATCTCCACATGGGGAAGATAATTACATTGTGGTACGCTACGGCAACTGTCATACATATGAACTAGGATCTCCTAGTGTATTTACACCATAAGGAAATGGTACAAAGAGTAAGAATACGGTGCGCAACAAGCGACCGCTATGAGGAAGTAGTAGACAATGACATGAAGAACAAGTATGGAAAACAGTCAGAAATATTCCTTCCTATCACATAAGTGACTTACTGTCAAGCGTTCATGCCTCTGCACTCTGTATGACTGAGTGTTTTGGTATTGCACTGGTACAGCTAATGATCTAATGGGATGGCTGCGGATATGGAGAATGTAAACAGTAGTAAATCTTCCTTTTCACCACAAACATGGCATAAGCCAGTCAAGCATTCTTAGCAACATATCGCATGAAGAGTGTAAAACGCACTATCAATCACAAGAGGTGAATTCCATTGGAATAAAAAGGTGAAAGGAGATGTAAGAAAGTCACTTGGATCGACGCATTGAGAATGCAAGGTCATACAAGCAAAGAACACTTGTACTGAACCAGAAGAACTGGTGTAATTCAGAAGTTAGTGACAACAGAGGAAGCACTACAACTAGGTAGTGACTTAACCTCGCCCGACAACAAGTCGGAGGAACTTAGTGAATAATCGTGGGAGTACGAATAATATGTATAATAGATTACCAGAGAGCTGGTTACAATCTAAAACTCATTGAGTTCAAACAGCGGTAAAAGAATACCACACTATTAGTAAACCTTATTTCCACAATAGAGGGATAGAAAGGTGATGTATAGCACATTAAGGATAACATGAAGGGTGAGTAACCCAAGTTATCAGGGTCGCGCAGCAGAAGCTAGTGGGCCCTAACTAAGAAATGTAATACACCTAGTAAGTACGAAAGAATGGCTATTAATGCCTTGAAGCCTAATAGGCTAGAACTGAATTAATTAGGAGTTAAATAAACTCATGTACGAATCCTCAGTGCAAAGACTAAACCATTGGCATGGTTAAGACCCTTTGACCAAAGCATATTGTATAGTATATTGTAATGAAGCTAAACGCTTTAGATTGCCCAAATCGAGTAAACCAATGTTTAATAGTAACATATGGTAGATTACGTGGGCATAATCCCTTTTAAGGGGGGTAGAGCGAAAACCGCTTAATGCAAGTTTTATAAATAAAACACATAAAACTATAATGCGCATAGCACAAATGAGAATGGATTTAATGATTGGTACTTATGTTAAATAAACATACGTATTCATTCATATTGTAACTGTGGTAATTAGGCACGAGAGATGCGAATACCATAGGATGAATATACCCATCTTGTAACCCCAGTGTAAAAGTATTAGTAAAGTGGAGTAGAGTAACTCTTGGGGAAATGATAATCCCTGTAGTGGGTGTCTATTTGAAGTTAGACATGGCACTACAATGCAAGAGTCGGTATAAAACCGATGTAGAACCTAGAGGAAATTGAACTCCCTAGGTGATTGTTTTGATACAATTGAGAATGAGTAGTGGACGGAGCTCCACAAGTATTGTAACCTTGAAAAAAAATAGTAGGATTGATTGTGAGTAGCAGAGGAATGTAGCCCATGAGTGGTGTATTCGTAAGTATGTTATTGGAAGTAAATTGAGGACAGCTGAACTTCATAAGTATTGTATTCCCTAGTTAGAATAACTGAAATGATGGAGAGTAATGGATGGAAGTAATGAAGATTGATGAAATGAGCATTTAGGCATCGAGTTCCGAGGAAAGTATTTGGGAAGTAGATTGAGAATGATTGATGGACTGAATTCCATCCTTTGGAGTTGTATGAATTCGTATCACGACTAGAAAGAGTAAAAAGATAGGAAATGAAAACAACTAATTAATTGTTTGTTTGAAACTGATGTGGGAAGTCGAACTTGATCCTGATCAGATCGAGGGAAACCAAACACAAATTGGGGTGGAAAGATAGTTCAACACTGATGCTGATCACATCAGGGTCGAATGATTCTTGAAGCTCCCCTCCAGTGGTCACAAGAATCACGCATAGGGTAGAAGCAATAAATACAAATTGGAATTTGGAGTTGTATGCTGTGGAGGACTTCTAAGTAGTAGTTGCGAAAGAATTTTTCTTAGCCTGGAGATGAAGGATTTGCGAGAAGCGTATGCCTGAGAAGGTAGTAGAGTATCGTATTGTATTATTCCAAGAGCAGCGGGACATAGAAGAGTCCTGTGTCTAGATGACCTGAGTGCCTGCGGGATTGTAATGTGTATTGCATTGCTTTGGGGATAGCTTTGCACTGTATGTATGTATAAACTTTGTAATAAGGAACCGGATAGTTGGTAGTAGTACGGATTGGAGTAACTATTGTGTATTGGTATGATATGGTATGGAGAAACCTTGAGTAACGAATTTGGGAATTGTAAGGAGGAGGAATGTATGGCTTTGGTATTAGGCAAGTATAACTGAGGAAGTATTGTAACCCTATAACCTTGAATAACTTTGAGGACAAAGTTTCTTAAGGGGGGTAGATTGAAATACCCCAAACTTAAATATAGTGATTAAGATAATTCTAATCCTTATTTAAGAGCCTAATAATGCGTAAGTAATATTGGTAAGGAAAAATAAATCCAAAAGAAATAAAGAAACGCTTAAAAAGCGAAAAACGCTAAGTAAGCGTTAAATAACCATAAGAGGTGCGAGACCTCGGTTAGAGTATTATATGGATCCCAAAGGTTTAATAAGACCTAAATAATATATGGGAACAACTCCCGAAGAAAACGGATCCAAATAATGTATTAAAACGCTAATAGAGCTTTAGCGCACGTTTTTCGAGGAAACCCGAAAACGTGACCTTGAGTGGTCAAACGGACCCGTAAAAATTATAAATCATTAAATGAATATTATTAAGCATTTATGGAAGCTTAATAACCAATGAAATCAATAAAACGAGAAAATAGTGAAAACTGTCAAAAACGGGAAGTTGTGGGGTAGAAACATAAATAAACCAAACTAGTGTGTCCACTTTCATAAATAAAATTTTAAAAACCCACAAAGGGCTGTGTACAGCCGGTTCCCTTCCCTCTCACACACAACAAATAAGTAAATAAAGAAAGGAGAAAAGAAGGAAGAAAGAAAAGAATACAAAAAGGTAAAGGAACACTCTCTTTCCTCACTTTTTCTCTCTCTCTTCCATTTCCTCCTTCCCCATCGTACTCCCTCTCTTTCTTCTCCTCTTGCAGCGATTTTTGCAGCCTCTCATGGCTTCCATGGCAACTCCATCTTCTACCTCATGCTCTAGCTTCACTTGAGCTCCAAATGTAAAATAAAATACATATTTGAACTCCCCTCTTCAAGCTCTACATTTCTATCTTTTCAAAATCCGAAAATGAGCAACTTCATCTCCATGGGTCTTGAGCATTTGAAGAATAAATGGCACCATTTCGAAGCATGGAGTCTCCTCTTCCACTTAAGGTAAAAAGATTCAAGAGAAAACTCATTTTCTCCATTTCCATGCCTTGGCCGATTTTGGCTTCTTTTAATGCCTTGTTCTCTTCTTTGTTTGAGCTTGGTTCAACTCTCCAATGGTGGAGGAACCCTCCTTTGTATTCAAGGCTTAAAAACCTCTCTTGAAGCTCCAAGGTAAAACCCTAACTAATGGCATTTAAGCCTTTCATTGAATTAAAGTTATCCAATGGGTTAAGGAGTTTAATGGTATTTATTTGTGTGTTTTGAATGTTGGCTTGGGGTTGGGTAACCCCATTGACCAACTTGACCGAGAATGAAGAAGAGGAGAGGAGTAGGACTCAAAGGAAGAAGTGTGATCTTAAGGTAAGGAAAACCTATCTCAATGCTTAATCTAATGCATTAGTGTAGTGGGAATGGGTAAACAAATAAAAGAACCTAAACTGTTGTACTTAGTATAGAAGTATTGGAAGTTTGAGAACTTGTGAGCAAGTATGTGGATTTGTAGGCCTTAGAGCCAAATGAATGGTGTATGTGTATTAGTATTGCTATTTGAGGAAGTAATGGTGTATTGGTATTGTGGTTGAAGAAATGTTGGTGTATTGAATTTTTGTATGAACCTTATGTGCTGGTAGGACCCTTGTTGGGTGTGGCTAGCTTTAGGTTGAATTTGATGAGAGGATGTGTATTTGAGGAAGTAAGGAAAGTAGGTGAACTATGGCAAAATTTTGGTAGGAATATGTACAATTATGGATGACTTGGTGAATGGGAGAACCAAGGTGAGTATTGAAGTTAGTGGAGATGTTTAGTAACTATGGATTGGTACTTGTAGTGTGAGTATGTGGAAGTGTAAAATCTGTAGCAAGAAGTAGTATAATGCATTGGAGGAACTAGGAGAAACTAGGTGTGCTTGGAGAGCCTAAAGTGGAAGTAAACCACCTTGTAACAGATTTTGAAAGGAGTGTTGAGTATCCTAAAACAGATTTTGATATGAGATTGTAAATGGGATGAGACTAGGTTGTGAACTAATGTATTTAAGATGCTAAGAGTGGCATAGGATGAGGGAGTATTGGAGTATAAGAGTTAAGGTAAAAATCTGTAGCATTAGTGTGAAGAAAAAAAAATAATGTAAGTGTTGAATTGAGATGATGAAGATTGGTGTAAGTTGTGTAGGAATTGAGTAGCAAGTTTGGTGGATGAATTAAGGTGATTTAGAACATCTAAATGAGTGGTAAACATGTAGGGAAGTATTGGTAAAGATTGGGGAAACAATGGGTAAAGAAAACACCCAAAACAGATTTTAAAACTGAAGTACTGGGCCGGACCGACCTTAGGACCAAACTTGCAAGGTCGGTCGAGCCCAGATTTACATGACGGGAAACCTTCTGGAGTCGACCGACCTTGCGACCGGACTTGCAAGTTCGGTCGGACCAGAAATTTCTCCCGTCAGAAACCTTCTGGAATGGACCGAACTTGCGACCGGACTTGCAAGTTCGGTCGGCCAGAAAAAGTTCCGTAATGCAAGCTACTGGAATGGACCGACCTTGCGACCGGACTTGCAAGGTCGGTCGGGCTAAAATTTTCAAATACGAAACTTACTGGAATGGACCGACCTTGGGACCGGACTTGCAAGGTCGGTCGGCCCTGGAATTTTCACACGATGTAACCTACTGGAATGGACCGGACTTGCAAGGTCGGTCGCAAGTCCGGTCGAGTCAAAAAAAAAAATTGTTTTAATTATATGATTATAGTAATCATATATACATGTATATATGCCTATATACACATATGCATATATATGTAGTAACACACCATTAATGAAGTAGTAATGGTAAGAAAGTAAGTAAATGAGTAAGGAAGCAAGCTTAAGAAGTAATAAGGAAAGAATGGTTTTGTAACCAAGTATGAATGTAAAGGAGTAGTAAGTAAACATTGAGAATATCAATGAAGGAGTAAGTTAGATCAATAATAGACCATTGATCATACTACTTCATGTATGTATAGGAATCCAATAGTTGATCCTCGAAGGAGCCGGTAGTGCGGATACAACGGTGAACGGTATGATTTCTTCATGCTCTGTATCCTAACCTGGTTACCCCGATTTGTGTGCTTATGTGATCACCAATAAGATAAATGCACGAATCGGATTTATATGCACTTAACTGTGTTGAACTATTGTTCTTGTTGTATCTTCTTGAACAATTAGTTTGTATAATTCATGAAATGAATGAATGGAATTGAGAAGTATGTGTAAGTATTGTGTACTTGTGTATTGTATGTATGTATGGAATGAAGTATGACTTCTACTAATTCCTAACATTCTAACTCCTAACTTGAGTAATGAGTAAATGGAATGAGTAGAAGTCCGATATAGTTTCGGCCACGCGTGAGGATAAGGAAACACAAGAGGTTGGATCCGAATCCTGGCTGTAATCTTTTCCATGGACCAATTCCCTTGAATGGGTAGCATCCTGGATTAGTGGGCCACCCTAAAGCCCGGTGGTGGGATGTAGTAATCCCTGCCCGGAGGTCATACCGACTTAACTGGAAGTAAAGTATGTAAGAAGTAAGTATTGTATGTGTATTGGTCTTGACTATTGTAAGTCATGACCGGAAGTAAAAGAGTACGAACACCCGATTAACCCGGGTGTGTAATGAAGCTAACTGGACCTTTGTATGTATTGGAGAATTGTATCTCCGTATTGCGTATTAGTATGTAATGTAGTATGTACTTGTATGTTATTCTGGAAGATGGTAAGTAAGTATGGTTGACTCGTATTGTCTTCCAAGCATGTACTGTTCGTGCGTATGTATGTATACTTGGTAGCATTAGTATCGTGAATGAAAGCATGTATGTATGTATGTATTGCAAAATGAATTGCATGTATTCGACCAAATGGTCGGCGTACCCTCGCTAGTACGCGGGGTATGCGGTTATCATATTCAGCGTAAGCTGACCCCCTCGGGGGAACATTTTTAGTGTGCAGGTACCCGGAGCGAATACGGTCAAGGTAAGAGACCGGTGGCGCGCCTTGTAATTAGAAGTATCTAGTTGTGAGGAATGGGCAGCAGATTGACCCTAGTGAGTGTGTATGAATTTGGGAGAAGTACTGTATTGATTTTGGAACCTAGTAAACTCGGTATGCGTAGTGTATTATCTTGTACGGAGTTGTGGAGTATTGTATTGAATGGAGTACGGTATGGAATGGAGCAATGTATCGAATGGAGTATTGTAGTATTCAGTATGTAATGAGAGTATGTATTGTATTAAGTAGCACTCGGATATTCCGGTCCATCAGACCGATGCTGTATGTAGAAGTAGTAGCCTTGTTAGTCACGTGGGTGACTAACGGCATTGTATCACCCGATGTATGTAAGTATGTATCCGCTGCGTGACTCGGGAAGAACGAGGAGATTGGACGGTAATGATTGAATTAATAGTAGGGGTGTTACTCATAAACAAAAAATCATTGATATTTTGTAAAACTGTTATCAAATATTCACTAAGTGTAGTATTTAATTTTTTTACACAACGCATTTGTAAATGCTCAGTTAACGAGTGAAATAGTTCCCACTCAAACTAAAGATTGGGATGTCCTTCATTTGGTGGAAAACAATTCTACACTTTCATTCACACTACTTATCTTGCTCATTTCATTATTTAAAACGTTTACTAACATTCTTGTTTTTCAACTATGATAGGTACCTAAGCAGAAAGATGATACCACTTGTGGTTATTATCTGTTGAAGCTCATGCATGACTTATGTGTTAATGTTGATAAATTTGTAGATTATCAAACGGTATGTGACATATATAGTAGTTTATCAATGTATTGTGGAATCGTTTGTCTAACTTTTAATCTCCAACAATTTTTTTTCTTTTGTGTAGGTTTTAAGTTCCTTCAACATCAACCAAACTCCTACACAAAGAAGGAACTAGATTTTGTAAGAGAAGACATCGCATCGTTCTTACTTGAGCGTTTATGAAGTTTTTATGTTTGAAAATTGAATTTAGAAGTGTGATCCTTTTGTCCATGTTGAAAACAAGTTATAATGATTAGTCAGCTTCTGTTTGTGTGGAATTGATAAGGCACGTTGCCTTTATTTTGGAAATGATAGGCCTTGTTACCAATGTGTGGAAAGAAGGCTTTGCTTTTGTAATATGATGAGATATGTTATTTTGTTGAACATGTTGTGAATCTTGTACAGTGATATCAATGTAAAGAACTGTATAAATTACTAGGTTTGTACAGAGGAGATTTGTTTTTTAAATGAACTTTATAACACAATTGCATTAGGTGTGGTATAAAGTCCTATAAAATTTGGACTTTATAACACCCCTCCGCAGCAGGCATGTTATAAAATCCTTCTGAAATTGGTGCGTGAAAGAACACTTTATAACACGGTTCTATGTTATATGTGTTATAAAGTCAAAACTTATAACACGGCTGAAAAGAGCCATGGTATAAAACCTGTTTCCCGGTTAGAAAATCCTTAAATAACACGGCTTGGAGCATGTTATATAGGGATTTTACAATACGGCTATAACGTGTTATCAAATACATCGCTTTATATGTTGGCTGCATATAGCATGCCTTTGAAGTGTTTATAAAGCCAATATTAAGTGTGTTATAAAACCTTTTTTCACTAGTGACTTAACAACACAAATTCTCAGCACTTTGAGGCACATCACAAATCATCATCACTTCGAGGCACAAATCCTTATCACTTTGAGGCTTAAATCCTCAACACTTCAAGGTTTACTTCTTTACACATTAAGGCACAAATCTTCATCGCTTCAAGTCATGCCATAAGACCTAGGCATAAGTTGACGAGGCATGACAATAAGTCTTCATGTAATATGTCAACTTCATGAGATAGTAACTGACAATGGAATGCTAATAAGTCCCTATTCAGACAATTAGAAGCTCTCCCTTATTACTTATTGGTAAGAGATGCCAATTGTGTAACACCCTGGATTTTGTCTTAAATGAAAGTACGCGTCGATATGGAGTCCCAAAATTGAAAAGGAAATTTTGTCCGAACTTGTGTCCGGACATTGATGTTCGGACACAAGCCGAGAAGAAAACGTATTGAGAAATCCCGAGTGTCTGAAATTATGTCCGGACATTAAAGTAAGAACACAAGTCGAGAGTTTGAAAACAGAAGGTGAAAGCGTCCGAACTTGTGTCCGGACATTGACGTTCGGACATAAGTCGAGAGTTAAACGTATAGACGTCCGAACATGTAAGTTCAGACACAAGTTCCGATAAATTCCAAATATGTGGTCCGAACATTGGTCCAAACATGTAAGTTTGGACGAAAGCCGAGACTTATAGTTCAGACTCGTCCTCGGATGTTGTCCTAACATGTAAGTTCAGACATGACACACTCAAATCCTGAAAAATAAAAACGCTCTCGGGGGCTGTCCGCACATGGATGTCCAGACAGACGTTCGAACAGGTCCAAAGTTACGAAAATCAAAATGCAAATAGAGATAGAAGAAAGTATTAAAAGACTACAAAATTAAGACCAATAGATTATGAATAACTTGTAAGCAAATGTAGTAAATGTTACCACATAAAACACAGCGGAAAATTACTTCGAATCCAGAGTGCTACCGCCACACTCAATTCTTGAGTGCTCAGGCTATTCCTCTACCAATTCAACAGAAAAACAGTTCCGAAAAACATTATAACTCAAAGGTTGTAACTGTAACACCCCAA
Organism: Limonium bicolor; assembly: GCA_023374045.1. Taxonomy (NCBI): domain Eukaryota; kingdom Viridiplantae; phylum Streptophyta; class Magnoliopsida; order Caryophyllales; family Plumbaginaceae; genus Limonium; species Limonium bicolor. Next base: position 86,004,792 of record CM041782.1, read on the forward strand.
CTATAACCGTACACTTAACATCAAACTACAGCGGAAAACTTAACTCAACACATTACTTAATTCAATGGTGTTACACGCCGTTAGCCACCCACGTGGCTAACAAGGCTAATACATATACATTGTATCGGTCTGATGGACTAGATTCCCGAGCAGCTACACACTACTATCCCTTTCCATTAACAACAACCATTATACATATACATTCCAACTGTACCGAGTTTTTACCAACTAATGCCGATAACAATTTCGGTCTTACTACACCTACAATACATATACAATTGAAATGGCTATTCGTGTATAAACAACTACCCCATCCTACTCTCGAACGGCTTCCAGCTCCTTGTACCTGAAATGGGAAAAAGAAGAGAAAGGGTGGCCCCCTAGGGTCTCAGCACCTTTGCTGGTATGGTAATCCCGCAGCCCGCATGCTACCGGGCCACGTACAACTAATTGTTGTCTTAGCATGCGGTTGATTAAATTTGAATCATGCATGTAAACTATCGACACACAACACATAACATTCCACCACAATGGGCTCAACAAACAGATAACACATCCATACTTGATAAGTCACTCATTGTGTTCATTAACCCTAGAGGGTTCTCCTCTAGTGGAGCTACTTCCTTAATAGACGACACCTACCCAATAATCGGGTTATCCATAAACGTCTCTTTCATAAACTGGGATTCATATCCATGATCCACATACACCACATAACAACACTTTTCACGTTTCAACGTGCACATAACATAACATCGCAATAGGAATTACAGTACAACAATAACACATAACACAACGGGAACGGTTCTCTTAGGAACCGACCCAAACATAGTTAATTCACCTGTGAGCCTAGAGAGTGATATTACCCTCATGTTAAGCTCGTTATACAACACTAATTACCGTCCTAATAGTCGGACGAGTAACTTAAGTTAAGATGGTTCGGATATAGTGACCTGAGCACACCACACAAACACATGTTCCCCCTAAACCGATCATAAGTCAGAATAGCTAAGCTTTGGAGTAAGCTAGTGGGAGATTGTAATCCAAGAAGGAAAACAACCATAACAGAGAGGAAGGTAAAGCAAGGATGGATACCCACTCCCAAACAACGCGCGACCGGAACGACCGGATTCCTCACCCCCCATTAGTACATATATACTTATACGTAAACAGTTAGAGCTCCATTATGGAACCTATTATACCCACACACCATAAGGTATTACAACTGGGTTAAACACATAAGGGAGGTCCATACATTCACACACAATTAACTCACGCATAGCCGTGGTTAGAACGTCCCATGGTTCGGGTCGTTAAATCCGAATACCGATCTCTTATGTGATCCTAGACTCAATTAGCTAAGGTTTAACACTTTCGAGGTTAAACGGTATCGGAATTGAACACGCCACATAAATGAATTACTATAAACTCATTACATGTTTTATCTTACAATGTGGCAAACATACAGAAAAACACATTGGCATACAAGCCGGTGTAATCCGGTAGGACACAGGTTGCAAGAAAACCATACCTTTCACCACGGTCCATTATATTGTGTCCTCCTAGGTGCCTCGAACAAATCCCGTACAACTGGTAACATCACAATTACTTTCATTAACATTGGAGTAACATGATTGCTTAACGTCTAATGCACCCATAGTTACCCTGTCATCCCGTTATATTTAAGTTACTCTTGTGATCTTAAGTTCACAACTCTCACATCAAACCTAACTCTTGTTTACACATTTTAAGGCCTTTACATGTCACCAAACAAGGCCTAAACATCATCTAAAACCATTACCATTCAATCCCCCATCATTAGGAGCCTTAAACAAATTTTTTCTTCATCTCTGGTCTGGACCGCCCCTCTGGGGCGGTCCCAGGGGCGGTCCACAACAGAAGCTACACGTTTCTTTTTTTTTCACTTCTCTGCACTGGACCTCCCCACAGGGGCGGTCCAGAACAGACCCCATTTTAAAAACCGTTTTCTCCTCATTTTGAACTCCAAATTCACCCCAATCTTTTCCTATGCATTACACATGTTTTCCCACATGTTTTAACATCTTTTTGGCACACTAAAACCCTCTCTAAACATCCCAAAAACTCCTTAAACTTTTACTAAGTCCTTAACACTTAGAACATTTTTTCCTTACACTTGTAACTTGTATTCTTGCCTAAAACTTCACCTAACCAAAGTACTCCCTCACTACCTTATAACCACCCTTTTAAACATCATTTGCACTACACTCATCCCCTTTACACACACTCCTCAAGTCTTTCCCACAAGTTCATAATTAAACCTTCACAAGGCGTTACACTTCCATTGTTCACCAAACTTTGCACAAGACTTTACGACACCTCCACCATCACCTTGGTGTATCTAGAAATCATCCATTAGTTCTCTAAATCTCTAAGACTATGCCCAAGGCATCCTAACACTTAAGAACACCTTAATTCACTTTCTTTCATCATCTTAACACTTAACAATTCCTAGTACAATCTTGGTCACCAAATCTCATTAGAATACATAAACTCCTTTGTTTATCAACTAAATTTTGCCATAGCTTCTCTTGTAACACCTTACACCAAAACACATAGTTTCTCACCTTTAAACAACCAAGAACACTTAATCCCATAATACACATCCTTACACACAAACATATCGTTTTTCATTCTTTAACCATCAAAGACATTCATCTACTCAAGAGATGTTCTTTACACACAACTAAACCTTTAAACTACACTACATCAATATATAGTGCATAAACTTAAATTGCTTGGCACTTAGGCCCTTAAATAACATTAAACTTAAACACTGAATTTCCCACATTTAAATGCCTTCAACCTGTAAATACACACAACAAGGCTCCCATGTCTTTTTAGTTCAACTTGTGGATAGTTTTCTAGCTCATTTACCGTTGGCTCTTTAGGTTATTTATTAAGCAAATATAGCTCAATTTCCTAGTACATAAAACCACACCAAGAGAGAACATTTACCTCTTTGTTTTCCAAGTTTTCTCACTTGTTTTCTCTTGTTCTTTCTTGATTGAAAATCGGCAAGGAGCTTTTATCACTTGTCAATCTTCTAACCAATACGCATATAAGGGTAATGATCATTAAGTTTAATACCCAAACTCATAGTTAAACCCTAGGTTTACATATGTGTCTTAAAACACCAAAATTTGATGATTACCTTTGGAATTTGAAAGAGAGCTTGGCTAAATAGCAAGATAGGACTCCTCCTAGTCCTTTGAAGTTTGAATTAAGCTATGAAGGAATCAAGGCAAAGCACCATTGTGAGGTGAATTTTTGGACATATACAAAAATGAGAGGAGACTTAGATTTTCTTTGGTTTTCCTTACCTTGAAGCAAAGGAGAATGACAAGGCACGAAAATATGAGCTCAAGCTCCTTCAATGGTGAATCTCCATGGCACCTAAATGAAGCTTTTGATGATTTGAAAAGAGGGAAATGAAGAGCTCACTCTAACTAAGACAAAGGTAGTCTTGAAATTGAATTTGGAGCATGGAATCATAAGTTACAAGTAAAAGAAGGTGAAGAATGAGGTGCTACAGTAGGAGGACGGTTTTTGCTTGAGAGGATGAAGGTAAGTGACGGTGGGAGCAAGGAGAAATGAAGGGAAAGTGAGGAGAGAGGTAAGATTTGGAGATATTTATGTTTTAAGGCAAAAAGTAACTTTTACTTTATTTCCTTTTATTTTCTTTAGTTGGCTAGCCAAGTGTGATGACTCACACCACTAAAACCGTGGCCCCCTTATATATTAGAGATATTTATGGTCTTTGTTGACCAAATATTTGATTTATGTTGACTTATAACTTAAACTAGCACTATTTGAGCACTATTCACAAATTAAGGCACATAATTGTAAAATTTTTGATTTCCCATTGATTTAGACTTCCTAATGTGATACTAAGTAGTACACATATTAATTAAAGAGTAATGATGGACATTTAGCCACTCAAAACCCATTTACAAGACAATTTTTCAAAATTGTGCTTTAAGGTTTCTTAAAGCACATTTTGTGTTTTAACTTGTTTTCAAGCTTGGTTTTCTTTAGTAATTGATTTAAAATGTTCATTAGCATGTTAATAAGGTATAGGTATGACCTTTAGGTCTTGTACAAGGTTACACCAAGTCTAGAGCAAGTATTCGCTTAAATTGACTTTAAGGTGTTTTCTTGTGTTTTGTTTGGTTTAATTGTCTACCAATGTTTCTTAAGGACTTAATTAGCCTGATTAAGTCATAATTAAGTATTATTTAGTCTTGGTAGGCTCTTTGGGTCCTAACCAAGTTCACTCCAAGCTTAGAGCATGTTTTTGCTCAAACTGTGTCTTAGTGTTTTATTGTGTTTTTACTATGGTTTAAATTATACACTGATGTTTCTAAGGCACTTTTTAGCCTTTAAATACCATAGTTTAACATTTAAACAACATATCAAGGTTGGGGTATTTCAGTAACCCATATATTCTAGCTCAAATATTGTAACTCAAATATGATAACTTAATCATTTATCAACTCCTAATGCTATGTGACAGCACATCTCCCAGCCCCAACTTCAGTAATACATACTTGCAATTAGAAAACAATATATAAAACAGGAAGGGATCACGTAAATTAGTCAAATTGAGTAAACTCTGCCTCATTATGTAAAATACGTTCTGAATTTCCTTTTTATCCATAAATCAGTCTAACAAGAGAAAGCATAAGCCAGCAATAAAACCATTCTTCTAGCAACCAAAGTAAAATGGTTAAGAACAACGGGGAGCTTTCATCAGGAATCAACCACAACACAAATATGGACAGTCACCTATGGGACCGTCAAACACCTCCTCGCCCTAAGTCCTTAAGTGTGCACACCCCCTATGAATCATCAGTCCATAGAGTAGATCATAGAGCTTAACTGTGTTTCACTGTTCGCAGCACAAATATATATATATACATGGTACCAACAATTAATATGGAGCACCTATGGGCTCCATCGACAAAGCAATTAATCCCGTGAAAGACTCCGAAAACCATAATCCAATATCCATTGATAAACCTCAATCGCAAATTCACATCACGTGGAAATAAATCCCAATCCAAATCCTCAACCAGGGTTTCCAAAACATTTTTCAATAACCACAATTTCACACAATTAGAATGAACATGAGCACAGATTTACCTGGTTATTCACGTGACTCCGGAAGACAACTCAATAATATCACAAGAAGCGCTCACCGTCGATGTTGGTGTCTAAATCCATAATAATCCACAATAAGAATTCGCCAATCACAACCGAAAATAAATTGGAACTCTATACAGGGAAGAAATTCAAGAAATCAGCAAGGAACAAGAATTTATGAGTTTGGAAAGGAAGATCATAGAAGCGTCGTGTTGTAGATGCAGAATGGTAGTGAAGATTGTAGTATAAATAGAGTAATAATTCTAAATCGAGGATAAAATATTAATTAGATAATAATGTAATTAATTTTAGGAGAGGAAATAAATTACTTAAGGAGTAATCAATTATGAAGGAATAAATAATAAATCAAATAGTTAATTGAAATAGATGGAAAGTAAAATGATTTATTCGTTGCGAAGAGATAAGAATGAGGGTGATTATCCTTAAGGGAGAGATATTTATTTAAAAGAAGATAAAATAATATTGGGAAATCAATTTAGAGGAAGTAAGGAAATCGAGGTAACGTCGGTAGGATATGGAGATATTAGTTTTAAAATAAGTTAGGAGAAAATACGGAAAGTGTATATAATTATAATCAATTTAGGAAGAGGAAGGAAAGGTAAGATAATTATTTTAACTTCCCTCGGCCCATTAATAACATTAACCTCACACTAGCCAACCATTATATAATCGTTCCAATATAATGACTAATTCACTCGCATCAATTATATATTATGCATATCCTAACTCGAAATTCGTGGGTATTTCATCACATCCCCCTTAAAATAAAGCTTCACCATCGAAGCTAAAACCTAACCATCATCTAAAGCAAAACTAACTCTGAAAGTGCTCAACTATAATCTATATTCAAATTGAATACTGACTCAACTCTTAAACCGTTACCTGCTTGAAGAGTTGTGGGTATTGCTTTTTCATCTCCTCCTCAACCTCCCATGTTGCCTCTTCTGTTCCATGATTGAACCATAAAACTTTGACCATTCAAGTGGACTTCGATCGAGTCTCTTTGGTCTTACTATCTAGGACCTTGATAGGGTACTCTTCGTAGGATAAATTCTGCTCCAATTCCAACACCTCTGGCTGTAAAACATGTGAAGGATCAGGAATATATCGCCTCAACTGAGACACATGGAAGACGTTGCGTACTTTCTCTAGTTCACAAGGGAGTGCCATTCTGTTGCCTACCTTCCCAATCCTTTCCAGGATTTCATAGGGTCCCATAAACTTAGGACTAAGCCTCCCTTTCTTCCCGAATCTGGTTACCCCACTCACAGGAGACACCTTCAGGAAGACTTTATCACCCATCTCGAACTCTATCGATCTCTGTTTCAGATCTGCATAGGACTTATGTCTGTCCTGAGCTACTTTCATACGGCTCTGAATGATTTGAACGTACCCCATAGTCTCCTCTATCAGCTGAGGTCCCAATACCACTGTCTCACTGATGTCGCTCCAGCATAGCAGGGTTCTACACTTCCTCTCATACAAGGCTTCATAAGAAGCCATCTTAATACTAGCATGATAGCCATTATTATACGAGAACTCCACTAAATGTAACGTGTCTGCCCATGAACCCTAAAAATCCATTATGCATGCGCGGAGCATATCTTCCAAAGTCTGAATTGTCCTTTTTGTTTGTCCATCAGTAGCTGGATGAAAGGCCGTACTCAATTTCAGCTTAGTACACATAGCCTTCTAAAACTGCTGCCCGAAGTGAGCCAGAAATCTCGAATCTCTATCAGAATTGATCGACTCAGGCACCCCATGATATCTCACTACATTTATAATATAAGCATCTGCCAACTGACTCATCGACCACGTGCTTTTCATGGGTATGAACCTAGCAGACTTGGTAAGCCGGTCCACAATTACCCATATCTGATGAACTCCGCCCCTCACTGGTGGTAATCCCACCACAAAGTCCATGGAAATCAAATCCCATTCCATTTGGGGACCTCCAAAGGTTGCAGCAATCCTCCCATTCTCTTATGTTCAAATTTTACCTTATGGCAAGTTAGACATTTAGATACGAATTCAGCCACCTCTCTTTTTGGCCACCAGAATTGACTCTTCAAATCTTTGTACAACTTATCTCCACCTGGATGGACTAAATATGGTGTGTTACGAGCCTCTCTCATCAATCTTTCCTTCACCTTTGCACACTTTTGAGGAACACACCATCTGCCCCTGAATCTGAGACTACCATCGTTGTGAATCTCGAAGCCATCTGCCTTACCCTCTTTCATCTTTTCTCGTATCCTCTCCAGCTTTACATCTCCAGGCTGTTCTTTTAGGATATCCCCATAAATATTGGAGGTGACACTCATGTGGAACAACCTTACTTCTCGATCAACACCGCCTGACTCCATCACCTCCAAATTCACCTTCTAGAAGTCATGAACTAACTCATCTAGAAGGACCTACATTGAATTCACTAACTGGCTCCTCTTTTTGCTCAGAGCATCATCCACCAGATTAGACTTCCCCTAGTGGAATAAAATCTCCAGATCGTAGTATTTGATGAGCTATAACCATCTCTTCTACCTAATATTTAATTCCTTTTGCGTAAAGATGTACTTGAGGCTTTTGTGGTCTGTGTAAATCTTGTACGAGGTACCATAGAGGTAATGCCTCTAGATTTTGAGTGCAAATACCATATTAGCCAATTCCAAATCATGCGTCGGATAACGAGTCTTGTACTATTTCAATTGCCTCGAGGTGTAGGCTATCACCTTTCCATTCTGCATTAAAACGCATCCCAACCCATACTTGGATGCATCGCTGAACACCTTGAACCCTTCGGTCCCTGAAGGTAAGGTCATCACGAGGGCTATGGTTAACCTTTCCTTCAGCATCTGGAACTCCTTCTCACAGTCTTCATCCCACTGAAACTTCACCACCTTCATCATAAGATTCGTGAGCGGCCTTGCTATCTTCAAAAAATCCTTCATGAATCTTCAATAGTATCCTGCTAAGCCCAGGAAACTACGGACCTCCGTTAGATTACTTAGTCTAGGCCACTCCTTTACCGCTTGAGTTTTAGATGGATCCACTGATATACCTTCTTTGGTAACTGTTAATTCCTATATGTCGGTGTTGAGTCTGCAACTTAGAAGGCGTCAATGGTCTGAGTTCAAAACTGAGGACGAACGGGAAGAAAGAAGGGAAGACCAGAATAGCATAAAGTTAGAACCTTTATTATAATCACGTATAACAATGGTTACACAATCACTTATTCAATGCTAATACCAACCCTCACGTCAAGAACACTATCTTGACCTAATACACACGTAATTTGAGTTCAGAACTCAAATTACTTACAACGAAATCAGCAGCAAAACTCTCTCTAAATTGACTATCCAATCTCACTCTCTCTCCTCTGATTTTCTCTATATTTACTCTTACTATTGCTCTCGTAAATTATATTGTATTTATGATTTTCTCTTTTGTGTGAATCCCCTCCTCTAACCTAGACTTTCTTCCTCTTATATAGATACTGTAACACCCCAACCGCTAATTCTTCCATCATCCTCTAATCAATCCCATACTTACCCTTCTCGCAGCGGAATACCTACTTACTCCCAGCGGGTGATACACGCCGTTAACCATCCAAGGTTAACAAGGCTACTACTACTTACCGTTTCAGTCTGATGATTAGAATGAAATGCATACATACTACTTACTTTACAATACCAAATACTTACTTACATTTGATTACCGAGTATCCAAATTTTACGAATTACATTCCAAGGTTACTTCTCAAAAATGAAGAGTTTATACATCCTCTCCCTACTATCCAATTACGAATTCAATATCCAAAAAGGTGTACCCCATGGTACACCGGCTACTCAAAAAGGCCTTAGCCGTGTACAACTCGGTACACCGTCACAATCTACTAACTATACCAAAAAGAGTTGCATCCCGTCCTTACTCTACCTTCATGCCTCGCGTGTACCTGTGGAGTAAAAACATTCCCCCTAGGGGGTCAGCTTACGCTGCATATGATAACCGCATACCCCGCGTGCTAGCGAGGGTACGCCAACTAATTGGTCGAGTACATGCGGTTCGTTTTATTCATACATACATACATGCTTTATACCATACAATACACTCCATACACAAGGCATACATACATACAATACATACAAGGAAGACAATTCAAGTCAACCATTCATACTTACCGAATACTCACCGCATTACGGAGATACAATTCTCCAATACATACAAAGGTCTGGTTAGCCTCATTACACACCCGGGTTAATCGGGTGTTCAGTACTCTTTTACTCCGGGTCAATGACTTACAATAGCCAAGACCAATACAATACAATACTTACTTCTTACATACTTTACTTCCAGTTAAGTCGGTATGACCTCCGGGCAGGGATTACTACATCCCACCACCGGGCTTTAGGGTGGCCCACTAATCCAGGATGCTACCCATTCAAGGGATTTGGTCCAAGGAAAAGATTATAGCCAGGATTCGGATCCAACCTCTTGTGTCTCCTTATCCTCACGCGTGGCCGAAACTATATCGGGCTTCTACTCATTCCATTTTACTCATTACTCATGTTAGGAGTTAGATCGTTAGGAATTAGTATAAGTCCATACTTTCTTTCCATACATACATACAATACACAAGTACTCATACTTACACATACACTTCATTTTCATTCATACATTTCATGAATTATACAAACTAAATGTTCAAGAAGATTCAACAAGAACGAAATAGTTCAAACACAGTTAAATGCAATATAAGTCCGATTCGTGCATTTATCTTATTGGTGATCACATAGGCACACAAATCGGGGTAACCAAGTTAGGATACAGGGCATGAAGAAATCATACCGTTCACCGTCGTAAGGTACTACCGGTTCCTTTGGAGCTCAACTATTGGATTCCTATACATACATGAAGTAGTATGATCAATGATCTATTATTGATCTACTTACTCCTTCATTGATACTTTCAATGTATACTCAATACTTCATTACTTTCTTACTTGGTTATAAAACCATCCTTTTTCCTTATTATTTCTTACACTTGCTTCCTTATTCATTTACTTACTTTCTTACCATTATTACCTCATTAATGGTGTATTACTACATATATATGCATATATGTATATAGGCACATATATATGTATCTATGATTACTATAATCATATAATTAAAACATTTTTTTTTTACTCGACCGGACTTGCGACCGACCTTGCAAGTCCGGTCCATTCCAGTAGCTATCAGTACGGGAAATTTCTGGCTCGACCGAACTTGCAAGTCCGGTCACAAGTTCGGTCCATTCCAGTAGCTTGTGTTACGGAAATTTTTCTGGCCGACCGAACTTGCAAGTCCGGTCGCAAGTTCGGTCTATTCCAGAAGCTTTCATCAGCGGAATTTTTCTGGCCGACCGAACTTGCAAGTCCGGTCGCAAGTTCGGTCCATTCCAGAAGGTTTCAGACGGGAGAATTTTCTGGTCCGACCGAACTTGCATGTCCGGTCGCAAGTCCGGTCGATTCCAGAAGGTTTTCCCGTCTTTGTGAATCTGGGCTCGACCGAACTTGCAAGTCCGGTCGCAAGTCCGGTCCGGCCCAGTACTTCAGTTTTAAAATCTGTTTTTGGGTGTTTTCTTTACCCATTGTTTCCCCAATCTTTACCAATACTTCCCTACATGTTTACCACTCATTTAGATGCTCTAACTCACCTTAATTCATTCTCCAACTTAACTCAATTCCTACACAACTTACACAAATTTTCATCTTCTCCTTTCAACACTTGCACTATTTTTCTCCACACTAATGTTACAGATTTTGGTTTTGCTTCTTATGCTACAGATTTTCACTCCAACTTCTAACCTCCATTACTTCTTCAACTAATGCCATTCCTAGCATCCAAAATACATTACCTTACACTCTAGTTTTCATCCATTTACAAACTCATTCCAAAATCTGTTTCAAGACCCTAAACACTCCCACTACTCTTCTCCCAATACACCTAGTTATTACCTAGGTTACTTCCTCTTCTTAAACACTTAAGTCCTCTCATTTCCTACACAAAATTTGACATAGTCTCCCCTATATTTTTAACATTCTCCACACATTATTTCAGCTCACATTTTCTCATTCTCATAACCTGTTTATGCAATACATTATACTCACAATTCAACACTACTACAACAACATAAAATTCCTGCACATACTCAATCAATACCCAATGTTTTCCCAAGCTTTTAAACTTCATTTAAAAACTTCAAAAACTGTTACATTCTCTTCTCCAATACACTACTACATTACCACTACTTATTACTCAAATACATTACTCATTTTACTACTTAAAATCTGTTACACTACTACATACAAAACTAGTTCAAGGTAGGAGCAATTACCTTGTCTTGCTAGTTTTTCTTTCTTTCCTTTCCTTCTCTTCTTCCTTCTTTCTTGTTCTCGGTTTTGAATGGGGTTCTCACCCAAGTTCTACAACCCATACCAACACAACACCATTTAACATTCATGTTTGCACTAACCCTAGAATTTAATGTTTTAGGGTTTAGACAAGAGTATTACCTTTCAATGGGTGAATGAAGTTCTTGACTAGCAAGAGAACAATATTCCTAGCCCAATGGAGAATCCAAAATCTGCTGGAGCAAGAAGAACCAAGAGTTCAAAACATGGAAATTCTTATAATGCAAACAAGGGCTAGAAATGATGGATTTTCGGATTTCTTTTTACCTCAAGATGATAAGGAGGTGAAGGTGCTTCTAATGGTGGACTTGAATCTTCAAATGGGGAACACCCACAAAAACGAAAGTGGAGTTTTCGGATTTTTTAAAGGAAGGAAATGTTCTCCTTTGCAATGAGATTCCAATGGTGTAATTTTTGTTGGGTTTGGAGGAGATTTGAGTGTTCAAAGAGAGGAGAGAAGGTGAGAGCTATAGGGGACTCAAAAAATCGCCATTTGCAAGCTTGAGGAAGAAGAAGAGAAAAAGAGAGAGAGGGGCTACGTGAGAGAGAGGAGTGGGGATAGGAGAGAGAATTTGTTTTTGCTTTTTATTTATTCTCTTGTCCTTTTGTTACTAAAGGCAAATAAAGAAGGGAAATTAAGAGAGTGTGAGAGAGTGAGCTGGCCGCCCCCCTTACACACACACAATCAAATTTTGCTTTTTATTTGCAAAAGTGGACACATTAATTTTTCTTATTTGCATTCTCACCCCACAACTTCCCAGTTGTTACGGTTCTTACTATCCGGTACCCGTTTTCCGGAATTTTCTCGTTTAATTAATTTTATTGGTTCTAAAGCTTCACTAATATTTATTAGTGACTATTCAGTTGACTAAAACTGTAACGAGTCTATTTGACCCGCTTAAAGTCACGTTTTCCCGGTTTCCTCGGAAAACGTGCTTTAAGGTTCGTTTATGCTTTTAACCCATTTTAAAGGTCCGTTTTCTTCGGGATTTGTTCCCTCGTATTTATTTAAGTGTAATTAAGCCTTTAAAAATATAATTAGCCTAATTAATCACTGTTTTTAATTACGGGGTATTTCAGATACAGAGACCGTGTGAGAATTTATCATTCAAGATTTTATCTTTAACAACTAGATAAAATATTGTTAAATATTCTATATTCTTCTCTGTTCGTCAGTTCAAGACTGACGGACTTCGCTTCAGGCTGGTCTTAAAACAGGCTTTAGTATTGAACTGAGTTTGCTTATCAAAATAGCATCAACAGTTTCCCCCTTTTTGATGCGGCAAACTCTGTAAGTCTTGAACTTCTTGAATTGATGAATGTTTGAAATACCCCTAACATTTAAATAATCAAATAATGGTAAAAATATATTATTTAGGGGATTATTAAACCCTAAGAAAGGATATAAACACTTGGGCGATAAAAACGCACCTAAACTCCTTAAGGTCAATAATGTGCGTTAAAGCCCGACCTTAAGTTAAACCAGTTATATAAGCTATAAAATTCATATGAAGTTAATCAAGGATCAATATATGACCTTTGGGATACAGGACCTCATTTGAAACTGAGTCAAAATACAAAATGCTCGGGAGTTCCTTTAAAGGCCCTTAAGGCCCGAAAGTCCCGGAAATGCATTAGAGGATGAAGTAAAGCATTACAATCCATTACAAATGCACCATAACACCTTAATAAACATTTAAGATGAAGTACTCATACTAAATTCTCAGTTAAACGCAAAGTGCTAGGAGATGCCTTATGAGGGTCCCATAAACCCTCGGGAATGCCCAGGAGGAGTGCCGAGGTGGCACGAAATCCTATAAAATTCATTCTTAGAGTTCCTAACATAATTATTAATCATTCTAAAGAGAATGCACAGGCTACTTCCTCAAAAATAAACAAAGTGCTCGGACGAATTTCTTAACGCTCCATTTTGCCCGGTTAGCCCGGGAATTGTGTTTTAAGTTGATATAACTCCATATAACTCAATGTAACACCTTAACATATTATTATTGACTATAAAAAATGTCAATAAACACTTGTAACTCATAGCGACTAATTATTTTTTAAGAAAATCCTTAAAGCACAAAAACGCACCTTCGGGTGTCACAAAAATGTGTTTTACGCAATTGCCTTGAAGTTTTTGAGGAGCCACGAGTTGATAATCTTAAAAGGGTATAAATTTAGCATCTAAATCAATTAATGGTAGTACTAAATTCATAGTACAAATGGAGGCGATTTTTGGGACAAAAAGGTACCTAAAATCAGCATTTTTACCTTAAAACTTTCACCTTTTACCTTAGTATAAATGTACCAATTAAATGCTGGAACCTATTACACATATTAGTATGGTCTTAGTACAATATATTGTAACAAAAATCAAATGAAAAATTAATCTCAATTGGTCCCTAATCCATGCGCCATTTAAGGTAGTTTTGGCTAGATTTTTACAAAAAATATTGCCTTATGCTAATGTGACTCACCTAGCATATATTATATGATAATGTAACAATTAATTGTAGTCAAATAAGCCTCCTCAACCGTGTACCTACAAGAATACAGCAAGGAAAGTTAGAAATGAAAAACAAAGCAATTAATTATACAAACTAGACTCACCTTTTACAAGTTGCTACCACCACATGTGCAGCCTATTGGGACCAACAAAAGCAAGGAATTATTGCTGTCAATTAATCAAAAAGAATACACTACCTAACTAAGAATATGTAATGGTCAAATGTAGACAAAATCAAATGGTCTTATTATCACATATGGCCGATTGCAACAAGAAAAGAGGGCTTAAATTGCCTTATAAAAATTCACCTAAGATACCTAGCTAACCTAGCAAGTTCTTATGTCATTAATTAACAAAGAAATCAGATGTCTACATACAACTTCACTACCGTAAACAAGCAAGAAATAAGAGACAAGATAGTGTAGATAATTGACTTATAAAATTCAAAGGAGACATGTACCAAACTTGTCTTTGTCTTCTTCCTTCAAATTGTCAAATAAGCTCCATTAATTCTTCCACCCAGCCGAAAGAGAGCAATCAATTAAGGACATTATTGAACCAATAATCAAGGGAATAAACAAAGGGAAAAGACTAGTCAATTGACATTAATTTAACAACAGAAAAATCCTTTCAATTTGCTTTACCTTATTCATACGTGAGTTAGGCTTCATTTCTTCCTTGCCTTTCACTTGGCCGATTTGGTAAGCTTCCCTTTCCTCTCTTTTCTTCTTCATTTGATAGTTCATTCCCTAGAGCTTCTAAGCTCCATTAATGGTGTTCTATGTTCTAACACCATTTTAATGTAAATTCCTAGTTAAATCTTCTAAGTCTTGAAGCAAGAAATCATCCTAGCAACCCTTGCTATTTTCGCCAAGCTTAAGTATTCCAAGGAGGTTCCTAAATTCAACAACAACACAAGGAACAACAAGATCAAGTTAAGGTATAGTTTCATGTTGAAAATCCTAAGTAAATTCCTTAAGGAATTTTCGAAAATTTAGAACTTCTAAATCTATATTCTCTTCATTATTCCATAAAGGAAACTTGGATCTACAATCATCACAAGGTGTATCAAAATACCTTGATAAATTTCTAAGGTAAACTCTTGTAAAACTACTCCAAATCTTGTTTATAAATCCTTGTTAAAAGTCTAACAAATGGATCTCCTAAATTTATATAAGGAGGCCGAAAGTTCTTCATCAAGATAACATTTGGAGAGCTTGGAATTCAAGGAGAAATCAAGTACAAGAATTATCTTGATTTAAGGAGTAAGTATATATAATTAAGGTTTATTAAGTTTAAGCTTGATTTAAGCTTCAAACTTTGGTATAAAAATTATGTATAACCTTTAAATAAATCAAGGCCGAAAATCATAGGTTATATTGTCAAGAAAATAATTTATAACATATAAGGTAAGATTATTACCTTAAGGTATAAATATGTGTCACAAAAATTAATTAAGATGCATACATATATAAACCGAATTATCTAAGGGTTGTTTGTTCTATTTTGAGATTATAATCATTCTAAGTCATCAGCATAATTTTTAGAAGTGCTATATGACTTATATACATTTATATGTATTTATTATAAGGTATAAATCGTTTTAAAATCATATGGTAAATATTTATTTAAGGCCGAGAATGAAATGTTTAATTTGGTGATTTTTGAAATATATAAGTGTATTAACTTATATTATAAATTTTGGGAACATTAAAAATAGCTACAAGTATTTAAATGGCTAGTTAAATAAGTTATGTGGCAAAAATATAAATTTTGAGAAGTTTGGTGTACAAAATTTGAAAACCGAGAACATAAGGAGTTGTTTGGTATATTTATATTATAATATAAGGTAGGGATTAGTATTATGAATTTTGGTGAATTTAAATAAGTGTTTAAGTGTTAAAATAACAATTTATAAAGTTTTGGGACTATTTTGTAATTATTGGAAAGTTTAGAGGAGAAACCGAGTTACATATGTTTTATGGGTATATTAAAGTATTAATTATGAAATTAAGGCTTGGTCAAAGTGTTGACCAAAAATTTGGGTTAAAATGATTTATGACATAAGATATTAAGTTTATAAAAGTTTAAGGGTGGATATGTAATTTATGGAAGTATAAGTGTTAAACTGAATTTAATTTGGGGCGAAAGCATAATTTGCAAAATTATAAGGACCATTTCGGTATTTAAAGAAATTAAACATTAAAACTATAATTTATAAGTTAATATGTAACTTATATACAGTTTTAAGGGCTAAAATGTAATTATGTGGGAGTTTATGGCAAAACCGAAATGGACATGGGGAGAAAATATAATTTACGAAAGTATAGGGGTTCTTCGGTATTTTAAGAGAATTAAATATTAAAAGTATAGTTTATAAGTTAATATGTAACTTATATAAAGTTTTGGGATTAAAATGCAAATATAGGAAGAACATATGTTATGACCGAAAATAACTGAGGTCATTTGGTAATTTATAAAAATTAATGTGGTTGCTTTACAATTACTGAAGTTAATATGGATAATTAGTAAATTATAAAAGTTATATGGTTATTTAGTAATTTATAAAAGTTGGAGTATTTGGATTGTAATTACCGAAAAGATATACGTGGTTAATTGGAAAAATTTCAAAAGTAAATGTGTCCAAAGGTAAATACCGAATTTATAAGGATATTTGGTAACTTATAAAAAGTTATTGTGCCCAGCTTATAATTACAGGAATTAAAAAGGTTAGTTTTATAATTTAATAAAGAAAGGAATCAAGGTTAAGTAATGTGATATATTATGAGGAATAATATAAGTTTATAAATTAAATTGTGGATATGATAAGAATAACCAAAAGAATTTAATATAGAGTTTATGAAATAATTATGGATATAATTAAGGTAACCAAATTATATTGGTATATGGAATAAGAGGAATTAATTATGGATATATAATTTAAGAGATGAAGAAATATTTAATATGAGAATTCTTTATCACATGTGGGAATCACATAAAATAATGAACTAATGAACTACCTAGGACTACTATTAAATAACAGGGGAAAATAAAGAACATACAAAGTTATTATACAACGAGTATAAGCACTACAGTGACAGTACTGTAATATTTAGTGAGTGGTTATATTAATATTACCCGGTATTGCTTGTAAATATAACAGCGTACGGGGAAGGACTGTTAAAGCGTGAATTGTCAAGCTAGTTGTTATCACGGTGAACGGTATGTTAATTGTGTGGTCTGAATGTCCTAAGGATTATCCTAAGGTCCAGACGTTATGTGTTAATTGTTTAAGAGCGATATCTGTGATTTTATGTATATGATATTGTGCATTGTATTGCTCAAACTGTTGCATTGTATTTTATACGCGAACGTCTTATGACTGAAAGTTTATATATCTAAACTGGAAAAGACTAACTGACCTTTAGGTATTATTGAACCTAACTGATGGTCAACTGTTATAGTCTTAATTCAATTATTGGTTATTGTACCACTAACTAAAGGGCTAACTTATAAAGAGAGGAATCCAGATCGTTCCGACTTTCTGGTTGCGCATAGTGATCACTACTAGAGACTTCAATGGGGAGTCGCTCAAGGGAAATCCATCAGCCACATACGGGGATGGCGGAGGGCACTGCCGTTGGTGCACAGGTTCGACCGGATCGGTCAAAATATATTGTCCAGGGCCATTAGGTCAGCTGGTAACGGTTCCATTGGAACCCAGGGGACTATTGTCCATTAATAAGTTATTAAGGGTTGTCTTGACATGACGCCTGAGGTGGTAATTAATTGGAAAAGGTTTAGTGAATGGTTTAAAAGGATAAGGGCCAGGTGGCCAACTAACAAGAACAGTTTTGTACGCGTATCATGTTTGGTTATTGTTATGGATTGTTGGTGTGTGATTATTAGTTATTACTATGGTTTATTGATGTGTGGTTATTGAAGAGAGAAAAAGTACGAGAGTAAGGAAAGGTAGAGCATCCGGTCTCATGTGACTGGAAGGGACAGCTTAGAACAAGGAATATCGCCGGATCGGAATGTGATTCGGCCGGATGGGTAGTTAAATATCCCGCTTATATGCAAATGCCAGTCTGGCAATTAAAAAGAAAGACAGGCTGGCAACCCTCGATCTAGCAGTGTAAACGCTATAAATAGGGGTTCAACCCCACAATAAAGGACACGATTTATATTCGAAAACTACACTCTGTTGCATTGTCTTCGCGATTCTCTCTCTTTTAAGCTCGGTCACATAGCAACAAGGTAATTCGACGGAGTGCAAAAGGCTTAGCAGTAGAATTGGAACCTGACTAGGGATTAGGATAGAAGATTTGTGGAGTTAGGAATTTACCATTTCAGTTATTGGTGTTGTGTACTATTGTACATTGATGTTTACAAGTGAATTATTAGGTGATTGTTTACAGTTATTACTGTTAGTTTTGTAAACCGGAATATCTTGTAATGAATCTAATATCAAGATGGCTAAAACGACTTAAGGAATCTTGATGATTTAAGACTACATTTAGCATGCCAGCATTTCGATTGCTGAGCCCTTCTGTTGGGGTAAAACCTAACGGCAAGTGTACCGGTCAATTCTAGCAAGTTTTAATAGAGAGAATTCCCTAAGTATCGAACCAGAGGAGGCGATGTGTCTAGTTTAAATCTTTATTAAGCAAATTAAAACAGGAAATTGGGGTTTGATTTGATGATGATTAGAAACTGTAAACAGAATGCAAACAATAACAAGCAGGAAAATAAATGTTGTGAAACTGATTTGGAAAAGAGATCCCGGTTTACTACTGCAACCTAAATCTGTGATTCCTATCCCTAAGTGATTTATAAGACAATTCTGAGTAAAACCCTAGAACAAAGATAATTTACCTCCGGTCTCCCGCTTAGCAAATACTAGTTAGCAAAGACTGAATTTTAACTCTCGTTACAAACCCACTGTTTACTAACCGCCTTAAGAACAATCTAGTTTATTGGTCAATTAGCTATTTAGAGGAATTACCGTCTCTAAACTAACCGGTTATTTTCCTGTAATCAATTGAAAGCCGCAGTCGTCACATATAAGCTAACAAAATACTAATCTTTATAATTGGCCAAATTATAACGATTAAAGAAATTAAGCAAGGAAAATAACTTTACTCAATCGAACTGTATTAAATCACAAAGGAACAGGAATAGTCCATTTAGGGATACATAGCAAACCGAAATCTAAAGGAACTACTCAGCCATTGACATGTTTACAATAAGCTCAATAGTAATAGAGAACAAGAAGAAACTCTGTTCTGAGACTTCTGGTGAAGTCTCCGTGGTGAACTCCTTTCTGTGCTCTGCTCAAAACTCCAAACTCCCAACCAGGCTCAAACTCTCAAACTAATTCTCTCTGTATCGTGACTATTTTGTGCGCTGAAGAAGTGTCCTCTCACCTTGGCCAGACTCCCCTTTTATAACCACCAAAAATCTATCTCTAATCTCTCTAATTAAGCGTCGGATAGAATATATCATAACAGGTATTACAGATAAAACTGGTTCCGTTATTTCCGAGACTAAACTCCGGCGCTTCGCTTCTATTGGTCCGGGTTGCAAAGTAAGATGCAAACCCGGACCACGTCAAAAAGTAGGCAGAAGAGTCTCGCCTTGGTATGGTCCGGGTTTCAAACCCATCCTCAAACCCGGACCAAGTCTGAAAAGAGGCAGAAACTTCTGCGATGAGATGGTCCGGGTTTATAAACCCAGCTGCAAACCCGGACCCTCAATAAAACACAACAGTGGTGAATGAAAATCTATATTTGACTCTGGTTTGACTTCCCATGTTACTCCAACCTCTAAAATCTTCATTTAAGTACTTTGTTGAGCATTTTTATCCTGAAAACATATGAAATCGATCATTGGAGACAAATATAACAATGAAGAGTAATTAAAGCATTAAAGAGGAAAGTTAATGTCATAATGTAGAGAATTAAGCATGAATTAGTCTAGAAAACTTAGACAAATTCCTGACTTATCAACTTCCTCACACTTAATCTTTGCTTGCCCTCAAGTAAATAGAAACATACTGAAATCTTACAGAAGGGAGTCGTCAGTTTAGAACTGTGCACAAGGAGATCTAATAATGAAAAGCAGTCATAGAGAACAATGATCCACACTTGCAGGTTTTCATAAACAGTGAACTGAGAAGTATTTTGCAAGAGCTTAAGGCACATAGTAAAACCACTGACTCCAATTTCACTCAGGGACTACTTTCCAATTAACTTTCCACAATCCATGGACGACAAGGGGTGAGAAGTAATATCTTATTCCATATTACCTTTCATCACCACGTACTCATAATCAAGAAAGACTTTGCACTTTGCATTTGAAATTAATAAATTTCTTCAACTTTCTAAACAAGCATTAACTTTCTCTTTTATATCCCTCAGACTTTTCTCTTCATTCATGTAGCGGCGTTGGGTCTTCTATCCCAGATCAGATGACCTTAGGTAGATGGGTGATGAGGCACCCCGAGGACTTAATTACCAAATGGACGAGGCCTGTTTTATGGGTTAAAAGTTTGATTAGAGGAGTATCTTGCCTTTGTCCTTCCTTCCTTTCATTCACTAATCATTCCCAAAGTCCCCAAGTGAAATCAAAATCAAATAGTTGCACTAATAGGCTTAACTTTTTAGTGACGAAATAGACAAGCATTAATCAAAAACTGTACATACAAGCAATGCAACCAGAATTCCTACAACTGTTCTCCAGCTTCGATCTCATAAGAACTAGTGCTACTCATGCGGTGTTCCAAACCAACTTATCCAACCACTGAATAAGACTCAGGTATGTTATGCAACCACAAATTTTTGAGGGCCAACAAAAACATTGTGAAAATGGAATGATAGTCTCAAAAGGAAATTGTTCAAAATTAGCACATTCGAATGTAACTGAGCATGAATATGAGCATGTGTAATTTCCCTTCCTCACACTTAAACTTAGCAATGCCCTCATTGCTTCATGAAAATGAGTAAGACGGAAGGAAAACAAAATATTTGCAGAAAAACAACATTTGAAAAATAGAAGAAGTTAGAAAATCACGCCCCTAGAGTATGGTGAGGACAACGTCCTCACACTTATGTTAAACAGCGGGGTGCTGAATTCTGCAGAAAATTCGACAGAGTTTCCTTTGGATTTCTCAATACCTCACACGCAACAAAAAGCAGACCTGTAGCTCAAGAAATATAACCAAAGCCAACACAAACTTGCAGAAACAGTAAGTGTATGAGTGATACATCATAGTCAAACGACAGTCGTAAAGAAACAAGTAGTAGTCGAATCCAAAGCAGGATAGAAATACAACCCAAAGGAAAATATCTCATAAGCAAAACACATCAAAATATCTGAAAAGGTAGAGAACGAAATAACCCAAGCTCCAAAATCCTAGGGAGGTGGTGGAGGCTGTGATTGTGACCCATGCTGAAGATGCCATGCCTCCATACGGGCGAAGCGTGTATCATACTCAGCCATCCGCGCATCCTGGCGAACCTCAGCAGCGTGGCGACGCGCCTCCAAAGATGTCAGACGAACTCCATAGTTCTGAACCTGAGTAGACAGATCGTCAAGGCGCGAGCCAAACTCATCAAATCGGGTAGTACACACCCCCTGCCAATCTCGAAACTCTGTCATCAGCTCCTCAAAACCCTGTGTCGGTTCCACCGCAGGTCCATCATCACCCCGAATCTGTGAGGGCCCGGCCCCATCAGCACCAGCAGCTCGGGCAGCTCTCTCACCCGGTCGGGCACGACGACGCTTAATCCAACCATCCCCGATCTTCTCCCACTGAAACTGATGCATAGCTGTCATGTCTAAGGGAGAAGCTGAATGCTGAGGCCGCTCATCACTGAAATCAACCCTCTCCTTCTCAAAAAGATACTGCAGAAAATGTGGAAAAGCAAGAGAAGCGGTGCTGTCCACATCCATGATACGTAAAATATGATTAATAACAGCAGCAGAGAAAATAATAGGACAGGCGCCGCGAGAGAACTCATCATCCAGCAGATGTCGCAAAAAGAAACAATCCACAGGGTTCAAGTCAGCACACTCTCTCGGGCGGACATTATGCATAATAACGGCCAGAATCAACCGCTCAATCGGAGTCTGCAGTTTGTCCCCTGTCACGACCTGCTTATCCCTTGAGGACCGTCTTTGACGGTTCTGCACCTCTGGGTCATTCACCACCAGCCTCAGATAGTGTTCCTTCGCCCGTCTCTTATCATTTTCAAAATTTTTCCTACGTTCCCTAAGCACATTATTATCAAATACATCCTGCACTCCAAAATACTCATCAATTACCCCATGATTAATCTCGATGTACCTCCCTTTTATCACCGCGCTTATTATATCGCGCTCATCCTCCTTTTCAGCATTAGCATAGAACAACTTAACCAATCTTGGGTAATAACCCCCCCACCAAGACGCAACTCCTCCCCAACCCTTAGCAGCAAACACAGTTTGTAAATCAAATTCATTAATTAACTCCTCAGACACTGACCTCTCCGGAATAATTTTCCGGTCCTTGACATTGTACCAATCAAAATCAGCCTCGCTGATGAAATCGGCACGCACGGACTCGCGGTATTGGACTGGAAGTGTCGGAGCAGGCGGAGCAGGTGCGGCCGAAGTCGAAGCAGCAGCTGCGGTGGAACGGCGAGTGCGCTTCGGAGCCATGGGGCCGTGAATTGGACAAGGGCGGCGGAAACAGCGAGGGTGATTGTGCGATAGCGGGTCGGGGGAGTGGAGGTGAGGTCGGGGCGGTGGGTTAGGCGAGAAGGAGATGGCGAAGCGAGCAGGGAGACGGGGCTGGAACGGGGATGGCGAAGTGCAGTGGTGGTGGTGTATTGGCGAGGCGGAGATGGCGACAGTGGAGGAGCAGGGTCGGTGATAATGGCGAAAATGAGGAGGCTGGGTAGACGGGGGCGGCGCGAAGAAGAAGGGAGTAGAGTTTAGGGATTAAACCCGCGCCCCTCTTATTTCCGCTGAAGACTGGGTCCGGGTTTCAAACCCATACGCAAACCCGGACCATATGAAAATTTAGACAGAAGCTGCACCGCGTATGAGGTCCGGGTTTCAAACCCTTCCTCAAACCCGGACCATATGTTATTCGAGGCAGTAGCTGCGCCGCTCTTGTTGTCCGGGTTGCAAACCAATATGCAAACCCGGACGTCCACTAAAAATCGACAGAAAGTTCCGCTCCTCTCGGTCCGGGTTTGCAAACCCGTGCTCAAACCCGGACGACCTCCAAATCAAGCCAGAAGCTTCGCCCAGCTATAGGTCCGGGTTTGTAAACCCAGCTCCAAACCCGGACAGCCCTTAAAAGTGGCCAGAAACTCACATAGATGACAGATGTACCTCCAAACTCCGAATTCACCTTTAAAACCATGTAAAACTAAACAAAACATGTCTAATACGCACGTTAGCCCCAAAAATAAAGAATCAAAAACAATAAAACTTACAAAATAAACAAAAACGAAAAGAAAAAAACTCACAAAACTGGGTTGTCTCCCAGCCAGCCGCCCGTGTTTTCGGTCTTTGGCTAGACCATGCATTGGATAATCAGTATGGAGGCTCAAAGACCGTGATCACCGAATGGACTTCAGCGATATCACCACTGAGATAATGCTTCAGCTGAGACCCGTTGACTTTGAATGTTTCCCCTTCTGCATTGACTAAATCGATAGCTCCATAGGGCGAGACATTTGTCACTGTAAACGGTCCAGACCAACGAGACTTCAATTCCGGAAACAATTTCAGACGGGAGTTGAATAAAGAACCTTGTCTCCAACGTGAAACTCACGCTTGACCAATAGCTTATCATGCCACCTCTTCGTTTTCTCCTTATAAATCTTGGCGTTCTCATAAGCTTCCTCTCTAAACTCCTCGAGATCACACAGCTGTAACTTACGCTTCTCACCGGCCTTTTTCAGATCAAAATTCAGTGCCTTGAGTGCCCAAAAAGATTTGTGCTCAGCTCCACAGGTAAGTGACACGCCTTACCAAAAACCAACTTGTACGGGGACATACCTAAGGTGTTTTAAATGCAGTGCGGTATGCCCACAAGGCGTCATCCAACTTAAGGGACCAATCTCGCCTCGAAGATGTGACTGATTTCTGGAGGATCCACTTAATTTCTCTGTTGGTGA
The DNA here is from genome assembly GCA_023374045.1 of Limonium bicolor. Taxonomy (NCBI): domain Eukaryota; kingdom Viridiplantae; phylum Streptophyta; class Magnoliopsida; order Caryophyllales; family Plumbaginaceae; genus Limonium; species Limonium bicolor. The sequence goes on from CM041782.1 coordinate 86,029,135, forward strand.
TCTCGGCTTGCCCGTTCGTCTGTGGATGATACGGTAAAGAAACCTTATGTCGCACACCGTATTTCTGTAGAAGAGCCTCAAACTGCTTGTTGCAGAAGTGTGTACCCCCGTCACTGATGATCGCTCGTGGAACACCGAACGGGTAAAGATATTCCTCTTTAGAAACTTGAGTACCACTCTTGCATCATTGGTCGGCGCTGCTATCGCTTCAGCCCACTTGGTAACGTAATCCACAGCTACCAGGATGTAAAGGTTACCTTGAGAGGATGGGAACGGTCCCATGAAATCAATACCCCATAGGTCGAACGGCTCAACCTCCAGGATCGAATTCAAAGGCATCTCGTGACGTCTGGATAAATTCCCCTGCCTCTGGCACTGATCACAAGTAGAGACAAATTGATAACAGTCCTTGTTCAAGTTCTTCCAAAAGAAGCCAGCCTCCAAAACTTTTGCGGCTGTCCTAGCCGGTCCAAAATGACCTCCTGCTTCTCTAGAATGGCAGTGTGTCAGGATGTCTCTAGCTTCATCCTCAGATACACAACGACGAATCATACCATCTGCACAGACCTTGAACAGAAACGGGTCGTCCCAAAGGTAATGCTTGACCGTGGAGAAGAACTTCTTCTTCTGCTAATATGACAGCTCTGGAGGAATGATACCCTTGGCTAAGTAATTCGCAATATCAGCGTACCAAGGGTCCGTAGAATGGCCGATCATGAAGACATACTCATCAGGAAAATACTTATTGATTGGCCTGCCATCGTCAGGAACTTCCATACGGGATAAGTGATCCGCCACTCCATTCTGCGCTCCTGGCTTATCTCTAATCTCAATGTCAAATTCCTGCAAAAGCAAAATCCAACGGATCAAACGCGGTTTAGCATCAATCTTTCCAAAGAGATACCTGAGAGCAGAATGGTCGGTATGCACGATGACTTTGCTGCCAATGATGTACGGTCGAAACTTATCACAAGCAAAGACGATCGCCAACAGCTCCTTCTCCGTCGTGGCATAGTTCTTCTGTGCCTCATTCATAGTCTTACTTGCGTAGTAGACTATCCTCAATACCTTGTCATGCCTCTGCCCAAAGCTGCTCCCAATGCGTAGTCACTAGCATCACACATAATCTCAAAAGGCAACGACCAATCAGGAGCAACAATAATAGGTGCAGAAATCAATTTAGCTTTGAGCAAATTAAACGCATCTAAGCACTCTTTTGTAAACTCAAATTTAGCATCCTTAAGCAATAAATCACAAAGAGGCTTAGAGATCTTAGAAAAATTCTTAACAAAGCGCCTATAAAAACCTGCGTGACCGAGAAAACTTCGAACATCCTTTACCGAAGAAGGTGGTGGCAACTGCTCGATGACTTCAACCTTGGCCTTGTCCACCTCGATCCCCTTCTTAGAAATCTTGTGACCGAGCACGATGCCTTCCTGCACCATGAAGTGGCACTTCTCCCAATTGAGCACCAAGTTAGTCCCCCTGAATCTAGCTAAGATCAAATCCAAGTCTCTCAAACATGCATCAAAAGTTGGTCCAAAAACAGAAAAATCATCCATAAAGACTTCGATGCACTTTTCAATAAAATCAGCAAAGATAGCAGTCATGCAACGTTGAAAAGTACCAGGTGCATTACATAAACCAAAAGGCATGCGACGATAAGCATAAGTACCATATGGACATGTAAAAGTAGTTTTCTCTTGGTCCTCCTTAGCGATTGGAATTTGAAAATAACCAGAGTAACCATCTAAGAAACAGTAATATTCTTGTCCTGCAAGCCTTCTAGCATCTGATCAATAAATGGAAGGGGGAAGTGGTCTTTCCTAGTGGCGGCATTCAACTTCTATAATCAATGCAAACTCTATGCCCAGTAATAGTACGCTGAGGAATTAATTCACCTTTATCATTAGGAACTACAGTTAAGCCCCCTTTCTTGGGTACTACCTGAGTAGGACTTACCCATTCGCTGTCAGAGATTGGATAGATTATACCTGCATCCAGTAGCTTGATAACCTCCTTCTTGACTACCTCTTTCATGTGCGGGTTCAGTCGCCGCTGAGGCTGTCTCAATGGCTTGTAATCCTCCTCAATAAATGCGGTGGGTGCAGAATGTAGGAGCAATGCCTTTGATATCAGCAATGGACCATCCTAGCGCCTCTTGTTCCTCCTCAAAATCTGCAACAATGCTTCCTCCTGTTCATCAGTTAAAGCATTAGAAATAACAGGTAAATCAGTAGGAGGAACTAGGAAAGCGTATTTAAGATGATTAGGAAGCGGTTTAAGCTCAAGAAGGTGGTGATTCCACAGAAGGAGCTAGGTCTTTGGAACTCGGTCCAGCGGTTCCTCCTCGATCTGTGGTTCTTCCTATATGGCTCCAGCAGAAGCTGAAATGCTGTAGCAAAACCTCAGAATCATCATGAGTGGTCTCTATGGAATCCACCAAACACTTCTCCAACGCATCCAGCTCCGTGGGGCTGTAAGAATAATCCTGCATCAAAGTGTCAATACAATCTAAACTAAAGCAGGCATGAACATCAGATGGGTGAGTGGCAGCCTTGGTCATATCAAAAACAAGCTGCTCATGATGTAAACGCAGTATAATCTTCCCTCCTTCAACATCAATAAGGGTCCTTGCTGTACGCATGAATGGTCGACCTAGAATAAGTGGTACTACCTTGTCTTCTTCCATGTCTAAAATAACAAAATCCGCAGGAAAAGCAAAAGTACCAACTGAAACAATTAAATCTCTAACCACACCTCTAGGTAGGATAATCGACCTATCAGCTAATTGCAAAGTAATTCGTGTAGGCTCACATTCTCCTAGACCAAGCTTCAAATACATAGATAATGGCATCAGATTAATACTTGCACCTAAGTCACATAAACCCTTACCACAATTCACATTACCTATCGCGCAAGGTATGACCGGAGTACCTGGATCATCAAGCTTAGGTGGAAGCTTCTTCGAAAGCACAGCTGAAACGCTCTCAGTAAGCTGCACAGTATCCTTCTCCACTAAGGACCGTCTGTTGGACAGGATGTCCTTCATAAACTTCGCATATATTGGCATCTGCTTCAAAGCTTCAGAAAAAGGAATGTTAATGGTCAGTTTCTTAAAAATAGTCAAAAACTTACCAAACTGCTCATCCAAGTCTCTCTTCTTCAACCGGTTTGGAAAAGGAACTGGTGCTTCAGCAACTGCGCGTCGTGGAGGTGTGGAAGTCTTAGTAGCCTTGCTAATTACCTCCTCTCTTCAGCTGGTGGTTCCTCCTGGGAACCTGCTGGAGCATTCTCTTCATTCTGCTCAACATTGGGGAGAGGGACCTCAACTTCAGGGACCACCGGGTCAAGCTGTGTACCACTCCTCAACGTGATAGCCTTGGCATGCTCTCTCGGATTCTGCTCTGATTGACTAGGCAAGGAACCCAAAGGACGCTGAGCTAACTGCTGAGATATCTGAGACAGCTGCGTCTCGATATTCCTATTGAAAGTCCTCTGGTCATTATTAAAGTTCTCTGCTCCTGATTGAAGCCTCCAGCTCATTAAACTTCTTCGTATTAACTGAGATGAAGTCATTCATCCTGGCCAGAACTGCATCCATACTAGAAGACGCTCCAGCACCCGAATTCTGTGCTTGCTGATTCTGCAGTGGCTGCTTCTGATAGGAAGGATTGTACTGCTGCTGAGGCCTCTGATTGTAATTGTTGTTACCACCAGCTTGGTAACGGTTTTGCTGCTGAGCTTGATAACCCGGATTTCCTTGATTCCCAAAGTAATTACCCGGTCTGTTACCAACATAGTTCGCTGCCTCTTCTTGTGGTGGAGAACACTGGCACATGTTAGAAGCTCTACCACAGTACTCGCACGGTGGATAAACCTCAGGAGCTGCTGCACTGGACTGTGGATTCATAACTGCACACATACGCTCAAACTGCTTCGACATTGCTTCTATCTTGGCAGCCAAGAAAGTGTTTGAATCTACTTCATAAACCCCAGCTGGTTTCTTCGGTGCAGCTTCTCCTGCTCTTGTACCTCCCCACTGATTCGCTGCTGTGTGATAGTTCTAACAACTCTTAATTCGTGTAATGGCAGCTCCATCAAACTACCTCCAGCACAAGTATCAACCAACAACCGGCTAGACGGATCCAAATCCTTGTAAAAGGACTGCAGTATAACCTCTTCACCTAGACCGTGATGTGGTACCTTCCTTACTATTCCCTTAAAACGCTCCCAAGCTTCAGACAAGGACTCACCGGCGAACTGTTTGAAGTTTGTAATTCTCCTCTCATGGTCAGCATCCGAGAGGGTGGGAAGTACTTTGCCAAGAATGCATTAGCCAGCTCTCCCCAAGTAGTGATACTGTCAGGCGTCAGCGAGTTTAACCATTCAGCGCTCTATCCCTCAGAGAGAATGGAAACAGAGTGAGCCGGGCCACCTCCTGCGAAGCTGGTGTCGAACACGCTCCTACCAATCTCAGGAATGTAGTGAGATGACATTCGGATCTTCAGTACCGTCCCGCTGAACTGAGGCGCGTTCATCACCATGGTCACATAGTGAGTCTTGAACTGCCACTGCACTCTGCTGGTAGCGCAGGAATCACAATTGGCGACACCAACCCTCAACACTTGGGCGGGTGTAGTCCCTCATCTGCCTCTCGTTGTTCGCCATATTCACTGGTGGTTGAACTTCTGGACCCTCTTCAAACAGGTGGTCGAGCACCTTCTCCTCAACTGGTGGATCCAGGTTCAAGTCTCTTCGAAGCTGTCTTGCGAATCTCTCGATCTCAAGATTGAGCTCGAACTCTGGTTCTCCTGCAGAACGGGTTTTAACCATAAACCGAGAGTTAGTAAACTGAAACTATAATAGCGCAAATTAAAAGGGCAGCAGTAATTAGAATAAAATAACAGAAAATCAGAAAAAGATAAAAAGAATTAACCCACAAAAATGCAGATAAAATTCCTAACTACTAAGCACAGAATATTCAAATAAAGGAATAAAATCAGAAATAAAATCTGGAAGATAAAAGAATATCTAAAACAAAATCAACGAACAAATTGAACAAAATAAAATAAACAAGTACTAAACAGAAAATAATTAAAGAACAAATAAATAAATAAAGATTAAACTAATAACCGTGCCTCCCCGGCAACGGCGCCAAAAACTTGTTGGGGTAAAACCTAACGGCAAGTGTACCGGTCAATTCTAGCAAGTTTTAATAGAGAGAATTCCCTAAGTATCGAACCAGAGGAGGCGATGTGTCTAGTTTAAATCTTTATTAAGCAAATTAAAACAGGAAATTGGGGTTTGATTTATGATGATAAACTGTAAACAGAATGCAAACAATAACAAGCAGGAAAATAAATGTTGTGAAACTGATTTGGAAAGAGATCCCGGTTTACTACTGCACCCTAAATCTGTGATTCCTATCCCTAAGTGATTTATAAGACAATTCTGAGTAAAACCCTAGAACAAAGATAATTTACCTCCGGTCTCCCGCTTAGCAAATACTAGTTAGCAAAGACTGAATTTTAACTCTCGTTACAAACCCACTGTTTACTAACCGCCTTAAGAACAATCTAGTTTATTGGTCAATTAGCTATTTAGAGGAATTACCGTCTCTAAACTAACCGGTTATTTTCCTGTAATCAATTGAAAGCCGCAGTCGTCACATATAAGCTAACAAAATACTAATCTTATAATTGGCCAAATTATAACGATTAAAGAAATTAAGCAAGGAAAATAACTTTACTCAATCGAACTGCATTAAATCACAAAGGAACAGGAATAGTCAATTTAGGGATACATAGCAAACCGAAATCTAAAGGAACTACTCAGCCATTGACATGTTTACAATAAGCTCAATAGTAATAGAGAACAAGAAGAAACTCTGTTCTGAGACTTCTGGTGAAGTCTCCGTGGTGAACTCCTTTCTGTGCTCTGCTCCAAACTCCAAACTCCACCAGACTCAAACTCTCAACTAATTCCTCTATCTGACTATTTTGTGCGCTGAAGAAGTGTCCTCTCACTTGGCCCTCCCCTTTTATAACAAAAATCTATCTTTTAATCTATCTCTAATCTCTCTAATTAAGCGTCGGAAGAATATATCTAACAGTATAAGATAAAACTTTCCGTTATTTCCGAACTAAACTCCGCGCTCGCTTGTATGGTCCGGGTTGCAAAGTAGATGCAAACCCGGACCACGTCTAAAAGTAGGCAGAAGAGTCTCGCCTTGGTATGGTCCGGGTTTCAAACCCATCCTCAAACCCGGACCAAGTCTGAAAAGAGGCAGAAACTTCTGCGATGAGATGGTCCGGGTTTATAAACCCAGCTGCAAACCCGGACCCTCAATAAAACACAACAGTGGTGAATGAAAATCTGTATTTGACTCTGGTTTGACTTCCCATGTTACTCCAACCTCTAAAATCTTCATTTAAGTACTTTGTTGAGCATTTTTATCCTGAAAACATATGAAATCGATCATTGGAGACAAATATAACAATGAAGAGTAATTAAAGCATTAAAGAGGAAAGTTAATGTCATAATGTAGAGAATTAAGCATGAATTAGTCTAGAAAACTTAGACAAATTCCTGACTTATCACCTTCAATGGGCCAAACATTCCAGGTTATTGAAGAAGACTCAAGCCGGAGTGCGGGACACGGGGGTAGCTGTTGTGTTTGCCAACCAACACCTTTGGTTTTATTTGTATTATATAAGAGGTTGTTGTAATCAGTTAGTTGCTCATTTAGTTGAATTTGGTTTGTAATAATTAGAAGTACTCAGTATCTGTTCATCACAGCGTGATGAGTTGTATCGTTGGGAAGAGTAAAGATGCCTTGTTACTCACAAGGGTGAGTAACGGCGTGTAACACCAAGGTAGATAGTTTTATTTTCCGCTGCGATTTGCTATTTATTATGCTACGAATTGTGACGTCATTACAGGTTTAGGATTAGGGGTGTTACAATGTTCCCCCTAAATTGTTGTATACATTCAAGACCAATTGGTAAACTCTGTAAGTCTTGAACTGATGAATGTTCCCCCTGAGTTGTAGAGTACGTTCAAGACCAATTTCCCCCTTTTGCCAAATCAAAAAGGAACTAAGTCATAAACCTTATGGATTGGGGGTAGTAGTGCGTCATGGTCAGATCACTGGGAAGGAGTTGATAATTCTGAATGAGGTGAGGTGCTTTCTTGATGAGTCTGGTAGGTCCGATTTGACTTTGGTACCCAAACTTATTTTGTAACACCCCAACTCAATCCAAATGTGGTCTCGCAACTTAACAGCATATATATATACATGTCACAGCGGAATTCTTTACAATCCAGGACCTTGCCACGGTCTGACTACAGAATATACCGAACATTAGTACAACAATCTTAACCATATACATATCCTTCTTACAACCCCCTCACATCCTATACATCTTACTAACTCAAATTGCCATACGAGTGTACATGCACAACTCGTGGGCCACACTAAACCCTTAACAACTGTATCCTCTTCTTACTCTCGCGTCGGCCGCTTCCTGATGTTCACCTGTGTAGTAAAAAAAAGCCCCCGAGGGGGTCAGCACGAATGCTGGTACGATCCCCTCATGGCCCCCAAGCTAACGTGGCTACGACGACTAATTGTCGATAGCGTGGAGGTTGATTAAATGCACAACATGATAGTAAATGCTGTAAACAACAATCCATATATGAACAATCAAAGTTCACACACAATGAACGACTTAAATGCGTTCCCTTAATTGGAGAGTTAGTTATTTAACTCCTTAAGTAATGTTCCCTCTTAACCTTAGTCCACCCTTATCTCACCTTAATCTTAGTCTTATATTAACCTTAGAAACAACCATCCTTTAATAGGAGTGGATGTTGCTTATCTTAATCTTAATTATACAAATCATCCTTTAAAAGGAATGATTGTAACTTATCTTAATCTTAACTTAATCTTACCTTAATCTTAATCTTAACAATACAAATCATCCTTTAAAAAGGAATGATTGTAACTTATCTTAATCTTAACAATACAAATCATCCTTTAAGAAGGAATGATTGTAACTTATCTTAAACTTAACTTATTCTCAGATACAAACCGTTCCTGGAGGGGATTGGTTGTAGCCTAAGTCCAAACCTGGGATTTAGGTGATCCCACCGCACCATCTTAATGCCACCTACCCTGGACGGGAATCCAGCATAGCTGAGCCGGCAACCGGCCCTAGGCTACAAGTCTGAAGACAAGTCCTTAAGCGGAGGGTGGATCTGATTCGATATCGTCCCCTTTTCTTTTTCCTTAGCATGCATGACCGAGATCGGTCCCGGGTTTCCTCACTCAAGTTCCAGTTAGTAATAGTCTCAAGACCATGTTTGTTTGTTAACCTCTTTCGGTTCATATCGTCCCTTATTAGGGCGTTCCTTAGTCTCACTCAATTTCTTACTAAACATTGGTTAGTAAGTTCTCACGGTATGTTGTGTTAGTTTTCAAACATCACACAACATACAATCATATAATATTCCGGTTGCATGCTTTGTCTTGTTTAGTGAGCACACAAAAACAGATAGCACACAAGCCGAGGACCCTCGTTAGCAAGCAGGTCACAAGAAAACGTACCGTTCACCGTTGGCCGTTCAGTTGCTTACTCTCTTCCGGAGTCCAAATTCCAAGTCCTAAAACATTCATTCAGTTTAGGTTATTAATCACTTAGCTTAATTCACTTACTTAACTACTTAACTTACTTACTTAACGACTCCACTATCACCTCTTAAGTCTTACCACTTAATCTTACACCTTACCTTACACTTTTAAGTTTATACTTAACTTAACTTAATCCCTTAAGTTCTTAGGGTCCTAATCATTACCACCCTACCAAAGGTATTCCTCATTACCCATTACCATTCTTAGAATTCAAATTTCTTTTTTTTCTAGTGTTAAGGGTCGACCGACCCACCGACCGACCCAACCCCTGGGTCGGTCCATTACAGAAACTCTTCCGTCTTTTGAAACCCATCCGACCGACCCAGAGCTAGACCGACCGACCCAAACCCTCTAGGTCGGTCCCTTACAGAACCCATTTTCCTACATTAAACCTTTGCCCACCGACCCAAGGCTAAGCCGACCGACCCAAACCCCCTGGGTCGGTCCAGTCCAGAGGCATTCCGGCTGGCTTAACTTGGCCCGACCGACCCAAACCTGGGTCGGACCTTGGGTCGTCCTCTACAGACCTTCCTCTTAAATTGCCTCTTTCCATTCCAAACTCTTCCACAAGTGTCCTAATAGGTCCAACACCATCTTGGCACCTTAAATCCACTTATACCTCCACCAACTCATTAGACATTCACCAAAGATCTTCTCAAACATTTACTCAGTTCTTACAAAGCTCCCAACACTTAGTACTTATTTCTTACATTTCACATGCATTCCACCAAAAGTTTCAATTAACCAAATGCCCCCTCCTTAAAAACTCGACCACACCATGTACACACACTTCCCAGCTTATTGCATTTATCAAACCTTCCTTAGGCTCTATACTCTAGTTCTCACCTAACCACTTCAAAGTTTCACCCTCACTTACATCTAATTTACCCAAGTTTTTTCTAGCTTCTTTATCAACCTTTCCTGGTCCTAAATACTCAAATGCCTCTCTTGATTTCTAAATCCTTCCTAGTAATGCCTAAGTCATTATAAGTCCTTAAAACACTTATTCTCGCCCTTTTTCACCAAGACAATCTCTAGAACATCTAGTACTTCCTTAGTCATCAAATTCGCTTAGGACATATCTTAATCACCTTAAGCATTACACCTTCTCCTTAAACTTATGCACAAGTCTTACATTCCTCATCTCATGATCTTGGTGTTCAAAAAACACTCACCAACCCTCCAATTCCTCCTAGAACATCTCTAGGTCATTCTAAACCTCAAGAACTCCTTAGTTAACTAATCTCCACTCAATTTCCTCATAATGACTCCCAGTAAATCCTAGGTCATATTAATTCACCACCATCACCTAAACACTTATTTTCTACTCCAATTTCGCCATAGCTCCCCTAGTATATTCTCATGCCCTATGCAGTGTTTTTCTCACACAATAATCTCACACACACACACAAGTCCTTTCTCATCTTATTTTCTCATCCAATCAACTTATTCACATCATACTCAATATATTGCAATAATCTTAAATTGCATAGCACTAAGGCTCTTAAATGACATGGCTCTTAGGCCCTTAAATGACTTAAACTTAACACTGAATTTCCCACATATATAAGCTTTCAACCTGCAAATACCTCATCAATCTCATATAGTTATAATGCTCTTAAATCCACCTTAAAACTTAATTCTAACTCAATCTCATTGGCTCCTTAGTCCACAAGTTCATAAGCTTGTTTTAAGTTCTTTTTCTTAGGTTATATAACCCATACCAATGTAAGCTCTAAGCTACATTGGTACTTATCTAAAACTCATTCCTTAATCTTAAACCACCATTAGGTAAGCCATTTTACCTTGTTTTCTCAAGTTATCTTAATCTCCCCTCCTTAACCTTCTTCTTTGCATAGATCTCGGCCACCACTTAAACTTCCTTTTTGCCAATGTTCTAATCATATTCAATGACTCATATGAGTACTAAAATACACTAACCTCAAGGAATAAAACCTAGGTTAGAAATGTGTTTCTAAGGCATAAAGGTGGATGATTACCTTGAATCTCAAGGTAGACTTTGCATTGAATGAAATAGGACTCCACTAGTCCTTGGTGAATAAATCAAGCTAGAATAAGGCATAAAACATGCCCCCATGAGAAGGAATTTTCGGCCATGTCAAGGAATGATGGAAACATGGTTTTTTTCTTACATTTCCTTTACCTTAAGAGAGGAGAAGCTAATGAACTCTTCAACTTGATTTTCCTCCATCAATGGAGTTTCCTCTTGGCACCAAATGGAGCTTTGAAAGATTTGAAAAATAAAAGATAGGTCTGGCCTAACTAAGAGAATATGTTGTTTAGTTTTTGATTTGGAGCAAAGATGAACCCTTAGTGAGTGATTGAAGGTGGAGCACCATGAATGGAGCTCTCTCGTTTTGGAGCAAAAGAAGAGAGAAGAATCGGTGAAGAAGAGAAAATGAGAGAGAGAAGAAGAAAGGTAGGCTAAGGTAAATATATTTGCTTTAATAAAGCAAATAGTAACTTCTTTACTTTCTCTTCTTTTCTTCCTTATTTGATGAATCTATGGTGACTCATCCCTTAGAAAAAACCGGCCCCCATCTTAATATGGCTAGTCCATGGTCTTTGTTGACCAACTAATTAGCCTTATATTGATTAAAAACTTAAACTAGTCCACTATTTGGCACTATTCACAATCATGCACATATTTCTAAAATTTTTGATTTCCCATTGATTTAGGCTTCCTAATGTGATACTAATTAGTACACATGTTGATTAAAGAGTAATGATGGACATCTAGCCACTCAAAACTCAATTCTAAGACAATTTCTCAAAAATGTGCTTTAAGACTTCTTAAAGCACATTTTGTGTTTTAACTTGTTTTCAAGCTTGGTTTTCTTTGCTAATTGATTTCAAATGACCATTAGAATATTACTAAGGTCTTATCATGATATTTGGGTACTCACCCAAGTCTCTCCAAGCTTAGAGCACGTTTTTGCCCTGATTGCCCTTAAGGCACTTTCTTGTGTTTTCCTTGGTTTAAATTGTCTACCAATCTTTCTAAGGCATATTCTAGCCTTACTACATCATAATTTGATGTTTACTTAGCATACTTAGGTTTGGGGTATTTCAATCTACCCCCCTTAAAAGAACTTTGTCCCCAAAGTTCCCATGCATCTTATCTTATTAGAATACATGTCTTACCTCATTTCTTAGATCATATAGATCTTACTTATGTATACTTAATCTCATTGGATCATTAGATCCGCCATATTCTTATACTTAAATATCACACAACATGCTTAAGCATGTGTAGCACTCAGAATTCCTTTTGTTCCTTTTTGATGATTAAAACATTCACATAACTTCCAACGTATTCTCCCATGTCACCGGTCCGTAGACAATGGCTCATTCGTCCTCGTCACCATGGGCCAGAATACAAAACACGCTGCTCTCCCCATGTCACCGGTCCGAAGACAAAGGCTCGTGCGTCCTCGACTTCATGGGCGAGACTCAGTAAAAAGGTAATCCTTTTTACGAGGTCATGTGAGGAATAATTCCTCTAATTAAAAATACAATCAACTCCAATTTCATTTTATCCTAAGGCCTTTGTCCATAGTGTGATTAAATTGTGACCACTGGTAGGGAGTTTCAGGAATCATCCTACCCTGATGTGATCAGCATCAGTGTAGAACCACCCTTCCACTCCAATTTGTGTTCGGTTTCCCTTGATCCCTAGAAATCAAGTTCCACCTCCCACGTCATTTTCAAACATCCGAATAATTCACTCATGTCCAATTTTCTATCTTTTTAGTTCTTCTACTCATAATCAATACATCTCCAAAGTGTGGACTCATTCCATCAAACATTCCCAATTCATCTCTTAGTAATTACCTCAAGACTTAAATTCCTACTAAATTCTATATCAGTCTCATACCAACTTCCACTGTCTCATACCACATAGCATTACTATATCCTAACTCATAATCATATCAAATTGCATCTCATAATGTTATCTTATTCTTATCTCCCACATAGTCTCATATTGACTCATACCTCATATATTCTTACTTCTTAAGTCTCCTTAATCCTCTTCCTTAATTCCTCTTCCTTAATTCTCTTAACTTGTACTCACACCGGAGTTAACAAGATAAGTACTTAATAGTATGGCATTCACATCTTCTGTGTGCAATAACCATAATTTATCTCAAAATGTTTATGTAAAACATATTCTCAAATTATTTTGTGCTATGCACACCGTAGTTTATGTACTCAGTACACAAACATACGCTAAGCGGTTTTCGCTCTACCCCCCTTAAAATGGATTACGCCCACGTAATCAACATTATATCATCCTTGAACATAAGTTCAAGATGTCTAATTCTCACCAAGCATTCTAGCTTCCACGTCATCTATCTTACTTATAATTCGATCAGAAATGACTTAATCTCTGTATCGAGGATTCTTAACGGTGCTTATACCGTATTCTTAACTTAGTTTGGTCTAATCTCAAAGTAGTGGTCTGCTAGCTTCCGCTGCGCGACTCTGATAATCTTAGGCTTAATTGTCTCAATGGACACGTGTTATCTTTATATATACACGGCCTTAATGAGTTGTAACTCGTCTACCTATTCTCCTTGAAGATCTTATGCTCATACTCTTAGTATTTTCTCGAATGTCTAAATTGTTCTCCCCCAACTGACCTTTGGTCTGAGGATGATTCTTAGTCTGAAACTACTGTTTAGTGCATAATGCGCTTTACAGTCTTAATCCCTTACATCTTAAGACATATCCAATGTCTGTACTTAATAATCCGTGCTTTTCGCACTTCATAGTCCTTAATTATCTGTTCTCTGGTTCCTCTGTGTTGCTGGTTCAACTGAATTCTTCTCTTCGGCTGTCTGTGGTAGTAGCTGCTCTTGTGTGATCTTGCATCGTTGTCCGTGGTACGGAGTCGACTACCTCCCGTGTTCTTTACACTACTCGTCTACATGCATGGGGTACCTTACTGGTACATTACTACTTACCCAACTAACTCATAAATGAGCGTGTCGGGCCTGCAAGCCCCTGTGGGGTGCAGTCGTCCCACGTCTCGTTTAGTAAACTCATAGTGTCCGTCACACGTTTAGCTATTGCTAATTATGAAGTATTCTGTTGTCGATCTCCTCTTTCATCGTTCCATAATAACATTTATTGTTCTTCTTGAAGTTAATCAAGGGAAGTCCATTTACTGTGTCCTTGGTTATGGTATACTCCAGCTCCTTTCTGTATTCCATCGTGATTCGGTCTCTTAATAATTGAGGTCTCTTCGTAGAGCCTCTTATCTTGTTTCTCATATTTATGCTACTAGGAATGCACTTCCAGTTCCTTAAGGAATGGGTAGTGTGCTTCCTGTAAAATCTTACCTAACTAGGTCCAGACTACTGGCATCAATGCTCAGTTCGTCTATCATCTTATTTCCTTACTTATGCTGGTCTTAACTCATAAATCTAATTGCCTCAGTGTCAATATTTGACGGCTCATACATAATGGTCGCCTTACCGCGCACCATGACTTAATCCATTTATCTAACTATTGTACTCACGACCACTACTACCGTGGTAGTTGGCCTTTACTATGTTGCCCATTAATGGTGCAACCTCTTACTCACTTATTCTAATGTCTTACCTTATACTCAATCCCTTCTTGGTGTAAACACACTGGGAGTTCTCTCATTCCGGTATTGGCGGTTGTCGTACCGTGTTGTAAAATAGTTGACTCTTGATATGAAGATGTTATGCTCCAATCTCAGATTCATAAGTAGGCTAATCTCTTTCGCTTTCTTTTATCCTTAGTGATGTTATCTACCATGTAGTTTAACTGATTACTGAAGAAGTCATCCACTGAATCACAAGCTCTTCTGAGCATTGATTAATTAACGTGCCACAATGTGCAGTCACAATGTTTATCTCTGACCATTACTAATTCTTACATCTTGGGTGTTGGATATAGGGTCTATCTGTGCGACCTTCCTTATTACTCAAGTGTATCTGGTATGTTCTAAGGTGATCTCAAAGTTCATAGTTTCCATTTTCTAAATAAAGTGTATTTTATCTCTAATATGTGAAAGCCCTTTTTGAGGGGTTCATTCCCACTCATGGCCTCACAACAAGGAGAGGTATCCCCACCCTAAAAGGCATGGTTTGTTCTCCGCTCCCGTCCTTAGCATTATCTCAATGTTCTCATTGGTACCCTTTCTTGGCTTAACCAAGCTCTCTTATAACTTATTGCGCCTCGGGCTCTGATATGGTTAACATCCTTGGCTCATAGGCTCTTAATTCTTAGTGTCTCAGTTCACTATTTGTACTCTTACTCATCTACAGGTCATCCCTATAAGATTCTGGTTCTTTGAGCACTATCCACCGTTAATTTACATACTAAATGTAGTATCGGGTTTCATGATAAGTTGCTGCATCCTGCTTCCTGCTAGGGAAGTTGTTCAGGTGATCTGAGGTTACTCAATGCCTTTGACACTACTGTCATTTTACTAGACTTATGTCTTTTAATAATCAAGGTTAGGTTCGCATTAGGCGTTTGCCTTACGGTGTCCAAGTCGGATATCATCCTGTCATCTTATGCTCCCATCTCAATGCTTCGTTTAGCTTCCGTTGACTACGCCACCCGTTGATGACTAATCATACTTGGGTGTTAATGAGTTAGACGAACAGCATTAACTGTCATTCATCAGTTTGATCGGCTCTACTATGCCCGCTCTTTGGGGGTAGTCCTCCGGGCTTTTCTTTTCCAGGGTAGTACGACTTTAATCCTTAGTAGGTTATAGCTTACGTTTATTTCTTGTATCCTTGTTTTCTGGGTCGTCCAACATCTTCATTGAAGAATGTTGTTATTGGTATCCTTAACGGTCATTCTGGGAGTCTTATCCCGTTTTCGTTGTAAGTCGATGCTTCAACAGTCTCAATAGTATCCTATAATACATCCCTTGTATGTCATTGCTTATATAGTGTTTTTGCTCACATTACCGAGCGATCTCTTAGGTTTTCCCCTTGGAGTTTGAGATTGGTGTTCTTACCGTACTGTCGGTTGTTGTTGTAGTGGGTTATACCGTTGCTAGTATTTATATGGTTTAGTATTTCGTCTAAGCTCAGCTCCCTGCTGGCTGATGTGTCGGTTCATCTGATCATGGTCAGGCCGTCAGGCCCTTCCAAGGTCCTATTTTTTTCCTGTTCTTATGGATTTACAATCCGGTATTAATATATGCTACAACTGTAGCGTTCTCCTATTTCGCCTTGATGGCTTTTCGTGTGGCTTAACCGTGGTAGCACTTGCTATGGCAAGTGCGCCATGCAGGATGGGTTATTGGTACAAGGTACATCGATAGTGACACTTCCTTCTAATTTCCATGTAATTGGTAGTCCTCGGGACTCCTTCGATAATCTCTTATTTTGGATAACCGTCCATCCGGCAGTTTCCTTGTTGTTTGACAGTACTGTCATTTATCAGAGCGTTCCTCTTTCTGAGGGAATCCCTTAATATTTTCTTATGTCTTAATCCTCGCTCCTGTCTCCACACATTTTTTTGTGGTTACTCAGTAATGATTCTCCTTTAGGCACTACATTGTAGTCCTATTCCGGTATACAACTTGTATGAGTTTCTATCGTCGTCCGCATTATGTTGGCCAGGTTTTGTAACCTTCCTCATTGTATGGGGTTTGGAGTTCCTGTTTCTAACTGGACTTTCCAGTAATTTCAATCCTCACGCTTTGTATTATCCCATTGTCATGCTCACTCGGACCGCTGTCCGGTATTCATGCCTCTTATCATTTCCTTATCTATTGCACGCGTAGTGCTTTTCTTATCATTGTATTGCGGGTTATTTCGACTGCGTAGCATGTCGACCCATGTTGCCGGTAATTACCGTTCCCTTATTGATAGAGTTCCATAGGTAGCGCCTGTTTCTCTGTTGCGCTCCATTAAAAACCTTCAAGTTCTCCATAACTGTTGTACAACAAGTTGTTTCTCGTATTGCTTACTGTTAGCTAACTGCCAGATCGGGTTTCCCCGAGTAAGAGAAGGCTTTCTTCTCTTTGGCGTTTGTTCCACATATTCAGGGTTAGGGATGTGGAGGGCGGGTCTAGGTACTATGGATGTCCGGTAAGCACCGGGAAGTCCCGACTAACGCACCTCTCACTCTATCTCTCAACCCTTAACCTATAACTTAATCTCAACCTCAATATTCTCCTAAGTTCGGTATTTCTTGTCTTCAGAGCGTAACTACGCTCTGATACCACTTTTTGTAACACCCCAACTCAATCCAAATGTGGTCTCGCAACTTAACAGCATATATATACATGTCACAGCGGAATTCTTTACAATCCAGGACCTTGCCACGGTCTGACTACAGAATATACCGAACATTAGTACAACAATCTTAACCATATACATATCCTTCTTACAACCCCCTCACATCCTATACATCTTACTAACTCAAATTGCCATACGAGTGTACATGCACAACTCGTGGGCCACACTAAACCCTTAACAACTGTATCCTCTTCTTACTCTCGCGTCGGCCGCTTCCTGATGTTCACCTGTGTAGTAAAAAAAAGCCCCCGAGGGGGTCAGCACGAATGCTGGTACGATCCCCTCATGGCCCCCAAGCTAACGTGGCTACGACGACTAATTGTCGATAGCATGGAGGTTGATTAAATGCACAACATGATAGTAAATGCTGTAAACAACAATCCATATATGAACAATCAAAGTTCACACACAATGAACGACTTAAATGCGTTCCCTTAATTGGAGAGTTAGTTATTTAACTCCTTAAGTAATGTTCCCTCTTAACCTTAGTCCACCCTTATCTCACCTTAATCTTAGTCTTATATTAACCTTAGAAACAACCATCCTTTAATAAGGAGTGGATGTTGCTTATCTTAATCTTAATTATACAAATCATCCTTTAAAAGGAATGATTGTAACTTATCTTAATCTTAACTTAATCTTAATCTTAACTTAATCTTAATCTTAACAATACAAATCATCCTTTAAAAAGGAATGATTGTAACTTATCTTAATCTTAACAATACAAATCATCCTTTAAGAAGGAATGATTGTAACTTATCTTAAACTTAACTTATTCTCAGAATACAAACCGTTCCTGGAGGGGATTGGTTGTAGCCTAAGTCCAAACCTGGGATTTAGGTGATCCCACCGCACCATCTTAATGCCACCTACCCTGGACGGGAATCCAGCATAGCTGAGCCGGCAACCGGCCCTAGGCTACAAGTCCGAAGACAAGTCCTTAAGCGGAGGGCGGATCTGATTCAGATACCGTCCCCCTTTTTCCTTAGCATGCATGACCGGAGATCGGTCCCGGGTTTCCTCACTCAAGTTCCAGTTAGTAATAGTCTCAAGACCATGTTTGTTTGTTAACCTCTTTCGGTTCATATCGTCCCTTATTAGGGGCGTTCCTTAGTCTCACTCAATTTCTTACTAAACATTGGTTAGTAAGTTCTCACGGTATGTTGTGTTAGTTTTCAAACATCACACAACAATACAATAATCATAATATTCCGGTTGCATGCTTTATCTTGTTTAGTGAGCACACAAAAACAGATAGCACACAAGCCGAGGGACACCTCGTTAGCAAGCAGGTCACAAGAAGAACTGTACCGTTCACCGTTGGCCGTTCAGTTGCTTACTCTCTTCCGGAGTCCAAATTCCAAGTCCTAAAACATTCATTCAGTTTTAGGTTATTAATCACTTAGCTTAATTCAACTTACTTAACCTACTTAACTTACTTAACGACTCCCACTATCACCTCTTAAGTCTTACCACTTAATCTTACACCTTAACCTTACACTTTTAAGTTTATACTTAACTTAACTTAATCCCTTAAGTTCTTAGGGTCCTAATCATTACCACCTTACCAAAGGTATTCCTCATTACCCATTACCATTCTTAGAATTCAGAATTTCTTTTTTTTTTCTAAGTGTTAAGGGTCGACCGACCCACCGACCGACCCAACCCCTGGGTCGGTCCATTACAGAAACTCTTCCGTCTTTTGAAACCCATCCGACCGACCCAGAGCTAGACCGACCGACCCAAACCCTCTGGGTCGGTCCCTTACAGAACCCATTTTCCTACATTAAACCTTTGCCCGACCGACCCAAGGCTAAGCCGACCGACCCAAACCCCCTGGGTCGGTCCAGTCCAGAGGCATTCCGGCTGGCTTAACTTGGCCCGACCGACCCAAACCTGGGTCGGACCTTGGGTCGGTCCTCTACAGACCTTCCTCTTAAATTGCCTCTTTCCATTCCAAACTCTTCCACAAGTGTCCTAATAGGTCCAACACCATCTTGGCACCTTAAATCCACCTTATTACCTCCACCAACTCATTAGATCATTCACCAAAGATCTTCTCAAACATTTACTCAGTTCTTACAAAGCTCCCAACACTTAGTACTTATTTTCTTACATTTCTCACATGCATTCCACCAAAAGTTTCAATTAACCAAATGCCCCCTCCTTAAAACTCGACCACACCATGTACACCACTTCCCAGCCTTATTGCATTTATCAAACCTTCCTTAGGCTCTATACTCTAGTTCTCACCTAACCACTTCAAAGTTTCACCCTCACTTACATCTAATTTACCCAAGTTTTCTAGCTTCTTTTATCAACCTTTACCTGAGTCCTAAATACTCAAATGCACTCTCTTGATTTCTAAATCCTTCCTAGTAATGCCTAAGTCATTATAAGTCCTTAAAACACCTTATTCTCGCCCTTTTTCACCAAGACAATCTCTAGAACATCCTAGTACTTCCTTAGTCATCAAATTCGCTTAGGACATATCTTAATCACCTTAAGCATTACACCTTCTCCTTAAACTTATGCACAAGTCTTACATTCCTCATCTCATGATCTTGGTGTGTTCAAAAACACTCACCAACCCTCCAATTCCTCCTAGACATCTCTAGGTCATTCTAAACCTCAAGAACTCCTTAGTTAACTAATCTCCACTCAATTTCCTCATAATGACTCCCAGTAAATCCTAGGTCATATTAATTCACCACCATCACCTAAACACTTATTTTCTACTCCAATTTCGCCATAGCTCCCCTAGTATATTCTCATGCCCATATGCAGTGTTTTTCTCACACAATAATCTCACACACACACCAAGTCCTTTCTCATCTTATTTTCTCATCCAAATCAACTTATTCACATCATACTCAATATATTGCAATAATCTTAAATTGCATAGCACTAAGGCTCTTAAATGACATGGCTCTTAGGCCCTTAAATGACTTAAACTTAAACACTGAATTTCCCACATATATAAGCTTTCAACCTGCAAATACACTCATCAATCTCATAGTAGTTATAATGCTCTTAAAATCCACCTTAAACTTATATTACTAACTCATTCTCATTGGCTCCTTAGTCACAAGTTCATAAGCTTGTTTAAGTTCTTTTTCTTAGGTTATATAACCCAATACACAATGTAAGCTCTAAGCTACATTGGTACTTATCTAAAACTCATTTCTTAATCTTAAACCACCATTAGGTAAGCATTTTACCTTGTTTTCTCAAGCTTATCTTAATCTCCTCCTTAGACCTTCTTCTTGCATAGATCTCGGCCACCACTTAAACTTCCTTTTTGCCAATGTTCTAATCAATATTCAATGACTCATATGAGTACTAAACAATACACTAACCTCAAGGAATAAAAACCTAGGTTAGAAATGTGTTCTAAGGCATAAAGGTGGATGATTACCTTTGAAGTCTCAAGGTAGACTTTGGCATTGAATGAAATAGGACCTCCACTAGTCCTTGGTGAATAAATCAAGCTAGAATAAGGCATAAAAACATAGCCCCATGAGAAGGAATTTTCGGCCATGTACAAGGAATGATGGAAACATGGCTTTTCTTACATTTCCTTTACCTTAAGAGAATGGAGAAGCTAATGAACTCTTCAAACTTGATTTTCCTCCATCAATGGAGTTTCCTCTTGGCACCAAAATGGAGCTTTGAAAGATTTGAAAAGATAGAAAGATAGGTCTTGGCCTAACTAAGAGAAATATGTGTTTAGTTTTTGATTTGGAGCAAAGATGAACACTTAGTGAGTGATTGAAGGTGGAGCACCCATGAATGGAGCTCTCTCGGTTTGGAGCAAAAGAAGAGAAGAAGAAATCGTGTGAAGAAGAGAAATGAAGAGAGAGAAGAAGAAAAGGTAGGCTAAGGTAAGATATTTGCTTTAATAAAGCAAATAGTAACTTCTTTACTTATCTCTTCTTTTCTTCCTTATTTGATGAAGTCTATGGTGACTCATCCCTTAGAAAACCGGCCCCCATCTTAAATATGGCTAGTCATGGTCTTTGTTGACCAACTAATTAGCTTATATTGATTAAAACTTAAACTAGTCACTATTTGGCACTATTCACTAATCAGTGCACATATTTCTAAAATTTTTGATTTCCCATTGATTTAGGCTTCCTAATGTGATACTAATTAGTACACATGTTGATTAAAGAGTAATGATGGACATCTAGCCACTCAAAACTCAATTCTAAGACAATTTCTCAAAAATGTGCTTTAAGACTTCTTAAAGCACATTTTGTGTTTTAACTTGTTTTCAAGCTTGGTTTTCTTTGCTAATTGATTTCAAATGACCATTAGAATATTACTAAGGTCTTATCATGATATTTGGGTACTCACCCAAGTCTCTCCAAGCTTAGAGCACGTTTTTGCCCTGGTTGCCCTTAAGGCACTTTCTTGTGTTTTCCTTGGTTTAAATTGTCTACCAATCTTTCTAAGGCATATTCTAGCCTTAATACATCATAATTTGATGTTTACTTAGCATACTTAGGTTTGGGGTATTTCATATTTGATCTCAGTTGTAGACTCAGACTTAAAGTGATTGATAGGAACCCACCTTTTAGTGTGCAATCTTTTGATTTCGAATGAGTTCTGCCTTGATGATTTTTCACGCAATTGTTTTCTCAACAATTTGGGACACCATCTAACCTTGTGTCCTAGCTGGTGGCAATATCGGCATGAGTGTAATCTTGGCTGATGTCTCACAGTTACAGTCTGTAACTTCTCAGTCGTAGACTAAGAGAATGTCTTGGACTTATATCCCAAGCCGTATTTGTCTAAGTTATTATTCTGCATCATTTGCTTCAAATTCGCCTTTCCGGTATACTAAGTTGGATTTGTAGGAGTTTGAAGTTCTAACTTTCCATTTGCCTTGGCTACCATGTCTGAAAGTGTTTCGCATTCTCTTTTTAGCGATTTGTTACTATCCAAAAGGGAATTTATCTCTTCCTGTGCCTAACAAGGAAGAGTGAGAATTCTAGTTTCCAAAGGACTTACAAAGTTAATCCTTGGCTTATCTAGACTCTCAATGACAAATTTTTTGCTTTCAGTCGAAGACTGACGCAAATTTTCCATCTTAGCCCTAAGTTTTTTAATCTCAGAATCATACTGATTCTTCAAGAATTTTATCTCAAAGAGTGCAGAGGTTAACTTAATAAATATCTCTTCTTTTTCAAGAGTATCCTTCCAGATTTCCTTCTCCTTTATGTTATACTCAGTATTGATGTCATCATCTTCACGAGCAACTGTTGTCAAACACATCTGCGCGTACTCCCCGAGTTCTGAGTCTGTATCTGAGATATCCTGTCCCCATGCAGCTGCAGCTGCAGCTGTATTTATGTGTTTCTTAATCTTTTTTTGAGAATTTACCTTCTGGTGAAGAGGACAATCCTTGACAACATGACCAGGCTTGTTACATTTAAAACAAGTAATTTGTCCCTTCTTTGACCTTTGTTGTCTACTAAATAGCCTCAGGAAGTGATTTATAATTGAGGTAATTTCCTCATCCATATCAAAGTCGTCACCCTCTGACTCTGTTGTTATGTCAAGTGCTTTCAAGGATAAATCATTGATTGGTGCAGATGAAGTAGCTATTTCCCCCTCCATCTTTCCTTCATAGACTATGAGTTCTGAACTTAGTTCTTCAAAGGATAATTTTGATAAATCCTTAGTGGTTTCCAAGAGGGTTGTATAATTTATCCATTCTTTTCCTAGGCTATCCAGACATCTTTCATTGATAATATCATTGGATAGTGTCACTCCTACAGCCTTTAACTCGTAGATTATCCGATCAAATCTTTCCAGTGTGTGAGTTACAGACTCACCTTCTATCATCTTGAAGTTGTCGAACTGCCTCTTAAACTGCTTCCCTTTGGCCTTTTTTATGGAATCTGTCTCCGTATATGCTTCTTTGAGAAACTTCCATACTTCCTTGGCAGTGCGCAATCCCAACACCTTCTGTTGGTCTGAGTCTGATAGTGATGACATAATGATTCTACGTGCTTGTCTATTTTTTCTAATCATCTTGTTGTCATTCTCGTTCCAGCTATCTCTTGGTTTTTTTTTAAAACACCATTCTCTTTGATCTTAGGCTTCAGATCTCCTTCAGTCACTACATCCCACAATTGTAAATCGATGGAGATCAACTGGTCTTCCATCTGCTCACACCAGCTGGTGTAGTTGAATTTTGAGAGCTTTGGGGGTTTAACATAGTAGGAATTCATCACGATCAACCCTAAAGAAGTTTCTTCTGCGTTTAGGGTTACCTTGCTCTTATACCAATTGTTAATTCCTATATGTCGGTGTTGAGTCTGCAACTCAGAAGGCGTCGATGGTCTGAGTTCAGAACTGAGGACGAAGGGGAAGAAAGAAGGGAAGACCAGAATAGCATAAAGGTAGAACCTTTATTATAATCACGTATAACAATGGTTACACAATCACGTATTCAATGCTAATACCAACCCTCACGTCAAGAACACTATCTTGACCTAATACACACGTAATTTGAGTTCAGAACTCAAATTACTTACAACGAAATCAGCAGCAAAACTCTCTCTAAATTGACTATCCAATCTCACTCCCTCTCCCTCTGATTTTCTCTATATTTACTCTTACTGTTGCTCTCGTAAATTACATTATATTTCTGATTTTCTCTTTTGCGTGAATCCCCTCCTCTAACCTAGACCTTCTTCCTCTTATATAGATACAGAGACCGTGTGAGAATTTATCATTCAAGATTTTATCTTTAACAGCTAGATAAAATCTTGTTAAATATTCTATCTTCTTCTCTGTTCATTAGTTCAAGACTGACGGACTTCGCTCCAGGCTGGTCTTAAAACGGGCTTCAGTATTGAACTGAGTTTGCCGATCAAAATAGCATCAACAGTAACGATGTGGCCTAGAAATGCCACCTAGTCCAACTAGAAGTCACACTTGGACAATTTTGCATATAACTACTGCTCCCTCAGAATCTGTAACACCAATCTTAGATGCTCATCATGCTCCTCCTCATCCTTAGAGTAAATCAGTACGTCATCTACGGATACCACCACGAAACGATCTAGGTAGGGATTAAAGATCCGGTTCATGAGGTCCATAAAGACAGTTGGAGCATTCATCAGTCCAAAGGGCATAACTGGGAACTCAAAATGTCCATATCTAGTTCTGAAAGTTGTTTTGGAATATCCTTCTCTATAACTTTGAGCTAATGGTAGCCTGACCTCAAGGTAATTTTGGAGAATACTCCAGCACCCTGTAGCTAGTCAAAGAGGTCTAAAATACCCCATAAATTAATTTAAATTAATCTAGGGGATTTCTTTTATTAAACCCCAAATAATACTATTAAATACTAAATTATTATATAGTATTATGAATTTAATAATAAGATTTATAAGTCAACAAATCTTGGAAAATTTTCTAGACACTCCAATTATATTATAAAGATTTTAAAAATATTTGGAGCATTGGTTTGAATCATAAAAGTCAATATAAAATCATAGAAACCTTAAAGCTTCTTAAGCCTTGCTAGGGTTGACTTTTTTAGAATGGTCAAACCAAACCATGAAACCTATATCAATAAAAAGATTATGGAAAACCAAGAAGATTGATAATAAGAACGTTAAAAACGGATCATCCTAGCCAAAGTTATGATAAAATGAAGTTTAGAGCCAAAATTTTGAAGGATGCTGATGTGGCAAGGGCTGTCTGACTCAGCCACGCGCGCCTCGGGAGGCGTGCCATGCCAGCTTGCCAGAATTCCTCAGAAATTGGCTAACTCTTCTCAGCCACTCCTAGTTGTTGCCTCATTTTCAGACCTTAATATCTCAGACATCTCTGGGTATTTTTGAATGTCGTCTTCTTCACTCTCTTCTCTTACAAACCCTCTTTCTAACGATTACTCACACTTAACCTAATTCCTTCTACATCCACCGCAAAGTCGATCTGAAGTTGCCTCCCCAAAAATCTGTAACCCAGATTTTCCAGAAACCAATTTGATAAGGTAAACTTTGTCTTATCATATCTCCTTCATCTGTCAATGAAAATTCGAGTTCTATAGCTCATTTTGTAGATCTTTAATCCCTCTCCAACTTTCCTTTTTACACCCAAGGATGATTCTCAATCGGGTGGAATATCGAGGCTTCTAAAGTTCCCTACTCGATCACGGTGGAATTCCTGCCCAGGTTTTTCCAGAAAACCATTAGCTAAACTCAGATCTTGTGAGATCTGTAACTTTCTTTCTAGTTCATCAATTTCGGTAATTCTTCCACTCATTTCTAGAGTTACATGTCCACTTTAAAATGTGGTTGGTTTCATGGATCGAATCCTTCTCAATTAGCGTGAGTTGGTCCGTGAAGTAGTCATCTCGAACTTCATATAAAATCATAGATTTTCCAGAAAAACACAAGGTATAAACTCGAAACTTTCGGTTGACATTTCTTCCTATGTATTACGAATTAGATTAAGATGTTTCTATCAAATTGTAGAGCTGCATCTCCTCTTTCGATCAAGCCCAAACACATGGCCTAATTCGATCTAAAACATATTTTATAGATCTGCAAAGTTCACTACTCGAACTGCCTGAAGGTTCGAATTTTTCCAGAAACTGATTTTGATTTTCCTCACCAGCGCTTCTCAAGTAATTTTCTGATCAATTCCTCTGATAATGCCACTCGGTTTTTCATTCTCGAACTAACCCAACTTCCAATTAAACTTATAATGCATCGTACAGAGAAGATTTGGAGAAATTCGAATCGGTAATTACAAACCCTAGGTCGAGACGAACCCAGAATCAAAAACCGTGATCCTTGCATGATAGCTAGCGAAATTGGTACCATTGGAACCGTCTTTAAATTTCGAATCCAATGAAACAAAAATCAACGAATTTGGTTCTGTAGATTTTGAGAAATCGGCGAAAACGTACTTGGCATTTGACTGGGTTCTCGTTGATGAACTCGACAAATCTGGTCGTCCGATCGTAGTTAGGAGAAATGGACGGCCGAGATTATAACGTAGGTGATTAGTAATATATTAAGTAATATAAATTCCAGAATAAAACTCTAACTTGTTGAATTTATTTAATGGCCTTCTCTAATGTATTTTAACACGAAATTTTAACCATAGATTCCTTATAACATCTAGTTTATTATAATGTAAATTAATATGGGTTTTGAGTTTTTAAACGTAAATTATAATTTTTGTAAGTTTTGAGTATTCTAGATTTATTGAGATAATTAACAAAGAGATTTTTATGAAATAAAAATTTTATAATATGTCTAAAATATCATAGTTACTATATATTAAATTTGGAGATTTTTAGACAAGGGTAAATAGGTTTAAAAATTGTGTTTATGAGT
This sequence comes from Limonium bicolor, assembly GCA_023374045.1. Classification (NCBI taxonomy): domain Eukaryota; kingdom Viridiplantae; phylum Streptophyta; class Magnoliopsida; order Caryophyllales; family Plumbaginaceae; genus Limonium; species Limonium bicolor. The sequence continues at coordinate 86,055,522 of CM041782.1, forward strand.
TTTTCATAAGTTATCGTATAACCTATGGTTTTTAATGTAACAAAAATTAAAGTATAGTTGATTAATAAACTTTATGGGTTGAAATAATATAAGAAGGCTAAACTAACATTTAATACAGAAAGTTAACAAATATTTTAGGCTATAAACTTTTGAGTTGGAATGAAGAAATAAAAGCTTATCTTAGGTTAAATCAAGGAATTAAATTAGTCTACAATTACGTTAATTATACACTATGGAGGTCAATATACTTAGTTGAAACTATGGAAAGTATTTTAATTTATAAACCATAAATTGGTTGTCGATATGTGTAAAAAATTAATAGAGATAATTGGATACAATAAAACTACATTAAGAATGTCGTGAATAAATCTTAACAATATATATATATTAAGAATAAATAAAAGAAATAACATTCTTATGGGAAATATAATAAGAGGAATATATAAACTAAACTTTAGGACTTTAATCAGTATTTAAATAAATTAGTCAACGGGAACTTAAGAGCTTAATTAAGCTAAACCTATAATTAAGAGTAAGTAATTGAAATAAAATTAAATATACCCTTAAGACATACAAATTCAATGGCGTAGATGGTCAAGTCAAACCCGAAACTAAATTGAGGTTGCACGTTCGAAACCTCGCAAACCCTTTCTAGAAAATTTAATCAACTAGCGAAAAGGTAAACACGGACTTAGGTTGTCCTACTGGGACTAAGTCCATGAACTCCAAAAGCCCACTTAAACAATTCAACGAGAGTTTGGGCCACTCTCAGGATACAACCCTAAATCATTCCAGATTAAATGAAATTGGCCTAATGAAGATTTAATTAACAAGATCTAGCCCGGATCCTTATGAGAGAGTAATTGAAAACCAGTAAGAATCAAAGATGTTAGCGTTATAAGTTCCTTAACTAATCAATACTTGGAACACCTTAATTATAGGTTATTAGTGGAAGTTCGCACTTTCAAGTTTGGTTACTGCTTCTACATATACCCGGTATGATTTCTCGTACTCAGATACTGTTGCTAACGGACTTAAGGGGACGTTTTGAAAAACGCTAACTGAGCTTAAATGAATTTCAAAAGGAATCTGTTTGTGTGACTAACTCGGTTATTGTTTCCTCCTATCTAGTTGTTTCATTAGATATTAACTACCTAGGGTTTACGCCTCTGCACTCTGTAGGACTGAGTGTTTTGGTATTGCACTTGTGCACTTAAAGATCTAGTGGGGTAACTAGGAATACAGGAAAATATCGGATATTGGTAAATTCTTCCTTTGGACTATGGGTATTGTTTCGTCCATGAGTCGAGTTTTGATCAGCCTTATTGGGAATGGATTCTTTCTAAGTGGTGCATACACTTTTCACCGATGACTGAGAACGGGTCGGTGGCAGCGGAGGTTTGCTATACCTCGTACATATGGACAACTTACAGCGAGGTCTGTTTACCTCGTTCTTGTGACAACTGACTGGCGGTGGGGGCCATCTCTCCCAATTGGTTTTATTCCACTTTTGAATTATGGGTTCTTGGATCTCTTCTTTCATTCCTAGTCCTTGTGACTACTTGGGTCTTTCTACTCTTAATTGGAACTGAATCTAACAGAAGCTATGGATGTTCACTAACTTATGGTGTGGTTTCGTTTTAATTGACTAACTTTACTTTCCTGTTATTTATCTCTATCATTGACTTGTTACCTTTGACTTGGTGATTTTGATGTGCCTTGTTCTTCTGTTTTTGTTTTAAGCATTTGACTTCAAGTTATTGTTTATTTTAAGAGTTATATTTTAAACTTTTGTTTTAGAGAGTTGTACCAGTTCCATTCCAAGGAACTGACTCACCCCTCCCAGGGTGAGCTGCTTGGTTTCATCTTGCAAGTAAGAATTGTTATACAGGTGGCCACGAAGAGTATGAGTGATTAGGATGGGAATTAGGAATTGTGGAGAGTTTTTATATTTTGCTCTTATTATGTTTTCTCGAGTTCTGACCGTTGCATTTGTAATTTTATAAGTTGTAATTGGTGAGGTTGGTGTCGGATGTTTGGAATCGATGATCTGTAATCGCCTTAGTATTTTATTTTCCGCTGCATTTATGCTAAATAGGGGTGTTACAAGGTCATCGATCCTCAACAGTGATATCGGTTCTTCACAGTGATCTGATTCAGCTCCCGATAATCTATGCACAGCCTCATGCTCTCATCCTTCGTTTTGACAAACATGACAGGAGCTCCCCATGGTGATACACTCGGATGAATGTATCCCTTCTCCAAGAGCTCCTCCAACTGCGTCTTCAATTCTTTCAACTCTAATGGAGCCATTCTGTACGGGGCTTTCAAAATGGGTGCGAACCCAGGCACCAAGTCGATACTGAACTCTACCTCCCTGTCTGGCGGCATGCCAGGGATCTCATCAGGGAACACGTTTGGGAACTCGTTCACCACTCTAATTTCTTCCCTCTTATTTGCCTCTCTACTCAAGTCCTGGACATAATAGAGGTACGTCTGCTGCCCCTTCTTCACTTGGGCCAAAATAGACATCGCCAAAACAATCTTTACTCCAGGTTTCTCCTTCACATTCTTGTAAGAGATCCTCTGCCCCGATGCCCTCTTAGCACAATCTTCTATTCGCCGCAATCGATCCTCCTTTTGTACTTGCTCAGCCAATCCATCCCCAGGATGATGTCGAAGTCAGATAGGTTAAACTAGATCAGGTCTATTACAAAGTTTTCCCCTTAATGTCTATACCTACGTCTTTTACCATGCTACTACAAGTGAACACCCTCCTCGAAGGTATAGATACAGGTATAGGTGAAGATTTACTAGCTACTAACCCTGATTTTCCAACAAATGCAGTAGCAACAAAGGAATAAGAAGCCCTTGTATAGAAAAGAATTTTAGCAGGAGTACCATGAAAAGTGAAGGTACCTGGTAAGATGTCTGCTTCGGCCTCAGCCTGACTTATAACATTAATCTTGCCTGGCGCCCGGTAGTTGTTGCCTCGGCCATCTCTCTGGCCTCTGCTGCCTCCATCACCATTGCCCCGCTGGGGAGCGCCCCTACGTTGGTTCTGGTTCTGGCCCTTGGGCTGCTGATTTGGCTGCCTAAAAGCACGGTCACCACCATTACCCCTCTGCTGGTTGCTCCCTTGAGAGCTATGGAAGCACTCAAACACTTTGTGGCCCTTCTTGCCACACTTGAAACACGTGACCAGGTTCCCCTCACAGTCTTCCCCTGGGTGATTTTTATGGCATCTCCTATAGTGGAAGTGCCTCTCTCATCTCTGCTCCCCTCTCTGGGTCTGGCTCTAGGATCGATCACCTCACCTCTTGTCGTACCTTTGGTTCCCGCCGAAACTCTATCTCCCATCAGAATTGGGCTTCCACCTCTTTTCTTGGTTCGACCTCTGAGACTATTCCTCTCGACCTCAAAAGTCCTCTTCTCCCTCCAGTGTCCTGTTGTTGCCTACTTGGACTTCTCTCCTTTTCTGCTGTACCCTAGACAGGTTAGCAACCTTTCAATATGCGTCCTAAAGGGTCGGGATGGTCAGGACACTCAGGACTTCCTGCAGGCTCCAGTTTAGCCCGCCCACGAACCTCTGCACCTTGGAAGCCTCATCCGGGACCATCGTCGGTGCAAACCTCACCAACTCTAGAAATTTGAAGTGGTACTCCTTTACACTCAGGGTCAACTGTTTGAGTTCTGAGAACTCCAAATACTTCTGCATGCGCACGTGCTCTAGATAAAAGCGCCTCCTCATTGCCACATTCAGGGCGTCCCAACCAAAATTTGGTTCAACAAGTAGAGCATCCTTGTCGGCAGACCACCAGATGTTTGCCTCTCCATTGAAATAGTATACTGCCCCATTGACTCGCCTGTCAGCTGGGCAGTTGATAGCTTCAAAAATCTTGTCGATTTCTCTGATCCAATCCTCCAGCAGGACTAGATCCTCTTCCCCAACAAACAAAGTAGGTTTCAAATGAGCAATTCTCTCTGTGTAGTCCTCAGGTACATTGTCCCTCTAAGCCTGCCTCTGGACGATTTCCCCTGGGTTCAAAGCAAGCTCTTGAAGTTACCTCAAAGGGTTGTTACCTGCCATTGTAGCTCGACGGCTTCTGTTTCTTTTGTTGTACGTGAAATTGAGTCTGTCATCCAATGTACACCCCCTTAGAGCTCTAAAGTGAACTCCTGATTACGAACCACTGAATTATGTAAGTAACACTCAACTCTCATACCCCCAATAATTGAATTCCTATCCCATATTAAGAACTAATACCATACCTTCATATAGCGTATATAATAGTAAAGTCTATATGCACGCAATATCATTCAGTGTATCAACAACTCATTCCAAGGCAACAATTCACACTCAGAGTATATAATTCAACACATTTAATCATTATGTAATCAACATATAACATATCAGACTGATGAACCCCAAGAGCTCGATCATTCTCTATCCTACATATAACATATCAAACAACTGCAATTCTCAAGATGGCTTACCCAAATTTTAGTTCCTTTTTATCAACTCTTATCTTATTTCGAAAACTATTCTCTGATATCAGCTTGTAAGTTGTAACACCCTAAATTTTGTCTTAAATGAAAGTAAGTGTCGATACGGATCTAACACCGCAAACGGATTTGAAAACGGACTTCAAACGAGTCCTAAAATTGAAGAGGAAGCTTTGTCCGAACTTGTGTCCGGACGTTGATGTTCGGACACAAGTGAGAAGAAAACGTATTGATAAATCCTGAGTATCCGAACTTGTGTCCGGACATTGAAGATCGGACACAAGTAGAAAGTTTGAAAACAGAAGGTGAAAGTGTCCGAACTTGTGTTCGAACATTGACATTCAGACACAAGTCGAGAGTTAAACATATAGACGTCCGGACATGAATCTGAACATGTAAGTTTGGACAAAAGTTCCGATAAGTTCCAAATACGTGGTCCAAACATTGGTCCGAACATGTAAGTTTGGACCAATGTGAGACTTACAGTTCAGACCCGTCCTGGCATGCTGTCCAAACATGTAAGTTAGAACAAATGTTTGGACACACTCAAATCCTAAAAAATAAAAACGCTCTCTGGGCCTGTCCGAACATGGATGTCCAGACAAACGTTTGGATAGGTCCAAAGTTGCGAAAATCAGAATGCAAACAGAGGTAGAAGAAAGTATAAAAAGACTACAAAATTAAGACCAATGGATAATGAATAACTTGTAAGCAAATGTAGTAAATGTTACCACATAAAACACAGCAGAAAATTACTTTGAATCTAGAGTGCTACCGCCACACTCAATCCTTGAGTGCTCAGGCTATTCCTCTACCAATTCAATAGAAAATAAGTTCCAAAAAACATTATAACTCAAAGGTTGTAACCCATATATTGTAGCTCAAATTGTAACTCAAATATGACAACTTAATCATTTATCAACTCCTAATGCTATGTGACTGCGCATCTCCCAGCCCCAACTTCAGTAATCCATATATGCGATCAGAAAACAATATACAAACACGAAGGGATCACGCGAATCAGTGAAACTGAGTAAACTTTGTCTCATTATGTAAAATATGCTTTGAAATTCTTTTTTATCCATACATCAGTCCAACGAGAGAAAGCATAAGCCAACTATAAAACCATTCTTCCCGTAACCAAAGTAAAATTGTTAAGAACAATGGGGGAGCTTTCAACAGGAATCAACCATATATGGACAGTCACCTATGGGACCGTCAAACACCACCTCACCCTAAGTCCTTAAGTGTGCACACCCCTATGAATCTTCAGTCCATAAAGTAGATCATAGAGCTTAACTGCGTTTCACTGTTTGCAGTGCAAATATAACAATTAACATGGAGCACCTATAGGATCCATCGACAAAGCAATTAATCATGTGAAAGACTCCTACAACCACAATCCAATATCCATTGATAACCCTCAATCGTAAATTCACATCGTGTAGAAATAAATCCCAATCCAAAATCCTCAACCATGGTTTCAAAACATTTTCCAATAATCACATTTCACACAATCAAAACGAACATGAGCACAGAATTTACCTGGTTATTCACGTGACTCAGGAAGACAACTCAACAAAATCACATGAAGCGCTCGCCGTTGATTTCGGTGTCTAGATCCATAATAATCCACAATCATAATTCGCCAATCACAACCGAAAATAAATTGGAACTCTATCAAAGTAATAGACCTTACCCTCCTTATTCTTAACCTTGGGCACCAGGGAAGAACTTCAAGAAATCAGGAAGGAACGAGAATTTATGAGTTTGGAAAGGAAGAGCGTAGAAGCGTCGTGTTGTAGATGCAGAATGGTAGTGAAGATTGCGGTATAAATAGAGTAATAATTATAAAGAGAGGAGAAAATATTAATTAGATAATAATGTAATTAATGTTAGGTTAGGAAATAAATTACTTAAGGAGTAATGCGTTATGAAGGAATAAATAATAAATCAAATAGTTAATTGAAATAGATGGAAAGTAAAATGATTTGTCCATTACGAAGAGATAAGGATGAACGTGATTATCCTTAAGGGAGAGATATTTATTTAAAAGAAGATAAAATAATATTGGAAAATCAATTTAGAGAACGTAAGGAGATCATGGTAACGTCAGTATGATATCAAGATATTAGTTTTAAATAATTTAGGAGAAAATAAGGAAAGTGTATATAATTATAATCAATTTAGGAAGAGGAAGGGAAGGTAAGATAATTATTTTAACTTTCCTCGACCCATTAATAACATCAACCTCGCACTAGCCAACCATTATATAATTGTTCCAATATAACGACTAATTCACTCGCATCAATTATATATTATGCATATCCTAACTCAAAATTCGCGGTTATTTCAATATGTCTCTTTAAAAACCTATAAAGTAACCACTAAAGACATGGGCAATGACAATATGACCAGAGACACACCAGTAAATGTAACTCATGTCATTTTATTTTCTTAGTTTTAACAAAAATATATCCTATATTTTATGCGCAATAAAAACAGAAAACTTATTTTTTTCGAAAGCAAAACTTATTAATTATTTTATAATAAGTGAAAATGAAGGCATTTCACTCATTTATCAATTAATTTGTCATATCATATTTAATTATTTATATCAACATTGTTAGATATGGTGGTGATGATTAAAAATTCCCATTGACTAATTTATTAAGTTACATAGGATAAACCATAGTGAATTACTTATAGTATTGTTGAAATTATTAACTACCATTACTCCTTAAAACAAAGTTATAAAAAAGTTTTTTGAAAAGATATAATTTCATTAAGAGCATAGTGATAAGATACATTCTAGAGTGTCATCTAGCCGTAAGTTGTGCTGATAACTACCTCGAGCAAGGTTTGCTAGTGTATGAGCATTAGATTACAATCACGTGGAACATAGAACCAAGAAACGTCTTCGAAATGAACACTTAGTATTTATCCCTGCATGTGTTAGACTATCCTACTCTTATTTCTAAGTCTTTCCCTGGTTACCTGATCTCCCAAGCGTCAAATGAGAGAGAGTTTGGAGGGAGAGTTAAGAGAGAGAGAGAGAGATAAAGAGAGAGTTCTGAAGTAATGAAATCTTGATTGTGTGTCTATTGATTTGGGGTGAACCCCTATTTATAGTTTTTTCCTTACAATTTTCCCTACTGCCAGGCTGTTATTCTGTTACTGTTAGGCTGTCATATTACTTTAGTATTCTATCTTAGCTTAACTGCACCGGGCATACCCGCTCGGTCGCTTTTACAGATATGCCCGAGCATAAGCACCCGGTCCCTTTTTATATTTCCTTATTAGGCGCCCCGGCACAATCACCCAAGCGTCTCCTATACATTACTTGTTATATTCCTTGAGCTTGACTAATGATTCCCTAGTCTTGTATTTTTACTTGGTTTCCTTTGGTCCTTGGTTTCTTCGTCTTTCCATCAGGTCCAATGTTTCCCTTTTCATCAGTCCCACAAGTTATACTTTTTTTTTGATATTTCTAAAAAGTAGAACTTCCCTGCAGAGGCGTTGCTTCAAATTTTTTTACCAGACTTCTAGTCCCACAAGCTCTTGCTCTGGTTCTTCTTATTATTCCTCATTTCTCTACCTCCACAAGTTCCTTTTCTTTGCTGAAGCATGGAAAAAAGACTTCTTTTATACCTATGTAGTTATAGCGATTATGCACCCCTAAGTTGTGCACGTGCGCACACGCGTGGCTCTTTTTTGCAAGGAATACGTAGAGTTTTTTTCTTTATTCTGTAATAAGGAGCTTTTGACATTATAAATATTTTTTAAAAGGTGAAAATGATAGGTTTTACCGCCTTTATATTTTGGAAGGCTCCGTTCCATTTATCTTTCTTCACTTTTCCTGTAACTGTTGCTTCTCTTCTACACTTCTGGCCTTTTACATTTTCGTTATCATCTCTGCTTTCTCCTGGATGTTACCTTTGTTTTCCGAGTTCATGGCTCCGTCAAGTGCTACCAAGGATAAGATGAAAGGTTTCCCCGCTAGCTTAGACTCTATCCAAGGCATCGGGGAAGGTAATGATTTCCACCTAACTCTCTTGTCGCCTGATTGTCCCTTTGCCGAGAATCATACCCCTTTGCCCTCCATTCTCGATGTCCCTGCTTTAGCAGACATTTTAAAAGATGCCAGAGTTCCCCCTAGCACACACATTTTCCTTCCTTTAAGCGATTCCCATCCTTATGATGACTTTGGGCTCGGTTACTTAGTCTCTCGTGACTTTTTTCTTTGCGGTATGACAATCCCCCCGCACCCCTTCATCCATGGTTTCTTGGTTCGAAGATGCTGCACCCTTGCACATCTTCACCCTAACGTCATTGCCTGTTTTCTTGCCTATTGAGAGAACTCTGATATTTCCCTAGTATTTATGCCTGCACACGTTGGACTATCCTACTCTTATTTCTAAGTCCTTCCCTGGTTACATGATCTTCCAAGCGTCGAATGAGTGAGAGTTTGGAGGGAGAGTTGAGAGAGAGAGAGAGTTCTGAAGTAGTGAAATCTTGATTGCGTGTCCATTGCTTTGGGGTGAACCCCTATTTATAGTTTTCCTTACCACTTTCCCCTGCTGCCAGGCTGTCATTATGTTAGTGTTAGACTGTCATATTACTTTAGTATTCTATCTTAGCTTAAACTGCGTCCAGGCATACCCGCCCAGACACTTTTACAGATACGCCCGGGCATAAGCGCTCGGTCGCTTTTTATATTACCTTATCAGGTGCGCGGGCACAACCGTTGGGGCGTCTCTTATACATTACTTGCTATATTCAATGAGCTTGAATAATGATTCCTTAGTCTTATATTTTTACTTGGTTTCCTCCGATCCTTGGTTTATTTGTCTTCCACCAGGTCTAATTTCCCCTCTTCAACTTATTCAGTATTGACTTGGTCCCTTGATCAATGACAAATCCATGACTGTCATTAATGTAATCCACCAGAACTTTACAATCAGTTAGGAAGCGGATCTTTCGGTAGTTTGCAACCTTTGCTCCATGTACCGCAAATTCAAGTGCTTGAGCTTCAACCTCTAATGGGAGGAAAGATCCTGCCCAACTTGTGATGCCTACGAGTGTTGGGTTGTTTGCATGTAAAAAAGTTGAATTAAAATGATTCGACATAGATTTTTACCCTATCTAACTCCTATTTTTGTTACTAAACAAATTAAATTAAAATATTGTCTTATTTAACACTTCAACTTCATTCCGAACATATCAATTTTTCTAGAACAAATTCCAAGCACAGTAATAGATACAAACATCTAGACCAGATCCCTCACGAAATGTTGGAAAACAAATATTATAACGTTGGCTACATTCTAATGTAGCTATAGCTGACTATATATATATATGTGTACTTTTACTAAGTAAACACTACACTATTAGTATATAAAAATTGTACAAATATATATATATAAGTATACATAGAACTATGATATTGTTGAAATTGTACTATATGCACTTATTGTACGGTAAGCTTACAAAACATTTACTTTCATCATATATAAACTATACTTCTATAAATGTACTAAAGATAGCTAATATACTTGTAGCTAAGATGGATTGGAAAGAAAAACTAAACTGCTATGTGTAGTCAAGTTTCCATTTTGCGTAGTCGGAATTAAAAAGAACTTTACGATATTGCCTTTATTTCAAAATTTTCTATAAATACTTCCTAAAATTACAATATTCACTCAAAACTTATGATATATTATAAACAATGCCCAAAACACACAAATTTTTCAAAAACGCAGCTAGCACTGCCTGGATGACATTAACGCCGACAAGGACATACGAGAGGCTCATTCAGAGGTAGGGTTGTCAATCTTGACACAAACCTGAAATCTGACCCGAAACCGACACGCTAAAACGTGGATTTGGGTTGCAAGTTTCAACCCGAAAATGTTTTTGGGTCGGGTTCGGGTTGGGTTGCTAAAAACCCAAGTCGGTTTTGGGTTTGAGCTGCCAACCCAATTTTAACCCGCAACCCGAAATTTTTTTGAAAAAGAAAATAAAATATATATTCTTATAGTTATGTGATATACCCCTAAATATATCAATCATGTTACCATTTACGTTTAATGGTTTTATATGTTATGTTATATTATCTTGGTGATTTTTTGTAGAATTTATATTGATAGTACAATATTTTTAATATTGGGTTGATTTCAGGTTGATTTCGGGTCGATTTTGGATTGATTTCGGGTTGATTTCGGGTGTCAGGTCAATTTTGGGTTGATTTCGGGTCATCAGGTCGGTTTCGGGTTGACATAACATAACCCATTTCGGGTTCAGGTCGGTTTCAGGTTGAGGTGAAACATGAGCAGGTCGGGTTCGGGTTGAAGTCAACCTGACCCGAAACTTGAAATTGACAACCTTATCAGAGGTATAATTTTATGTATTTGCAGTACTTTTAAGTTAAATTTGGGTACAAAAATTGGAGAAAGGTATTTTTGATAGTGACACCGTTTCGACTAGTCACACACATGAAATGGCAACATGACAGATCCAAGTATACTTTGAAGATGTTATGTTGCCACTTCGTGTGACTAGTCAAAACGGTAGCGAGTCAGTGAGTTGGGGTCTGGGGGTGAAACATTTGGTGGGGGGGGGGGGGGGAGGGTGGCAGGGTGCAACACCCCGAGCTTTTTCGACGAGTGATATTATGTAAACCGTCCCAGTTTACAATTTTTCAATAGATTAAGACCTATAATAGAACCAAATAGGAAAAAAATCAGTAAAAAAAACGTCAAAAAAGTGATGATAGAATCCCCTGGAAGTAGACACAAAGCACAACAGGCGTCGATGTGATGAAACAGCAACCGTTGACGCCGACAACATTAGGCAGCTGTCGACGCCGGTTATGTGGCGCAGGGTGTGTGCGGCGTCCGTCACCACCCGTGAGCGTTGACACCAGTACTCATCAATGCTTGCTCCCAAGGTAGATTTGTTCATTTTTTCGTGTTTCAGATAGTTTTTCGTTCTTATTCTTATTTTTTAACCTAAATTTAATTTAAAAATACTACAAATAAATTAAAATAACTCTAAACGAGCCCTTGTAATTATGTCACCTGTTTTGGATGAAATTTGTAATTATTAAATACTGTTTGAAACAAGAGCAATATGCCACCAGGCGAAGTGGAAAGTCCAAAATAATGATCAAACTTCTTCAACCACTACTTTGTTTCTCAGCACGGGAGTCGGGAGGAGACTCACGAGGTATGACAATCCGCATCGGTGGACCAAATAACCCCTCCGGTTCAACTCGACTTTGGTGATGGCGTCTCATCCCAGCTCTCATCGTTAAGGCTTTCACATTTGAAGTTTTCACTGGGACATTACGGATATCTCGCAAGAATCGGGTCTGAAGGATCGTCGGACTTTTTCCCTCTCCCCACCCCTCTGCTTCTATCCCTTTTCAGATAAAATCCTGTTCATCTGCCTTCTACGTTTATCTTCAATTCGACTGTATTCGTTTCAGATTCAAGATTTCAGTTTCACAGAGAGACGAACAACTGCCCAACTCTTACAGATTGTGGTTTCCCTCTCGCTCCTGTCTTCACTTTCTCTTGAATGTGGATTGCTTGGTTGTGGAGGGAGGGAGCCCCGAATTACCATGTCTTATTTCCTCAAAGGTTCTGTTTCCCGTAATAGCATTATCTAGCGTATACAGTTACGTGAATTAGGTCCGTTCCCCCTTCGAATCTTGATTTGGAATAGATAAACAGACTAAATTCGAAAGGAAAGACTGGAGGGATCTTTTCCGTTATTAATATCACCTAGTCTGAATAATTGCGGGTGTCGAGTCGGGAAAGCATAGTGGACATTGGCATTTCTACCATGCTTTGTTCTTCATTGAAGACCCGGTTACAGTCGTGGTTACGTGATTATGATAAGCTTCAATCGTTCGCCGTGATCCTCATTTATATCCAGGTTAGTTTCCTTTTCATCTTGTTTCTCTGATTAATCTTGTTTAACACTGAAATGGAAAGTCTGAGCTCAGATGCTATAGCCTAAATAGATTTTCTTGTAAGTACTTCAACCTTTTTCAGTACCTTGCATACTCGCCAATTTTGCTCGGTTCCCGATGCTGAAAATCTCTGATCAAGTATGCAAGGCTCAAGTCTTTTTCGCATCAATGGCTCAAATCTTTGATTTTCTGCTAGTTATTCTCCTAACCATACTGCTGCTGTTTTCAAAATAGTAGTATACAAGAAGGGGAAAAATAGCGTGACACACTACTAATTCTGTTCTCTAAATATGTTGACTGTCTGAACTGTAGATTGGATGTGCTCTGGTTGGATCGCTGGGTGCATTGTACAATGGAGTTCTCATAATCAACCTTGCTATCGCATTGTTTGCACTTGTTGCGATTGAGAGTGGCAGCCAAAGCCTGGGCCGAACGTATGCTATTTTGCTTTTTGCTGCTATCTTGTTGGACATCACCTGGTTTGTTTTCTTTTCCTACGAGATCTGGTGCGTTCTTCTTCTTTTCTCTAGTTCTTCTCTCGTTTCATACTTCACTGTGTGTTACCTATGTTCTTGATTCTGATCTCAAAAAAGAGTTACCTTCCTGTGAAGATTTTTTTTCTCAATCGCAATATCAAGTTAGAAAGAGCTATGTGCAAGTCATACCCTTTCCTATAATTGGGAGAGATTGTGTGATTGTAGAACCCCAAAATTAATGCTGTTAACCAGGTGACCAAGTAGGGATGAAATGCTGACTATATTTCTTGATACAAACCCTTATGTGTAGTGAATAGTTTGTGCCTATTGTCCAGTTTCTGTTATTTTTTTAGCTTCTGTTGTGAGCTGCTGCTCACTATTCCTGAATAAGCATCTAGTTCCATTGTCCTGTAGTTAGCTCGTTACATGTTTGTGCTATATTGGTTTTGTATGAGCTTATCTGGTGATGAATGTTATTAGATTTCATGAAAATAGTGTCTATCTTTTATCTTTGAAAGACCTCTTATTGGTGAATTGGTTCTCATATATTGGTTGAATAGTATATTTCCACAGGTTATGCATAAAATTCAAAGATCTAATTTATTCCAGCTATAAACACTTGGCAAGACTGAATGATATAGGACTAGGGTTGATACATAAGGGGTCTGATTTTTAGGCGCCTTAATGTAACACGGTAACAGACCCACCATTAACTGTGGGACACACGCCAACGTTAAAACATTACAAGAACACTAATGAGAAGGTAAAAGAAGGACGAAAGCAGAAAAGTAATGTTAGGGAAACTGTTAGGTATATAGATGAAGGTCCTCGACTGTTAGCCCTCTAGTGTCATTAGTTAGCTAACCAGGGGGGCTTTTGTTATTGTGTGTATTGGTTACTAGTAGAGTGAGGGCATATTGTGATTGCCCTACTACTGTAAACTACTTAAGGAGGGGAAGTAACATGTAATGGAATGGGAAGATTGTTGAATAAAAAAGAGGCCTCTGTATTGAGGATTGGAGCATATGATCTACTTAAATCGTAACATTTGGTATCAAAGATCCATCCAGGGCCTTTTTACGAGTAGAAAACACGAAAAGCAAGATGGGGATCTAGCTTCCGCTCTTCAACAGAAACTTCCTATAAAAATGGCTGTATATGACGATCAGCACTTTGATTTGTGCGGGATTGACGACACTAATCGTTTCGAGGCTTCTGCTGAGCTTTTGGGTGGGGCTTCCTTAGACAGCTTTCCAGAAACTGCTTCGTGGAAGGTTGGGAAAACAAATTCTACTGGAGCTTGTTTGTACAATTCAGAAAACAAAGGTGGCACGAGATTTGTGGGCGGAATCAACCAAGACTGTTGGGGAAGTAGGCATCGTGGAATAAAAGTGAGAAGAGATTACTAACTCAATCGCCATGGAGTTGGTGATGGATGAGTGGCCATCCAAAAACCATAACTAAGACTAATGGGATGTTTTCATTGCCATGAAAGAGGGGATGATTCGGGGGTTGCAGAAAAATGACGAAAGAAGGAATGAAAGGTAAAGAAAATGTTGGAAAATCGGAGGCAACTCGAGGAGAGAAGAACTCATCTTTACATACATGGGTGATGGGAGTTTGGAAACTGAAAGAAGATCGTCGTAGAGAAAAGCGAAAAGAAGAAAGGGAGAAGACATCAACCATACCTTGTAACAAATAGCACAGCTTAGGGTAATAAGTAACCCTCATTTGATTCATATGTTACCAAAATTGATGACGTGTTCCTTTCCCTATTCTTCTAGTTAATCCTCTGCCGTCTCCAACCAAATGGGTATCTTCTGGCAGGTTTGAAGGTCTGCCATCTCTAACAGGCCTTCCACTGTGAGTAAGTTGTTTACTTACTGTGAGTTGGGAGGTATACCAGATCAAAGTCCTTGGGGCGGGTTTCAAATAGTTGACCTTATTATTCCCAAACCGGGTCTATCTTCCACCTGTGTGAGCCCTTTTATTCAATTTAGGAAAATAATTCAACCCTGATTTGAATCCCAACGAGTGGCTGGTACCCTAACTTGACCCCAATTCCGCCCAAATCAAACCCTGATTTGAATCCCAACAAGTGGCTGCTATCCTAACTGTTGTTTGGTCTATTTGAACAGCCAATATAGACCAAATGACACTAATGTGGCCCCAATTCTTCCCCAATTGACACCTACAGCCAGTGGGACACTATCTACAGCAAGTCTGGCCACTTTCAGAC
The DNA here is from genome assembly GCA_023374045.1 of Limonium bicolor. Classification (NCBI taxonomy): domain Eukaryota; kingdom Viridiplantae; phylum Streptophyta; class Magnoliopsida; order Caryophyllales; family Plumbaginaceae; genus Limonium; species Limonium bicolor. Next base: position 86,070,721 of record CM041782.1, read on the forward strand.
GACTATATATATATATATTCCACTGCAACCCGAAGGTCAAATAAAGTGTCACATTTAAGGTTCTGCTTTGGTCACACACCCATTGCTGATGTCGGGCAAAGTCTGCACATCATGCTTACAGTTGGTACTAAAGAAACCTGCAAGATAACCCACGACTCTACTCATATTAATATTAAAGCAATGGAAGAGCTATGAATAGTAATGGATGCTACAATCCCATTTGGGTTTCATGGTGAAACTATCAGACGGAAGAGAATTTTATAGAAAGATGAACTTTTAGTGGGTGATGGGGCAACCCACACCCTCATTTAGAAGGATCTGGCTAGAGAATGGGGATTAAAAGTTGAATCCACGACGTGCTCGGTGGATGGGTGATGACTGTGTTGTGTTGTTAATGATGAATTGAAGCTTCTGCTGCTACTTTTGACCTCCTTTTGTTTTAATGAAACAAGCGTTTATTCAGAAATCTAGGTGCTGCTACTTTTGATCTTCCACTGCTGCTGCTGCTGCTCCTGGTTATGAGAGTAAATGTCCTTCTCACCTTGAGGACAAGGTGACAGTTTTTAGGAGGGAGAAATTTTAGACCATTAGTGTCATTAGTTGGTTAATTAAGGGGGATTTTTGCAATTGTGTGTTTTAGTTACTAGTAAACTGAGGGCGTAGTAATTGTCCTGCTGTTTCAGATCTTCCTTCATTTTTATTTTATAAGTCGTTTTAGAAGTTTACACACTTATTAAGAAAAAGTAAAAAAAATGACACATGTACCCTTACTTATTTCTTTTCTATCTATATTAATGGTTACTTTTGCATTAAATACTAGAGTATCAAAAAGCTAGAATGACTTATGCTTTTGAACAAAATTTAAATGCTAATACGACTTAACTTTTAGAACAGAGGTAGTGCTAAAGGAGGGGAAGTAACTTGTGACAAAAAAAGAGAGATCGCTGAATCGAAATAGGCCTCATTTTGAGGATTGGTGTGTGTCCCAACTGGATTTTAAAGTGTTGAAATATTGTGGGTGAGAAATAGGCCTGATGAAGAGAATTTTGTAACACACACCCATATAAACTAGTAAGACCCAACAACCCATGAGGTTACATCCTAAAACCAATTGACATTAGGTGGAGTAACTCATAGGATATATGAACTACTTACTAGCTAAGTCATTATTTGATGTGGGTTTATTTTATCTCACTCAAACTTGATCTCTAACATCTCCCTTCAAGTGTGAGTTTCTCACCTCTGTTGCCTCGCACATTGCACCTTCACTGCTTGGACCTCATTCAGTACTGGCCTGGTTCCATTCTCTAGGTTTATCGTGACACGGTCCACTTCTACGGTACTTGCCCGGTTTCCTTCTCTTGGTTTTTATCATGACATAGTCTGCTTTTACTCGGGTATCCATTTAGACAGTGACACATTACCCAAGGCTGAACCCGGGCTTTGATCCATGTTGAAATATTGTGGGTGAGGAATAGGCCCGGTAGAGGGAATTTTGTAAAACATCCATATAGACTAAGGCCCAACAACCCATGATGTTCCAACCTAAAACGAATTGACATTCAGTGGAGTAACTCATAGGCTATATGAACTATTTACTAACTAAGTCATTCTTTGATGTGGGTTTATTTTATCTCACTCACACTTGATCTCTAACAAAAAGTTCTCTCTTTGAGTTCTCCAAATGTTTATCCTTCAGTTTGATGTTCTTGCAGATTATTTGGTTGAAGCCAGTTTTATATTCTAATTCAATGTACCTTTCAGTCAAGTTAAGATAGACCGAGTCTTGGATTTCTTTTTATGCCTTTTATGGCCTCTTTTATGTCGCTGAATTAAGATGTATCTTCTGCAAATGTGATTCATTCATTTCAACTAAATTCATCCTCTGTGTGATGGTTAAGAGTTCCTTAAAGTTTAGTCCTTGTGACTTTGTTTTTATCATTACCTTACAGATGATAACCTCAAATCCCAAATGAGAATCCCAGTTTAGCAATCTTCTGCATCCGGCTATTGATATTTCAGTACATCATGAATGGTCACAAATGTTTGGCGACCTGATAGAAGTTTCATAGAACATCCCTCTTCAACTTGGTGGAAACTGTGCAATGGGGAATTTACAACGTTAGTGTCATTACACTGCTACCACATAGCATATTTGTCAAATCGTTCAACAATAAATAATGGCTTTTTTTCCTAATATAAACTACTTATGATAAAGAGTACGATCAAGCAAAGCCACATGATTTTTTTTTTTTGAAAAAGGCAACGGGAACCTTCATTAAAAATCGGAACTGGACTTAGCAGAGTGACATTAGCGTTTACTATTGATATATCTACACTTGGGATATTACCATTAACAAAATGAAGGAGAAGATCTCTTGCATCATCCCTAATTAAAGCAATACAATCAGCGACACTAATAACAACCTTTTTATGCAGCAAACAATTTTGAGCGTACCGGATTGTATAAACGCAACACTCAAAAACAGCCATATGACCCTTGAACACCCATGACTTCTTGCGTCAGACACGAATGAAGTGGTTCATACACATCTCAACATCCAATGGAAACATAAAGTCCCAGTTCTTTGTCATTGCTTTGAAAACAACAGAAGCATAATTGCATTTGAAAAAAAGATGCTGGTGCGACTCAGGATCATCATAGAAACAACTGCTTCTGTTAATGTTTAGTCCCATTCTAGCAAACTCTACCCACAGTGGCCAGGCGATCCTTTATAGGTAACCACCAGATGAGTTAAGCTCATGGAAGAACAAAGCAGTTCTTATGAATTCCTTCCATCCCAAGCTAACAGAGTAAGAAACAGCTCATAAATGCTACCCAGTTTTGCTTTCCTGTTATCATGACAGTTTAGGAACTCACCCACTGCTGTCACCAATATAAAAAAATCATGAAAGTTTAGGAGATCTTTCATTCCTGTGCATAATATTTTCTCTCAACGTGATAGAATTTAGGAAGCTTAAGGTAAACTCCCTACCGATAAATCCTCATAGAAGCCAGGAAACCATTCAACTTCTGATGGTCCCTTTTTACAATCCCCCTCGCCTGCTTATACCCACACACACTTACCATAATACTGATTATTCCCTAATAGCAACTTTCCTAAAACTAAAGACAATAACTGCACAGCAACTAACAGTAAAAAACCCCTAGAATTTCCTAAACAATAACTGCACAACTAACGGTCAAAGACCCCTAGAACTTCCTAAACAATAACTATACAACCACTAATGGTAGAAACCCCTAACATAAAAGCAATACTCCTACTAACGGTAACAACTCATTTCAAACAAAATACTTTCCTCATTAGTTATTTCCTTTTCCTAATATAACTTTTGCTGTGAAAATTACCCGATTTTGGCCTAACATCACTCCCCCACTGCACATCCACCTTGTCATCAAGGTGGAAAGAAGGAAATTGTTGTTGGATCGTGACCATCTCTTCCCAAGTGGCATCAGTCACCGGGCTGTCTTGCCACTGAATCAGAGCCTCCCAAGGATGCCTGACCTATTTTTCTGACTGGTTTTCCCTATCGGCTTCGTCTACCCCTCAGATGCTAATGTATGCGTCAGCCGCAAGCCGCCAACCTTCAGGAAATACTCCATCAAAGTTTGAAGGTCGGGAAATGTCGTCCAGTTTTTCTATTACTTGTTGATGCGGCGGCTGTTTCCTTTCCAACGCTTCCATGGAAGTTTCCTTTCCACTTCTTGAATCACCGAGCTGCAACAACTGAAGAATGGTTTGGATGTTCTTCTCAACAGTCACCACTGTCACAGAAAGGTTGTCCACCTTCTACGGGTCTTTGACCGTTAGTTGCTGTGTAGTTATTGTTGGTAGCTTTAGGAAAGTATTATGGTAAGTGTGTGGTTATAATTAGGCGAGGGGATTGTAAAAAAGGGACCATCGAGAAGTTGAATGTTTTTTTTTGGCCTCTATGAGGATTTATCGGTAGGGAGTTTACCTTTAACTTCCTAAATTCTATCAATTTGGTATCAGAGCTCGATTCTGGCAATTCAGCGATGGTGGTGATGAGGAGTTCAAGTGCTCAACAAGGAAAGGACCCGCGAGGCGACTTGCTAACCATGAACAACCCCCCTCCCTTCCGTCCAGATATCAAAGCGTAAGACTAGATAGGCATGATTACAGATAGTAATCTTTGACGTGTGGGGAATCTTTATTCGACGATCATTGTCTTATTCTCTTTGTTTCTTGGTTAATGGTTCTTACCCATTTGGGCAGCTGCGCAAAGTTTATAAATTATTAGAATTTTCCTTCTGAATCGACCACTTATGTTTTCTACCACTACTCTTCTCCTAGTGTCAATCCAAAAAGAAACGTCACCAAAATCAGCAAAATTTTACACACCCTTGCCTCTACATAGTTTGCTGTCTACTGCAGCAGCAGCATCAAAACACTCATGTTCGATAGCGGAGCAAGAGAGCCTCAAAAATGTTGTCTTAGTTTCACATATGAGTAATTATCAAAGATTAGGCGATGGATGATGGTTGATGCTTGTTCATTGTGATTCAGATGCTGATCGTTTTTTTGTACTATATGAAGTGTTATTTCATTTGTTAGTCCACTCTGTCCTTATGAGTCTGGTTAACTTATATGTGCTTTAAACATCTCTGCAGGCACATCTCTTCTGAGGATTATGGAGTGTTCTTTATCTTTTCTGTTAGGCTCACACTCTCAATGCAAATACTTGGATTTTCAGTGAGGTTATCTTCATCACTATTATGGGTACAGATGTACAGATTGGGGATTTCCAATGTAGACAGCTCCGTTGCCCGAGTAGCAGATTTTGATCTGAGAAACAGCTTTCTAAATCCAACAACTCCAGCCTTTTCTAGACAGCGGTCAGGTTCTGAAGATGCTTTAGGAGGGTCTATCTATGATCCTACTTACTATTCCTCTCTTTTTGAAGGCAGCCGAGACAATGGATCTTCATCTGAGGTAAAGCTAATCTTACTATAGCTTTTGTTGATACATTTCTCTGGCTATTCCTGCTCTTGTGCAGTTGTGCTGATGGTTGATTAAAGGTTTTGGTGCACCTTTTTGATACTATAGTTTAGACAAGTGCTCTACACTCCTGTATTATTGTGGCTGCAAGTGTTCCTTGTACTATTGTTTAAGAATGATATATGAGATCACCCTCGACTGCTTCTCAGCATTGTTTTAAGCAGGAGTTTCATGTTTCAGTTTGTGATCTGTCTCATGAAACTAAACTAGACTCTAGTTGTTATATATGTATTTTTGCTGAATGTACATGGGCAACCCTGCTTGTCTGTGATTCTGGAGATTGTGCACTACCAGGAAGTGGCAGTATTGATTTCCTCATGCATACATGCGAAACGTTTGAAGCTCACCCAATACTGTCACCAATCAAAAAATTCTACCCATCTTATACTCTAAAAAATACATGCGAAACGCTGAACGTGGAATAATTGGTTTTGGGATAATTGATTATTATTGGTTTTCCTAATAAAATGAAACTTCGAAAACAGGAACTTGTCCCTGATTAGTCACGTCATATGGTATTGCTGGGTAAAAAAAATTGGTTAACGAGTTGCCGGCTGATAATTTATTATTATCTGCATTTCCAACCAGCACACTTAGTAGTCAACTTAAAAGTTATCAGTGTTGCTGCCGGAAAGTGGTGGGAGAAAGAGTATTAAATTAAAAAATATGGTTCTAAACATAACGAAGGTGTATATGAAGAATGAGGCCTTCAACAAAAAATGTTGCAGAGCCTCCTCTGTCTCTGTCTCTCCCTGCCTCTTTTTTATTAGTTATCATTTTTTTGGGGTGGGGATAAGGGAGGGACAATGAAAGTCTTTCCTCTGTTAGGGATACATAAGCTGCTACGGTTTTGTATGGTTAATAGTATTCCAGTTGCTGCCTTTACGAGTATCTGCCATTGTCCTGCTGTTTAAGTTATACTTATAGACAGCAGAGCATTGGCAACTTATTTATGCTCTATTTGTTGTGTGCATGTAATTCTGTAGAGTAGTGTAGGGATTTAGCTCTTGTTACTCTTGCCTGAGTAATGTCTTATTTATTTTTAAGTATGTTATCTCACAGGGCCGTAGTCGCGTCATTCCAGAGGGTGACTCCGTCACTGATGAAAGTTGTAGGTTGAAGCTATCCATGGACAGTTATTTGGATTCTATAAAGGTAAGTTTAGAGTAATTGTCAATGTTTTCGGTACTATCTTCTTTTTGATATCTTGGAGGTGGGGAATTTGAACGTGGGTTCTCTCTAGAAATGTAATGCACTTGCACTAACCCATGCTCAAAGTGCTTTTTGAGCTTGTACACTACTGTGTGCTGCCTATATTTATGAACCACTAGATGAACCCACTGTGATTGAGTTAAGAAAAGTATTTCGTGGATGAAAATCATGAAACATCATAGCAATTCAAGATGTTCTCGTTTGTGCATGACGGTGCTTGGATATGTGAGTAGTTGTGGTAGTTTCTCCAATTCTTAGGCTGTCACGTTGATGTCTGCTGCGTGTAGAAAGGAACACGTTTCTTTCTTTAGAGTATTGTGGATATCTGATTACCTTTGGTGGTATCTTTTTTTTTTGGTGTCATTTGCAGGAGGAGATGACGGGAAAATGTTAGTATAGTCTCAAAAAATAGTTGATGAGAACCTTTTTACCTTTATGTTTTTCCTCAGATGAATTCATTTCTTTTGGTCTACAGCGCCCTCTAGGCAGCGGAGCAGTTCCTTGAGAAATTAGGGTATTTTTTTTGTTTGTACATTCTCCTCCTTTTGTTCTTTTTCTTTGGCGGGAAAGTTTTTGTTTGGTAAGATGAGAAACTAGATGTTTCTGTTGGTGTTGTCTGGGTAGCAACTGTGAAAGTTCAGTGTGGTGTGAAGCCTTTTGATTGTTTGATTGTAGATGAAAACTCCAAGATTACGAATACTTGTTTTTGGTAGGATCTGTGACTAGACTGCCTATTATGTAATTTGTGAAAATGCTAGCTGCTTTTAAAGCGTTTAAACAAAGGGGGAAAAGAGGTCAGTTTTAAAGCTATATGATGATTCTCATGGTGGAATTATGGTTGTCGATGAAAGACAAGAAGCGTGCTTTGGGATCCACTCTTTCGGGTTTGGCTCCGGGATTGAAAATCCAGCGTCGAAGCAACCCTTCCGGGAAGCTAACAGTTGAGCAACGAGCTACCCTACCTTGCCATTGTAGGTACAGGTGTCAACAGTGTAAACAATGATGTGGATAATTAAAAACTCTTAGATGATATTTCTTTTTCTTTGTTTGAAAGAAAGCTGTTACGAGATGCAGAAACTCTTTCTAAGCTTCCGCCATTTTCGCATTGCCTTGGTATAACTTAGTTTTCTTTGTTGTGTTTGGTTATGAGCTATATAGGTTATGTTCTGTTTGGCATGGTTGTTATGTGGCTGTTTTGGTTTGGTTGTTTTATAGTTATTTATATGTGACATTATATTATTGAAAGAAAATGTATGATTCACGTGGGACCTATATAGGATGGGTTCATTAACATAAATATGCTATCAAATATGTCAAAGGTGAACGAAGCTGAAATATAATTGAAAGCGAAGTGGCGGTAAAGTAGAAGCAAATATGCCTTCTAAACAAGGAAGCTTATTACCACCATTAATTTATCTGCTATAAGTTTATAACTATCTTCCCCCTTTGGTAACTTCTCCGTCAGGAGATGACGTCTTTGTTTAACTAATTTGAGATTTGGAATTTTACTAGGATTATCTATGTTATTACGATTAAAGGGTGGGTTTTCTCACTACAGTGTACCGGGATTTAGAATTCTTTGATAAGTTCTATATGGTAGTTGATTATATAATGAGACTCATGGGTTTTTTAGCAACAAGGAGCTAATTTTTAGAAAATCTTTTGGAGCCTATGTTCTCAAGAGTGACAACAGAGGCAGTGACAACAAGGCACTCATGAGGATTTAGGTCTAATGTAGAAGATGTTTTTATGCTGGTATTTTGGTTTAGAGTTGCTCTCTATGTTAGCTATCTATGTTACTCTAGGTTACTCTAGTCTCGACCTCCTCATAGTCCAGATCTTTTGGAAAATTTTCTACCTCGATATTGGTTTCCTTTGGCATGCATGACGCCCTTTGGTTGAAGTACAACAATCTCTGGTTCAATACAATCAATGTGCCCTTACCTAGTATCATAATATGTCAAATTGCTTCAGAGTTTACCTTTTTGGTGTGTAGCCATATCATGTGTAATGCATTAGTTCCTAAGTTTTACAGGAAGATTCTTTCCGGTGACTTGATGCGCGAAGGAAGGATATGGGCGATGATTATCACTAGACTTGGTAGATTTATCTTTAGGAGGAGATATGCATTAAACTCGACTTTTATCTAGTTAGGGTGGGTTATGTAGTTCTAGTTGGTGAGACTTTGTACTACCATATGATGAATTCTTTGGAAACTAGAAATGGGAGGATGTTCCCTTTCTTTTAAACTATCCTTACAGATTTTGAAGACATGGATGCAATCCCATAATATGCTTTTGTCTATGAATGAAGTTACAAGAGAAAAAAGGAATACTTGAAATTAACACTTATTGCTTTCGGCTATACCATATCATCGGAAAAGAGGACTACATGTATAATTGTGTAAGCAAAAGTGTTACATTTATTAAGAAGCCTTCACATACTTCCGATGAGCGCTTACCTCCACCTTGAATCTAATAAAGAAAGCCAGAGAAGAAACATGTGCCAACTGAAGCGCTAAAAAGTGACCAATAAAAATGGCATAATGCCTAATACTAAACTCAAACATCTCATGAGAATGACCAGATTTAGTGTAGTAGCCACAATCGGATGCAAGTAACTCCCCAATATAGTTGCATTCATTAAACTTCATCAATCAAACTTAATAATACAGTGATACACGTACTTGCTTATAGGGAAAAGGTCAAAAGGCATAGCAGAAGCCTTTGCCATATCTGGGGCTAAATGAGAAAAGCAAAGCTAGGAGCCACAACAAATAAGCATCCTTCATAATCTCTATGAAGCCAAAGCCAGACCGTCTCAAAAAATGTCCCACATCAATCACTACAACCTTCCAAACGAGAACTTGTAAGTTCCTATTCGTGTCAGACTAAGACTCATGATAAGAATAAAGATATAGGGAAGAAGAACAACATAATGACACGAGAAATAAAAAAAAAACTTTAGTAATATTTATGTGTGACTACACGAACGACTGACTCACAAACATGGATCATAATTGATACAAATCCTCACATCAAAGTTTCTATTTGACACACCCACACAAATCCTTCTTCTCACATCAAACAATTGATACTTTGCTCGTGTTTATCGCTTTTTTTTTATTGCTCATATTCTTTGCTCTTTTCCTTTGGATTTAGTTATAGTTCTTTGTCTCTCTTGTCTTGCTTTTCCCTTGCTCCCATTTGCTACAATTTAATGGCCATTCCTATACCCATGCCTCTAGGGGAGGAGTGCACAAGCTTTTGGATTCGCCCATATTTCTTAAAGAGAAAACAACTGTAATAACCCCAAAACCGGGCTAGTTTTGAGATCCGCACACGCCGCACACTTACTACTTAAGATGCGCAAGGTACCAATGAAACCGAAAGATTAAATGTAACACCCCTACAACGCACTTAACATTAATTGAAATCGCAGCGGAAATAAACAACTAAATATTAACTAAACGATTCGGTGCTACAACGCCGTTAACCACCCACGTGGTTAACAAGGCAGAATAAATACAAGTGTACCGGTCTGATGATCAGACTCCCGAGCATTAGGTACTAACATCCATACATATATACATTACCAACCATACCGAGTATTCACATTACGACATCACTGTAAGCTGTAAACTGTACTCTGCCACTGTCAAGTTAACGGTACCAAAAATATAACGCCACGGGAGCACAGGCGCATCCCGGGCTTAACATCCAAAAATAACCAAAAGTATTTCTGCAACCTAGAATCTACAGCCATTCCGCTTCCTCGATCCTCATCCTGCAATATAAATATGGAGCCCCCGAGGGGGTCAGCAACCCTTGGCTGGTATGGTTAACGCGCAGCCCATCGGCTACCGGGATACGCGCAACTAATTGTCATGATGACATGACATTCATTTTAAACATACAACATTTATATCATAGCAAGGGTATTGCATAACAACATCACACATAACATACAAGAACAAATCCTTTTAGGAAACGAACCAACACAATTAGATCCCATGGAGAGCCTAGAGAATGTTGCCAAACTCATGCTAAGCTCGTTACCGTCCTGTTAAATTGAACGAATAACTTAACACAAAGGTGTGTCGGATATAGTGATCCAAGCACACCGAACAAAACATAGTATGCCCATGTGGCCCGACGTGAGTCAGTAAAATAGCCTTGGATAAGCTAAAGGGAAGGATGAAAACCAAAATGGAAAGCAACCATAACATACAAAGAGAATCGAACCGGTTATGACATCGACTCCCATACTCACACGCGTGGCCGGAACTACCGGACTCCTCACTTTCCCCGTTAGCACTTGTTAGTAGTCACACATTGAATTAAATAAGTTAATTCACAAGCAAGTGTTTAGGTCTAGTTAGACACACAAGGGAAATAAGTCACAACTTAACAACATAATAATATTTAACAACTGTAAACTCATTACATGACTTAAGTCTTACTAGGTCATAAACACACAGAGAACAATCAACACACAAGCCGGTGTAAACCGGTAGGCAACAGACTGCAAGAAAACCATACCTTGGTCCTTGCTTCGACTGGTTTCCACCGTTGGAGAATCCTATACACATTTAGTAATGTCGGTTAATTAACGCACTAGTTCGTTGTTAACTTATTACTTCACATGACTAGTTATTTTATTTTCACACTTTGTGTTAACTTCTCACCTTTTTAATTATCATTATAACACACCTAACATGTCTTAGAAACCTCATAACATCATTACTAAATAATCACCATCATTAGACATCGGTTTCTAACCTTAAACAAAGTTGTTTGGTCAAAACAGTACCATGTCCGAACTTGTGTCCGAGTTTCCAAAGTTCGGACATTGGTCGAGACTCAAAGGGGTGAAACCAGGCGTATGTCCGAACATGTGTCCGAGTTTCCAAAGTTCGGACATTGGTCGAGACTCAAAGGGGTGAAACCAGGCGTATGTCCGAACATGTGTCCGAGTTTCCAAAGTTCAGACATAGGTCGAGGAAAAATCGAAGGAAAAATTTCAAGTGTCCAAACATGTGTCCGAGCTTCCCAAAGTTCGGACACAAGTCGAAACAAAACCAGAGAAAAGAGATGGGTGTGTCCGAACATCAAAGGCCGGACAGAAGTTCGGACACTGGTCGAAACCCAGAAAATTTAAACGCAACAGGGCATGTCCGAGCTTCCAAATTCGGACGGAAGTTCGGACGTGCCAGAAAACTCACCTTCTATATCCTTAAACACTTACTCATTTCTTATCATAATCCCCAACACTTATATTGTTTTTCTCCTTAGGTTTCTAAGTGGTGTTTCATACCTATGATAACCATTATACCAAAATGTTTCCTCTCCATTACAACATCATCTCCCAAGCATCTCTTCTTGCAAACCAAATTTCCTTATGTCATTCTTGAAATCCTTTTACCAGTTTATACTTTCTCCTTGTTTACCTAAGTTTGCATAAGTCTCAACACACTCCAAAATAACTTTGGTGTATTCCAAAACACCCATTTGATTCTAAATCCTCTAAGATAACGCCTAATCTTTCTTTTGCATTTTGAACACCTTAATACTTGGTTCTTCCTTTAGTAAAATACTTATTCATTTCTAACACTTCCTAGTTCACCAAAGCTTATTTAAACACCCTAAACTTCTTATACATTACCTAATTTTTGACATGGGTTCTACAAACATCTTGTTACACCAAAACACATTGTTTTCACCATTAAACATCCAAGAACACTAAAATCCATCAACGACATTCTTACACAAAATCCTCATACAGCATTCCTTCATTATAGTGCATTATTTAAATTGCTTGGCACTTAGGCCCTTAAAATGCATAACCCTTAAACACTGAATTTCCCACATTATATTTGCCTTTGACCTGCAAATACACACAACAACACATATGCCCTTTAATAGTCTCCTTGAGAACATTTTACTAAGTCATTCACCATTGGCTCCTTAGGTAGTTTTAACAAGCAACATAAGCTCATTTATCCTAAGACATTATAAGCTACATTAGGTTAGCATATTTACCTCTTTTCCTCACAACCTTCTTTCTTGTTTCCTTGATTAAAATCGGCAAGGAATTAGGGTTGCTTGTCAACTTCTAAATAATATACAAGCAAGGTAATGAGTTTTCAAGCTTTATGCTTCATCTCATTATAAACCCTAGTTACATATATTGTCTTAGAACATTAAGATAGTTGTTTTACCTTGGTAATGAAAGAGAGTTTGAATGAGTAGCAAGAGAGGACTCCACCAAGTCCTTGAAAGGTTGGGATGAAGCTAGAACAAGCAAGGTAAAGACACCATTAATGGTGTTTTTCGGACAACACTAAAACATGAAGGAAATGTTATTTTTCTTTGAGTTTCCTTACCTTGAAGCAAAGGAGAACAATAAAATGTAAAAAGATGAGCTCAAGCTCCTCACATAGAGATTCCTCTTGGCACCGAAATGGAGCTCTTGGAGTTTTGAAAGGATGAAGTTGAAGAGCTTGGCAAGACAAAGAGAATGGTGGTCTTGGTTTTTGATTTGGTGAATGGAGCTAAGAATTACAAGGGATTGAAGATGGTGAATGTTGGTGTGCTGTAGCAACCGTAGAAGAGAGCAAGAAGGAAGGTAGAAGATGTGGGAAATGAAGAAGGAAAAGAGAGAATGAAGATAAGTAGCTAGTTTAGATATTTAAGTAGAAAAAGCAAATAGTAACTTACTTTATTACTTTATTAGATTGCTTAATTGTTGAAGTGTGGTGAGTCATCCATAAAAACCGGCCCCCTTATTGTCAAATGGGGTATTTTGGTCTTTGTTGACTAATTAATTCACTTATATTGACTTATGTTATAAACTAGCTTAATTTAGTTACTATTCACAAAACAAGGCACATATTTGTGAAATTTTTGATTTCCCATTGATTTAGACTTCCTATGTGATACTAAGTAGTACAAATGTTAATTAAAGAGTAATGATGGACATTTAGCCACTCAAAACTCATTTACAAGACAATTTTTCAAAAATGTGCTTTAAGACTCCTTAAAGCACATTTTGTGTTTTAACTTGTTTTCAAGCTTGGTTTTCTTTGGTAATTGGTTTAATATGTTCATTAATATATAAATAAGGTCTTGGTAAGCTTATTAGGTCTTAACCAAACTTATCCCAAGCTTAGAGCACATTTTTGCCCATATTGACCTTAAGGTATTTATTTGTGTTTTCTATGGTTTAAATTGTTCACTAATGTTTCTAAGACTCTTTTTAGTCTTAATATACCATATTTTAATGTTTAAACAACATAATAAGGTTTGGGGTATTTCAATTAAAGAAGAATACTTGTATTAAAGACTTAGTTTGGTTTTACATGAAAGACTTATGTATTTAGCGCTAGACGCTTTATGACTCTTGTAGCCTTCAGGCATTTCTAATTATCATTTTGATTGTGTTTTGGGGATTTGTACACGTAATATATATATTATATATATATGTGGAAAGGGGTGAGCAACCACAACTCAATAGATATCAAACTTCATCAATGAAGCATGCTCAAAACATTTGAAATCAGATTATGAATCACAAATAGAGTAGAACAAAACTGAGTTTCCACAAGCAAAATATGAATTTCTTTTTCTGCCCACTCAGGAATAGAACTTAGTTTAGTACTGACGGGTGTAGTAAACGTGGATTGAACAACCTTAGCTGAGTTTAAGACTACTGAGATTCCAACTCCTTATTTTGTTCTTTCAAAATCACTATCTCTTCTTGTAGTGTACTAATCACCGTATGAGACTTAGTGTTTATGTTCTTGTTTCACTTCCAAATCCTTAACTTTTGAAATAGCATGTTTCAAGATATCAAACACTTAAGACTTAGTAGAACTATCATCATTCAAGCTTTGAGAACTTACCTGATCCCTTATGAGAGATTGAAGTGAAGTACCTTATCTCCAGCCATCAAACACATAGTCTCATCATATTTGGCAGTGTCAGTATGAGACTATTGGAATACAGTCATGCAAAAATGTGCTTCATTGCTTTCTGTGCCATCTGATTCAGCATCATCCTCACCCCACATAGCGGCTGCCATGCATGACTCACATCCTCGATATTGGGGGGGGGGGGGGGGGGTTCAAAGGTAAAGGACAATCCTTTATTAAATGTCCTGTTTTGTGACTTCAAAGAATTCATGCTTGCTGGTATCATACTGTCTAGAATTTCCACCTTGGTAACGTCCATGTTTTCGACTAAGAATATGCTTCAGTCTTATGATAGCATACTCACCTCATTCTCTAGGTCATCATCATAGTTCGAGTCTGGCAACTTGACAAGTATCTTTGCCTTTTGAGCGAGATCCTTGTGCACCACTACATTTTGTTCCTTCATCTTGCTTTCATGAACAATAAAATCTTGAACACATATCTTCAAGCAAAATAGATGATAATTCTTTCATTTTCTCAAGAAGTGAGGTATAGTTAAGCCAAGCCTTGGTTACTGAGTCAGGAAATCTATCATTAATAGTCTCATTAGAAAGTGCTACCCCAACCGTTTTGAGTTCCATAAGCACTTGATTGAAACTTTTCACCGTCAGTGCTAGACTCGCGCCCTCTAACATCATGAAGTTACTAAACTTCCGTCGAAATTATTTGTTTTTGGCTTTATAGATTGAATTTGTCCTTTAATAAGCAACCTTCAGAAAGTTCCATACTCCTTTAGCCATTCTTATACCCAAGACTCTACCTCGATCCTCTATGGACAAGGAGGAGACAAGAATGCGAAGAACTTGTTTGTTTTTGCTTAAAAGCTTCTTATAGGCTTCTGTCCATTGATCATCAGGTTTGTTCTGTCTCACACCTTTAACATCGATAGTACGTTTGTAATCACCTTGCATTACCTCCTTCCAAACCTTGTAATCCACAAATATTAATTGATCTTCCATCTATTCACACCACTTGGAGTAATTGAATTTCTTCAACCTTAGTGCTTTCACATAATACAAACTCATCTTTAGATCTACCTTGAAGCATTAGCCTCGTTGATAGGTAAACCTGCTATGATACCACTTGAAAGTTCGTAGTGTAGAGAATCGGAAGACTCAGTATGAGACTGATAGAGAACAGAAACGAAGAAGAATGAGATAGAACATGTTTAGAAGAAAAAATCTGCTACTAATCTTTATTAATACCTTGAAAACTCCTCACCTGATATGTTCTGTAACACCCCTCTCCTTAAACACGTAATAATCTCTCTCGTAGCAATAAATAAAACGTCTTACACCGGAAGAAATAATAACAACAACAATACTCACTCGGGTGTCACCGGCCATTACTCGCCCATGCGAGTAACGAAGCCAAACTATATCCAACAACCAATATAAACAAACTGCTAACCGCTGTGTTAACGAGATAACTCCTATACATCATACTAAGTCCATACACCATAAACGTCGACAAGTGAGCATCTACCCAATCCCGAATATACATAACCGTACCATAATACAATTCCCAGTCTGACATCGTTATACAAATAAACTCCATGTGCGGTAATTAAAATAAACTCTAACTACCCTGTTCCCGCACTTCGGCTTCGGCGATAATCAACAACCTGCACAATGAGTGTAGTCTCAGCGATAAACGCTGAGTATGCCGGGCCTGGACCCTAATGGTCACTTAGTCATTTTAACCATCTTATTATTAGATTGGTTTCATGCTTTTCCATTTTACAGTTATAATCAATACTGTAATATACATGCATAAATTCATAATCATCCATCCAATCCAAACAGTCATAAAAAAAGTCACAACAACAATTGTATATCGAACATATCGAATAATAATACCGAATAAACGCCGTGGCGAACACCATCCTTAGTTAATTTAATTTGGCCTTCAAGGCCCCATCCATCCAAACCATGTTAATTAAATACCAGTTGGGCGTCATGTTAGGACAACCCGATAACCTCACCATGAACAGTAGTCCTCCCGTACACACGAAGGTGCTCATTTCGTCAGTGGTCCGGAGGCCTCTGACTATTCACTTTGCCTCGTAAGGCGTCCATATAAAGGCCGTAGCCACCTGACCCACGATCCAAATAGGGCTCGTTGGGTATAAACCTGGAGAACCCGATCGGGAACCCCTCAGTGATCACAAATGCGCAACCAGGTAGTTCGTAAACTACACTGGATTCCTCTCCTCAACTCACACCATCTCTCTCTCATAATGTTTTAAGATATGCTCTTAGTCTTATGGAGAATACAATTATTAATTAGCTGCCCAATGGGTCTCACGCATACCTAAAAGTAATCTAGGTTATATTCATGTTCGAGATCCATGCTCTAGAGAACGACAATGTCGTGACTCGTTCCTAAGTGTTTTACTTAGGTTACCATATACTTAATATTAATACTAAGGGTATTATATCAAGTAACCGTCATGTTATCACATTAAACGCATATGTATGTTTATATAAGTCGATCTATAGTCGACGTAGTGTTAGTCCCGTAGGACGCTCGTGCATAAATAAATAATGCAGTAACACATAATCACATACACATATCCAAAACACATAACACACAAGTGATATCAACCAAATCCGAGCCCAAGGAATTCCTTAGGACAACTCGGATCAAACCCCTTTACATACCGTACACCTCAGACCTAGGATGCGCAGTGTAGACCACTAGCTCGTCAAGCGCCTTCGTCTGAAGTATGATCTAAACGGTAATAAACTATAAGTCAGTCTCCATGACTAACTAAATCTGGTATTTCCGAATAACAAGTAACCCCGACAGTTCATCCCCGGATTTCTACAGTTAATTGTTACGGGTTTCTCTAAACCAGTCAGCTTGGTTACTAAAACTCGTATGTCGAAATGTTTCGACTGTTAAGTTTAATTCGTTATATTTCTTTAATCTTATCCATCATTGAATTTAGGTATATAACCTATAGTTGCATGAATGCATGCATTATTTATTATATTGTATTATTTTCCCACCATCCATTATAATACTTTGTATTATATAGTCCATTATCTTTAGTAAACTATATTTGAATTCAAAAACTTATAACTTATAGTTTATAAACTATTTTCATGTAATAACCACCACCATTATATTATATGGTTTCCAACCATAATATATATCCATCCTTATATACATTATTCTCGCATATGTATATATTTACCAATATAGGTAAGTTCCATGAGTTATAAAACTCTCATATTATATGTTACATTTATCATCTTATAATAGATTATTATTCCCATTAATTGTATTATATTATACAACTTATATTAAGATTATTATCCTAATATTATGTAATCTTTATGTTGTATAATTACAACTCCTAAGGTTTAATCAATAAATACCTTAGTTTATAAATCTTATTTATTTATAGTTTGTCACATTATTTAATGTGTATATCCTTACTAGTATTAATTCCATTTAAACCACCATAATACCATATAATTGTTATAACATTGATAACATTATAGACCATAGTCTAAAATTCATTTTCCAACTCTTATTAATTCGATACAGCACTAAACTTTTCTTTAATTTCATTTTGACCACATAACATTATGTAATGTTATACCATATACTTATATCATATAATATGATATTTTTATTTCCTTTTACTTATAACCTATAGTTTTATACAAAACTATATTATATTGCCGAGAAGGCAACAATGTTATAACCTTATTTCTTTCCATATTCCATAGTTTTCTTTATTTACAAAATCACCTCATTATTTATACTATGTTATATATATCATATAATATAACATTTTTAACTTATAAAATGGTATAACCTATGGTTTTATTTTTGTAAAATTACCGAACAGACCATGTCTGTTTATAAATTGATTTCCAACCCCTTTAACTTTCCAAATTTATAATTTGACCACATAATAATGTTATGTAATATATATCATATATTATAACATTTTAAACCTTAATATTAATATAACATATGGTTATATATTTTAAAAATTGCGAACAGACCCTAGTTGTTCTATATTATTTTTCAACCCACCAAGTTTCTATAATTGCCATTTGGCCCAATTTATAACATATAGTTTTATAATATCATTAAAACTATATATTATACATATATCTTATATAATACTCTTATATTATTCTAAAAATCACCAAATTTTACCCAAGGGTTATAATTACCCTTACTAACCATATACTCTCGGTATTTTACATTTCCACCCCATCTACTATTCCAAAGTGTCATAATGACATAATAACTATATATTATACATATATAGTTTATTTTAATTCCAAAATCAACCAAATAAATTCCTAAAAATTCCTAATAGCCCATGGGTGTATATAATACCATTTTACACCCTTAACTCTCGGTAATAACATATATACCCCATATGTTATAAAAAATGTTATAATTAAATACTTACCTTATTATAAAACCTTAAATAAGTTATTTAACTTATCTAATTTGGTCAAAGCCTACCATATGGTCAAGGTTGGCCTCCTTAATATTGCCTTGACCATTAATTTCCATATATTATGGTTTGTACCCATATTTTTTTCAGAAATTACCATTTAACCCCAAAACTTTATAAAATCTTATAATTTTTATTTTAAATCCTTTTAACCTCAAACTTTCGGTTTTATTTATATATAGCCCCCAAATTTAATTTAATTACACTTTATACCCCAATTCCTTGCGGAAATATATATTTGCTACCTAAACTTAATTAAAACCTTATAAATACATAAATAAAATGGCCTAAAGTACATGGCCTTATTACAAACATTAGCTTATAAAATAAATTACACATAAATGCCCAAAAATGATTTAAACTCTTGGCCTCTCCCATATCTTTTCCATATTTACCAATTTTCCACATAATGTCTTAAATTTGACAATTATGTTAATTAATTACTTATATAAATTTACTAAACCATTCCTTAACCACCTAAGGTCAAAATAAGACCTTTATACCTTGTTCACTCACGGCATATATTATACACATATGTCTAAGCACATATTAATATACCAAGTGAAGGTTTAAGTGATTTATACCTTATTTTTGCCAAGTTTAGGCCTTGTTTGGCCTCGGATGTTTAGAGATAAATTTTCCACAGCTTTATTTACATGTTTTCAAACAGAAATTAAGGCATGATTAGTCTCCAAACAAGCGCTAGCCATAATAAGTGTTTAATGTACATTTTCAAGGTAAAATTTACCTTAGAATACCAAGGTAACCAAGGGTAGTCTTTGGCCTATTTTTACAGAAGATAAAGAGCATCAAAAGAAGCGACTAAATCAAGGCTTAAAACCGGTACAACTTAGATTAGAAGATGGATAATTTTCATCTTGATTAAAATGCCAAAAATGGTGTTTTTGGCATGGATTTGGCTATTCCTTGAATCTCTTGATATACCAACTGAATAAGTATGTTAATAAGAAGATAATAAGCCTAAGAGAACTGGTTTTACAACCGGTAATGAAAGAAAACAAGATATAAGTGCTTAAAGCACATTTTTATACCTTAAGAACAAGATTAGAATTCTCCTCCTTCTTCCCTTGTTACAGCCAAGAATTGCCCTTCTTTTAACCTCCAAAACAACCTAGAACCATGGATGGAAATGGTTGATGCTTAGATCCATGGAAAGAGGAAAGAAAAGTGAAGAGAATTAACATAAAATGGCTTAATAAGCTTACCTATGTCAATTGGTGTTCTCTTCTGAATTTGATGTGTTCCTACGGTTTTGGAGAAGCAAAATAGAGGATGAAGATGCTTGAAGTCGGCTGGGAAGAAGGCAAATGAGGTAAGAAAGCTAGTTTTGCTTTTTATGTTAATTAATGTTACTTTATGAAATAGTAAATGATGATTCATTAGATTGGCTAGATATTTATGTTGCTAATGGGTAAGAATGACAGATAAGTGGGCGGAAATGGTTATCTTGGTCAATGGATGACATTTGACCATGGTTTAAGTTAAGTAATTAAATGTTATTTTGGGTATTATTCACCCAAAATCACCCATTTTGATTTTATTTTTAAACTTTGATTTAGACTTTATAATATAGTCTACCATGTCACATAAATGATATAAAGAATTTAATCTAGTCTTTAAAGTGACAAAAAGTCAATATCTTAGAGCTCATACACAAAAACGTGCTTTAAGGTGTTTTAGCGCACATTTTGTGTCACAAGGTGTTTCTGAGCTTAGTTTTCTTTGAGAACAGTTTTTTGTGTTCCTTACATGATAATTGATCTTAGGAATCCAATTTTATATCAAATAGAGGTCATAAGATCTTTAAGGTTTCTTAGAGCACATTTTTGCCCTACTTGACCTTGAAGCATGTAAATGCTTGTTCTTTGTGTTGTAGTGTTATCCAATGATTGTAGTATGTTTAGTTATGTGTTAATATGCTTAGGACAAAATTTTAGGTCCTAAGAAGTTCATTTGTGTATGTATTTACCCTAAACAGTCAAAGGGTGCAATATCTTGCTTTGAGTTGACCATCGTTGTTCTCAATTGACTTTTAAGGCATGTTTAGGCCTTAATTAATGTGATTGGATGTTTAATCCATGTTTTATTAGTTTGGGGTATTTCATGTTCAATCACTTTGAACAATCACTTTCACGTTTAACTCTAAACAATATGTTGATCACTATCAACAACTCTCTTCTCTCTTATAAACTCAATTTTTATGGGGAAAGTCTCATCTTTTGTGATGTTTTCTCTATAAATTTATACTACTTGGAAGCAGATAACAACCTCCTAAATATCTACAGAATTTTTTTATCTAAAACTAATATAAATTACAAATAAAAGATCCTATAATATCTACTAGTAGAATGCTGATCAATATTCTCTTTCCTCCTTAATTTAATTCCTCCTGAAAATAATGCTGAGTAAAAAGTATGTTGAGATCTTTTACTAAAGCTGGTGCAATGGTTGTTGAGATATTACTGGTGAGACTCAGCGTGACACCTTTTTCATATCAAAAACCTAATGTAAATATACATTTACAGAAATCAAATTCAAATTGCTCCATCGTGGTCAATAAATATGGGTTATCTTCGTAAACCTGAAAGCATTATTTATGTTAGTGAGTGATGGTGATGAAGATGAGGAAGATTGTAACACCCCTACATCGTACTTCACAACTAATTGAAATCGCAGCGGAAATAAACAACTAAACATTAACTAAACGCTTCGGTGCTACAACGCCGTCAACCACCCATGTGGTTAACAAGGCAGAATAAATACAAGTGTACCGGTCTGATGATCAGACTCCCGAGCATAGAACTAAAACCATAAATACATCATATACAATACCGAGTATTTAATTACATTCCTTCACTGTAAACTGCCAATATTCCGCCACAGTAGTATTAACGGAATCAAAATATAATGCCACGGGAGCACAGGCGCTTCCCGGGTTCAACATCCAAAATAACCAAAAGTACACCTGCAGCCTATAATCTACAGCCACTCTGCTTCCTCGATCCTCATCCTGCAGTAAAAATATGGAGCCCCCGAGGGGGTCAGCAACCCTTGGCTGATATGGTTAACGCGCAGCCCATCGGCTACCGGGATACGCGCAACTAATTGTCATGATGACATGACATTCATTTTAAACATAACATAACATATGGCATAGCAATATTATTGCATAGCACAGCATCACATACACAGTGGATACTCTTTCCACAATAACAAACCAAGAAGGTTAAATAACATAAGAAGCCTAGAGAATGGTTCACTCTCTGTGGAGGGTGATTTTTCGGTATAAGGGGGGGTCAATGTAAATATGATCTGACTGAGAAGCCTAGGTCGTGGAAAATGCCATTCTGTGGAGGGTGAA
The DNA here is from genome assembly GCA_023374045.1 of Limonium bicolor. Taxonomy (NCBI): domain Eukaryota; kingdom Viridiplantae; phylum Streptophyta; class Magnoliopsida; order Caryophyllales; family Plumbaginaceae; genus Limonium; species Limonium bicolor. The sequence continues at coordinate 86,092,821 of CM041782.1, forward strand.
AACCCGTTATTCTTGGCATCCCTCAAATACCTACTAAATCGTCCGTCTTTCCCAGAAAGCACAAAGGGGAGTGCAAGTTAACACTACACCCGCTCTCAATGGGCCCACGCGGACTTGTGCCTCTATAAGGCGGAATTGACTAGAGTCGCCCCTAGTTTGACCTAAGGAACTAGGAAGGAAAGATGAGGGTTCTAAGAACCGTTAATTGACTCTGGGATTGTTGCCTATGGATTGGACTTATCTGGTCATACCAAAGATTCTGTGTGGTTCGCACTGGGTTACACCCCTTAGAGGTGGCAACGACCACGACTTCGGATTGGTGCCCGAGGAAACCTCGGTCTCCAATTGTCGGGATTACCTTCTTTCAAAACCTTATTAGAGAGATTCAACTAAAGCCAAAGGATAGGACCAGGACAGAAGGAGAGAAAATGAGTGGATGAGGCGAGCTTTTCTGCCAAGCTAGCCAAGAAGAGGAATAGATGAATTCGGATGAGTGTATGATGGGAGGTTTGGGAAAAGTCTGAGCTCGAGTGAATAGACAAAACTTGGAGTCTGGTGGTTTGAAGTTTATGGAAGCCAAAGAAGGTTTGAGCGTTTTGAAAGATATGAGAGCCACCTTAAAGGGGAAAGGGGGTTTTTTGTTTGGAATGGGGTCGCACCCTAGATGGGCTGCCTACGTACTCAACTCCCTGTTGAGATCAGACCTTACGTAGTTCAGGGTTTTTGGGTTTTTGAAGATTTTTGAGGAGTTTAGAGTTTGGAGAAGTTTTTGGTTTAAGGTGTTAGTCTGTGAGACGCTCGGGTCTATGAGACGTTTGAAACCTTGAGATGTCGAAGTCTGTGAGACACTTGGGTCTGTGAGACGCTCGGGTCTGTGAGATGTTCAGGTCTGTGAGACGTTCGAATCATTGGAATGACAAAGTCTATGAGACGCTCGGGTCTATGAGACATTTAGAGTCTGGGAGAAATTAGAATGAAATTGAAATCGAAGTTGAATCGGGGTTGAAAGAATATTGATTTGAATTGGAATTGAAATGAATTGGATTTGAATGAGTTTGGAATTGAATTGAAGTTAGAATGAATTTTGAATGAAATGAATTAAGAATTGAATGAATTGGAATTGAATTGGGCTGAATGAATTGAGTTTGAATTGAATTTGAATTGAATTTGGTTTGAATTTGAGTTGGGTCTGAAAAACGGACCGGGTCAAAGTTAGACTAAGTCAAAGTGGGGTCAAGGTCAATGTTCACGTTGGTCAAAGTTGGGTCAATGTTAAAGTTAAGATTGGTCAAAGTTGGACCGGGTCAAAGTTGGACCGGGTCAAAGTTGGAAGTTTGGGCCTTGGTCAATGTTGGACTTGGGTCGGGTCAAAGTTGGAAGTTTGGGTTTTGGTCAAAGTTGGAAGTTTGGGCCTTGGTCAATGTTGGACTTGGGCCGAGTCAATGTTTAGGCTGGTTTGGGCCGATTTGGGCCTTGGTTGGGCTTTTGGGTTGAATTGGGCCTTGGAATGGACCTCAAATTGGGCTTTGGAAGGGGTCTCGAATTGGGCTTTGGAATGCACCTCGAATTGGGCTTTGGAATGGGCCTCAAATTGGGCTTTGGAATGGGCCTCAAATTGGGCTTTGGAAGATGGGCCGAGTTGGGCCTGGAAGATGGGCCAAGTTGGGCCTTGGAAGAAGAGGGTCAGTTTGGGCCTTAGAAAAGTGGGCCGGTTTGTGCTTGGAAATGGACCGAGGAAGGCCTTGGAATGTGGCTGAGAATCGTTTTGGGCTGAATTGGCCTTTTGGGACTGATTTGGGCCTTGGCCTTTTTTTTTGGATGTTGAGCTTTATTTGACATTTTAATTGAATTGATGTTTGGATTTTGAAATTGAACTTTGAATTGGATCTTTATTGATTGTGGATTTTATTTTGACAATAAAGGATGATTTGGAAAATTATGAGGAAAACGGTATTCCTCAAATGGACCGTGTCTAGGACCCGTATGCATTGAGGATACCCCAAACCTAATGCTTTTCTACAAAGGGGTGACCTATGGGCTAACTAGAGCTTCCTAGGTATTGGCCTCTATATTAGGCTAGACCCAATAATTACCAAGCTAATCATATACATGAAAATGTAATGCAAGACAAATAATTACAAATTAAATCAAAACAAACAATCAAAGTATACAGATGAAATTTAAATTCAAAAATTTATGGACATGTCAATTTGTTTCTCCGTTTTTAAGAGCTTGAAAATAAGTGTAAGTAACATGTGGCCAAGTTCACATTAGATCTAGCTAACAAATTCCTATCTCTGTCTATCATTAAACCAATTTTAACAATGCAAAGACAATGAACCTAAACAGAATGGACGGGCCTATAGTCCCAATATCACGCTAACTGATAAATAAAAAATCGATCCGCAAAACTATGCTCGTAGTTCTATTCTCGTTCAAGATTCCTACACATAATTAGGCAAAACATTGAAATAGTGTAGTCTAAATGCCATCTATCTCTTTCTCGTTATCAGTCAAGGAATACCCCAATAAACAAAATGATCATCTATTTCAGAGGAAGTAAACTCGCAAGTATTAAACATGAAATCACATGTGTTTTGAAGAAGACGATCAATACATACAGTGGATTAAAAGAAGTCTACAAATAACCAGGATTCGGAAGAAAAAAATACAATAGGTAGAGTAAACAAAAGTTTCCTGCCAAGCATCAGCAACGATACATACAAGGAAGACCAAAAAAAAAAAAAAAAAAAAAAAAAAAAACCGTTAATCTGTAATGTGGCCAAAAAAAGAAGAAGCAATAACCAGGTAGTTTGTGTTCGTCAGACGTGCAATTTAAGCCCCGTGTAGTGTCGAATGGGATTCTAGACAGGAAGCAAAGATTCAACCCGTATATAGCAATATACGGTCCATATACGTCACAAAGATGGAGTTATACACAGAGGTAATAAAATATACACAAACAAATGTATCAAACGTTAATAGCAACAAGACCAGAAAATGAATCAACACTAGGTAAGAGGATGAGAAGAATCGCAAACTATAAGCATGTTTTGGAGTCAACTCACGGCTCATTCTCGCGCCTTGGAAACCAGTAATGCTGTGTTTATCCTCTGGTGGTTTGTTCTGCTTTGAGGTGCAGATGAGATCGGACTGGATGCGAGAGGATGACAATGCAAATCTCAGACGCATTTACCACTGCGCCGGGATCAGTTTCTGATGATATTCACGTCAACGCAGAAGGATATGGTCCTGTTCGTCAAGTAACGAATCTTCGTTTGAACTAAACAGAGACAGAGTAGTATCTGCGAACAGGAAAGAGCAACTAAGGTTTTTTTTCGAAGAATGGCGGTGATTGGTGGAGGTTGTTTTCCAGTGACGCGGTTAATGGTTATTTTGGGTCGAAAGAAGGCTTGATGATGGGTTTTTCAGAGAATGAAGGGGACGGATTTCGTAGTGGTTTCCGAAACAAGAAGAGAACTCAGGAATGGTGCTTTCTCTGGGTTTTGAATTCTCAGCATCAGGATCTTAATAACAAGAATGGAGAGGGTTTTCGTTCTTCATGTTTCAGTCGATGAACAAAGGAAAGTTTTGCTTCTTGTCGTAAGTTGGGTGTGCAAAATCGCCGTGTAAAGAGAATGAAGATGTGGAGCTCGTAGTTTCCCTGTACGCAAGTGAGAAGAATGAAACGTGGAGCTTGTATGCTCCTGGTACACGAGTGAACAGAATGAAGACGTGGCGATTGTATGCTCTGGTTTCACCGGTTAGGTTGCAAAATACCGTGAAAAGAAAGGAGGTGCAGAGTATATATGTTCCTTGTTACCGGTAAAGTTAGCCAAAAATGCAGTGAGTGAAGAGGATGGACTAGGCGGTGCAGCAGCTTCAGTGAGTTGTCCCGTGCGTGAAGGAAACAAAGATGACTTGGCAGCGGCAACAGCTCCAGTGATGTGTCAATGCATAAATTGTTTGCCAGTTGGGTTTGCAGAAGCTACCGGCGATGAAGAGAACGCAGAAACATGTATGTTCCTCCCTGGTATCTTGTTCGCCGATATGAGAAGAGCACGAAGAAGGAGCGGTGCTCGTACGCTGCTCGTACACCGGTGAAGAGAAAGAAGAAGAGACGGCCGGTGTTCGTACGCTGCTCCTACGCCAACGAAAGGAATGAAGATGGTGTCAAGTGTTCTTCGTTCGCCGGGTAAAGAGATGAAGATGGCTCAGAGCCTCGTTCTTGTTCGCTGCGATGCGACGGGAGTGAGGGGTTGAATAGAGAGGTGCAGAGCTTTTCCCATGATCGCCGGTTTGAGGTCAAAATGAACGCCAAGAAGAGAATGAAAATGGACGTCTGGGTTTTGGATTACCGTCCAGAAGAGAATGAGAGTGGAGCCAGGAGAAGGAAGCAGATGCTTCGTTTTTTTTTGAATGAGTGGTTTTCGAGAGAAGATATTTTATTGCGCTTGGGATCTGTGATGCGGCCGTCCTTAATCCCTATATTTGTTCTTCTTTTTATAGGGCACTTGTCAGCTGACTGGACTAGGGTTTCTCTTATTTGCCATGGACTTTATTTAAGGCAATGAATTGCAGTAAAAACGGACCCAATTACAAAGAATGGCCACGTTTAGGGCCGGACATACCTGGGCCGCTTCTGGCTGAAACCATCACCAGAAACAAAAATTAAAATCGATTCCTTGTCCATGCCAAGGTTCAAACTTGACTCAACTTGCCCTCTTGTATGTACCCTAACTAGCTATACCACTAACTGAACTTGTTAGATTAATCGTAGCAAATAATACAAGAGCTGTAACCCAAACTAAAGAAGTACCTAAAACGTTAATGTTTTATACACAAAATGTGGATGGAATGTTTTCTTTTGAAAAGTTATGAAATAAAGGGGTGAGGATAAACAAACAAAAATCGGAATAATAATAATGAAAATATAGTACCGATAATAGTAAAAATATGTACATAAAATAACGGAATAGTACTAATAAAATGGTGATAAAATACAAGTGAATGCAATGAAAATGTAAATTGAATTAGATATGTACGAATGTCAATAAATAAGATTCGAAAAGGAAGTAACAACGCAAATGAGATGAGATACAATAAACTAATAAACCAAAATAAAACGAATAGGCGAATAAATTAGCAAATAAACATAACCGATTATCACGAAGTAAATAAAAAACATGAAATGGTAAAAATAAGTAAATAACGAAAGGGGACGTGTTTGAAAACAAATGTTTTGAAATGTGATTTTAGAATTTTGTCATAAAAGGACAGTTTCATTTTGGTATGTACATGAATGAGTTTTGAAAAGAAAGGCGACGACCCTCTTATTTTATGCATTTTCTTGAATTTTGCTTTATGGGGTGAGAATTTTTGGTGTCTACACTCTCATGTTAAGCTTGTTACACACACTCATTACCGTTCTGTTATTCGAACGAGTAACTTAAGTCACAGATGGTTCGGATATTGTGACCCGAACACACCACACAAACACATGTTCCCACTAAACCGATCATAAGTCAGAATAGGTAAGCTTTGGAGGAAGCTAGCAGGAGATCGAACGCCAAATTAAGGAGAACAATCTTAACAACATAAGAGTCGAATCTAATTCAAATATCTACTCTTAACTTACATGCATGACCGGACAACCAGATTCCTCACTTCCCAGTTAGCACTTGTTAGAAGTTCATCAGTGGAACTTAACAAACAATTCACAAGAAGTGGTAAGTCATGTTAGACACACACAAGGGAAATGAGTCACATCATAACATCACATTAATATGAACAACTGTAAACTCATTACATGATTAAGTCTTATAACGTCATAAACACACATAAAAACAAACAACACACAAGCCGGTGTAAACCGGTAGGCAACAGACTACAAGAAAACCATACCTTGGTCCTTGCTTCGATTGATTTCCACCGTAGGTCACTCCTATACATGTTTAAGAATGTCGGTTAATTACTTACTTAACTTCAAATTTACTAAGTGTTTAACATGATTATACGACATGTTTTAATGCCCAAACTATTCCTTGGATACTTACATTATACCCCCTAGGGTTAACTACTTAAGCCATTCTTGTTTGTTTTTTTTTACAAGTTTAGGTCCGACCGAACTTACCGACCGACCTTACACAAGGTCGGTCCATTCCAGAAACCATTTCTTGCAGGGTAAACTGGGCTCGACCGATCTTGGCAAGTTCGGTCGCAAGATCGGTCTGCTCCAGACCCTTATTTTCCATTGCCCATTTAACTCCAAACTTCACCTCATATATCCTAGTATGTCCTAACCTTATTTGGGCACCTCAAATACACCTTAAGACCTCCTTAAAACTCCTTAAATCATTCACTAAAATCCTCCTCAAGCATTTACACAAATTCTTATAAAAAGGTTTACACTCATAATGTTTTTCACTAAGTTTCCATGTGGTGTTTCATACCTTTAACTCCCACTATTCCCAAATGTTTTCTCACCACTACAACATCATCTCCCAAGCATCTTTTCTTCCTAACCAACTCCTTGAACATCTTTACAAGTTTATAGCTCGCCATGCAACAAATCACTTCATCCTTATTCACCAACATTGCACAAGTCCTAAACACAATCTCACCATAATCTTGAAATGTCCCAAAACATTCTTTTGCATTCTAAATCCTCTAGAACATTGCCTAATCCCTTTTTACATCTTTAAACCCCTTAATGCATGTTTCTTTCACTAGGAAAACACTTATCCATCCTAAACATTTCCTAACTTACCAAACTCATTTAAAACCCTTAGAACTTCTTGTTTATTACCTAAATTTTGACATGAACTCTCCTAGAACATTACTAAACCCAAAACACAATGTTTTCACCATTAAACAATCAAGAACACTAAAATCCATCAAACACATTCTTATACACAAAACTTCACTCATTTAGCACTACATCACAATATAGTGCATAATTTAAATTGCTTGGCACTTAGGCCCTTAAGATGCATAAATCATAAACACTGAATTTCCCACATTATATTTGCCTTTGACCTGCAAATACACTCAACAACACATATACCTTTTACTAAGCCTTTGAGAACATTTTACTAAGTCATTCACCATTGGCTCCTTAGATCATTTTAACAAGCAATATAAGCTCATTTCTCCTAAGACTTTAAACCACATTAGGTTAGCACATTTACCTCTTTTCCTCACAATTTCTTTCTTGTTTCCTTGACTAAATCGGCAAGGCTTTTAGTTGCTTGTCAACTTCTAAACATTATACAAATGATAAAATGAGTATACAAGCTTTATGCTTCATCTCATTGTAAACCCTAGATTATACATTGTTTTAAAAACATTAAGATAGTTGTTTTACCTTAGAACTTGAAGAGAGTTTGAATATATATCAAGAGAGGACTCCACCTAGTCCATGAAAGGTTGGAATGAAGCTAGAACAAAGCAACATAAGGACACCATTAAGAGTGATTTTCGGACAACACAAAAACATGAAGGAAACATCATTTTTCTTTGAGTTTCCTTACCTTGAAGCAAAGGAGAACAACAATATGTGAAAAGATGAGCTCAAGCTCCTCCCATGGTGATTCCTCTTGGCACTGAAATGGAGCTCTTGGGATTTTGAGAAGATAGGAATGAAGAGCTTGATGAGACTAAGAGAATGGTGGTCTTTGTTTTTGATTTGGCAAAGTGAGCTAGGAGTTACAAGAGGTTGAAGATGAAGAATGGTGGTGGTACTATTGCAAAACCGTGAATGGAGAATGAAGAAGAGATAGAAGAGGGCTTGGAACCGTGGGAAATGAGGAGGGAAATGAGAGAATGAGATAAGTTTGCTTTTAAGAGATATTTAGTAGTAAAGCAAATAGTAACTTGCTTTATCATTTGTTATTTATTTTGTTAACTTACAAGGTGGTGACTCACCTCATAATAACCGGCCCCCTTAATCTTACTAAGGGTATTTTAGTCTTTGTTGGCCAATTTAATTACTTATACAAACATATGTTACAAACTAGCTTATTTTAGTTACTATTCACTAAAACAAGGCACATAGATGTGAAATTTTTGATTTCCCATTGATATAGACTTCAAAATGTGATACTATATAGTACACATGTTAATTAAAGAGTAATGATGGACATTTAGCCATTCAAAACTCATTTACAAGACAATTTTTCAAAAATGTGCTTTAAGACTCCTTAAAGCACATTTTGTGTTTTAACTTGTTTTCAAGATTTGTTTCTTTGGTAATTGGTTTAATATGTTCATTAGTATATAAATAAGGTCTTGGTAAGCTCATTAGGTCTTACCCAAGCTTATCTCAAGCTTAGAACACATTTTAGCCCTAATTGACTTTAAGGCATTTATTTGTGTTCTCTATGGTTTAAATTGTTTACTAATGTTTCTAAGACTCTTTTTAGTCTTAATATACCATATTTAAATGTTTAAACAACACACTAAGGTTTGGGGTATTTCAAAGATGATAAATAAAGATTAACTTCGGAGTCTCATCTACGTTGTCCTTGACCATATGTAGGATTAAAAGTAAGGTATGAAACTGAATCGACATAAGCACCTAACCAATCACTGATCTTGCCTAACCAGTAAACATGTCATGTCTAAAATTTTGCAATGACTTATAAACTGGTAAAGGTGGCACAACCCTTTACATATAGAAATTACTCAGATGTTTTTATCTCTTCATGGAGATTAGCATTGATGAGCTTCCATAAATTTATTTTATATTATACTAATGGATGAGAAAAATTATGATATCATTTGATTACTATGGATACCCCTAAATTGATAAGAGTGCATGGAGCAATATATTCCAAAAGGGAAAATTACATCCCCACCTATGATGTTTGGTAAAATTACATATCCCATCCACGAGGTTTCAAAAATTACTTTCTCCGCCCATGTGGTTTGCTCCGTATTACATCCGACAACTTTTCTATTTTTTCTTCTACTTAGGAGATACGTAAATGTTGTTAAAAATTGATGAAACTTTACATGGACGGTGCTAAAGTGTTATATTTTGGTTTAGCGTGAAATCCAAAGTTTTTTAAGCTCATATGTGATCCGCGGGGCCGAATAAAAGATGTGACATGTGAACGTGTTTTCATTGGCTCCCACATGCCACATGTGAGCTTAAAAACTTATAGATTTGACATTGGACCAAAATATAACATTTTAGCATCGTCCATGTAAAGTTTCATCAATTTTGGACAACATTTAAGCATCTCCTAAATTGAATAAAAATTATAAAAGTTGTCAGATGTAAAAGGGGGAAACCACATGAATGAGGAAAATAATTTTTAAATCCTCGTGGGTAGGATGTGTAATTTCACCAAACATCATGGGTGGGGATATAATTTTTCCTTTCCAAAATATAGGTACTTATTTTCTTTTACATTGACATCAAGAACTTGGACACCCTAGTGTACCTTCATAGTCACTAAAACATTTACAATAAAGGATAACTTATTTTATAGTTAATTTAGATAGATAAAAGATATTATAAAAGAAAATTATTATATAATATTATTTGAAAAGTTAAAATCCACTTATTGATTGTGGATGTTTTACAATATTCTTCTAAAACGATTACCAATTGATAAGTTCTTGGCTATATTCTAATTTTGCTATAGAAGACTGCATACATGCACTTTTAATCTATAAAAATTGCATCGTTAGTATATAAAAACTGTATGGATGTACATATAAAAGTATACATTGATTTTTGATATTGCTGAAATTGTACTACATGTGCACTGATTTTCTTAACCATGCGGTAAACTTACAAAAACTATGTTTTTACACTACTAGAAAAGGGGCCTATTTTGGTGATTCTTAAGGGTCTATTTCGGCGGTTGTGAACAGCTGAAAATGGAGACCGCCAAAATAGGTAGACCTATCTCGGCGGTTGTAACAACAAGCCACCAAAATAGATGCTCGCTAAAATCATAAACCAACCACATCTATCTCGGCGGTTGTATGCCTACGACCAATGTTTACAAAATCACGATTCGATCCCCTGATCCTACGATCTTATGATCCAAATTCATAGTTACGATCCGGATCGCAGGTAGGATCAAAACCATGTAGGATCGTCGCAGGATCATGATTCGACCGCACGATCCTACTATCCTACACTCTAGATCCATAGTACGATCCCACGATCCCATTGATCCCAATTTTATTTTTTGTTTATGTTTTCATATCAATGTGAATTATATCATAAAGTCTAAAGAAACAAAAAGTCTTCAAAATTTTAGAAAGTTTCATAATCCATAAAATATCATAACTTTGAACATTACAACTAGATGTTATTAAAAACAACTTTTATATGTAGATTGATTTGAGGTCATTGAGCAGATAAGGATTAAGGTTGGAATATCATCTCATGTTACTCTTCAGCATACAAGATTACAAAATGTACATAGGTGTCCAACAAATGTTTAACATTTAAAGTTTTAATTAATATTGTAAATGTTAGAAAACTCAAAGTTATAAAACTCTAAAGTAGAAAATGAAAAAATAACTTAAAAGAACCAATACAAATTTTAGAAAATATGATTAATCAATCTTATCATTAATTTTCTTTCTAGGCTTATAATTGAAACAATAAGCTGTTATATAACTCATTTTGACTTTGTTTTTCCATTGCTCACTCTTTTGAAGGAGCATGGGTAGGAAAACGCATGATTTAGTAAATAAAGACGTTGTAGATCATAATATTAGTTGGGGGTGATGAAAGAAATAAAAACACACATAAAAATTATGATGTTTGTGGATTTGATTTATGTTTAACATATCTCATTTCATTTTGTCTTTTTCTATAGACAATATTATAAGAATTCATAATGTTTGCTTATCTATATTTCAATTTTGTTAGTCATAGTTGTGGCCTTAGTTCATAATTTTTTATTAAAATGCTATATTTTCTTATTTAATTTAATCTTTATACTTTAAACAAAAGTTTTTCATAAAATATGTATACTTTTGAACAATATTATCTCATTTTTTGTAGGATCGAACGATCCCACGATCCGATCCTAGGGGTCACTTTCGATCCTACTCTAGGCTTGTGATCCTGAGAACATTGCTTACAACCACCGAGATAGACCCTGGGTCAATCCCTGGGGCGGTCCCTTGGATGCTCAATGGCAGAATGTTTTCTGGGACCGACTGACCATAGACCGTGGATCGGTCTCTGGCTCGGTCGGTTCCAGAATACATTCTGGCATCGACCGACCAAGGGATCGGCCCAGGGATCGAACCTAGGGTCTATATCGGCGGTTGTAAGCTAAAAACCGTCGAGATAGACCATAATTTAGTATCTATTTCGGCGGTTCTTAGTGTAGAACCACCAAAATAGCCCCCTTTTTACCATTCTAGCTTATATATTAACCATGACACACCAAATGACTCAATCAGACCTACAATATAGCTGCCTCCATAGTGGGGCGCTCCAATACACATTCATAAAGTTATAAAAGCGTCCAGTATCAATGGCGCGCCATAATTTGAGAGTAAACAAACCAAAAAATTCTTAAACACTTCTATTACAAAGAAATAAATAAAGTACACTTCAAATGTACCAATACACCATCCACAAATGCATAGAATTGCAATTACATTATTGAAAAAGTACTCAAATCAATGTCATCATCAACAAGTGAATAATTTTGCGCAGACGAACTCCGGTCATTCCTCAAGCATCTCAACGATTTGAGGATCTTCATATTGACCACCTTGAAGCAATTGTTCGTAAGCCTTGAAAAAAAGAAAATGAACATTAATTTAAAAACTACAAGTCTAACAACATGCAAAGACCTAAACTAAAACTTTCAAAGAATGTTATATACCTTGTCTAACGAGTATTCTGGTAAAAGGGATGACACTGCTACTATGTCATGCATAAATCTCATGACATAGTATCTACACCCTAAACCCCCAGGCTACACCGGGCACTATAGTATACATGCACACATATTCATAATTATAAACTAGTATTGACATTATCACACAAATTTAGTAATTAAGAATAACTTGACTAGGCTCCAAGGGATATTATTCTTCATTTGTCTTTGCATTAACATGAATGCAGCTCTCATGGAACTATATACATCAAACATACAGTTTTAAATACACGTAGTTACATCAGAAGTTTTGAAACTATATTGTTAAGTAATAACAAATATTGTTTAAGATAACAAACAATCCTCAATATCTCTGTGGCAATCCTCGGTTTCTTGGCACTCTTACCAAGTGAGTCAAATTGTAAGATTCTTGGGTGCTTCATCACCAACACAAGCAATGACCAGTGTCGATTGTTCATAATTACAACAATATATTGAAATCATTAAACATATAGCACAATTTATAAGTATATTATACTATGAGAAATAGTCAAATAGCATATCCTTGATGATATGGCAGCATAATAAATGACTTGTTTGCACATTGAAAAATGGTTTTTGTCATCCTTGAATGTCACTTGTCATGGTGGTTTTTGCAGCACATAATAGGACACATGAATCCGGAACTGTCATTTTGGTAGACTTCGAGCACCTTATTATGCACATGTCTGCACCATAAAGACAATAACATCAGTTATTTACTTTTTATTCAAACAACTAATTCATCATCGATCAATGCATTGAAATTATAAAAGGTAGTAGTCACTCACATGATGACTGACTTGATGAACGACACATTTAACCAATCCCTCATGTATACCTCTGTGAAATCGGACATATAGATCTCAAATCGATGTGCATCTCCTACTGCATCTTGATAGTGAAATATGGTCTGGTTATCCTCCACAGTCATCGAATCACTGTGAGGTGACGTCAGCAGCAACGCCGAGTGCAAAAGTCATATTAGTTGACGAGCCAACCAATATATTTTTCTCCACCGAATAAGGTCTAACCATGAAATTGGTGGATGCCTTCGATTGAACTGGTGCAACAATTCATTATCCTTTTCCCTTATCAGTTTTTGGTTGGCTCATTTCTTAAGATATTGACTAATTAAGTATATGGATGCAAGGTATTACATCAATAGTTTTAGAGCAATGATTAAGAGTACTTACCTGCCTAGAGAGTTTGATCAATCGAACTGGTCATTACACTGTCGCAGTTTATGCAGAATGTAGTGTAGGTCTCTATGGGATCGGCACCGGTAAACAAACATCACCACGCTCTGTAATAATGTCGTCCAAAAGCACCCGTGCATGGTAATGTCGGAGTCATTCACCATGCACAATTTCAGCTGGATTTGAGGGGAAAAGTTTACCCCATGCCACGATGACCTCTTGATCTCCAGATTGTAAAAACATTGTGCACTCACATGGTGCCTGAATGTTATGTAGTATTTGTTTAGATGAAAATTGTGAAATCTTAGTTCTACGATGAGATTAATGATCAAGTGAATTTGTTGGTCTAACCTCTAGAGATGCATAGGGAAATGGCTCAACCGAGTGGACACTACTTCCTCATACTTGTGTATTGTGCTCATGAATGGGTGACTCAACTGATGGTCGAGAAACCTCTTGGCTGCTAGGCCTCTGTGATTGAAACTTAGACATATCCTGAGTGATCCTGTCGTCGACACTCTGGTGAATCCTCTGCTCCATCTCAGATATCACTCTCAAGTGCTCCTCATAGCTGATCATCCTCTCTTGTGTCCCTTTTCTAGACCCGGGAGTTCCAAATGCTTGGCGGATACCAACGTGCCCACCAAAACCAATGGCACAACCTGGATGATCCTTCTTTCCAAGAGCGTGTGTAAGAGGATCATCATTCCTCTCTGAAGTCCAAGAGTGTCCTGGGTGAGCTGAGAGCTTAAGTCACCCTAATACAACACACAAATGTAGTTATTAATTTTTCATAAGTTATATATACTAACCAAATGACCATTTTGACTAAAAATGAACATGATCTGACTTTGAATTTAAATACTTACCATTTGAGCAATAACTGCTCTCGTGGCGTCGTCGTACTAAGGATTTTTAGGAGTTGAGTTTTTTGAAATGTGGCTTAGCTCCCACACTTTCATTCTTCCGCCACTGACATCCAATGAGCCATCCGTTGGCAGATACCCTTTTGCCCCCATTCTGGTACACGTTGGGCAATACTTTTTCCACCTAAGCAATGAGGAATTTGCTTGTTGTTTCTCACGAAGGGCCTGCATAAATTAATATGACTATGTTTGGTGAAATTAACCACACAAAAACGCATAAGAGAGCATAACATATACAAATATGACAATAAAATTCACCGGGTACTCCGGTGTGTGATGATACTCAACAAACTGTGTCCATTGCTCCTCAGTGATGCCTTCGTACTTCTCCCACGGTGGCATCTCACCGCTGGCATTATGATCCGCAATACCTAGATCTTCGGAAGCAGACATCCTATGAATATACTTGTCGGCTAGCTTCTTTTTGTGGTCCCGGAACTGCTTCGACATTGATGGTAGCACATCCTTTTGAAAACCAGGATCCACAGAGAAACGATCCTTTAGTCAGTTAGTGACAAGTACATAAATATTATATTATTTTACAACAACATACTAATAACAAATATAGATTTACCTAAAGACGCTCAAACATGGTACCCTTCAAGGCTTGAGGCACTTGTTTCCAGTTATGGTTTATGTTGCAGTATTGTAACACCCCAATTTCCAGCTCCAATTTTTTTTTTTGAACAACACAGCGGAAGTCTTACTACAAACTCAACCGGGGGGTGCTACCGCCACACTCAATCCCTAGTGAGTGCTAAGGCTAACTACCACTATCTCTTCCAAACTAAGTTATACTTTTAAACCTTTGTATATTCAGAATGTAACCACAACTTATATAGACTTACAACAACATTATTAATTTATACAAAACTATTTAACCCTAATACATAAGTACTTTATGGGAATAATTACAATGCCCTCTAACTTCTGATCCTAGTCCCCTTGAGCTCCACACTCTCGTGCAACTTTATGACTATGGAGAAACACCGTCCTTTCCTGTACCTATGGTCAATCATACAATCACAGAGAAAAGACCACAGGGCATAACGCCAAAATCAGCAACGCTGAGTAACTCCCATCATAACATGTAAAATATATTTTACTTGTAAAACTCCAAGAATACATAATCATAGCAACACAAAGAATAGCATAACCATAACAAGATTAATACATTAAATCATGGTATAGCACCGCTTGTTACTTACCTTAGCATAAGGTGCATTAATAATCATTCAAAGATATTACCGAATATCACTCAACGAAATAATCAATAACAAATAGTGGGAAATATAGCCAATGTCAAGATTCATCAAGTACAACATTCAACACCATGATACAATTTCCACCTGTCCTCGGACAATCGGTCTTTCGACATAGAGCACTAACACTCTCGACCCCTCGGATAATTCACCTCACCCCATGTCCTTAAGTGTGCACACCCCCTATGAATCATCAGTCCATAGAGTAGATCATGATGGCTTAGCTCCAATACATTGGTAGGAGCAAATAATAAAAGACCCCAATACATTGGTAGGGGCAGTCTCAGTAAACTCCAATACATTAGTAGGAGTAATATTTCATAAACACATTATCACTTGGCTTAGGCATGGCCTTGCCTTACACCTCACTTCCATATCCATAAACACAAGATAAATCAACACATAAAGTCAATATAATTACCATAGGAACCGCTGGGAAGAAATAGCATCATAATAGTAACAAATCATTATCCACGGTAAACACATGTACATTAAGTACATCTCAACAGAAACACCGAATTCATCAAGCCAAGTATTCATAGAGCTTCACATAACCAATATAAACCACAATGGTCTTTATGACACAAGAAAATCAATCCACACAAGCACACCCTTCTTGGCCAAACATAACAACAATGATAAATAGTTATAGTTTTACAGTCGATTTTCAAGGTAACTAATCAACAATCACTTTAACAAATGGTTAGCCACTTCACTGCCTCATCCATTACTTCAAAGTCAATAAAATACAAACTGTAACATCATAAAAGGTGAGTACAACCAACCGACACATTCATTGAACATAAACAATACAATATCAGTGTTCACAAGTTACCACTGTAACAATTTATACACATTTGTACTTCCAGGCAAATTCACTGAGGTTACCCAAACCAAATTGTCAATCAGCTTCATATAGTCATTATAAACCTCATTGATTTGTAAAACACAAAAGATTCAACCCACACAAATATCACCACACTTGACTGTACAAAACGATAACATTGACATTTACGGTTTAACAACCCGTTTCCTAATAACTTGCCTAGGGATTTAACTATCATCTCCCTACCTTCATGTACATGTAATACACATTATTATATGCTAACTAATCAGCAATTGAAGGACAGAACCAGCTCAATTCAAATATATACATCATTTTACAACAAATACATTTTCCCCTATTTGTTACCAAACACAACCAAGTTTCGTCCCATTAACACCAGGCACAATATTATTGCTTCCCATTTTTACCAAACATCAGTTTCCTCCCTGTAGGATACTCCTTGGCAGCATCAAGTAGAATCATGATCACTTTTGTCTTTGATGAATTCTACTGAGATGGCCTGGTGTACTTTGGCTATTTCAGGTAAAGCTATCCATCCAGCATATCAATCTCCGTTAACAACTCATATCTCAATGAGGGTTATCTTGTCACCGTCAGATGCATCCCAAACCATAATAAACTCACTCAGGTCACAAATAGTGGAAGCCAATCTATAACAGAGCGACTTGATCCTTATATATGCATCAAGGTTGGATACGAACCGCGTTATGGTCATAAGTAATTTCAATTAGTTTCATCAACATTCACTCTTTCAGGGTTACTATGGTTTGCAGCCTGGTTACCACATATCAATGTCAAATACTTAAAAAAACATAACGGACAAACAAAACAAACTCAATCAGGCATAACCTTTTACATTCTAATATGGGATACAGGTTACTGTAAGCTGCTGATTTGAGCCAATCAACTACTCACATATATATCCAACCATCACGAAACAATTAAAAAGATCGATAACCTATGAAGTATACATACCAGCGCAAAACCGATTACAACAACTAGGACAAAAAAACTAGTTTTGTCATTTGGTTGTACATGAGAGTTATAGGTTCATTCAACCAAGGAAAGACAATGAGAAATCAATCCCATTTAAAACCACAAAACAGCACCATGGAAAATCAGATTTTAAAAGCTTATTGTTCAAGGTAGCTACCTGATTTCTTCTAGATATTTTCTTTCTAATTCTTTGAGTTTTATACAGCTAAATGACCCTCCTTTCTTCTCCCTAATTCTCCCAGCACTTTGAGCTCCATTTCTTCTTCCCAAGCTGGCGCAAGACAGCACAAACAACAGCAGGATTTCCAACAACAACAACTATGCTCTCGGTAATACTCCTCTTCTTTGCTGTTGATTTTCTTCTAACTCTAACTCTCTTCTACTCCCTTTTCTTGCGTGAATGAAGAGGCAACAGAAGAGTTCATGTTTGGGGAGAATGGTATGAACGTGGCTACTTGTATAGGCAAAAGAATTGATTTCCATTCAGCTAAGCAAATTCCAGCATCTTACTCTTCTCGGTAAACACTAGTCTTCTATTGTTGTCAATTTTTCCAGTAGTTCTAACTCCTTCTAATACTTTTACGTGAATAAAGGGAAGCAGGAGAAAAGGCTCCAGCATGGGGAAGAATTGCTGCCGACAATACTCTTGTATTGTCAAGGGATTTAATTCCATTCAGCAAAATAAAATCTAGTATAATAACACCTCCTACTTGTTGTTGTTCTATTCCCATTGGCTAACTATGTTTGTTAGCTAAAATGAAGCCATGTAACCACGGTGATTAATCAAAGAGAGGAGGCAGAACAATGGTTGTTTTGGGAGTGGTCCCACGTGGGTCCCACGTGGGTCCTACATTCTACTCCAATAATATACTACCACATATAAAATAACCACAAAACAGCCAGACTAAAACAACCACAAAATGACGCGCCGAACGCAGCCATACATCTGGAGTCAATTAATCATGATCAAGATGCTACAGCCAGCCAGGCAGCCAATCATCGTTTTTATTGTACCCAACAACACCACTAACGAGGCATCCGAGGAACTCCTTGCCACTACTCTGCCCATTATTCACATTTTCAGCACACCACCATCACTACTACTACTATTAATTACTACCACACCACCATCAATAAAACATTGTAACGATGATCACATGAAGACAATATATTCAATTGTTACATTATGAAAAACGGTAACATGGTATGTATGGACTGATTTAAATAACCACTTTCCAGCATTTATATAAGTTATTACAGCAAGGAAAAGTCGGTTATATAGACTGTTGGGCATTAAATGAAACGCAGGTAATGATGGTATAAAGCAAACTTGTTAATTAAATAACATACAAAAATCGGTACATGCTGGAAATGCTAATAGCTGACGGTAATTTTTTTTTTTTGCAACCTACTACTACTTCCTAATTGACTTACAGGAGTGCTAGTTGACAGGAATAGAGAGAGCTCCAAATGGGAAGCAAACTATCGGCACACAATCAGATGAGATGAGATAAATTCTCATTTCAGCCAAGGTAAGTGGCGTGACACCTAACTAATAATAAGGCTAATGTGTTTTTCTCTCATTGGTTCTATGTGTTGGCTAAATAATGCCACCGATCCTTCCTAACCAAATAAAGTCATCGGCTGCACATGGCTAATTAAAGATTTGGCTGTAATAATTACAAAGTGGACAAAGGTATTACAAAATACAACCGGTAACATTGATATAAAGTGAGCTGGTTATATATTTTATCTTCTTATATTAAGAAGGGTGGTTAATTACAGCAAGGAAATAAGCTAGACCAAACTATTAGACACTAAATAAATTTTTGGTGATGATTATATAAGTTAGAAATATTTAATCAAGCACATGTAACATTTTGACATGGCTGTAACATAACATTGTTAGCGTAACATATAGTTGCTTACAAGGCTTGTTGTCACTAGGAAACAAGGGTTATTTTATAGTGGGAAAAGACTCGTTTGGGTTTATGCTAATGTATTAAATAAGTAGTGACGACAAGACATTAAACTAGCTCGCTATGTACATGTACAACCGGTAATGTTAATGTAGGTGGACTGATTTCTTAAACTATTTTCTTACATATGGAAGGGTAATAACAGCAAGGAAATGGATACCGACTGATAAATACTATTTTAAGAATGATAATAATTATTTAAGACAATAGCTAGTTACATACATTACATATTGCAGTCGGTAATGTCTAACATGCTGAAACATATCAATGACAACCGTAATAAAACTTAATATGTCACTATACAAGATATACTTTAACATTGATTTTGTTGTCCTCCCTAAGACTTGTATTGTCCGACAATAATACATTGTATGGCTAATATTTTAGCTTAGTATCTTATAATACACTTAAGAATAAAAGAATAACAAGAAGTAGATATTTCATGTACATTCTAGCACTTATTGTACATTGTACATTTTTACAATTTACATTTGTACAAACTAGTAATTTCTAGGGTGTTTCAAGTATGTCTTCACCAAATGGCTACAGTAAGCGGTGAAGTCATTCTTCCAATTTCTGTGAGGTTAGTTGTACTCATTGAGTTGCACCGGTTTTGTATCTAGGCCTTTGTTATCCTTCAGCGCACGCATGGGACCTCTCTTTTTCTTGGGCTCTAGTGAGGCAACTGCTGGCTCCTCAGTTTGTTGTGAAGGGCCAACCTCAGCCTCATGTGCAGCTAATTGATCGCTCTTCTTTTTCTTCCCGCCTCGTGTGACCCGCTTACTTGGTCTCTTCTGCTGTGGCTCAGCTTCTCCAGTCATGAGAAACTCTCCAATGGGATCATCCATAGGGTGATCATCCACTGCGATAAAGATAAAACACTCTAATAAGATGAAGTCATTATATAAGTTAAGTTAAGTACGATGAAACATAACAATAATAATACTTAAGATGACATTACAACCTACATTCTACTAACAACATTACCTAACGCGAAAACGTAAATCATTTCATATTTTCAACTCAAACACCCTCATCATGGTCTGATCGTGCGTAAATCAAGTCTTTTTTGGTAACATCAATCGAATTCGGTAATCTAGTAGAAAACAAGGGTGTCTCCTCTACCATCTCATTGTCATCGTCATCCTCATTTTCATTTTCGACTAGAACCACCCTTCTTCCCGGAAGAATGACAGACCATCTACAGTCTTTCGAATCCTCAATGTAACACTTGTTTGCAATCCTTTCCCAGAACAAATTGATCATCCTTATAACCGACACGTGAAAGATCAACCAAGGTAAGCCCTCCATCATTTTAGTATCCACATCGGTTGTCTACCCACTTGCATCGGAACAATAGAAAGGAATCAATGTGGTAGTCTAGTTCGCAAATGTCCTCGATGACACTGTAATACCAACTAGAGCTCTTAACTGATTGAGATTGGTTACCGCTTTGGTACTCTGTGGTTGCAACTTTAATTTTTACCCCACTGTTCTGACTTATTGATTTAACATCTTGGCGTGCAGTGTAGTACGTATACCCACTAATATCATACCCCTAAAATAATGTAATATTAGTTTTGGGTCCTTTACCAGGCATCTGATCTCTTCACTTATAGCTTCAGGATTTGATGATGCTAGTTCAAACACATGATCTTTGAACCATTGGATAAACACTCAGTTTTGTTCCTTTGTTAGCCAAATGTGGTCTTTCGTAGGATTTTGTTGCCTTAACTTAACCATATGGGTATCAAAATAAGATTCAACAACCTCAAGGTGTTGTAAGACAAACAAATGTGCTTGATGAATGAGATGACGCGGAACTTGCACAATCTTTCTGTCAATGACTCCTTTACTCTTAAACATGTCGTGGTGTCGTGGTTTTGGGATACCAACTGACTCTGCCTCATTCAAATAATCGGTCACAAATTCTGTGACTTCCTTAGTCAATGTCGCTTCAATAATGCTCCCTTCTGGTCAATACCCATAATTCATTCTACTTTTCAAAATACCTATGTACCATTCAAAAGGGTACATGTACCATAAATAGACCGGACCATAAAATTGGATCTCTCGAACGATGTGTACAATTAAGTGCACCATTATGTTAAATAAAGACGGTGGAAAATACATCTCAAGTTGACAAAATGTGACAACAATTTCACGTTGTAGATCATCGAGAGAGGTTACGTCAATTACCTTGCTGTAGACAATGTTGAAGAAGAAACATAATTGGGTTAACGCATTTCTGACATCAGATGGCAATATCCCTCGGATTGCAACTAGAATAAGATGTAACATTAGTACATGATAATCTTGAGATTTCATGCCTAATAGTTTCAAATCCTTCATCGATACAATGTTCTTCCAGTTTGAAGAGTACCCAGATGGTACTTTTACCGAGTGCAGACACTTACAGAAACTAATCTTTTCATTCTTTGAGAGTGTATAGCATGCAGGAGGTAGGTATATTCGTTTCCCATTCTCTTGTGGGTGTAACTTCTTTCAAATATCCATGGCTTGCATGTCTTTTCTAACTTTCAATCCGTCTTTTGTTTTATCAGGTACGTTGAGCAAAGTCCCACTCACTGCCTCACCAACGTTCTTCACAATGTGCATGATATCTAAACAGTGTATCACATGCAAATGACGCTAATAAGGTAGATCCTAAAAGATAGAACACTTTTTCCAAATGTTTTTTTGCCAATTTTGATGTGTTTCCAAATACATTTACAATGTCCTTAACCTTTTCATACACTTCCTAGGAGCTCAGAGGTAGACAGGCCACATGAGTCTCAGCCTCACCATTGAACATCTTTCTCTCTATTACTCGATAAGGGTGATCTTCAGGCAGAAGGTGTCGATGAAACACATAAACATTCTTCCCATAATATTTTAAACGGTCTGAACAAGTGTCTTCCTCGCATACGGGACATGCAAATGTTCCTTTCTCCATGTAACCGGACAAGTTCCCATATGCAGGGAATTTGTTGATAGTACATAACAAACAAATTCTTGAGCGTGAAACTTTCTCTTGCGTAATACACCATGGTCCCCTCATTCCACAGTAGTTTCAGATCATCAATCAGTGGGGTGAGATACTCATTGATGTTATTACCTGGCTGCTTGGGACCAGATATCAAGAGTGATAACATGATGTACTTTCATTTCATACACAACCATGAGTGCAAATTGTAGATCACCAACAGAACAGGCCATGTACTGTGTTGACTCCTCAATGTGTCATACGGTTGATAAGCCGCGGACTTATCATATTTTATGGGTTAGATTTAGTATTATATTTATCTAAATAAGGTTAAATATATGTTATTTATGTTTATTATGTGTTAAAGTATATTATTTGTACAAACTCATGTTTTTGTGAGCTTTTTATGCAAGGAATGATTTTCTAGGCAAAAGTTCAAGTGATGTCGGACTCCATGCTGGATGTCTCCTGCACGGCATACACATAGGACAGAAAAGGGGCTTTGCCGGATGAGATGCCGGGTAAATTCTATCTGGCATAAGTGTAAAATCGCTTCGGTTGACCATACGACAGCACATGTGTTCCACGTGATTTCCAACCGCTGCCGGGTATGATGCCGGGTATCTCCTATCCGGCATATGCACTGTTTCGCGTGGAATTGGCAGTTTTGACCGTTAGCAGTTGGGCACATTTCCCACGTGTGCCGGTTATTGATGATTCGGCACGACGCCCGGCAAGAGACATTTTGAAGCCCTATAAATAGGCCGAGAGTCTACATCATTTGATACACTTCAACATACCAAATCCACCATTCACTCTTCATTTCTGCCCACATTCCATTGTTGGTGTCCAAAGAAGTCTACGGATCCATCCACGCAAGAGAAGAAGAAGACCTTGTCGGGTTAAGGCTATTAAAATTTCCTTCTCCCTCTTTGTATTCTCTTCTTGTAGTTGTGTGGATGGTGATGTATAATTCTTTGTTAGGTTTTTGGTTAGGGATGGATTCCATGTAAAACTCTTATGATCATATATGGAATTTACGAGTTTCTTAACCCGAGTTCTAGTCTTCATGCAAAGTAGAATGAAGTAGCTATTTATTCTCTTATTTCTAAGTCCTATTCAAGGCTTTCCCAAGCAAGACTAGGATAGATTAGGATTTTGGTAATCTTTAGAGTAAATTACTTAGAACCCCCTTGAGGATTTGGGATATTATAGTTAACCCCCTTGTGTTTATCATAATTATTGGTAACCACCTCAAGGTTAAGCTATCATTGACTACGAGCCCTTGAACTATAACTCTGTTATCAGAAAGTTAACTACGTGTGATCTATCAACTTAATCACATTAATAATGCCAGGCTGGACAACAAAACTGCTTAATCAACATCACCTTAACTCTCTCTCATCCCACTTTAGATGCATTTTCAAGGCAGGGTTGACATTTTTAGGAAAATAACAATGCTGATTAAGTAGTGTTTTTTGTCCAGCCTGGCATTATTAATGTGATTAAGCTGATATGTCAACACGTAGTTAACTTCCTGATAACAAATTTATAGTTCGGAGGCTCGTAGTCAAAGATACCTTAAACACGAGGTGGTTAACAGTAATTATGATAAACACAAGGGGGTTAACTATAATATCCTAAATCCTTAAGGGGGTTCTGAGTAATTTACTCTAATCTTTAAGTTTGTTGTTCCGAAAAAGGGGCATCAAGACCTAAGGTTTAGGGTTAATCTCTTATTTCCCATTATTCTGTTTGTACTCGCGGCATTAGCTATGCACGATGCAAGTATGAATATTGAGTTCCTTTATTCAGACCCGATTCTGGAAGTGTTATTTACGGAATGTACGATGTCGGGTGTAGTGCCGGATAGAAGTTGTCCGGCACATTCAGAGGCCTTGACTATGCCGGGTAGCGGAGGTCCGGCATGGCACCCGGCATATGCATTTTGCGAGACCAAATCCTCTTTGAGACTTGCCACCCTTGATTATTGGTCTTACGTTACTTTTACATTGACATCTCCTCAAATCAAAGTTAGTTTATTTAGTTTTAGTTTAATTGTCACTTTTAATTCCCCCCTTGTTTAGAATAGGCTTTTGCCCGGATTAGGACTAGTTTTCTATAAGTCCCTTGGGTTCGATACTCTCGGTCATAATATATTTACACTATACTCCGACCGGGTTTTATTTGCTACCCGTAGTAGAGTTGTAGGTTTATTTTGTATTTCTTTTATTATTTCATTCTTTTAGTATATTTGTTTTATCCCTACAAATTTCTCGTTAGCAAATTGGCGTCGTTGCCGGGGACTTGGAATTAGTCCAAGTCCTAAATTCGGTAAAACGCCCTATTCTTATTCTTTATTCTTTATTCTTTGATTTATTTCGCCTTTAGTCTTTTGCAAATTTGAATGTGCAGTGCATAATGCCGGACATCTGATACCGGCGTAATTGGAGGAAGTCCGATGCCGGACAGGGTTTACTCGGCATGATGTCCGGCACGTTCAAGTTATTTTTAAAATTCGTAAAATGTTAAAATTCTTCATGATTTATATCTTTGCACTGATTCTTTCACTTTCGTTTATTTTGCTCTTTTAATACTCCCTTTATTTTGTTTCTTCAATTCGATTTTCGAAAAGGTCGGGTAATATGTCGGGTATTAGATGTCTGGCATACTGGAGGAAGTCCTAAGCCGGATAAGATCCACCCGGCGTACAACCCGGCATCTAGTCTCATTTTTTTTTCATTTTCTCTTAAATTTTAGAGTGATTATAAATACTCTGTTCTATTGCACATCTATCTCATCTTTCTCTTCTCTTTTTCGTTTCACTTATTCCTCTTTTTAAAGATTGCACAAGCCGGACGCAACGCCGGATTAAACCAACCCGGCAATATTGGAAGAAGTCCAATGTCGGGTGTCGCACGCCCGGCACTGTGTCTGGCATGCCGCATTTTGTTCTGTTATTCATTCTGTAATTTTAATTTTGTAATTATCTTATTAATTATCACAAAATATTATAACGTTGTGTTTTGTTCCTCCTGAATCTCTAAAAGGTGAATGCTACTTCGGTCAACAAGTCGCCCAGAAGATTTAACAAACCTTGACCCAGAAATCGAGAGAATCCTTCTTCGCTCCAACAGACAACGAAGAACCCTACAAAACACAATTCCTACACCAATGGCAGCACCAACCGTCCGAAACATAAACCGGCCTTCCAACCAAGGCCAAAAGCCAGCAATCGACCTCCCTCTCCTTCCACAGAACGAATATAATGAATGGAAAAAACTCAAGCCATATCATCAAATCCGATGCATCAAGGAGTTGGGTATGTTCGACGGTACAAACCTGGACGATGCTTTGCTCCACATCACCAAATTTCTACAACATACAAACAGCCTAACCTCCACAAACAATGTCCTCCAATACGCCAGACTTTCCCTCTTCCCCCATAGCCTTACGGGGAACGCTAGCAAATGGTACCACAGTCTGACCCCTAGCACCATTACCACATGGGAGGACATGGTAACCAAGTTCTATGATAAGTTCATGCCTCCGAGTCGCACCCTGGAGATGATCGCCGAGATATACAACTTCAGACAGCCTAGCTCGGAGAACATCTGTGAGACTTGGGACAGATTCAAAGGGTTGCTGCACACATGTCCACACCATGGCCTCACCAAGGAACAACTATCTCAGTTGTTTTACAAAGGATTGATCAATCAATGCAAGACGATGATCTTATCCTCCCTTGGTGTAGATATATTAAAGAAGCCTGGAGATCAATTCCTTAGTGGGGTTGAATCTCTTTGCGAAGAGATTAGGGATTGGGCCACCGGTGGAACCAGGGGTAGTACCGCTGGTTTATATCAAGTGGGAGAGGGCGATGCAAAATTTGACAAACTAATGCAAAGTCATGAGCAGTTGTTGGAGAGCAATGCTCAAACGTCCACGAAGGTTAGCGCTCTACAGAAGGTGGTGAAGAAAATAGCGATGAATCAACTTCCTCAACAGGTGAACGTGGTTAGTGCACGACCACACGCTCCGAGCCCTGATATGCCAGACTTTCAAAATGTTGAGGAAGTCAATTTTGTGAGTAACCAAGGGTATCGGCAGCCATGACAATAGGGGAACCAACCCCCTCACAACTTCCAGAGTCAAGCCGGCTACCAGGGAGGTCAGAGGCAATATAGACCATCCCACCATGCATCCTCATCAGAGGCTGAAATGGCTGAACTTCGTGATATGATGTCAGCCCTGATGAATAAAACCCAGGACGCTCACAACGAGATCTCGGCCATTCGCAAGGATCACAAATCATTGCAGTTGCAATTGCAGCAACTTCTGACGCAACCACGATAACAAGGTCAGCTTCCTTCCCAAACACAAACCAATCCAAGGGAGCATGCGAATTCGGTCACTATCCTGCCAAGGATCTCGGATAATGCCAAGTAGCCTAAAAGGCTAAGTGTAGGGCGGTCCTCCTCACGCCTTCACTATCAAACAGGGAGCCTTTCTTTCCCTTTGTTTTTCTTTTCTTTTTATGTTTTTATTGGTTATTTAATTTTGGTAAGTGATTTCCTTATAGTTATTCTTCAGTTCATTATAAAAAAATTAAAAAAAATAAATAAATATCAATTTTCTTTTCATCTTTTGAACACTGGGGACAGTGTTCCTGCCAAGTGTAGGGCAGGGACCCCCCTTTATAAAAAATAAGTTTTTATAAAAAATATGCATAAGTGGTGAGTTTAATCAATATTTTACTAAACTTTTTGCATGTATTTAATTAAGATGAGATTAGGAATGAATAACCGCTTGTTCTTTCAAGAGGTAAGCTTTCTAATGTCTTGTAGATTCCTGTTTTTAACTTTTTGATTCTTTTTATTTAACATGAGTACATGATCTTTCTCCTAATTCTTTCCTTTATTTACTTCTGGGTATTATTTTCTTTCCTTTTTCAAACTGTGAAAAATCTTTTGGGTGAAAATCTTAAAAAAGGGTTTTTGTTGAAAAAGAAATAAGAAGGAAAAAAGAGAAAAAAGAAAAAAATATTCTTCCAAAGGAAAAGCATTATATTCCTCGAGGTTACAAAAAGTGCCTCAGAATAAAAGCAAGAAACGAGAGTTTTTCCTTTTATTTTTCTCCTAAATTCCCCGTTCTTCAATACAGAAAAAATCATGGTTGATTCAGAAACCCTTGCAAAATAGGGCTGAACAATAAAACCCATCGATGAGTGTCTTGGCCACATTCAGAAACTCTTGAAAAATAGAGCTGAATGATGGAAACCGGAAAAAGGAGAGATTACAAAAATCCCTTATACAAAATAGCCCGAAAGTTTTTGATCGGTTTTGAAATTCTTTATTTTTATACCCATTAATATGTTTTGATGGATAAAGATGATTAAGTGATACTTATAGAGTCAGGGAGTTGAGAATATTTATCTTATTGTCATTCTAAAGTCTATCTGTTTTGTGCAAAAGTATTTATTCCTTTCTAATCTAATTTTGCTCGAGGACTAGCAAAAGGTAAGTGTAGGGCCTTGATAAGCCGCAGACTTATCATATTTTATGGGTTAGATTTAGTATTATATTTATCTAAATAAGGTTAAATATATGTTATTTATGTTTATTATGTGTTAAAGTATATTATTTGTACAGACTCATGTTTTTGTGAGCATTTTGTGCAAGGAATGATTTTCTAGGCAAAAGTTCAAGTGATGCCGGACTCCATGCCAGATGTCTCCTGCACGACATACACATAGGACAGAAAAGGGGCTTTGCCGGATGAGATGCCGGGTAAATTCTATCCGGCATAAGTGTAAAGTCGCTTCGGTTGACCATACGATAGCACATGTGTTCCACATGATTTCCAACCGCTGCCGGGTATGATGTCGGGTATCTCCTACCCGGCATATGCACTGTTTGCGCGGAATTGGCGGTTTTGACCGTTAGCAGTTGGGCACATTTCCCATGTGTGCCGGTTATTGATGATCCGGCACGACGCCCGGCAAGAGACATTTTGAAGCCCTATAAATAGGCCGAGAGTCTACATCATTTGATACACTTCAACATACCAAATCCACGCCATTCACTCTTCATTTCTGCCCACATTCCATTGTTGGTGTCCAAAGAATCCTACGGATCCATCCACGCAAGAGAAGAAGAAGACCTTGTCGGGTTAAGGCTATTAACATTTCCTTCTCCCTCTTTGTATTCTTTTCTTGTAGTTGTGTGGATGGTGATGTAGAATTCTTTGTTAGGTTTTTGGTTAGGGATGGATTTCCTTGTAAAACTCTTATGATCATATATGGAATTTACGAGTTTCTTAACCCGAGTTCTAGTCTTCATGCAAAGTAGAATGAAGTAGCTATTTATTCTCTTATCTCTAAGTCCTATTTAAGGCTTTCCCAAGCAAGACTAGGATAGATTAGGATTTTGGTAATCTTTAAGTTTGTTGTTCCGAAAGAGGGGCATCAAGACCTAAGGTTTAGGGTTAATCTCTTATTTCCCATTATTCTGTTTGTACTCGCGGCATTAGCTATGTACGATGCAAGTATGAATATTGAGTTCCTTTATTCAGACCCGATTCTGGAAGTGTTATTTACGGAATGTACGATGCCGGATGTAGTGCCGGATAGAAGTTGTCCGGCACATTCAGAGGCCTTGACTATGCCGGGTAGCGGAGGTCCGGCATGGCACCCGGCATATGCATTTTGCGAGACCAAATCCTCTTTGAGACTTGCCACCCTTGATTATTGGTCTTACGTTACTTTTACATTGACATCTCCTCAAATCAAAGTTAGTTTATTTAGTTTTAGTTTAATTGTCACTTTTAATTCCCCCCCCCCCCTTGTTTAGAATAGACTTTTGCCCGGATTAGGACTAGTTTTCTATAAGTCCCTTAGGTTCGATACTCTCGGTCATAATATATTTACACTATACTCCGACCGGGTTTTATTTACTACCCATAGTAGAGTTGTAGTTTTATTTTGTATTTCTTTTATTATTTCATTCTTTTAGTATATTCGTTTTATCCCTACAAATTTCTCGTTAGCAACGGTTTCATTCCATCACTACATAACCCTAGCCTGAGATTCCTATCTTCATGTCTGAAATGTTATTTGTACCGTCTTTTGATGTTTCTCCACTGAGGCCTATCTGCTGGATGTCTTAGTTTCTCATCACTTTTTCTACCCTCTGCATGCCACCGTAAGTTCTTTGCATCTTTTGGATTGGCAAACAACCTTTTGAACCTAGGTATGATTGGTAAATACCACAATAGTTTAGCCGGAGGCCTTTTTTTCTAAGCCGATTAGGAGTCATCATCCTTGAGCTTATCGAGACAATGAACATTTCAGACTAATGTCTAGGTGTTCTTAATCACCCCTATACCGCACACAATTGTTGAGACATGCATGTATCTTCTTATACTCAATCCCCATTGAGCATATCCATTTCTTCGCCTCATAAGTGGTGGTAGGGAGACCGTTTTCATCTGAAAACATATCATGAAGCAGCTCGAGAAGTGTCGTGAAACTCTTGTCACTCCATCCATATCTCCCCTTCAAGTTGAACAAATTTAGATTAGCCGTCAATTTCGTGTACTTAATGCACGTAGGGTACAAGGCTGTCTTGGACGCATCCAACAATCTTTGATACTCATCCGGCATGTCAACGAAATTGTCCTCGACATTATCAAGCATCATGTCCATTCTCTCATCATGGTAAGTCGTCTCACTATCAACATAGACTCCTGAATTACTTGGTAATCGATCTGACTCGTTGATAGTATCGAAGGTCAGCTCGGTTCTTGAGTGACACCGATCATGACTGTAGGTAGTTGAAGCATTATCTTGAGCTAATTCTCCATGAAAAGTTTATCTTCTATAATGTGGCATGAAACCATGGGTCTTCAGATGGAATTGTATGACATCGACGCTTGAATATTTCCTTACCACACCACAGTCAAGACAGGGACATATAATTTTCACCGTTTTTGTCTTGTCCTTGTGTTGCATTGCAGCTTTGCAAAACTCTTTCAGCATCTTGTCAAAGTGATCCCCTCGATCACTATACATTCAGTCTCGTTCCATACTATATGTGCAACAGAACACAGGTGTGAGAATTATCCTACCTAAAACTAAAATTTTTATGTAATATGGTTTGTACTTGCTTGCACATGTTTATATCTTAATGGAGTGTGACTGGGATGAGTATCAAGTAAGCTAGCCTAACTCTAAGGTTCTAAATCCAAAATAAACTAGCATTTTAATTTCTACAAATCGTTACATTTTTAAAACAGAAACCAAAAAAAATACTTACTTATTTTTTCGGGATTTATAGAGAGAGTGGAGACTGGTGTGCGAGGGGTAGGCTGTGCGAGTGATGCAGCAGTACCACTTCTGATATATCTCTACAAAGGCGCAAAAACAAAAAATTAGAAAAAAAACACAACAACATGTATGTTCATTGTTCATAGGTAGGCTTGCAAAATTATATTAAGTGAAGAGAATGAATAGATAAGTAAGTATATTACCCGTATCCAAAATGAATTGCTTTCATCCCCGTTTCCAATCTAGCATGAGAAAGACACAAACGCTCCTAAATTGTCTCTGCAGATGGCACAAACAACACATTTTTTCATTCAGACATTACATCGTGCACAACAGATAATACTACTTCGTACACCATTATTATATACACATTGTTCACACACAATTATATTATACACCCACAATCACATTCCAACCTAAATCAGATCATTATAACAGCAAATTTACAAATTTTACAATGAAATTTGAACTTACAATTTTAGGGTGTTTTCTGCTGCTTCAGCGGGTCACTGGCGGTTATGGCAGTGAGCGACGACGATGGCTAGGGGTGGCAAAGGGTCGGGTGGAGCGTCACCCGCACCCATCACCCAATTTAAAAATTTCACCCGAACCAGACCCATCACCCGTTAACCTTCACCTGGATCGGGTGCTAAACTGTCTTAACTAGGTCTGCCAACATTAGCACATTGATTAGAAAATGTTAGAAGACCTAGCCTTGATTATAAAATTTCAACTGATTGAGTTATTTCGATGTCGGAGTTGCTGCTATCTAACAGCCATACCTCCCCTCCCACATCATTTTCGAGTCTAAGAAATTGACGGGACTTGGGTATATTTTTTACAGCCACGTGAAAGATTTCATCAATCAGTAAGCTAGTCAACCAACTACGTAGACCAAGCCATATGAAATTAGTACTTGAGAAGAGTAATTATAAATGGGAAATCCACACCTATGAACTAATAGTTCAATGTGGGATGTTGTTTCTGATCAGCTTAAAACCCACACCTCCCACATCATTTTTGGTTGAAAAAACTAACATGTATTCACTTCATATATTCACAATTCGAGTCCTCATGTTTACACATGCAAACTCACCAAGTCAATCCTAGTTTAAAGGATAAAAGACTTGAGTTATCAAGCATCTTTGTTGTCGTGCAATAACTTTACTTGATATTGTTGCAAGTCTCCCACTGATTCTTTTATAAGCATTGTAAACTATCCTTCAGTGAACATATTCGATGTGGGAGTCTGAGAGATAAGGAGTTCAGTGCCTGAATCATTTGATGGATCCCATATCAATTTTCAGTTAGACTTGTAATTACTGTATAAAGTCTAAAGAGTTTTGTAGTGCAGAACTCAACAATAGGTTGGATATAGGGTTGGTGGGTCGGGTGATGGGTGGAAAATGTGTCACCTGTATCCGACCCGACCCATCACCCGTTTCACCCGTCACCTGTTTTACACCCATCTATTTTGGGATTTTCACCCGTTTCCATGAACGGGTACCCGGTGGGTATTGCCACCCCTAATGACGGCGGCTGACGGTGGGCGAAAATGACGGCGGCCGACGGCGGTGGTGGTTGGAGCTGAGGTGATTTTTCAGCCAAAAGTCGTCGTACACGTTCGCGTTCGAACAGAGAGAGAAAGATAGGTCGAGAGTGTGAAGGGAAAGAAGGAAGTCTCGGAGTAATATTAGACTATCTATTTCGACGGTTGTTAGTAGAAACCGCTGACATAGAGTATGAAATATATCTATTTCGGCAGTTTCGTCTGACAACCACCAAAATAGACTGTTTATTTTTTAAAAGCGATCACTTAGACAATATATCTCGACGTTTTTTTCTACAACCGACGAGATAGAGATACCGAAATAGCTTTTTTATACTAGTGTTAGTGTATACAAATTGTAACACTACAAATGTAATAAAAAATGACTACGTGGGAGGGATTGTAATTATATATGGGGAATGCTTACTCATCTGTAAAGGATTGTAATTATATATGGGGAATGCATACTCATCTGTAATCTATTCCTGTCCTTTTTTCATTTCCAAAATGTCTTCCCTGTCAGTTCCGTGGTTCCTCCTGAGTATCTTTTTCTTCTACCTTTGACGCTATTATCCCCTCCTGTACGTGAGATAAATCTAACTCAGACGCTTATGGAGTATTTTGATCTTATTCAATTTCTGTAGCTGTAGATACGTAAATGAAACGGAATGTTCTTGTTGACCAGTAGCTGAAAAAAGCACAATAGATGCTCTACCCCTTCTTCTTTTTTCTTTTGTTTGCAGATTTTTGGTGTTTTTAGGTGCCGATCGAGAGTACCCGTCAGCCATCAGTCAATCCTTTTAGACTTATCACTTCTCTTTGTGTGAATTTGTTGAGGTAAGCACCATCTCCTTTCTCCCTCTCCGTAGAGGCTTTGATTTCTGTGGCTGAGCATATTTGTTGGGGTTATTGCAACGAATTTATCTGTTCTTAGCCAAAATTGTGTAAATTTATTCTTTTTTGTTGTAAAAATAGCAATTAAAAATAGGAATGGTTTCATTGTCGAAAATAAACGCTCTTTGATCTTTGTTGTTTTCTTTTCGCCAACTGTTTTACCGAAGTTTGTGCTTATCTGTTCATGTATGTCTTGCTATTTCTTGTCTTTGATTCTGAGTCAACGGTTTGTGTTCCCCAGAGCCTGCCTCCAGGATTTGTATGTTAATGCAAGTCCCGTAATCTTCTTTTCTTACCAGCCGATTTGTGTAGTCTCTTCCCCGGTGGAGGGGAAAAAATAAAGAACCCATTAGAGTTCTCTCATTGAGATTCTGATTACTTTTGCCTGTGACTTTGGCATTGGCATTGGTGGTGGGTTTCTACCAGATCTGCAAACATTTGGTCCTGGTGTGAAGCCCTCCACGCTCCTTGCCGCCCTTCACCTTCCTCAATCCACCCAAAAGAGCAGAAAGGAAAGAAGAACGACAAAAGACTGAAATAGCATTAGAGCTTATTTACCTATGATTTAGCTTTTTGATATCTGAAGATTGATTATCTTGTTTTATGACAGATAGTTTACATCTTGGTTTATTCTTTTCATGATAGATAAGAACAAATTTATATAGTAAGAAACACCGAAAAGGAAAAGAAAAAAGATGGAGGAGTCTCCAGCTACAAGGTATTGGTGTCACATGTGCTCTCGAATGGTGAATGTGACGAATGTGGAGGTAGAACCCAAGTGCCCATTGTGCCAGAGTGGATTTGTCGAAGCAATGGAATCAACAAGAACCTTTGATGAGTTTACATCAGATCATGCACTTTCCCTCTGGGCTCCAATATTGCTTAATGTGATGGGAAACTCTCGTAACAGGAGAAGGTTCAGAAGAGGTTTCCTTATTGATGAAGAGGACGATGATGATCATCAAAATGCAAGTCATGATAGACAGTCTCGTGAGGAGGATGGAGATGCCGAGGTGGACAGGGAAATTGACGCTATCGTTCAAAGGAGAAGAACTTCATCTACTATTCTCCAGTTGCTCCAAGGTATTAGAGCTGGATTAATGGCTGCAGAAT
This sequence comes from Limonium bicolor, assembly GCA_023374045.1. NCBI lineage: Eukaryota > Viridiplantae > Streptophyta > Magnoliopsida > Caryophyllales > Plumbaginaceae > Limonium > Limonium bicolor. The sequence goes on from CM041782.1 coordinate 86,126,804, forward strand.
CTCATAACGACAGAATTAGAGATAGAGAGCATCTTCTCTTGATTAATCCTTTTAATCAGACCATTGGTGTTCAAGGAGGTTCTCAGGATTCTAACCAGGATCTAAGTTCATCCCAAAATCTGAACCCTCTTGGGTCGCTCAGTGACTATCTTATTGGCCCTGGTTTAGACTTATTATTACAGCATTTGAGTGAGAATGATCCCAATAGGTACGGGACACCACCGACCCAGAAGGATGTAATTGAATCTTTGCCTGTTGTGAAACTTGAAAATAGTTTACAGTGCTCTGTTTGCTTGGATGATTGTGAGGTCGGCTCAGAAGTAACTGAAATGCCTTGCAAGCATAAATTCCACAGTGGATGTTTACGACCATGGCTTGAGCTCCATAGTACCTGTCCTGTGTGTCGGTTCCAATTGCCCAGTGATGAAACAACACTTGATTCTCAAGTTGTTTCCAACAATAGCAGCAGTAACAACAATATTATTGGCCAGGAGAATGGCGTTAACAACAGTGGAATAGGCAGAGAAAGTGGAGAGGAGCCAGATACTCCAAGCGAAAGGACATTTACTATACCTTGGTCGCTTAGTACCTTGTTCGCTTCTGCAGCGTCCCAAGCAAATACAAACGATGCAAATTCATCCTTGCCTCAATCATCACTGTCATCTTCATCATCTGGAGCTGCTACCGCTTCACCTCCTCCCTCAACCTATTCAAATGGAAGCTAATCAATCGAGACCCAACTTGTAGATTGGTTCCATCAGTTGGTTGCTCTCCCTCTTTGTACATATTGTCTAAAAGGATTGCAAAGTTGGTATTTACCAAGAGAAGGTCTTTGTTTTCAGTGTTACTGTTCTTTTTGTGGTGGATTTTTTCCTTTTTTTTTACTCTTGCATTTGCGTCTTGTTAGACAATGCATACGAGGATGTAAACTATCTTGTACAATGTTACAGTGCGAGTCCCGTTGTGCAATAGTTCCAAGATGCTGTTAATGACTTGGAATTCAGCAATGTGTTTTGGTAAAAAAGACTTGGAATTCAGCACCAGCAGCGGGTCCATCATATTTTTTTCTTAATATTGAGTCAAGAACTTGAGTGTAGTGGCGAATTTGATCATGCCCCTGGCAGTCACTGGTTTTGTGCACGTGGATGTTACGTTGGATCAATTTGCTTCGGTGTTGAAGATGATTAACAATGTTGTTCATGGTCAACTGTTACAGTTCCTATTATCTTATATCCATTATAGTTCCGTTAAAAACTGTTAACTGTAAGAAATGGTTTAATTAACAGGTTGACTGCAAAACTAGAAAAAAAATTCCAAAAAACCTCTTTCTGCAAAATAAATCTCGTTATTAGTCTCTTTCCAAAACTAATTTATAAAATAACATTTTGTGGTGAAATCGTCTGTTGGAATCGTCTCTCCAAGAGACGATTTGACCTTAGAGTGCGCCAGGTTATCAGGCACGTCAATGCCCCGGAATAAGGTTGAAATCGTCTGTTTTAAAAAACGATTTAGTGAAATCATCTTCCCAAGAGATAAATTCTTTGTTAATCTAGCATGCCGAATTGTCGATGACCTTGTGTAATATCCCTTCTTAGTAGTTTACCTAAACCAGACATACCTCATTCTCCAGGTTAATTAGGGGGCGTTTGTTTTAGGGTAATCAGGAAAGGGAATCGGAATGATTCCCTCTGCTGCTTTTTGTTTTGCCAGTTTTTCCTATTTTCAGGAAAGGGAAAGGGAATGGGATTACCCCAAAACCCTCTATCTTGATTCCCCACCCCCTACTAGGGAATGAGATTCCTTTCCCTAGTACATGTTACCCCGGTAACATATGACCATTGACCGATGACTAATGACAATTGACCGGTGACCGGTGAATATTGACCGGCAATTAGTGACCGTTGACCGGCAGCCGACAACCGTTGACCATTGACCGGTGGCCGTTGACCGATTATTTATTTAATTCCCCCCAGCCCAAACAAACAACCGGGAAAATCAAAGGGAATCCTTTTCCATTCCTCTCCATTCCCTTTCCTGATTCCATTCTGTTTCCCCCGCTCGAAACAAACGCCCCCTTAATCATTAATCAGCAGCGGAAATCAAAATTAAGAACGGACAACCAAACTAGGATGCTACCGTCATCCCATGTATACAACAAGACTACCAAAAATCCTCCTAGAACGCAAAGTATTATAGAGATAGCAGTACATCAGAATTCACACCTGTGGGTAAAATACAATCTTATACTAAAATTCAAATATCAAAATAATTCCCATAAATTTACCCACCCCGACACTTCAGTTGTGGGTCATCTACGCACCTGTAAAAAAATGTTGTTGAGGGGATCAGCCAAATTGTTGAGTATGCTATTATGTAACCCTCATACACCTTCAGATCACACTTGAGTTATTTGGTCGAAGTTAACATGCAACCCAATTTAATAAAGTTCAATTTCAAATAAATTCGATAAAATATAACTTGAGAATATTCAAATCATCCAGAAACTAACAACCATAACTTGCATCCATAAAATAAGCCATTCACAGTTAACTTAAGCAAAGATATCCACAAGAAGTCAGCACATAAAAAGCCTTGAGCATCATTATATTTCTTGATCCCTCGGGGCCTCCTTAATAGTCTTTATGAGATTTTGTAAGTTTTATAGATATCTCATCATTCTGACAAGCATATAATAATACCATGTATGTTTTTTAGGTCTCATAATCACTCCATTCCATAAACTTGATGTGTAACCATGTTAAAAAAGACACAATTCTCTATTATAAGGTGGGTAACCTACGGGAGTTGCCAACACCAGATGGGGTGAACAAACCAACAATCAATGGACTTGTTGGCTTTCCAATATCTTAAGCAGACCCAATCTCGGTAATCCACTCGTGATCACAACGCGTGACCAATAACCTCTTGGATTTCTCACCAATAATAATCAATACCTCACCATATGATAATAACTTACCTCATATCCCATAATTATTTCTCATTGAGCACTGATGGTTTTCCACTTCATGGCCTAAGAAATATTCTTATGTAATCTCATAAGAATAATATATCCGATAGTTATTACATCTTCTAGGGATAAGATGCTCTTTAGTCTTTACTTATAATCTATATAAGTATATATAAATATACCTTCGATAGTTGTTTCATTCCAACTTACTTATACAGATGAAAACCAAGTAGTACAATCATATTTCAACACATCAATCCACATGCCAGAATAAATAAATGTCATAAATACCCATATCTTCTTATCTCACAATTAATCACACATCTGAACTCAAGGTAGCCCTCGGGGGCATTCAGATCACACAATAGCATACCTTACTCATGTAGCTCTAAGAAGTGTCCTATCTCAAGCTATTGATCACCCAAATCCTAGATTTAGAAAGTATATGCAAACCATTAATTCTCAATCTCCCTTGATTTAAAGTATATTACTCTTTTTAATTGTCTTTTCCACCAAATTATTTTAAGGGTTTACCAATTATTAAGAATGGAATCCTTCCAAGGCTTTCCTAATCTCTCATTAGGTTAGTTAAAATAATTAAGTCATTTATAACTCACATGGAGATAAGCCCTAATTTTTTTTCTAGCCCAATCTCTTTATTTAAATTCAACTAGATTGATCCCTAATTAATTAGAGGTAGACCTCGTCCTTAGCCCTACCTAGTTCATGGACCAAGTTCTTGTCCAATGTTTATTCAAGTTATTTGATTTCGGTCAACTTGACCATATGGTCAACACAGTCAACATACATAATCTAGTCATGTAGTCAAAGTCTTTAAGTTGGTCAAAGGTTAATTCAGTCAAACCCCAAATCAAGTTTTGGTCCACTCAGTTCAATTAGATCCAGCCCAATCCAAATTATAATTCATACAGATGATTAATTAATGTTTATACAACCAAAACAACTTATAACATTCTGAAGGAATTAATCCTAAGTTTATAACTTATACTAATTAATTCTTACTTAACTTTATTATCTTCCTATCATCTTTAGAGTTTCCTTATTAACCCTAATTATCCCCATAATTTTAAATTTCAAATAAGGCCAAAAACAATTCAAACTTTTCAGATTCCCCCCAACTCTAATCAAAACCATAATTCAAATTTTCCCAAATTTCAAATTAAACCCTGTAGGATTGGACGGCTGACTCAAAACAGCTGAAGGTGTGAGTCTATGAGATGGTTTGACTCAATCACCCTTTGTATGTAAGAATGCTTGAAACGTAGAAACACTTAATCGAATTGGTTGAACTGATTGCGCGGAAGACTTAAAGGAATTAAACGGATTAATGCTTGAAAGATAGACAGATTATGTGGAGCTCAGCAAGATACACAAATAAGCTATTTTATTCTCTGGTCAAAATAAAATAACTTACAAATGCCCACTAAGTAGAAGAGATCTACTTCGTGGTTTTTCACTCACTCACCCAATACACTTTCTGATCAGCTCAATGGTAAGTGTAGCAAAACTAGGATCTTCCTGGGTAGAGTCTATCTAGATGCACTAACTGGTTTGGTACAAATTCTTTCTCTGGCTTACATTGACAATTCTCTCTCCAATCTCTGGAATATTTCTCTATCAAAGCGCGATTTAAAACTAGCTATTACATGACTTATTTATACTAGTTCTAGGAGCAACGACTCGAAGGAATTAGTTCCGAAATTGTTGGAACTAACTTAGTGGGCAACGTCTTCAGGTAGTTCTAGTCTGACTTGGGCCGCGAACTTCGGATGCGACTGGGGGTGGAGACATGACCGTTGGAGCATTGTAGTGTTGATGAATCCATTCCTTAATATTCGCAACAGCATGGAAGAGTCTGTGGTGTTTCTTCAGTTGCGCGGACTCTCTTGTATTTTGGTGCGTAACTTGTTCTTTGTGTTTTGTCGAGGACGAATGACTCCGTCGAGGTGATTGACTATCTCTGCAACACTTTTATGTCTCAACAAACCCTAATAATATTTTTTATATTTTGAATTTGCCCCTAATTTCAACCCAATTTTCAAATATTTTCTGAAATTTCAAAATTGACCCCTAAATTTTCCCAAATTGTGAATCTACCCTCTAAATTTTCCAGCCCTAGTTTTTTTCCAACTTCACATAATTAACTCCAAATCTTAATTTATAATCAAAATTATGAATTTAACCACCAATTTATTTGAACTTATAGATTTCTCACTGTTTTAAAATTCTAAATTTTCAAGTCTACCCACAAATTAAACCCTAATTTTGATTTGACCAGAATACTCAAACTAACCCTAATTTTTTGGATTTGTACAACAACCACCAAACACCTATGAAACCATAAATTTTGGTTTTACTTAATCAACAAGCAATTTAGCCAAAACCCCAAGTTTTCAAACACAAAATCAACACCAACCGCTCACACTAAAATTTTCAGAAATAACCACAAAACTCAAGCTTAATCTTACAGATTTATTCTCATAATTTGAATTGTTTTCGGTTTCCATAATCGAGCAAGAAGAAGAATAAAAGAGGAGCAAATTTTTACCTCCTAAATCTCTGTTTAACCAAGACAAAACACCATCACGTTTTTCCCTGAGTCCTTCCTTTTGGTTTTTCAAATTTGGCCGAGATAATAAGGCCTCCAATGGTTTATATGTGCAGATGAAGAAGAGAAAGAAGGAGGAGCAAGTTAGGGTTTTCGGAAAATTAGATTTGAAGCTAACCATAGAATGAATAAGGAAGCATTACGAGAGGAGAACAACTCCTTACCTTCTCTTCGGTTTTGAAGAAGAGAGAACAACTCCAAACTTGCTCAAATATGGTGTGAAAACATGAAGAGAGTGAAGATGGCATGGAGAATGTGTTCCTTGTTTATTGGTGGAGATTAACCCAGAGAAGGAGTATATTCAAAAAGAAGAACAAGAAGAGAATAGAAGAAAGACGACAACATGTATGTTCCTTGAGTTAGGGTTGCAACGTAAGTGAAGAGAATATAATTAGAAGAGAAGGAGAATGAAAAGAGGTGGCAGTATGAATGTTCCTTGAGTTTAGGTTGTAACGTGAGTGATGAATACAAAAAGGGAGAGACTGGCATGTATGTTCCTTCACTAGTTTGGTTGCACATGAGTGAAGAGAATATGAAGAGTGGCTGACATGTATGTTCCAAATTGCCAACTAGGGTTGTAACATGAATGAAGAAAAGATGAAGAGAATATAAGATAGACTATTATTTTGACTTATTTAAATGTTCACAAATTATGTTAGCTTGTTAAATGAACTCTCAATCTTCCTCATATTAATTTGTGCTATTATTTCAAGTAATAATGTATATTACATGTTACACCAATTGTATTGTTTACTTTACTTTTAATAAATGTATCACATGATAACATAAAAGATATCTCAATGCTTAACTAACAATAAACTACAACACATAAAGTTACATTTACTCACCATGAACCTCAACAAAGCTTAGGTGAGCCCAGTGCACCTCCTTGTGTTTCAATTGAACCACTCATCGTATGCATCACCAGCATCATTCTGATAAAGCTTTATGACCCTTTCTATGCGTTGGTTCCACACGATGATGTAGTTTGAATGGTGAGTGGTCCAGTTTCAATCCGTCCGGCCTCTCTAGTCTATGTTGTGGAGGAGTATCCTTGGATCCTCCCTTTTTGGTGCTAGGATCAGCTGGTGGCAATTGGAATCTGCCAAATTGGCGCATCACACGATCGGAAGAGGCCGCTCTACTATATAAAAACATATACTTAAGCAACACACAGGATCAACAATGTGACGACCAGCCAAGATATGCAAGCAATGATTGGATCATCTTCTCTGTATACGGCTGCCAGACAATCTAAAAAAGAAAAAAAAACGTTAGAGACACTATGTTAACAAAAGCATGCGAGTACACCAAATAACACTTTAAAGAAAGAGACATTAACCTGATTCGGAGTTCGCTTGTCAAATGCCTCTATGTAGTGTATGAGGGCATGCATAGAGTGACTGGTCACATCAAACTACACATTCCAACGAGCAACAAGCGAAAGAGATGCAGGTGGTTGTGTGAGATGGGTGGGGCGACGGATAAAAGCAATGTAAGGAAATCTCACCCCCGCCCAGATTTGTAGAATCACTAGTGCACCAGCATTACCCCCGTCTCTAACATCATACACTAGGCACAACTACCAGTATAACCAGGCGAGACAAGCAGACCCCAGCTATACTGACCAACCACATCGAAGTCCCCTGGGAGCTGCAAGAACATCAAATGAACCTAGTTGCCTGACCGATCAACAAATATGGTGCTACCGAGCAACATGAGTATGTATGCTCTAGTGTGCCTCATCACTCTCACCTCATCCGCATCATAGGAAAGCTGACTAAACATAGTGCCCAACCAAGTGAGCTTGATCCTGCTATGATGTGCAAACGGTTAGAATGGATATCTGTTAACCGAAGTTTAGGAAAAAAATATGGTGTTCGGTTATTTCGGTTATAACCGTTTTAACCAAAATTAGTAATAATATTCGTTTTAACCAATAACCGTTTTAACTATTAACCGTTTTACAAACTATACTGATATTCGTTAACTTCCCCGTAACCAAACTTTTTAAATCAATCGAAATAACCGAACATTTGAACATAACCGAAATAACCGTTTTTCTATCATAGCTGAAATAACCGTATTTTCTATCATAACCATATAACATAAATGAATAATCAAACTAAAATAATAGCATCCGGTAATTCATCACGTCTGATGCACGAAACCATGAGCAACAGATGCATCAAACTAAAATAACAACATCTACCCATTCTTACTGGTTAAAAAATAAGGATAAAAAATATTTTTTTTTTGAGGTTTAATATCTGTTAACCGCCCCGTTTTAAAGTATAGATATCCGTTTTAACCGAAATAACCGAATTTTTGTAAAACGGTGATCGAATCCAGAAAAAAAAACGGGTATTTCGGTTATCCGTTCTAACCGCCCCGTTTGCTCACCCCTATCTACGGGTCAAGCTCCAAGAAGATCATCGCACAACGCTCCCGCAATCTCTATGTGTAGTACCAGGAACTGCCTATCTGTCTATAGGCAGCCCAGATAACAAAGCTATGTCATCCAAAATCATGGTAGTCTCTTTGATGGCATATGAAGTGTATTTGTCTCTCTGTGCCATCTCTATACTAGAGCGGTGATCAAATGCCAATCCAGCGAGATGAATGCCATCCTAGCAACACCGTAGAATTCGGACGCCTCCAAATAGGGTCGCATCCTATCGTCATAAGGCAGATGCATGCCACGGTGTATACTAGCCTCGAACCAACGACAATGTAGTACTGGGTACTCATTCCCATTCCACACAGTAGTGGATATATGAATACGCTGATGTCTAAAAATAGAGCCTTGCGGTGGACCAGGATTCATATGTGGCTGGATATTTAATAACAATTATTTAAATGTATTAAGTATTGAATTCAAACAAAAAATGCTTGCAACTTTTAAAAGAGTACAATCATCATCTTAATATTGAAAAAATATTAATATCCAAGTTCTACAAATAAATCCAACTACAACACTAGTAAAAAAAGAATAAGTGCATTGCAGTTACAATTAAACGAATAACACTACAAATTAACTTTCACAATTTGAAACAGAAGCAACATTCTTATTAGGAAATCTTCTCTTATTATGCCTCTCTTGCTCGCTCTTGGTCCATCTAGTCTTTTTCTTTGGCTCCTTCAAATCCATCTCATTATGAATATGAGTGGGTCAAGATCTTCACTTTCATCGCACATAAGATGGATCAAGATAATGATAGAACAATCTTATGAAGGCTAAGAATGCTAGTTACCAAATGGGACGAAGAGTCTGTTGTACACACTGAGTTTATTTTTCCAAGTGTAGCGTAGTGTTGTCCATATGTATAAAAGCAGTAGTTGTACACGCGTGTGAGCATGAAGTTCTGAAAGTTTGTTATTTCTGACAAGTACGATGACCATCCCTCGGCTTCACAGTGTGTCAGTTGTCACCCTTACCCATAAGTTGATGCTCTACAATGGTGATCTAACTTCTTAGGTCCATCAAGTCTTGTAACGTTGTGAGTGTGAACCGATTGTCTCCATTGCCCAAGCAGTGTACACTTCGCCTCTAGCTACCGCCGCAGCTGTTTGATTTCTTCTGGTGTCAAAGTATATGACACAATTATAAAAAAGATTCTCTACCAATGCAGCAATAGGAAAGTTTTTGGCACCAAGTAAGACTATATTATAACTCTAAATCAAGCTCATAGTCATCTTTCCAAACTGATGTCATCATGAATGACTGTCCATTGCTCTTTTGGTATACCATAAAAGAAATCAATGGTTGTAATACCCTTGAGGTTTACCCCCCACATCGATTGGAGGGGAGAACGAACCACTCCTTACATGGGTGGGGATACCTCTCCTTATTGTGAGGCCTTCTAGGGCTAGGAAACCCCATGAACAAATTCGTGCGGCCTACATGCCAAAGCGGACAATATCACACATGTGGGCTGATTAGCTGGACTGTCACAATAGCGGTGACGCTTGCACTCTTCAACTCCGTCATGCACATATCAAACTTACGGGTATGTGACCCTAAGGCTGTTTTTGGGGCAATCTTCTTTAGTGTTGCACTTCTTTCTACCTTGTGGAAATCGCTCACTATGTGGCGAACAGAATATCTCCAGTGTAGGTTTGATGGTTGGCACACACCATTTGGTCGATCCACTACAACGAGGATCCTAGCATGCCGATCGGATATCAAATACGTAGGAACTCTGTCCTCGCAAGCAAATACAACACACACCCTTAGGTAAGAAAGGAACCAAGACCATGAGGTGTACGACTCTTCGTCAACCAGTGTAAATGCAAGGGGCACTATGTGTTTGTTAGCATCACTTGCGCATGTGGCGTGAAGTTTGTGTTGTACTTCCCATACAAGAATGTGTCGTCAATGCATATCATAGGCCTGCAATATTTGATCGCTTCAATGCAAGGTGGAAGTGCCCAGAACACCTTCTTGAATATACCATAACCAAGAAACTCAGTGTTGTGCCACTCAATTTCAACCTTTGTGCCTTGGTTTGTATGCTGAATGACAACAATAAGTGATGCAACATGTTGTATGAGTCATCCCAGTCACCATCACCATCTAAATTGCCTTGGCCTTAGCTGTCCAACCCTTTTTCCTCTTCACACAATATTAGAATTAATCAACAATCATTGTCTGAAGATCACCAACTCTGATGTAGGAACTTTCTTTGACATATTTTGTGAATATGTAAGCCATGAATTTCAAATCAGATGTGGATGATCTAGGCTCAAGGTAGAGTTGAAACAAGTGTGAGGGCCTTTGACTATAGTAATTTTGAAAGCACTAGGGTGCTTCTTTATTACAGCAACACACAATGTCCACTGACACTCATTTTCAACTGGGTAGTTGTACGGTATGAAACGTATATTCAGTAAGTGTACTGGTCTATTGTAGCAAGTTTTCCTAGGTAGTATTCCCTAGGTTATCGAACCAAAGGAGGCTGTGTCTAGTTTGAGTCTTTAATCTACTAACTAATAAACTATAGAAAAATAACAATAATAAAATTAGGGGTTTGAATGCAGAAATTAAGTAAACTAAAATAAGAACAATAAAAAGATTATCTTTTAAACAATTCTAAAAGGGTGAATCCTGGTTTACTACTTCTCCCTAGTTTATCAATTCCCTTCCCGAGTGTTTTCTAAATTCTAGATTGCAACCTCAGATCAAGATTAATCTAAAACCGGTCCCCGCAAGATAGATCCTTACTAGCAATTCCCAAATCCTAACTCTCGTTACGAATTTACAAATTAACTAGTAGCATTAACGGTTCATATGGTTTCTAGTAAGCTAATCCTCAGGAATTGCCATATGTAGTTTCACTGGTAATATTCCTAAGGTCTAATGAACGCCGCAGTTCTCACTTGTAAGCAATTCATACCAGATAAATTCAAGCAATGATTAATCGCAAGAAAATTCAATAATAAACAGGGAATAAAACTACAATATGTATAGAACTTGTATTTAACAACTCAGGAAGAAAAACAATAAACTAGGTGTCCATAGCTAGGGGTGATCAGAATCTAACGACTACTTCGGTTAACTGAAATCCAAATTGTAAAAAATAAATTGGATTTCGGTTATTTTGGTTAAAAACTGAATTATCCAAATTAAGACCAAAACCGAATTAACCATTATCCAAATTATCCGAAATCCAAAATTTTTTAAAAGTGAAATCCAAAATCCAAACTGAAATCCAAATTATAGCTAGTCTGGGTTTTAACTTACCAAAATTTAGGGTTTGTGTTTGACTATTTGTCACTAAAGACTAGAATTTTAAAATAGAATATTCTTTTGTAAAGAAAATTTGGATAATTCGGTTAACCGAATTAGACAAGTTCAAAACCAAATCCAAACCAAATTATAATTAGGATATTTCGGTTAACCAAAATTTTCAATTCGGTTAGAAAATTCGGTTAACAATCCAAAAAATAAAATCGATTAATTCAGTTTTTGGATAAATCCAAAATATCCAAACTGAATGCTCACCCCTATCCATAGCAAACCAGAAATCTAACGACTACTCAGACATCGGAGACAAAGAAATAATAACAATAATAAAGAGATTAGAAAACATCGTCTAATTATGGGTCGATGATGAATTCAGTCTCTATCTTCAGCTCTGGTGTGTCAAAACTGACTGTTGTTTTCCCTGTTCTATCTTGTGTCTCTCGCGGCTGCTAGGGTTTGTTTGAAATGTTTCATAAAATTCTTTTCCGTCTCGTACTGTCATGTTTCGTATCCCTTCATCATGTATATATCATGTTGCGGTTTTTTAATTCTCCTCCAGGTCTGCGCCTCTGACTATTTTTGTATGTCGGCCCAGAAGTCTGTAGTGGAAGTCTGCGCCTCCGTACATGTGTACGCCCCTATGCAGTCTGCGTGTCTTGTTTCACAAAAGTCTGCACCAAAGAAATTGTCGCGGCCCAGAACTTGATGGTCCGCGCCTATGATGTCGCGAGTCCAACATTGCGGCCCACTCTCCATGTCGTTTGTCTGCATTGTTATCACCAATGTATGTGCATGACTCGTTTGAAAAGCCTGCCCATGAATTCATATGTCTGCGTTGGTCCAATATCTCCATGCATCTGTTCCATGCAAGTGTCTGCGCCTACTATTGAATGAAGATGGGCCGCCTAATTGAGTGGGTCAAAGATTGCGGCTGTATATTCTTCTTTCTAACGAAACGCGTGCATGATATATTGGTCCGGGTTAGTGGCTAATTGAGAAACCCGGACCATTCCTAATATTAGACAGTAGGTTCCGCAGTAGTGTGGTCCGGGTTTATAAACCAGTACATAAACCTGGACCATACTGTAAATTAAGCAGAATGTTCATTTATGGTCCTGTTTGGTCCTGTTTTAGTTGTTAAATTCTTGACATGCGTTCCTAAGCTATTTTCTTCAGTATTTTCATCTGTTTTAGCTCAAAACCACAAGTAAGGGGAGTTCTTCTAATATGACATAAAATAACATATAAGTAAGGAATTTATCATATAAACCAATCAAATATCAATCACATTAAGCATAGAAATATAGATAAATTCCGCACTTATCAACTACCCCACACTTAGCTTTTGCTTGTCCTCAAGCAAATAAAGAACATATATGCTCCAAACCGAAACATCAAACTCCAGGATCAAACATAAGCAGAAGGAAAACAAGCAAAATGACAATCAGAAAAATCAATCTGCTCTAAGCTATCAGTTTTCGTAAATAGTGAATAAGTAATAAGTTTAACAAAAGCGTGAAATAAACTGAACTGTAAAAACTGAAACACGGATTAGCTTAGAACCTTCCACCAATTTCTTTCCATTACCCTTTGGATGACAAGGGGTGTGAAGTAATGCCTTATTCTATAATACCTTTCAACACCACGCACTCATGATCAAAACTAAAAAAACTTCAATTAAATCATTCGCATGCAAAAAATTTTCTTCTTCAAGAAATAAAAACAAACGATTTATTTAATTAATTGCATAGTTGTTCCTTCACCCAGACTTTTCTCTTTATCCATGTAACGGCTTTGGGCCAACTATACCAGATCACAAGACCTTAGGTAGATAGGTGATAAAGCACCATGAGGACTTAATAACCAGATAAAAGATGCCTGATTTGGTTTAGGAAATTTTTGATCAGAGGAGTAACTTGCCTTATCCTTTCATTCCAAACATTCATATCATTCCCAAGATCCAAAACTAAACGCATTTAGTCTCCACAATCAGCCAATCCATCAAATTTCAATGAAAATAGAGTAAATTTAAGTAAAACAATTCTGGAAAGACAATTTTTAAGCAAAAAGATTTTTAAGGTTGTCATCAGGCTCAATTTCAAACTTCCACAGATACTTTTCACCCAAAATCCAACATTTAACGACATTAGAGAAGCATATTCTTTATCACCTAAAAACAATCAGAAACTAGTGGTCTGAAGTGATAACTGAAGGTCACTCCCTACCCCACACTTAAAATTAAACAATGTCCTCATTGTGTGACAAGGCAGGGGTGAAAAACTTAAAGCTCGCAGAAAAACATTTATGTCCAAAGGAAACACAGCAGAGCAGCCATTAACAAAAACTAAAATTAATAGAAAATTAAAACTAAAACTAGAACTCCCCTGGATTTTGTTGTTGTTGCATATGTAGAATGACCCCACCCCACACTTGAGTTTTGCTCAAGTGTCGCAGCCTGGTTGCAGTATCACCATGAAGAATTCATCTGACAAGAAAAACACCAGAAACAACCAAAACTACAAAACGGAGTTAAAAATTATAGACAACAAAACCAGGAAGAATAACTATAAAAATAAATTAAAACTGAAATTTAAAACTAACAAAATAAAATATAATGCTGGGTTGCCTCCCAGCCAGCTGCCCTTCTTTAACGTCTTTGGCTAGACCATACCTCCCTGAGGTCAACCAGGATCGAATATGAAAGTCGATGTGGGCTTCAAAGGGTGGGTGGGGCGGGCATCAAATATCTTCATAAAACGACCCCGATCAAATGGAAAGGTAACCTCAACACTCCAAATGTAAAGGTGCAAACTCCACCGATCATGCGTTAGGTGGTTGTGTTGAGGTGGGTGATCCTTGATGTAAAGATCACACTGTGGCTGGTCATCCTTCTCAAATTCAAGGATGTAAATATCCTTGTCATCCAGTGGAAGCTCAAAGGATGAACCTGTAGATAAATCAACTTCAACAGAAATCAAGGGCTCCTTGAAGTTGATGAGGTAACTCTGCTCTGATGGCTCATCAGCAGGTGAAAGGAGGAAGTCAATTGGAAGACTCTTTAGCTCATGTACGAGTGGAGAGGGAATAGACTGGGCAACTTCACAAATTATGTGCGATGGTCTTTTTTTTTTTTAAAAAAAAGCTCATGGATGTATCAAATGTTTGCAAAGAAGTAGTCCCGGGGCCGGGACAGTTTGTCAGAAACCGTCATGGGCGCAGACAGGTTTCTTCTTCTTTTATTTTTTACTTGAAGCCTCCCTGGTACCGGTGCGTTTTCAAAATTTTTGGGAAAGTTATGTTTTGTGTTATTAACCACTTTTGCAGTAATATTCATATCCTATGATGCTTTCGCAACCTCTATAACTTCTTACGGGACTAAGACGACTTCATTACGTTGCTCACTTGAGTTAGCGTTTTTTCCAATGTTGTCGAAAAAAGCATGGCCGATAATTAAATGGTCTTCAAAACAAATGAAAATTTGTAAGACGACAGTCAAACACCCATACTTTTGTCTCGTGTCTTTGCTATAGCTGTTGTAACCCAAACATTGTATAGATTGTAAGTAATTCTTAAAATAAAAGTGCACATTTATTATACACTCAACATAAAATATACTTCATTCATATTTAGAAAAACATACATTTTTTTCTGTGCTTGCTAAAGGCACTACCTGTCTATGTAGGAGCATGGTTAATCATTTAACACCTAAACAATACAATCAATTGTATCCTCCAGTAGGGCAGTTCTTCCTGTTATGACCTGTTTGCAAACAATGTCGGCAACGTCTACGTTCTGTAGTCGGTTCGTCGTTGTCATCCATTTCATTATGAATCCTCGAATACCTAGGTCTTCCCTTAGCAGTTCGAATAACAACTGGTTGTGGTACCACCTTCGCCCCTATATATGTTGACCAATTGTGTTCATTACCTAGCGTTGTAAAAGGATCACCACCATATGCCTTGATCATTGTTTTCAACTTGTACACCGGGTGCACATAATTTTCCCACAGCATGCCGGTTCTGCAACAGACGGCCACCACATGAGAGCATGGGTATCTAAACACTTGCCACTCCCCCACTCACGGCTCATGTCATTGAAATCAACCTTGTACTTCCCTTTGTTTCTTCTTATAGCGACTGGCCCAAAATCTTTGACCTCATACACTGGGTCGACCTCGTTATAGTGAGTTACATTGTGATTATTAGAGAGTATGTGGTTTTCTCCTATCTTGGAAGTTGCATGATCTGTATACAATGTTGAACCCGCTATTTGTTATCCGTAGTATGTGTCAAGGTTGTCGTTAAAATAATTTACCAGCTTGTCCAATGTGCTGGTGACAATGGCGGTGATCGGTAGAGTTCGGACACTTTTTAACACTCCATTTATGCACTTGACTAGGTTTGTTGTCATGTGCCCCCACCTCCTTCCTTCATCATATGCCCTGGACCACTTCTCAAATGGTAGGTCATTGAAGAAACGTTCAATGTCAGTATTATAAGATAAAAGTGATTATATCTTCTATGCACATGATGCCTTCTAAATTCGTACGCTAAATACATGATAATAACTCAATGTTAAACATTAAAAAACTCAATTAAATTAGTAAACTACATTAATTGATAAATTAGGAAACCTGTGTTGATCATATACTTCTTCAACTTTTTGTTGTGGAACCGTGAGTTAAAATTCGATGCAATATGTCTTATGCAGTAGAAATGGTGAGCCATTGGGGGCCTCCAGTAATCGTCTGGCTCCATAATGCTTATGATAGCAGGTGCATGATCTGTAATGATTGAGACATCGGTCCTTTGACCTATGACATGCAAGCTAACCTTGTCGAGGAAGTACTTCCAAAGAAGTCAAATCTTCAGACTCAACTATAGCACTAGTAGAAAAAAAGTTTTAAACCACGGTCTATATACCACGGTTTTATGCGGAACCATGGTATATAACATTATAAACCACGGTTGTATGTAGAACCGTCATTTATTCTAATTGAGCCACACTATATACCACGGTTTAATGCAGAACCGTCATTTATTCTCTTCGTGGTACATTATAAATGACGGTTCCCACATGAACCGTCATTTATTTTCCTGGCGGGAAAACGGCGCGCCACTCTTAATAAAAGAAAAATTGACTATAAGCCACGGTTGTACATTGAACCGTCATTTATTCTATTCATGCTACATTAAAAATGACGGTTATCTGCTGAACCGTCATATATTGTCTTGGAGGGAAATGTTTCACTGAAAATTAAACAGCGCGCCACTCTTCATTGACTATAAACCACGGTTGGGAACCGTGGTTTATTCTTCGTGCCATATTATAAATGACGGTTACACCATGAACCGTCATTTATTGTCTTAGCGGGAATATTTTTCGCTGAAAATTAAACAGCGCACCACTCTTCATTGACTATAAACCACGGTTGGGAACCGTGGTTTATTCTTCGTGCCATATTATAAATGACGGTTACACCGTGAACCGTCATTTATTGTCTTAGCGGGAATATTTTTCGCTGAAAATTGAACGACGCGCCACTAATTCATTCTCTTTTATCTATCTCTCTTCCACTGCCTTCACTCACGGTCATTTTTACAACCCCCAAACTTTCGAACAAGGAACATGCTCTGCGCCTTCTCTTCAACCTAATGGTGATTTTTGCAACCCACCATGGCGAACAAGAACCAAACACCTCACGGTAATTTTTGCAACCCTCTGCGCCACTATTTCTCTTTTTTATATCTCTCTCTTCCTCTTCCTCATAACCACTCACTGTAATTTTTGCAGCCCTAACCGGTGAACAAGGACATGCTCCAGCCTCTCTCATTCTCTTGTTTCACGGTAATTTTTGCAACCTACACTAATTTTTGAACAAGCTCTACGCCTCTTACATTCTCTTTCACGGTAATTTTGCAACCTACCGATCAACAAGTAACATAATGCGACTTCACTAATTATTTTACAACCCTAATTCGCAAACAAGGAACATACATGTTATGGCCTCTTCATTCTCTTCTGTCTGTGCTTTGTTGAGATTACCGGCGCCGCTAAATCGCCAGCGATTTGAAAAAAAAAATCATAGACTATAAACCACAGTTTTTTGTATAACCGTGGTTTATTATTGATTTTATACACTATATACCATGGTTTTAAGAATAACCGTCATTAATAACAAACTTTATACCACGGTTCTATGCGGAACCGTCATTTATAACACACTTTATACCACGGTTCTGACCCCCAACCGTGGTATAAAGTCAATGAATATCGCGGGAGAAGGGGTCTTAAACGACGGTTTCGACCAACCGTGATTTTTTCGCTTACTTTAAACGACGGTTATGAACCGTCGTTTATAGCTATTTGTAAATATACGACGCGAGCATAAACCACGGTTCCTAACCGTGGTATATAGGCAAAATAACCGTGGTTGAAAACATTTTCTGCACTAGTGTAGCGAATGCAACTGGTATAATTTTGTTGTTTCCATCTTGTGTTGCCGCTATCAAAAGCTTACCTTTGAACTTACCATCAAATAGATGTGTACTATCTATTTGCAACATGGGTTTAAACTGCTTGAACGCTGAGATGCATGGTCCAAATGCCCAGAAGCATCGTTGGAAGAATTTGACTTGCGTTGTTTGAGTGTCATCTTTATAACCTGGAACTGATTTTAGATTAACAATCGAACCTGATATGTTATGTTTGATTGCCATGATTAACCTTGGTAGTTGAACATATGATTCGACCCAATCTCCGTACATCTTTCATATTGCTTCGCACCTCACCAGCCAAGCTTTCCGGTATGAAACAGTCCTATTGTACTGGCCACGGACTTGTTCTATTACATATAGAACACTCATGCCTAGGTTATGGCTGATATGGGTAAGAATAGCCTCCGCAATGAAATGATAATTCATTTGTCGATGATCTGGTCCGTCAGTTTGAGGAGCGCAAAAGTGTGGCCTCTCTCTTATTATCTTCCATTTTGTCTCGCCAGACAATAACACTCCCCTTATGTAAAACCCACATTCTTGCCCACTAGCACATTGGACAACGTATGCTCTGCTCGAGCTCTTTACAACACGAAAATCAAGATTATTACGAATGTGAAAGTCTTTAACAACACTAATCAGACTTTCCTTGTCATCAAACTCCTGGTGGACATCAAAATTTCCTCCAGATTACCAGTTCGGAACACCCCGTCGTTCAACATCAATACTCATTGCGTTGATGGCATTCCAGTCCACGTGATGATAGAACGACACATCCGGGGCTTGTTGACTGCGCCTTCATCAGCATCTGGTTGATCAAGAAATTATTCCGGTATTAGCTCTACTTCATCATATGATGTTAGATTATCATCATCCCCGGGCTCGTAGATGTCATCATCTTCATCATCATCGCCTTCCATTTCCACATGAATCTCCATGCTCTGGGAGATCAATCATTGCTTGAATATCTCCATCAGTGTTCAACTGAAGCGCCTAGTACACCATTGGATTCCTTGAAAACGAATTTTGATAAGTCATTCTAGTGACATTGTAGCCACAATCTAGTTGACGAATGACCTCCGTGACAGATTGCTTCAGTTGAACACTGATAAATCATCCTCGACTATGTTGTTCAGTATTAATGGTACAACTACAATGGCCGTGTCTAGTGGAGCATCACCGTATGGTTGTCGGACCCACTGAAAAATTATATAACAATAAATATTTAAGTTTTAAATGTCAGGAAGTAAGAATTTGTTGATATGTTTGTAATACAAGTGTACTTACGTGATCAACAGTGGGTGGAACCGGGATAGAATCAAGGGCGGCACGAGCATCCTGCAACTTACTAGTATGGACTCTTGGATTATCCCAACTACAAGTGAATACATAAAAAGCTTATTAAAATATAATGATAAGAAGTGCTGTGAAGTTATTAAATTAAATTTGATATATTATTTCTTGCATTTACGCATAACCGATTACGGCTTCTGTTCTGATATCAATTCTTGGAACTCAAAAAAAGCCAAGAAGTCTGGCATACACCCACAATGTAATCAACTTGGTGGACGCAGTGATGTGTGTAGAGTCAAACTAGGTGGCATTGCACAACCCACGGTAGGTGTGCGCTAACAGTGGTGACCTCCAACTGTACTAACTGCACTCAGAAAAATCTCTTAGCAACTCCAAATACCCACAGTAAATGGTGTGACTGTCGTAGCTTGGCAACAACATTCCACCGATCATCTGCATGATCCATGCACTTGCGTGGTGCTGGTGGACCACATCTGGTCGATTGTTGAATGCATTATCCTCATCGCTGCTGATCTTGAACATCATGTGCAACCATAACAGCGAAATCTTGTATCCTCTTATTGAATTAGATCTCGATCTTTGACCCAGCAGTTCTTCACACAGATCTGCCACGGGCTGGTTCAGCCGCACCACTATGGCATCTCTATCCACCTTCAACCCAAATAAATGATGTACATCCTCCAGAGTAATAGTTTCTCACTAAAAGGCAACATGAAAAAGTGAGTCTCTGGTTTCCACCTTTCAACAAGTGCGCTGACGATGGAATTGTCAGCCTTGATTCTAAAGAATACAGGCCCCAAAAAACCAGCTCCCCTGATGTAATCATGAAGGGCATAGTGTGGGAGCTCAACTTCCAAATTTCGGGAACGCAATTTTCTCTCGGTGTATTTCAGGTTTCACATTACCTACATGCCATGGTTAGACAATTTAATTTTATGATCAAAAATAAATATTGAGTACAATGTGCTAAAGTTTAACGTCCTATTTACGTACCGGATCATCTAAAAAAAGAGCTACTGAAATGTGAGTGGAGTAGTATGTGAAGAGTTCATTTTCTTTGGATCCCACCTTGGCAGGTTGACACTGGAATTGATGGGCCATCTACACAAATAATATTACATAAACAATTAAGAGAGATAATAGGTGGTAGAATTATAACACATATGTATTAGAAATTCATAACAAGGACGACTCGGTTAATCTTTATTTTTGAAACAGGTAAGAGAAACAAAACTTCGCTAATTAGTGGAGGTTACGACACAATAAAAAACCTGTAATTTAATTCATTACGAAATTAAATATGGTTAAACAACAATATGAATGTAAAAAAATTGCATAACAATATAACAATATTAGCATAATTAATTAAGGCATATAACCACCAAATTGGTGATTTTGCAACTCAGATATTAAATGAATAAATTAATTATGAATTTAAATATTGTTAGTCAACAATATGAATGTAAAACAAAATGCATAACAATATAACAACATTAGCATAATCAATTAAGGCATATAACCACCAAATTGGTGATTCGCAAATCATATGTTAAATAAATAAATTAATTACAAATCTAAATATGGTTAGACAACAATATGAATGTAAAAAAATTTGCATAACAATATAACAACATTAGCATAATTAATTAAGGCATATAACCACCAAACTGGTGATTTTGCAACTCAAATATTAAATGAATAAATTAATTACGAATTTAAATATGCTTAGTCAAAAACATGAATGTAAAAAATTTGCATAACAATAGCATAATTAATTAAGCCATATAACCACCAAATTGGAGATTTTGCAACTCATATGTTAAATAAATAAATTAATTACGAATTTAAATAAATTTAAACTACATTAATAATGTAAAAAAAATTGCATAACAATGCAACAACATTAGCATAATTAATTAAGGCGTATAACCATCAAATTGGTGATTTTGCAACTCATATATAAATTAAATTAATTAATTACAAATTTAAATATGATTAGTCAACAATATGAATGTAAAAAAATTGCATAATAATGTAACAACATTAGCATAATTAATTAATGCGTATAACCACCAAAATGGTGATTTTGTAACTCATATATTAAATAAATTAATTACAAATTTAAATATGGTTAGTCAACAATAAAAATGTAAAAAAATGCTTAATAATGTTACAACATTAGCATAATTAATTAAAGCATATAAACATCAAATTGGTGAATGTGCAACACATATGTTAAATAAATAGATTAATTACAGATTTAACTCAATTTAAACAACATTAATAATGTAAAAAAATTGCATAATAATGTAACAACATTAGCATAATTAATTAATGCATATACCCACCAAATTGGTAATTTTGCAACTCATATGTTAAATGATTAAATTAATTACGAATTTAAATAGGTTAGTCAACAATATGAATGTAAAAAGACATTAAATTTTAATTTGTAACATTTGAACATTAATTAACCATAGCATATTTTGAGAGGAATAATTATAAACTAAAGAAAAATTAGAATAACTAATTGGAGGTAGAAGAAGTAATTAGAAGTTGACCAACAAATAAAAAACACAAAAAATAACTAGTACAATAAACATAGTTATTAAGTATAAATAAACAATCCAAAAAAAAGAAAAAAACTTAAGTATAGCAACTTACTTAATGAAATTCATAGAGAATGAGAGAAGAAGACTAGGAAAATGTAGAGTAGAGAATTGTGTAAAGATTGGGGGAAATTAGGGAGGGGGGAGGTTTATAGAATTTTCGGTTGATGGAAACCGCTCCAAGCCCAGGGCGACTTCTTTGCATTGTTTCCGGATACGATTATCCGCGTGATCCCGGAAATCTCGAGATCAGACGGTCCACGCTCGCGCTCAAAATTTCAGATAAGGGGGATAAGATTGCACAGAAACCGCTCCGGTCTTGGAGCTGCTTTTAGAAGCCGCCCCGACACTGGGGCTGCTTTCGACAAAATAGTCTAAAACCGCTCATGACCCAGGGCAGTTTGAAAGAAAAAAATAGAAACATGGCTACACCCGGGGCTGTTTCCGGCAAGCATCCTCGACCCCGAGCTGCTTCTTTGCAGTCGTTTGATACATCCGCGTAAGGTCGGGACTACTTCTTTACAATCGTTTAGTACATCCGCGTAATTTTTTGAAAAAAAAGACCAACACACGTAATTTTTTATTGAGATCAAGATTTTTACGAAAAATTTCCACAAAAATATAGTGGCATTTGATTTCAACTACCATTTTTCATTTTTTTTGTTTTGCTGCCAATACAACTAGCAGATCGAATTCGAATCTTCAATTAGGGGCTGCGTACGGCATGGTGTTTTTTGGTAGATTTGTGGTTGTTTTGGCTGGCTGTTTTGTGGTAGTTTTGCTGGTTGTTTTGTGTTGGTTGTTTTGTGGCTGTTTTGAAAACTAGTGTTCGGTAGGCGGCGGTTTCGTCTGGCTGTTTTGAATAAGTTAATTTTGTGCAGTGTATTTTACAATTAAAAATTTTATATTACATTTTAAAACAATTTTTGTTAATAAAGTTAAAAAATATGTAGATATTCAATTATAGCCTTTAATAATTAATATTCTTTATTAATATTTTAGTGACAATAAATTTATAATATGAATAAATATTAATTTATAAATAAATTTTTTACATATATTTGAAAAAATAAAGAATAAACCATTGTATTTGGAGCATATATATTAGATGTTATATATAAAAATATAATTTTATAGATTATATATTGTATTTAATATAACATTTCAAATGTATTAATACTTAAGATTATTTTAATTTTCAATGGAATAAATAATATCATTGAAATGAAAAAGCAATTCTTTTTAATAATAGAATAATTGACTGTAAGCGAATATATATATATATAGATATCACTTATTATTTTATTAATATATATTGTTTAATTGTTGATAAAATATTTATTTTAAACATATATTTGTAGTTAAAACAATATATTTTATTCAATTAAATATTACTTAATGAAATTCAACAACATAAATTTAAATTTAATACTGGATATGCGAAGAAATGAAAAATAACGTATATTAGCATATAAAATTATTCTTTAATTATTAAGCTCGATATAAAACATATAATAACTTTGATATACTGATAAACTATAATAGTTTATACAAACAGTTTTCTAATTAATCATTACTTAGCAATTTGAATACTTATAATTGATATTTCTGAAATATACTACAAATATTTTGTACTCTAATAATTTTGATATAATTAAAAGTTTACATCATAGTTTTTATTAGTTTGCTCTTTTCTTTGTAGAATATTTTATTAGAATTGATAAATAGTAATAGTTTTAAGATACTATTTATCCGTTTCTGAATAAATAATTTAGAAAAACACTACTAGTTTAAAACTATTGTTCTATATTATTTTCATTAATTTATAATTTAGTATACCAACCTTAAAAAAAACTAAAAATAAAAAAGGGAAAATAAACTAATTTATAATATATTAATCTAATATTTCAATTTTAATTTAATTTTGTGTCAAATTTAATAATAATATCATTTTTAAAATATAATTATAAATATTGAAAATTTAAATTAATTTATTAAAAATTAATTTTTAAATATTAATTAATTTATTATTAAAATATTCTCGCCCCTTAATTATAGTTTTCCAGGCTCCGGCCTCTGTTTACAGTATTCATTATATTTACAGCATAAATTGTTGGTTGTTTTGTGCTGATATATTTGTGGCTGTTTTAAAAATTGTTGTTTGGAGGTGACGGTTTGATATTTTTTATCAAAAATGTCAAACTCAAAAATAACACATTTATACCACATAAATGCCATGTCCGAACGGAGCGAGGGGAATTAACCCATATCCACGTCTTCTCGCGCGCTAAATCCTGGGATGGGACATCGGTAAATTCTGAGTCGTTGGTACTGTCCTAGTGTCCTAGTTCCTGTCAACAGCCCGTGATGAAGGTACAAGTTCGGCAGTGTGAGCAGTGAGCGCTCTCCACTTCTCACTTCCCCTTTGCTGCAAGATCGATCTGCCTCTGGCGGAGCTGTCTCGAGCTCCCTTCTTCCTGGCGGCAAGTTGTCACTCTCAGCCTCTACTGGTCCGAACAGTTCCCCAGCTCGAGCTTCCATTACCTTTCAAACTCGTAGGAAAACTAAGTTTTTAATTTCATCAGATTTGAGCTCGCAGTACTCGCTTTCTTTATTCGAACTTCAGTTCCTTTCCCTCGCAGTCGAGAGTGCCTCAGCCAATTGAAATCACCGCTTAAGCATGAGCTAAGTCCTTCGGCGCGTATACGGGTATGTTCTCTCTACATGCTTCTTTCATTTTACCTCAAATTTTTGTGCAATCTTTATAAGCTGAAGCCCTAAGTCCACTTTTCATCTTAAGAGCTAACCTCGGTCCTCTCTTTGCTAAGCCATCCTCAGTTCGCCTCATAACCTAGTTCAGCCGCCATATCATCATCCGAGCTTTCTTCGCTCAAAATTGACAGCTCTCAACCCTAAGCCCATCCTAAATTTGTAGCTGAAGTTAATTAATGCCTCGTAGGTAGCGTTTGGAAACATACAGCTTTTTGTAATGGCTGACTACTAGCAGCTGCGGGAATGACCTCCTCTCTAACGGGTAGCAGTTAGCGATCCACTGCTAGCACCATCTTAATGTTAGTCTGTTCTATATTAATATTGCTTATGAGCTGATGTCTTTTGTGGAAGTGAGATATATATTTGGCGAGTGAGATTGCTCCCCGTGCTACCATGTGATGCTTAGATCTGGACCCGTGCGCTGTGTTTTAATCGTCGGGAGTAATATTCTATCGGAATTAGTTTTGTCTTCTGTTGGATGGTTCAGTTTTGTTGTGCTTTTATCGAGGCTGACCTGATTTGCTTTTGGAGTGAAGTCTTGTTGACTCATGTGCTCACTTTAAAATATAACTGAAACAGCAAGTGCCAATCTTGTACTTTTTGAGTTTTCTTGATTTTCATCAATTTGTACGAGTTGAAAAAGTTATTTGAAATTAACCATGGATCTGTAACAATTTGAATTCTAAAGCAAACACTTGGATGTACAGCAATTATGATTTTGGGAACCGGCTGGCTGATGGGGAGGGTAAAGACCTAGCACAGATATTAGGAACTCTTCTGTCTCTCCTCTTTGATCCAGTCAGATCCTCTTCAATTTACCATGTGTTTCCTTCTTGCTACCCTCCAATTCGCATTTGTGTGCTGATTTTTTCAGCTATCGAGGTGAATATTTACCCTGTGATTCCCTTTTGTGGAGATCTAAAGCTTCTATTGCTTTACCTCCTGTATAAGTTGTTTCTTTTCTTATTATAGCTTGCTTATTCTGGTGCATTGTGGTTGATTTGTTGCCACCTTCATCAAGCTATAATTGAAAAGGATGAAGGTGCTTTTAGGTCAAATCTTAGTAGAGCATCGCTGAGTGCATTTCTTATATACATAAGCTTACGAGATAATAATGTGAAGGGGTATCATGTTGTTCTGCAATTTGCGTTGCCTTGATTTCTGGTCTTGTGATTCTATTCTGTTACGTGATTCCTTAACCTTCAGGAAAGTAATGTCACAGTGACAGATTCTCCTTTGTGTTTGGTCCTCACCAGCTGGTATATTGGTTGGGGGCATTGGGTTTTGATGTCACCCGTATTTATGTCAATAGGTGGCGCATAACTATTGAGAAGCTGCCCCTGGGATGAATTGATTTACAATAATCATTTCTATGCGACTTTATATGATCCTAAGAGATCAATATTTACTTGTAGAGTGGCTTTGATGTTTGAATCTTGATCATTTTGATCTAAAACCAAAGAAGTGAAGTACAATAACTCAAGACAAATGGCAAAGGCCAAACATGGATAAAGCAAATGTACCACATCAAAGTTACGGAAATAAACCCGACACAAATTTCTAGGAGTTGGATTTGTTTTCATGGTCATTTAATGAATGAATATCCACTTAGGAAAGCATTGAAAATTTTCAATTTAGTGAAACCAGATTATGTGACAGAATGGGAAGCACTCTTGTTATCCTCTTTTCAATTTTTCTTTCTTAGCCTAAGAGCAACTATTATGAAGTTGTGTATCTGAATATCCATAGTGATACCACATTGTGTGCCAAATATTTTGCCAGTGAAAGTGTACACATTGGCACACCAATAAGCTAGCAAGTAATTGACCACTCCAAGCATGCATTAATTGTTACTGGCATTGGGCTTGCTACCTAGCCAACCTGGAATAACCACTCATGCCACAAATAGAGTTAAGAGTGAACTTTAACTTCCCTGCAAAGAGTTCTCGAATTTTCTTGCATTCCTTGGTGCAAGCCTTCGAGGCCATGCTGAGCCACACAGATTGTACAATCCACACCATCTTTTGTGTCGTGGCTCTAGTACAGACACTTCATCAAAGAGAATGTTGAAGGAGGTCTGGTTGGTCTAAGCTACACTCCCTTTGAAGATCGAATTGCAGATGTATTTACCAAACCACTTCTCAGTCCTAGGTTTCAAGCTAGGTATGAAGGATATCTACAAACCTAGCTTGAGGGGGAGTGTTGATATATCTGTTGACAGATGTATACCGAACAGATACCATTAGTCTAGGAGATAATTTCTTTATAAATTATGTAATTATTAGTCTCTAGTGGCTGTTTTGGTTATAATTAATTAGTTTAATTAGTTCATAGACTAACACTTCCAAGGGGTCTATTCTAGACTATTCCAAGGTGTCTCTTCCCCTAGATGACTTTTATATATATATATAGTACATCAGTTTTGTATCATCTTCTATCAATAATAAAACCTCAGAGACCACATAATGTCTCGAGGGGGATATTGGAAAGTCTATGTAAGAAAAGGGAACTTGGACCAGGAAATTAGAAGAGGAGCAGTCTAAATTCAAGGGGAAGTAGTGGAACGTGAATTTAGGAAACTTACTTGGTTTAGATTGCAGTTTTGATTTTAAAACTAAACTTCAAATTTGAATCAGAATGCATGCTAGGAGGGAATTGGTATAATTTCGGCCTATAAATAGGGAGGTTGAGCATTGGGCCAGGGGGCATGGAAAAAGAAACTAAAGAAGAAAGTAGTAGTGTACATATTGAAGGGATTGTGCCATTAGTAAGAAGTAAGAAAGAAATTATGTTTGCTTTTCCTTCCATACTAGCCTTTCTCCAACATAAACCTAGACTAAGGGTCTCCCCACCCTAATCTCTATTCCCAAGGATGTGCTTCGTCCTAAACACTATTCCTAAGGGTGTCTCTGCCCTAAATCTCACGCCTCTGAAGGTGCCTCTACCCTTCCCATTTTCTTAACTTCTTTGTCTCTTGATCACTATGACTAAGGGGAGGAAATCTGATTCAAATGATGTTGCATCTGCTGCTGCAGCTGCTATTGCTGCAACTTTAAAACCAAACCAGACTGATCTTGCTCCTGTTGATTCAGCCTATAAGCTGAATGACAAGAACTACTTCATTTGGTCTCAACTTGTCTTTACTCTACTGGTAAGGAAGGAGTTGGATAGTCATTTCACACAGTCAAAACCAGCCAACACTAATGACATTGAGTGGAAGAAAGTGGATGCCAATGTATGGTCCCGGCTGTGGGATTCAAAGGATCCAAGCATCAGCATCACAAGCATGTTTCTCAAAACGGCAAAGGAAACATGGTAATATATCCAAAGATTATACTCAACTGCCAAGGATGCTGCCTTCACCTATGACCTCGGGCTTTAGTCCATGCTCACCAAGCAAGAAAGTCATTTAGTCGACGAATATGCTACCAGTCTTCAACATTGGTGGTCTAAATTGGATTAATTCCAAAGCATCAAGTGGGAGACCACTATAGATACTTCTATACGAAAAGACAATACTACTACACAAATTGCAAAGCTGATAACTCAATTATCATGCTAGACCCTATGTTACAACCTGACATTAAGTGGACAAAATCCTTGAAACTTCTTGTGCTGCTTTGAAATTTCCCTTGGCAAAGAAAACCATCCACCACGACCCCATTACTGGGTTCAACAATAATCCTTCACTCTGGCAGCTTTAGAATTAAACCTAGAAAAGACATGGGCACTATTTTCTAGTGGGGTTCCTTGCAACTTACATTATGTTATAGTTGAATACTTCAGGTTGGGAGATTTCCACTTGAAATGTAGTCCACCTCATGAAAGCAGTTAATGGTGGCCACACGTCCAAACCCGTTAGGTTCGGTTCCCTACGAAGAGGATTCGTATTCAAATCGGTTTATACCGGTTCTGTTGAGGCTCCGAGTCTGTAGGAGGTGGATTCGTATTTGAACTGGTTTTCTTCCGCTTCTTGCAGCTCTTCACCAGTTCCAGTTTAGTTCAGATTCGGTTTCAATTTTGAATTTTTTTTGTACATTTGCAGTTTTTTTCTAATTTTTTTGTCTGATTTTTGTTCAAGTATTGATTAAGATGCAAAAATACTTAAAAATTATGATTAAAATTGCAAATTGAGAAAAACAAAGAGAATGTTTATTGATATTTCACTGTCTTGTAAAATTTATCACTCTTAACAGTTTTGACCGGTTCCAAGTCCAGGCAGTTCCACACTGTTTCCTACTCCTACTGGTTCGGATCTAGATGGAACATAGTTTGGGCCCGAATCTTAAAAAGAAGTTTCAGGACCGCTTCATTAGGAGTCTTGTCCAGCTCTGAACCGGTTTCGGTTCGTGATCGGTTTGGTTCCACCGGTTCCGGTTGGGACTGAACACATTGACCACCATTAAAAGCAGCGCAAGTCTTGCTTGGACTTCAGCGCCTTTCTCTTATTAGAAATATTCATGTGGCTCATCCCGATCTTGGAGTGATGCTCTGTTATGCGTCATCCGTAGCATGGGACCCTTTTTTGACCAAATCCAGGTCCTTGTTAGGGCCCTCCTCTCGCTGAAAGTCCAAGAGCCAGTCCCAAACCAAAGTAGTCACACTTTTCATTTCAAGTTCCACCCGAGGCCAATGTTTAACCCCTTTCCAAAGTGAAAGCCACTGATTATCTTATGCATTTGGGATATCAGACATATCGAATTATGCTCCACAATGTATTTCTTGATAGACCTTGTCTACTCCAAGGCCATCCTCCAGTTCTATGCCTGTCATGTTGTGTCCTATAGATAAAATTGGGCACACAAGGCTCCCTTCTACTCTTCAAAGGCCCTGACAACCAATGTTGTTAGAATCTTGATCCTACTAATGTTGTTTCTTAAAATTCTTAAAAATTGCCACTGGCCTGATATTTCATGGGCTTAGTCCTCCACTATATCATTAGCATGACCATGTAAAAAAATCATGGTTGACACCACTTGCTTCACATCATCAACCCGATCCGATTCATAATAGTTTCTCACATCTGAGAATTATGGGTCCTGTCATAAGCATTGGGATCTCACACCTATAAATGGCCTGATCGTCCATGTCGCTTGTTAACGGATTTAGAACACCAAAAGTTGAGAAAGAAAGAAGTTGTTTAATCGTTTAAAGTACTTATACATTAAAGAAGACCCTTGAACTTGAAAAATAGACTCCTCATTGGACCCCGACTAAGGCCCAATTTGGCTAAAATACTATTGTAGATGTTTCAGGCAATTAATTCGTAGTAGCACCCTTTTGTTGAGCTGTCCATTATTTTTCCAGCTGCTCTTTATTTCTATCTATCTGAAAAAGCTGTTGTTATAACTCTTTCACCAAAACCAGGTCTAAAATCAATAAACGTATGCTAGTAGCATACGTTGCATCTTCTTTAGATAGATCAAGCTGCAAATCTGATAGAAACCCAGATTTATGTGAGCTAACAGCAAGTAATCCTGCCTTTATAACCACCCTTATATTGAGGTAAAAGAGCCTAGGTTGGTACACCTTGCGAGCAAATCTGGGAATGAGCAAATGAGAGAAAAAAAGATAGGAACAGAAGGATAGATTCAGGAATAATTCCTGCCAAAATCAGAGCACGCTCTGCCTAAATCGGGTAAACCCGCCTATCCACAACAGTGGCTAAATGAGAAATACCAATCCATGGTTACAGCCTAGTCATCGGTTTCCTTAAATAGACAATAGCAGGAGGCTAATGCCTTGGGCAAGGGGCAACACCAGTTAATTCCCAAATTACCCCTAGCTTAAATATTTGTTGCTGTCTATTGGCCGTAACTCCCTTTCAGCCCAAAGACCCTAAACCCACGGTCTCATCATTCCTCCCTGATTAACAACCACGTTGTCCTCAAGGTGGTGAATTAAATATAGTTATGATGGTGTTGAAGATGCTGCCTCCACATTGCTGATTGTTGATTGCATTCTGATTGTGGGTCACCATGAATGTCGGATCTCAATGAACTCCCGTCTGGTTGTATGGTTGTAGCGCCATGACAGTGGTGTCTTCCCTCCCCGGTAGACAGCCACCTTGTCCTCAAGGTGGTGGTGGCATGGTGATTGTTGAGTAAAAAAAAAAAAACTGGGTCCAACGACGTCCAAGTTGGCATTATTGTTCTGCTGGTTATGAGATCTGGGATGGAGGACCACACCACCAAATACATCCTTTCCTGGAGATACATCTGTCTGAGTAGTTGAAGAGCTTCTGCCATATGAAAGGTTTCCAACACTTGGGAGCAGAATTCTCCGGGACAGGAAAGGGTATGGTGGCTGGTGGCTGGTGGCTGGGACACTACAGAAAAGGTAGTACAAGGAATGAAGGGAACTGGACTGGATGTCTAGATGGTGACTGCCCAGGAGCAGGCAGCTGTGACATGTTGCAGCTGGTGATGGGTTCTTGTTTTCTTGGGTTGCTGGGAGTTACAAGAGCGAAGCCAGGAACCTTAGCTTGATGTGCTGGGGAATTTGGCATCATCACCTGTTGGTGTTTCCGGTGCCGCACAGAGCCAACAGCCATGACCCCATCGGTAATATAGTATGGCTGACGATGCAATATTTCTTCCGAGGTGGGGCTGCAAATCTGTGTTTGTAATTTTAAAAGAATAGACCCACCTTCCAAGTGAAAAGATGTGGGCCACTGTATTCTTAATAAGTGAATAGGCCCAATTGCTCTTAAATAGTCCTCACTGATTTTTCCACCTGCTGCCCAATTTAATAATATTAAGTTGTTTGGCCCACTGACTTCTTCCTTCACGTGAGAAAAAACAAGCAACCCTGATCGAGCTTTTGCACACCTCCTTTGCTGCTGTCTCACCAGTTGCCATGGGTATCCATTCTTCCCAGCCCCAGCCCCATCTCTATTTTGACTACATCCCCTCTTTTTCTGAACGTGTTGAAAAGCAAACACTGATTTGGCACCACCTCCAGAGGGCACAAGTTTGGATTCCTATCGTACCTTCTGTTCTTCTTCGGCCGGCGAAGTGGTTTGGCACCACCTCCAGAGGGCACAAGTTTGGATTGAATGAAGCTCCCATGACCCCTCTCGTACCTTCTGTTCGTCTTCGGCCGGCAAAGTGGTGGTGGTTGGACCTCCGTTTTGGGACCGACAATCCCAATTTTCTTCAACCTGACAATGTCTTCCTTTGCGGTTTGACTTCCTATGATTTCTCTGTCCGTGGTCAGTTTTCTTCTCCAACTAGCAGTTACAGCCATGTCAATTTCCCCAGGCCCGGGTGTGGTCTCGTTGTGACCTGTGGCTTCCTCCTCTAACCTTCTAAAAGCTGTACTGGGTGTTGGTTTCTGGCCACCAAGCGTGTAATGTACGCCTACCTTCATCTTCTTTCTTCTTTTCATCTCTTTGACCTGTTTTCTTCTTTCGCTCTTCTTACGTCTGATCTTCCCCTGCCTTCTACTCTTGTTTAATTCTACCATTTTCTTATCTAAATAAGGGTGTTGAACATACCTCCCATGGTGCTCTACTTCCGTACTGGTTGGTCTCCCCTTCTTTCTTTTATCAGTCTTCCATGTCCTTCTATTACTTCTTCTTCCCTTCCTTAGTCCATGAACAACCCTGGTCATTACCGGTTCCATCATCAATTCATCAGCGGTTGTCTTCTTTACACTCTCCGTTAGACGTAGTGAGGTTTCCTCAGCCTGCTGTAACTGCGCTTTGGATATCCAACATGTAGTAAGTTGTCGTAACTCTCTCACTTCCCTTTCTAATTTTTGGAACATCTCACTCAGCTCCCCATGACTAAGCGCCATTCCCACCCACAAACAGAATCAGGCTTTGATACCAAACGATAGAAACCCAGATTTATGTGAGCTAACAGCAAGTAATCCTGCCTTTATAACCACCCTTATATTGAGGTAAAAGAGCCTAGGTTAGTACACCTTGCGAGCAAATCTGGGAATGAGCAAATGAGAGAAAAAAAGATAGGAATAGAAGGATAGATTCAGGAATAATTCCTGTCAAAATCAGAGCACGCTCTGCCTAAATCGGGTAAACCCGCCTATCCACAACAGTGGCTAAATGAGAAATACCAATCCATGGTTACAGCCTAGTCATCGGTTTCCTTAAATAGACAATAGCAGGAGGCTAATGCCTTGGGCAAGGGGCAACACCAGTTAATTCCCAAATTACCCCTAGCTTAAATATTTGTTGCTGTCTATTGGCCGTAACTCCCTTTCAGCCCAAAGGCCCTAAACCCACGGTCTCATCATTCCTCCCTGGTTAACAACCACCTTGTCCTCAAGGTGGTGAATTAAATATAGTTATGATGGTGTTGAAGATGCTGCCTCCACATTGCTGATTGTTGATTGCATTCTGATTGTGGGTCACCATGAATGTCGGATCTCAACGAACTCCCGTCTGGTTGTATGGTTGTAGCTCCATGACAGTGGTGTCTTCAAGATGCTGCCTCCACATTGCTGATTGTTGATTGCATTCTGATTGTGGGTCACCATGAATGTCGGATCTCAACGAACTCCCGTCTGGTTGTATGGTTGTAGCGCCATGACAGTGGTGTCTTCAAAAAAAAAAAAAAAAAAAAAAGATAGGAACAGAAGGATAGATTCAGGAATAATTCCTGCCAAAATCAGAGCACGCTCTGCCTAAATCGGGTAAACCCGCCTATCCACAACAGTGGCTAAATGAGAAATACCAATCCATGGTTACAGCCTAGTCATCGGTTTCCTTAAATAGACAATAGCAGGAGGCTAATGCCTTGGGCAAGGGGCAACACCAGTTAATTCCCAAATTACCCCTAGCTTAAATATTTGTTGCTGTCTATTGGCCGTAACTCCCTTTCAGCCCAAAGGCCCTAAACCCACGGTCTCATCAAAATCCCTAGTCACCTCAAAGATTGTTTGATCATCCAATCAAAGAGAAAAACATCGTCGAAGTTTACTTGATTCTGAAACAAACCATCTTGTCATCTTATATTTCTTTCGGATGTTTCAGTTGCAATTGTACTATAAAACCTGTATGAGTTACTTGTCAACTTGCCCCGTTCTCTCTCTCTGGGTAAATGTTCACCATATAGCCCTATTAGTGACAGATGAATTTTCCATTAATTTTTGGCACCTATATAAGCTTTATCAATCATTGTTCTTGGTCTTGTTTAGATGTGCATGTCGGAACTTTGATGTTGTACGCATTATTGGAGTTCTGCTTTGACTTGATTCTCTGAGAGCCCTAACTTTTTCCTGTTGAATTGGATCAGTGCTGGCTATTGCAGATCATGAACGCAAATGTGCTTTTCCCACGGTTTTTGTTGCTTCTGATTTCTGGCCTGTCGATTCAGCTCTGTGCTTTTTCAGTTCCTGAAGATGTAAGAAGTGACTTGTAGATATATATTATGCCATTTTGGCTTGCATCTGATCCTGACCTATATTGTTTTTTCTGTACTTGTGGCTTCCAGCTTGACATTGTTTATGGGCGGCGCCTATTGTCCGCTTCTGATGAAGTTGCGTGTTCAGGTTTGAGCTTACCTGTTATTTTTTTGTTACTTAAACTGATTTTGATCAGATCACTCTTACTTGCATTATCGCTTTTCTGTTGGGAGTTGGAACATATAACTGTTGCATGGTCTTTTAGCTTATGTCATGAAAAGATGGTACTAGAGAAGATGAATTTTGTGGACCTCCTGCTAGCTACAATATCTAGTTATCAGTGGAGATAAGAGTTGGGTTGTTGGCTGGTGTTCATTAAGGATTATAAAAAATCTATAGGGTGTCATGCGAAAGATATTTACAGTAAAACACCGAGGAGATGAGTCAATGCGTGGGTTCATACTTCTTTTTTATGCTTGCTTACCATCTGGTACTACAAAGGGGAGTTCCATGCTGACTTTTAATATTAGGCTCGAGTCATGAATATGGTAGGCATTAAAAGGAGGGAACTAGGAACTATAGAAGTTCAAGTTTTATGTTTGAGGTTGAAGTATTCATTTTTTTTAACTAAGGTAAGTAATTTTTATTGATCTATCAATCATATGAACACAGAGAATCAACCTGTACTACTAGCTGGAACTGCACCACCATTACTGTAACTGAAATCAATCACTCTGAGCTCTGTACTATTTTCACTGTACAAATAATATTAAGGACACAACTATCAAAATATGCACTCTGAAATTAAGCACATTGTCATTGCGCTGGTGCCAAATTTGGTAGACACAGGCACCCACCGCCATGCTCCTAAGTATTCAGTTTTTGTTGAGCATGTATGAAACATTTTGGAATATATGCTAGGAACAATTAGTTAGATTATACTTTCTTCCGTTTGTTATTGGTGTAGAACTTAGGAAGGCTGGGGTAACCTTCCTACCAATAGCTTCTCAAAGAGGCCTACAATATCCAATGTCTCGATCCCCTTTCTTATGACCCTTCTAACCCCTTAAATACCCACGTATTTACCATATTAACAAACTACTCCCTCCATCCTGAATTGACCGTCTTGTTTGCTTTATGACACGTTTTTCCACTTCAATATTAAGCATATAAGATAAAATAATTTCATAAAACTAAAATTTGTAATATATAGTTTATCATGTAAGGAATCATTTGTAAAACGATATGTTAAAATTCAAAGTCAAAACGATATGTCCAAATAGTGAACAAGACGGCCAATTCAGGACGGAGGGAGTACAAGAATAGAAAGTTTCCCCTGTACCAACCAAAACAGTTAAATAGCTGACTAACGATCAAAATCCTTTAAATATCCACTTACCATAATACTAGCTACACCCAAACAGCAACTTTCCGTAACCATAAAAGCTAGACATTAACTAATGGTAATATCCCAAACTTACTAAAACACTTTCCTAACTAATTATTTCCTTCTCCTCATGTAAACATTGCCATAAAACTTGTCTTGTATAGACCTAAATCTCTCTCCCGCTGCACATCCACCTTGTCCTCAAGGTGGAAAGAAGGAAATTGCTGTTGAATAGCGCCACTTCTTCCCATGTTGCATCAGCTGCTGAAATGTCCTGCCTTAGAATCAGAGCCTCTTGAGGATGTCCCTCCCGCTGCCTATAGTCCAGCACCTTGTCGGGTTGTTGCAGCCATTCCAGCTCCGTAGTAGGCCCGCCGGCAGAGGCATGGGTGGCACAGAAGGGCTAGTGGCCTTTCTGAATTGGGAAACGTGAAAAGTTGGGTAAATTTTGGTACCATCTCTTAGGGGGCGTTTGTTTCAGGCGGCGGAAACAGAATGAAATCGGGAAAGGGAATGAAGAGGAATAGAAAAGAATTCCCTTTGATTTTCCTGGTTGTTTGTTTGAGCTGGGGGAAATGAAATAAATAACCGGTCAACGGCCACCGGTCAATGGTTGCCTGCTGCCGGTCAACGGTCAATTACCGGTCAACATTCACCGGGTCACCGGTTAATGGTCATTAGTCACTGGTCAATGATTATATGTCCTCGGTCAAAGTGTACTGGGAAAGGGAATCCCATTCCCTAGTAGGGGGTGGGGAATCAAGATAGAGGATTTTGGGGTAATCCCTTTCCCTTTCCTGAAAATAGGAAAAACTGGCAAAACAAACAGTAAGAAAGATTCCCTTTCCTGATTACCCCAAAACAAACGCCCCCTTAGTTCAATCAACCTGTCCAAGGACCAGTTTAAAATCAGATCCAATGTTAATATTATTGGGTTGGGTCTTAATGACTTGTAATGCAATTCGAGGTGCATCACCCTCCACAATCCTCCCAAGAGGCCGATTCTATTAGCTAAAATGACTGAATGAATATTACAACCTAGGTATGTTCTCAAGTACTGCTAGCAGAGCTACCTTTTTACTAAACAATCCCCTGACAATGAATAAAGGTCCTAACATCACTGCCTCCTAAAACAACCGTGTCTTTAAGGTTGGAAAAAGAAAAGGAAATCTGCCAAGGGAGTTTGATGTAGGAGCTTCTAAGCAGTAGTAGCAATGCACAGCAGTTCGCAAAACCAATTTCTTCACAATGCATCGACCCAACTTAACATCATAGGGTGCAGCTTTTGGTGACTTAGCAGGCAGTAATTGATTACGTACAGAAACCTTATCCAGCTTCTTCTTACAAGGAACTCCAGAAGGATCCATAGAGTTCTTAGAGGCGATAGAATCTTCAACTTTTCAGACCTGTGTGGCAAGGGTCTATTGCTCTGGAGAACAATTATGGAGTTCTTCCAACTTCAGCAGACCAGCAAACATTTTATTTCTTCTTTTTGTTTTGGATCGCTTTGCAAGCTGGCCAGAGGTAACTGAACAATGCAGCATTCGCCAGCAAGAGTGTGAACTGAAGGGGCCAGGTGAACGAACAGAGGAATAGGGAAGTGAAGGAATTATAGATGAAGAAATTGTTCGATTTTGAGAAATGGTAAATGAACAAACTCTCAGTCCATTCCGCAGGTATGTGGTCATTCTCTTCTTTTTGTTTCTATACTTGATCCTTTTCCTCCTCTCTTTCTTCCTTTGATCGAACTCTGCCAGCCTGCACCTTCTTTTAGTCTCCCCGATCCCAAAATGGCTTGAATGGTGATGTTGACTTCTTTTCTTTTGTTGCTTCTTCTTCCCACCTTTTTACGTTCTTTTTTCCTTGTTATGGCCTTTGCATCCTTCAAGGTGATAGGAATCACCAAACCAGCATGATTTAGATCCTCAATCTTCATGGCCACCTGCACAAGACCATGAAGGTTGCTAGCAGTAGAAGCAGCACTCGAAGGCGCAAAAATTGGAATGACAAATTAAGGATTGCAACCTCCCTAATCTGGTCCACACAAGAGGTAAAACCAGCCAACCACGCTGGTTTCACGCAAACGACCCCACTCCCATGCGAAACAGTAATTGAAATCCTTCGATTACTGTTTTCCTAAATTCAACACACTCTCTCGTGTGCCCAAAATCATTCATCTCTTCAATCTTTTTGGCAACTTTCATCAGTTCTCACAACTAAGGCGAGGAAAAATTCCTCAAATTAGAGATCGACCCCAAATTAGGGATTGATACCTCCTTTATTTGGTCCACACGCGTGGACGAACTGTTCGACCACTCTGGTATCTTGGTTGTGGCCCCCTGTACGCGCGAGTTAAGCCAGAAAAGCTCTGATAATTATCTCCCTTAATTGTACCGCCAGTCTTGCTTTCAAATTCATTTCTTTCCTCAATCTTCTTAGCAACCTTCATCAATTCACGAAGGTCACAAACCTCATACAGAAGGAGATTCTTCTATTCTCCTCCTTTAACCCACTATGGAAGATTCCCTTCAAGACAAATCGGGAATGCCCGAGAGATGAGCTGAGTAGAACTCAAATCTCCTCCTTAAATCTTCTACTGTAGATTCGTGGCGTACAACGCACAAGAGATCGAGACGATCTTCAAGCTACTCACATGGATCGTCGCCCGAGAATACTTTCTTAACCTTGAAATCCCAATGGGTGTTCCTCGCCGCCGATTCATCAATATCCCGGTGGAAGTTTTGTGGTTGATCCACCCCGATTTCCGGAGATGATCGACGAAGAAGGGATTGTAGATATTTCTACATTTGCATCACCGCTGCGGACAGATTATCGACCTTCCTATCAAGATCGTCCAACCGGTTCTTGAAGATCGTCTACTCTTCTATCGAATCCATTATCGACAAAATCCACACTCCCTTCACAGCCCCAAAATAAAGCTCTGATACCAAATGATGCGATTCGAGTGCATCATCCTCTACATCCTCCCAAGAGGCCTATTCTATTAGCTAAAATGACCAAATGAATATTGCAACCTAGGTTTATCCTTAAGTATTGCTAGCAGAGCTACCTAATTACTAAACAACCCCCCTAACAACTAATAAAGGTCCTAAGAATTTGAGACCTTGCTGTTGAACTGAATATTGTCCCTAGCAGTCTCTCAATCATGTTACTGTTTTTCTTCTTTTTCTCTAAGCTGACACATTGTTCTCATCTAAATCTCCCATTTTCTGCCTATTTCACTTCTGAGCGCCATGGACAGCTGCCACTGGCTACCCAATAGTTACCGCTTGTCGCTGCTGCCCGTAGATGATGCTGGCCAAGTACACAACACCGCTGGTCGGTGGTTTTCCCTGCTGGTCGCCACCTCCCTTTTCGATTTAAGGCAATGACTTTCCTCCTCCTTCGTTCATCCTCAAGCGGTAACTCCAGCCAGTCCACCTTTGGCATGGCACCCACTCCTCTAGCTGGCCGAATTGGGTCTTTGACCATCTTTCCCCATCTCCCCCCTGTTGCTGCGAACAGAAGTTGGTTGCCCTTTGACCCAGGGTTTCAAGCCTGTCGTCATTTTTTTCTTCTTTTTCTTCTCTTTTACCTTTTTCTCTTCGCCCTTTTCTTTCTTTTAATCTTATTCTGCCTCATTTCCTTCTCAATTCCACCACGTTCTTACTTAAATTAGAACATCTAAGAAATATTACCTTTGGCTCCCTTGCGTTTGCTCTTTCATTGGTTCCAGTTGATTTCTTCTCCCTCCTATTGTTCCTTGTTCTTATTCCCTGTTAATCCCCGCAGGGCGCTGACAATCCTGGTTTCTTTCTTCTTCATTCCTTTATGCAATTATTCGATCGTTGCCTCCATGGGAACTTGTTCCGTCTTTTCCACTTTTTGTTTATGTTTTTGACCAGAACCTTCTTCCAGATCCACCTCCATAGCCATGGACACTTTCCGCACCAATCCTACCTTCTCCGCCGGCAAGTATGCACCGAGCATGGTATCTGCAGATGATAATAAAGTACCCTTCATTTGTTAGGTTGTCGGTGAATCCATGGCTGTCTTTGTTGGTTCCACTGGTGGTGTATCCCACCTCATTAATCTCTTTTCTCTGTCTGCCTCAAGCTTCTTCATCCTCTGCTCACATCTCCTATCTATCTCTCTAACTAATTTCACAAGTTCCTCTTTCTCATTCATTGTCCTCCTATCCATCATCGTTCCTATATTTTTCTTTACCATTTCCCACTTCACTCCCTCCATCACCCACTTGCAGAATTTGGGTAACCTTCCTACCAATTACTCCTCAAAGAGGCTTACAATATCCAATGTCTTGATCCCCTTTCTTACGACCCTTCTAACCCCTAAAATACCCACGTACTTACCATAGTAACAAACTACAATAACATAAAGTTTCCCCGTACTAACCTAATCTGTCCAAATCCCTTAAGGCTCCGTTCGCTCGTCAACTTGAAACGCAACTATTGCTGCGAATAGTTTAATCTAACTATAGTTAACCAATCCTGAACCACTATGTACACTTTAGTCAATGTTAGATCCAATGAGAAGTTGACAGCTGTTCCAATTTTTTTTCATAAGCAGATTAAAGTTTCATCGTGAATATCGAACGGGCCCTAAATATCCTCTTACTATAATACTAGCTACACCTAGACCGCAACTTTCCCTAACCATAAAAGCAAGACATTAACTAACGGTAATGTCCCAAACTTACTAAAACACTTTCCTAACTAATTATTTCCTTCTCATGTATACGTTGCAATAAAACTTGTATGGTACAGACCTAACAGTATATATGCTATAGTGATTAAGTCCAGGGATGAGGAGTAATCTTTTTGCCTATAACTACAGCTAACTAGTAACTACTAATATAATTTGTGTTTTGAAACTCTTGGCATATGGAGGAGAAAGGCTGTTAGATTTCCCTCACTTTTTCCGAGTTTATTTGATTTTTTGGGTTATTGTCCATGCATGGTAGTAATTTGATAGTAAGTTCAAGTATGGAACCTAGAGTTATTTATGAATTTGTACTCTAGTGCAGCACCATGCCCTTCCAGCTGGATTATGAATGGAAATAAGACCAAGTGCTTCAAGTATATGGGGCTATTCAAGTCCTGGGATGAGTCAGAGGCATCATGTAAGCAGTATGATGGACATTTGGCATCGTTAACAACTTTTCAAGACTTGAATACTGCTCATCAACTATGTAACAAAAGTGTTGGTGGCTGTTGGGTTGGAGGAAGAAGCCAAAATACCACAGCTGGTCCCATTTGGAATTGGTCTGATAATTCTTCCTATTACAATGATTCAATTTTTCCTACCTTAGACTTCCGCTCCAACCATGTAGCCAACGTGAGCAACTTTTGTACATTGTTCAAGTATGGACTTCAAACCATGGTGGCCGAAAGATGCAGCAAACCCCACAGATATGTCTGTACATTAAATATAGGTAATGGCCCATTTTATGATTGTTCGAAAGGATTGATGGTTTCCTTGCTGACATTACATGGACATTTGAGGTCTATTGTTTGTGGCTTCTACTATTGAGCATGGTCAAGAATTGGAGAATTGAAGAGAATAATTTGGCTATATTTTGGTTCTTGGCATGCTTAGGCTATATTGAAACTATAGGTAGAACGAGCTGATCACTTTTATAGATTAACTTGCCTTCTGCTGGCAGTAGATGAACTAAAAGAGAGATTTCCGTTATGTAGTGCATGACCCTTTTGCTCTGCTAGTAATGTGCAAAGGAACATTTCTACATATTCTTGTACTATCTTCCATTTCGCTCCATTTTCACGTTTCTTTTTTAATTTTTCTTTTTGAGTCTAGTATGGAGATTCTTTTTTTGCTGGTATGCATGGTGGTAGCCGCATCATTCTATCAACCTTTTCTCAAGAAATTTCCTGGTCATTTGTTTAGCAGGTAATAAATGTTACCACAGCCGCTACAGGGAATACCTCATAATTCTTGCTGTTGTGTGTGGAGTGATCATCTGCACTACATCAATCGTAGTGGTATGGCTTCTTGTTTTCAAGCGTAGCAAAAGACGGAGAAGGTCTAAAAAACTATCAAATTCAGCATCATCTGCTTTAGTCCCACCTTCTTGGAGAGTTTTCACTAGTGAGGAGTTGCGATCCATCACAAAATGTTTTAGTGAAGGGAACCGTCTTCCAGGTCATGTGAAAACTGGCAGTACTTATCGTGGAACTCTGCCTGGTGGATCAAAAGTTGCAATTAAAAGATTAAAGAGTTCAGGTTACCAAAGAAAAAAGGAGTTCTATTCTGAAGTTGGAAGGATTGCAAGGCTTCATCATCCAAGCTTGGTGGCCGTGAAGGGTTGTTGCTATGATCATGGCGATCGTTATATAGTTTATGAATATATTGTTAATGGGTCCTTGGATAGATGGCTACATCATGTGCCGAGAGGTGGGAGATGCTTGAATTGGTCTATGAGGATGAAAATTGCAACAACACTTGCTCAAGGAATAGCGTAAGTGCTCAGATCACTTGACAAAACAATTTAGTAGCTTGATTGATTTCTAAAGTAAATGGTGCCCCATTTCTCAAAAATTATAGAAGTTGTGATGCTGCAAACGGCATGCGACAATCAATTGCATAAGTTATGTTTTTATGCCATGACCATCAAGCTATGCTTCTATGACCGTTTGAAATATTACCTGTTTGACTGTAGAGTTGGTTTAATTCTGTCTCTCTACAACCAGGTTTTTCCACGACAAAGTCAAACCACAAGTAGTCCACCGAGACATTAGAGCCAGCAATGTGTTGCTGGATGAGGACTTTGGGGCTCATCTGATGGGGGTGGGTCTCTCCAAGTTTGTACCATGGGAAGCTATGCAGGAAAAGACAGTAATGGCTGGTGGGTCTCATGGCTATCTTGCCCCTGAGTTTGTGTACCGTAATGAGCTCACTACCAAGAGTGACGTATACAGCTTTGGAGTATTGCTGCTAGAGATAGTGACTGGTAGGA
Organism: Limonium bicolor; assembly: GCA_023374045.1. NCBI lineage: Eukaryota > Viridiplantae > Streptophyta > Magnoliopsida > Caryophyllales > Plumbaginaceae > Limonium > Limonium bicolor. Next base: position 86,169,092 of record CM041782.1, read on the forward strand.
GACCGGCTCAACGGGCATTGGACTCATCAGTTGGCTGGCAGAGCATATTTGAGTGGGCCACGCCGCTTGTCCAAGCCAATAGATACATGGAGCTGTTGGACCCACAGATGTCTACTGCTTCATCCTCTTCGTCCGAGAACAGTCCTGAAGTTGGGGTGGTGCAGAAAGTGGTGGACTTGGTATATGCTTGCACTCAGAATGTGCCATCTATGAGGCCTAGGATGTCTCATGTTGTTCACCAACTTCAACAGCTCGCCCCCTCTTCCCCTGCCGTTGTATTTTGTAGAAGCAGCAGCAACTTCCTCCAGCCAGCTAGCCAGGATATTAGCATTTTTCTGTTTAAAAGTTTAGGTGGTTTGTATTGTCAATGCTGTAAAATATTTCCTCTCTGCTGGGTTATGATTATGGTTACCGAGTTGAGGGGTTAGGAAGCTAGGCTTAATTATATTTGAGAGTCTAACTCTACCATTGCTTCGTCCAGAGTAAGTCGGCGGTGGTAGAAATTAGACTAGTAACGTAACGAAGGGCTGTCTCTCCGTCTGTATTATTATACTATTTCTGATCTGATGCTGAAAACAGTGGTACTACGTGGCGAAACGAAAGTAAAATTCACACCTTAAATAAACAACAGTTATCTACTTGCTTTTAGGGTATCCGTAAAATTAAATTTGCGAGTGTCTTACTAAAAGAGTTAAAAAAAAGAAACGGAAAAGTAACAGCTACCTTAGATGACGTCAACGTGATGTGGTAGCCCATTCATCATCAATCTGGCTAGAAGACGAGTAACGTCATTATCAACCTGGCTAGAAGACGAGTAGTGAGCCGGTCCGTCTATCTCCTCTCTATAAATAGCCATCAACGTTTCATTTATGCTTCTGCTCTTATGATAGGTAACAAAAAATTCAAAATCCTGGTTCATTTCACCAGCAAAACCTTACTTGACCCCGTAACCTGGTATCTGCACATGGAAAACATGGTTCCTTTCATTAATAATCACCGACTGCAAACTACGGTCCTATTTTCAAGCACACCGGATCATCATTTAAATCAATTTCCCACTCAAGTAAATAATCCATAAGCCAGACCAGTAGAGCCGGCTAGTCAAGTGGGCAGTGAAGTTATGAGTTAAACATCACCTTCCAGCCATGCCCATCTGTCAAAGGCCAAGCCCTCGTAGATTTCCTGGCATAAACAATTTTCAGGGCTGCTGCTCTTTTCTCAAATCCGACCAACACCACACCAATTTACACTCTGTACGTAGATGGCTCCAACCAAAGGCTTGATGCGGAGTTGACATCCTCATCAAGTCACCTGACAGGAACACCACGAGGTATGTTATCCGGTTGGGATTCACGACCACCAACAATGAGGCCAAGTATGAAGAACTTATAACTGAGATGGAGTATACCTCAACATCAGTGCCAACCACATACGGCTATTTAGCAATTCCAAGCTCGTCATCGAATAGTTATCCAAGGGCTTCGAGGCGGGAGACAAGGAAATCCAGAAATATCTGGCCCGTGACACGACCCTCAAGGACTCGTTCCACTCCTTCCAAATAAACCATGTATTGCGAGAAGACAACCTGGAAGCTGACACTCTCTCCAAGCTTGCCCGTTCCTATGGAGAGGTATCCAGACAAGTTTTAGTCTAAATCAAGAACGCCCTGAGTATAGTTGCCCCGAATATCCTCAACATAGACATACCAAGCAGACATGACAGGTGGATGACCCCCTATCATGGACTACCTCACAGACGAAAAGCTTTCAAAAGACAAAGCCGAATCCAGAAAGGTTCTGAGCCAGGATAATAACTTTTTCCTATCATATGGCGAACTTTATAAACAAAGCTTCTTCAAGCCGGCCATCTGGTGCGTTTTACCCAAAGTTGGCGCTCGCCTGATTGAGGAGATCCACTCAAGAATATGCGGAAATAACTAGGGCACAAGCCCTAGCAAAAAAGGTCACTCACACCAGCTACTTTTGGCCAACCCTCATCCGGGACTGCAAACGTCATGTGCAGACATGCACTGCTTGCCAGATTCACTATAAGAGAATCACCCCCCCCCCCGCTCACAGCAACCCATCCTCAACTTGTGCCCATTCGCGCAATGGGGGATCGACATAGTTTACCCCTTCCCAATAAAGCTTTTGCTTAGTAGTCGTCGCAATCGACTATTTCACCAAGTGGATCAAAGCTGCCCCACTCCTCACTATAACTACAAAGCGCATTAAAGATTTTGTATGGAAGAACATACTATGCCGGTTTGGAATTCACCATATCATCGTCACCAATAATGGCCTACAATTCAACTGTAAGTCATTTATCAAATTCTTCGAAACTCACGCTATTGACCTCATGTCAAATCCATCGCCCACCTACTAGCAAACAACCAGGTCAAAAATGCGAATGGCTAACTCTTGCGGGATCTAAAGATGAAACTCTCAGGCATCAAGGGTGTTTGGGCCAAACTCCTACCATAGGTGCTTTTGTCTTATTGCACTACCAAGTGAAAACCCGTAGGAGAAATGCCTTCAGGTTGGTACACGGTACATAATCCATCAGGCTGCCCGAAGTTATGTTTGTCAGCATGCAAATCAAAACTTCGATGAGCAAAGCAACGACGAACAAATCCGGCCTAAGCTAGATTTCTTAGACGAAACCCAGGAAATCACCCTCATACGATTGTAGCACAACAAACGACAAGTGGCCAAATACAATAACAAGAAGGTCAAACCTAGAGAATTCACATAGGGGAATTTAGTCCTACGAACGGTCGGCAACTCCTTCAAATTACAACCCAAGTGGGATGACCCATACATCGTATTGGAACAAAACAACCCCGCATTGTACCAAATCCTTGACCACAAGGGCCGGGTCAACACCAACTCATGGCACGCTGAACAACTCAAGAAATTCTATCTTTAGGTAACTTCCTGCATTCTTGAGTATTTCCTATCTAACTCATGTTACCAGGATCAAGCCATTATTAAAACTGTTTTCTCTCCCTCAAACATTTGTTATGAACACGTGGGACGCCTGGGTCTCGTCACTTAAACACAACTAGTGTTCAAAATGCTCATAGTATTCAAAGCTCCAAGACACAACTATTGTTCAAAATGCGTCTAGCATTCGAAGTCCCCGGATTAGACCTAATACGTTATCCGTCTGACCAGGAAACCACATTTCTTGAAGGAAAAATATCCCTAACGGGAGGCCCACAACATGGCTCGAAGAGTATTTCCCCAAAAACCTAAGGAAGAAACCAACTTTCTCTCCTTCACCACAATCGGCTCGAACAAATCTAGACTGGTACAAAAAAGAAACCAAAATTCTTTCTAGTACACGTAACTGGCTGAATCGCCATGAAGTTGGCTCAATCGCTGTGAAAATGGCTCAATCGTCACAATTCGGTCCAATTGCCACGAAACCAGCTCAATCACCACAAAGTTAGCTCAATCTCCATGAAGCTGGCCCAATTACCGCGAAGCCAACTCAACTGCCATGAAATCAGCTCAACCACCCACAGAGAAAACAAGTAGTGAAAGCCGGGTCCGAAGAAACCAGCTTTCTTCCCTACACCAGAAATTGGCTCAACACCTCATTAACAGAAAACACAAGTAAATACAAAGACAATCCTACCGACAAAACATAAGAATCTCGAGAAAAGGTATATGGTTGGTTTTTGCTAATCATAAATGTTTACATAAAACTGAATCATATGTATGTTGCACGTTAGCCGGGTTGTGCCCCGTGGACTCCTCACTCATACAACCTCAAACAAAACCGCTTCATATAGTGGTTGAAGAAGCTGGTGATCACGGCCGGTGGTGCTCCAAGTAAGAAGATTATGGGACTGAAGCCATTCAACTTTGGTGCACGGAAGCCCCCAAGCTGAAATCCCGCCGTCCCTTGTGCCACCTGCATCACCTCCTTGGCCGATGTGCTTAACCTATGACCCACTTAGAATGATAGTGATGTCATAGATTCCTTCCCGCCCTTCCCTTTCGCCTTTGAGACCCGGTCAAGATGAGGAATCGTCGATGTTAGTTGACCATGGGGCATGGAAGACTCCACCAAAAAAGGCACCATACATGTTTCTTCCCTGTTGACGCCACACCTCTGGATCGAAATGGAAACAACACCTTCGTAACCAATAGATTCTGACACCAATTTGAATAGAGGATGCACATTTGTAAATTTTATACTCCTAAAGCAGCGGGCATCTCCGTTAGCTCACTCATTTCGGAAACAAATCCCCTTTCAAGCCTCAACTCCTCTCCCATGGCAACCTTCTTCTCCTCATGTAGTCACCTCATATCACCAGATATAAACTGTCGACCAAAGAAATCCAAGTCATCTTAGGTAGCCGGACACCCATGTAGTTGCCTCCTATCATCATATACGAACTCTATTCTCTCATTGACCCAAACACCCTCTTACAATACCCCGGAAACCACCTCCCAGCGGCCATGACACGACACACCTCCGCAGTCGAAGAAACCATTCCAAACAAAAAAGAGAAAAGAAGAAGAAAATGAAGAGACGAGTAGCCCACATGGGAGAAAGAGTGAAGGTGTGAAAACCTCTCCCCCACTATGATAAAAATTTATAGGGGAAGAAGCTCAACGGTTACCTATCCCACTCACACAACCGCCCCATCCACCCCACTAGTGCTTCAACAGTCTTGCACCATGTGCCGAAGCCGCGTGCCAGTTTGCTGGCAAAAGTAACGTCTGAGTACCAACTTGCGACCATTATTACCTTGATCGTGTCTCACAACGTATCTGTCCTCCTGACACTTTTTTCCCAAATCAGAACCAAATCATTAATTACATGTGGCACCGATTCATCACCCTCTCATGTCTAAAACATTTCAAAAGTTCAACTTCCCGCCCAAGACCATCAAAAGTTGAACTTGGGGGACTAGTAGGGATATATCCCGAGTAAAATCTCAACCTTTTTTTCTCACTTCAAATTTTCTTAAAGTATACAGAAAAAAAAACAAACTCAGACAACTTAACTTCCGCTTCTCTCGCAAGCTCAAAACCAAAACTTGGAGACTAATGTTTGTACGGTGTAATTAACCTCACCTTAATCAGGTCATTAAGATAAATAATCACACTTTTGTGTCTTTAAACATGTACCTTGACAAGGAGCCAACAAGCAAGACGTAAGGTAGTCGGCCTCCAAGTACCAAGACTAGGAAGTCGGGTCCTTCCCTGGTTGAAACCTCAGGCTCAAGGCTAAGGCTAAGCCCAAGGTTTAGCTTGCCAGAACCAACTAAGCTTCACCAACAAAAACTTCGGCCAGTCCTTCCGGCTAGTTTCCCTAACTAGCTCCGTCATACCCCCTACATAGAGTACTCAAGACTTGACACGCGTGACGCTGACACTCAGTCCCATCAGTCTCGTCGGACTACCGGTCATTAACATTCGCACACCTCCCTAAAACATCATTAAATACTCCAATATTGATGTGTTCTTCTTCATAAATAGCAAGAAGCCAGGTGAAAAACTTCGTCCTTGATAGGGCTACCCCGTATGACGTCAACCCTACACCACATAAAGGTAGCCCACATCATCAATGTAGGTTGCTTATTACTCCTCGACACATCCTTGATAGGTAATGGATGTGTCTTATGGTGTTAACCCGAGATTTCTTAAAGGCAAAAAGCTTTAAGTACTTCAAAGTTGAAACTCCTTTCTATTGAGAATTACACCCTAGCAATTCACTCAACCCTTTCTCGCCCAACCTATGGACTTGGGACAGATTAGGACTTCACCAAGCCCTTTCCCCCAGACCGAACACCTTCGGTCTCTAGTCTCCCAATAGTCCACCAACTCCTCCCCGACTGTCTTTAGCAACCCCCAACACACTAAGTCTTTAAGGTTTCTCCACTCGCTCACCCCGCTTTATTACAAGACTTCAACAGATTCACAATGATAAAGAAACTCTAAGAATGATAACTCTTTACAAGCCTAAGCTCTCTAAAGAATGTTTTCGCCCGGTTTCAACAATTCGGCCTTGATGCACACCTGCTTTTGTTGAAGCCGGTTGATCCTTATAGAATGTTGAACTGCTCTTATTAGTGGACCCCAAAGCTTGTTATTGAGTTCTATGAAGTCCAAGTACGAGTCCTGGGTTTTTGAACCTTATCCTATGTTGATTTGGGTTGATTAGGATCCGATTAGGTTATAGGTCCACTTATAACCTAAGCTTAATAACTATGTCATATAAACTATAATTATTAAAACTAGGGTTAACCCACGGGAACCTATTACAAGTCATCACCTAATTTTAACCTATAGTAAATTAGGAAAGATTAGAGCTTGGGTTTGGGGGTGATCATGATGATTTTTGATGGTATGATTAGTGGTGGGAGTTCAAAGACTTAGTTTTTGTGGATTTCGGGAAAGTTTTGATATGACTCGGTAGTCGTGAGTGGGAAAAACATGAGGAATGAGTTGGTGGCCATCTTTCCTGACTTCATAGGGTTTTAGAATGTGTTTTGAGTCAGATAAAAGATTCCTTATATAGGCAACGTATGAGATAAAGAAAGTTCGGTAAAGAATATAAGTTTATCGAAACTGGTCCGGTAACTTCTGGGTGGAATCTGATTATGAAATTTTACCAGCATGTAAAGTAGGATATGTTTGAATTTCTAACAAAAAGTTATTTTATTTTGATAAAATAATATTTTTGAAATCAAATTTTCATCAGATTTGTTCAGAAATTAATAGAAAATTATTGGAAGTTCAAAAATTCAAAATTCTAAAGCCATTATACTTTAAATCCCGTCCTTTATCATGTGTTAAATATCATAACATTTAAAGTTGTTTTGGGACACTTTTTGGAGGAGAGAGAAAATTAAAAGATGACTTGTATTTTCTTTTTATTTTTGGGCTTCGGGCTTTAAATAAAATTTGTTGGGCTTTTAGTCGTGGATGAGCCTAATAATTAGATTGTAATTTTTATTTTAATGGATGGAATCCTTTTCTTTTTTATTTTTGAAAATTTGAGGCTTTCATTATTAGAAAGTACCTTATAATATGTATTAAAAGCTAATTTTTCAGAAACCAAAACTCTCAAAAATTATGAAAATGGCTTTCATGATAATTAAGTTGTCATAATCGTTCTGAGACATGTGAGTTAATCATGCAATAATTAAAATTATGAAAACGTCCTAGGCAACTCGTGATTCCATGTCTTTTGACCTTTTTACCCTTCTATGCATCCGTGTCCAACGGGACTCCTTCCGAGGGTCAAAATTTTAGGTATAATAGATTGCCCCTCATCAACTATACTTTGGAATGAAGATGAAAAGATTAGGTGATGTCTGAGTAATGCCCCAAAGTTTTGCCTAACTTCGGAAAGTCTACTCCCTGTTTCAAATTGCTACGGAAAATCTCCTAATTGTGCCGAGCTATTCTAAGACGTTGGCTACCTGAAGAAAGAACTCTGAAATTGTTGGGCTATTTGAAGACACCCACTAAATGGATTTTGTCGAGCTATTCTACGACGCTGACCACCTAAAAGAAAGGAGAGTTGATGATTCCCAAACACTTCTAGGGGCTTGGACCTATGCCAAAATGTGAAAAGTGATTGAGAAACCCAGGAACATCGGACCAAAACGTATGCCAAAGTGTGAAAAATGAATGAGAAACCTAAGTACATCTTGGGATTGGAACCTATGCCAATATGCGAAAAGCAAGTGAAACTTGTTCCAAAATGAAGATAATGAAGATGACTCGGATGCATATGGGGACCGAAACCATTCTAATGAAGATGATGATGCTCGGATGCTTATAGGGACCAAAACCCGTCCAATGCGCTCCTGGTTGATATACTATGGGGACTTATTGCCTCTACCTCCCAACTAGGGTGCATAGATATCTTTTAGTCTACCAAGGGGACTCATTGCCACAACCCACTAGTTGTTATTCCCTAAAAAGTTGACATAAGGACTTATTGCCACTGCCCTGTGTGGAGGGTGATTTTTTCGGTGTGAAGGGGGTCTATCCAAATGGTATAGCTAAAAATACTAGGTCCTAGAACCTGCCATTCTGTGGAGGGTGAAAACCTATCACCTCGGCACCCCTCAAATACATACTTTACCATCCGTCTTTCCCAGAAAGCTTGATGGAGAGTGTTAGTGAACACTACACCCGCTCTCAATGGGCTCCACATGGACTAATGCCTCTATAAGGCGGAATTGACTAGAGTCGCCACCTAGTTTGACCTAAGAATACTAGAAAGGAAAGGGAAGAAGGGTTCTAAGAACCGATGGTTGACTATGAAATTGTTTCCTATGGATAAGACTTATCTAGTAATTATAGAGATTCTATTGTGGGTTCGTACTGGGTTACACCCCTTGGAAGTGGTAATAACCAAGACTTCGGATTGGTGCCCGAGGAAACCTCGGTCTCCAATTGTCGAGATTACCTTCTTTCAAAACCTTTTTAGAAAGATTCAATTTAAAGGGCCATAAGTGTAGAATAGGATAGGTAGAGAGACAGAGAGTGGATGAGGTGAGCTTTTCTGCCAAGCTAGCGCCAAGAAGAGGTATCGATGAATTCGAAAGAGTATAGAATGAAAGATTAGGAGTATGATTTTGAGAGTTGAAGAAGTCGAGGGTTTGTGGAAGTCAGAGGGGATTTGAATGTTTGAAAGACATGAATATCATCTTAGAGTAGAGAAAAGGGTTTTTTGATTAGAATGGGGTCACACCCTAGATGGGTTGCCTACGTACTCAACTCCCTGTTGAGATCAGACCTTACGTAGTTCACGATTTTTGGGGTTTCGGAGTTTAGAGTTTTAGAGGTTTTTTGAGGGTTTGAAGGGTTTGAGATCTAGATGAGTTTGGAGTTTTGAGAAGTTTTAGGTTTGAGATGCTAGAGTCCGTGAGATGCTCAGGTCTGTGAGACATTGAAATCTCAGAATGATTGAGTCTGTGAGACGTTCAGGTCTATGAGAGATTCAAGTTTGTGAGATGTTCGAGTCTGTGAGACGCACAGGTCTGTGAGACATTCGGAGTTTGAGAGAAACTGAAGTTTTGGGAGATGATTTGAGTCAATTGGATTTCGGGAGATTCGAGATTTTAAGAAGTTGAGAATTTAAGGTTTTATAGAGTTTTTGGAATCCCAAGAGGTTTCAAGTGGTAAGGGGTTTTGGAATGTTTCGGATTTTGGAACGGGGTGATGATATAGGCTGAATTGTTTGATTGTCAAAATTGTCTCTCGTTTATTTCAAAATAAAAATTTGTTTTGTTTCAAAAGGGCGGATGATCCCGAAGGATCACCCATGTACCCCCTCGAACACGACACTTAATTGATGGTAAGTGTCGAGGCTCGAAAGATGGAGACATGTTATGTAGAAAACTAGGATTTAGAGAGAAACACCATGAATGAGATGCCCTCGGTCAAACCCTAGTAACGTCTCTAACTCCCAGGTTTTAAAACATTGAAAACAAAAAACATTGAAATCGAGTAGAAGGGAGTTAGACGATTCTAAAATCCTGGCTGCAACTAGGAAGACAGTCACATCCTAGCACTCCGCCTCGTAAAAATCTAGGCTGCAATTAGGGGAGGTTTGTCACCCTAATGCCCCGTCTAAAGAAATCCAGACTACGAAAAGGGATGTGACGACCCCAGTGCCCCACCTTAGATTGTTTTGGAAAGACAGACAAGCGATGTCTAACCAGGAAGGAAATGTTTTGAAGGGGTTAGACATTTCTTGTTCCCCGAAAATGGTTTATTTTAGATTTGAAAAGTAAGTTAGAAAACTTTTGAACTTGTTCAGAATTCTCTGTAAATAAACACTGATTTTGAGAAATGTTTTAGGAGAAAACTTTCTGTATATGTGAGAGAACTTTCTACGTGTGAGAAAAGTTTTATGTTATGTGAGAAGAGTTTTTCCTTTGAAATTCCACAAAATAGTTTCTTTGAGTTTTAAAATCTTGATCAATAATAAAAGAGTTTTGAATTTTGAAATGGTTTTAGAATCGATCTGAAATTTATTTGAAGAAGTGATTTGGATTTATGAAGTTTGGATTAGATTTACAAGTTGGGGTTTGAATTGAATTAATTGAATTTGGGTTTGAATCGAATTGAATTGGACTGAATTGAATTTGGATTGACACTGCTGGAAAAAAAAGAATAAACAACGCCCCTTTAACAACGGTTATATTATAAATCGTTTTTTTTTATCATAGGCCAGACATCTTAAACAACGCTTTGTTTACAAAGCGTTGTTTTTGTTATCAAGCCCAAAGTAAAAAACAACGCTTTGCTACAAAGCATTTTTTAAAGAGACATGTATAAAAAACGCTTCAGAAATGAAGCGTTTTTTATGTGTTTAGGCGCGATAACATAAAAAAACGCTTCATTTAAGAAGCATTCTTTATGCTAACATAAAAAACGCTTCTTAAGTGAAGCGTTTTTTATGTTACCTAAATTATACGCCCTCCCGCCCAGTCTTCTCATCAATCAAATCGCGACTGTTCCCCTACCACTCTCTGTAAACGCTCTCTGTAAACACGCTAAGCTAGATCTCAATCCAAACCATCCCAAATTAAATTTCATTTCAATTCCGCCACGGCACACCTCTTCTCTTCCCCTTTCTTCTATATGCGCTCACCATCTTCACTAGCTTCTAACATTTCTCTGCAACCCGGCGGCCAAACTGTTGATGCATGCGTCGATATCAATCGTCGGCGCCTCGAGCTCTCTCGCTATCGGTAATATTATTGAGCTGCGAACACATATATGCCTATCGATCCTTTAGTTTCATATATATACTCTTCAGTAATTAATTTTGATTTTGCAAATCGCACGAACAGGGAACAGACCCTGTCGCACGCACGGCGGCGTCTGGATTACAACCGGCCCCAAGTAGCGAAAGGAACAACATACATGCGTGCTAGATCTGTCGGCTCTATTCTTGTGCTGATGAGGTAATTTTGCAAACCGAACTTCTTAATCAGGAAAAATATACATGCTCTGTTTGTTTGGGATTAAGGATTAAGGCGTCTGTTTGTTTGTGATTAAGGCGTGAAATATATTGTGTGTGTATTGTTTGGGAATAATTTTGCATGCAAACAAACTGTGGCGCACATATTTGTTGTTAACCTATGTGTGCTTGCAAACCAAACTTGTTAATCGGGAACATATATACTCTGTTTATCTGTTTGTTTGGGATCGATTAACGGCGTGAATAAAGTGTGTACGTGTGTTTGGGAATAACTTTGCATGTAGACCAACGGACTTGCGCGCTGGTTTTTATAACTATATATGTGCTGATTGTTGTTAATCAGGCACACTTGTTGTAGTATATATGTGCTGATTTTTACTTGCTGGTACAATTAATGGACTTGGGAATTAATGTGTAATATAATGCGTTTCGGCATGCATACAAATATAGTATATATGGCGAAATTAATTTGGTTAGATGATTATAGGGTGTATTAATTAATGCTATATATTATATTATAGTATAACCTAGGGTGCAAATATTAGATGACTATAGGATGTATTAATTAGTTACAAAGACATAGCATTACGGCAGCTTGCCTGACGTATTCCCCTTCCCCATATTACTTTTACCTTAACATCCACCCAGAAGTTTATCTACGTTTCTACCAATACCAACATCAAAAACTTTTAAGTTCCTTCACATTCTTCTCAGATTTGTTATCCGGTCAAGCTAGGCATTCCAATGAACCCTCTAATGTTTTGGAAATCTATATGACCACCATTGGCCATATTAGAGACCTCTAGCGCTACTTACAACTTCTTAATTTCTTGTAGTTATTATTTTAGTATCCCTTTACATTTTTTGGCTAGCGCCTATGACCTTCGATCGTCATCAACCTATAATAAAAAAATTGAACTCGGACGGGCCCACCAACTTTATTTTCCTTCACGACCTTTCTTCTCTCCTTTTCGATTCCTTTAGTCACCTCTGACTAGTATGTATGCTGTAGAAGCTTTAGTAGACCGAGCAATCAGAACTGGACAACACTGAAACATCACAAAGAAAATTGGATAAAAAGTTAGACGAATTTGGCCAATGTAGACGGTTGCTGCCTCTATTGAAGATGAAAGTACCGACGATCATGATGATTCTTCTACTGATACAAAAGAGACAGAAGAAGAAAAACATGGTACAAAAGAGACAGAGGCAGATACAGATGAAAGGATGAATGAGAACTCAGAAACAGAGAGGTTGAAGAAATTAGCTAAATAGTTAAGTGAGGCTACCATGAAGTAGAGTCCGGTGGCGATTAACGAATTACCGGCATACTTCATAACCTTGAATGAAGAAAACAGTTTTCTAGAATAGTGGTATCAGGAGGATAAGAGGAAACTTAGTCAATTATATGGTGGCATGGGGGACTATATGAAGATAAAGTGGTACCACATCTCCCGGTTGATGAGTTTCATGTCTTATGGATGGAGATGGAGATGGAGAAGCTAGGCACTTCTCCATATCCAGTTTCGATTGGATCTTCTTTCAGTTTTGAACATCGATAGGTCTGAAACATCTTTAAACGCTAGGACATGACTGTCTGTAGATTGCATGTAGTCATTTGGAATACTAATCACACTGTTGATGTGGGGTGCATCGTATCTTTTAAAAAAAACTAGATGAAGGTCCCTTGGCAATTAAAAAGATTGAGAGATTCCCCCTAAGTATGATTCCCCCTGAGTTTGCATGTTAAGTGACTTTAACAAATGATAGCAATAAGTGATAGTTTTTATGCACAATCAGTGACAACTTTTATGTTATAATGTAACCTTAGTAGATAACTTTCTACTATGGTTATAGTATAACATAAAAGCTGTCACTTATTGTGCATATCAATAAGTGACTGCTTTTATGCACAATAAGTGACAACTTTTATGTTATACTATAACCATAGTAGAAAGTTATCTACTAAGGTTACATTATAACATAAAAGCTGTCACTGATTGTGCATAAAAACTATCACTTATTACTATCATTTGTTAAAGTCGCTTAACATGCAAACTCAGGGGGAATCATACTTAGGGGGGACCTCTCAATCTTTTTAATTGCCAAGAGTTTTTCATCTAGTTTTTTTTAAAAGGTATGATGCACCCCACATCAACAATGTGTGGCTAGTATTCCAATTGACTGCATGCAATCTACAGACATTCATGTCCAAGTGTTTGAAGATTATCCGACCTATCGATGTTCAAAACTGAAAGAAGATGCGAATCCAATCCAAACTGAAGATGGAGAAGTGTCTACCTTCTCCACCTCCGTTTCCATCCATAAGTCATGAAACTCATCAACCGGGCGATCTGGTACCACTTTATCTTCATATAGTCCCCCATGCCACCATATAATCGACTAAGGTTCCTCTTATCCTTCTGATACAACTACTCTAGAAAATTGTTTTCTTCATTCAAGGTCATGAAGTATGCCGGTAATTCGTTAATCGCCACCGGACTCTACTTCGTGGAAGCCTCACTTAACTATTTAGCCAATTTCTTCAACCTCTCTGTTTCTGAGTTTTCATTCATCCTTTCATCTGTATCTGCCTCTGTCTCTTTTGTACCATATTTTTCTTCTTCTGTCTCTTTTGTATCAGCAGAAGAATCATCATGATCATCGGTACTTTCATCTTCAACAGAGGTAACAACTGTCTTAGCGAATTGGAAATTTCTTCTCAGGTACGTATTATAAGTACTTTTGTGTTTGAATTGGTGATTTTAATTATTTGCGCATGTTTGGATAAGTTTAAATGGTGCACTTAATCGCTTTTATAATTCTGTTGTGCAGCTTGTTGATTTCTTCTCAATACTTATTCACAAGCCGATCGATCTGAAGTTTGTCAATAAGGAGAGGGCGCACACATGTGTTTGAAAGCACTAAATTGATCAGAAGAAGTCATGAGTCATGATCTATATATCTTTTCTTTTTTCAAATGGTTGTATTGTACATGTTATGATCGAAGTACTTGAACCATTTTTAGTATTTTGGTTAACTAGCTAGTTACAAATGTTGTAGTTGATCGATACTACACTTAAGCGTATGTGCGCTATATTGCAAACAAAGTACTGTTGTTGATCTATTAATTAAAATTCACCAGTTTGGTTGATATGGTATATTCAATACAAGTACAGGTTTTGAATGATTTTGTGATTTTAATTTTGTGTTATGTGCAGGGTAATAAATTGTATAAAAAATAAAAATATATAAAAAAGGACCATATAAGAAACGCTTATATGTATAAGTGTTTCTTATACTCTCGCGCCAAATGACATAAAGAACGCTTATATTGATAAGCGTTTTTTATAAATATTCATAAAGAACGCTTATAATAAACAAGCGTTTTTTATAGTTGGACATAAAGAACACTTCAAGGTGAAAGCGTTCTTTATGCCTCGTAGATTCCCGCCGCCTTACCCACTTAAAAAAATGCTTTAGGGATAAGCGTTCTTTTAAATTAATGTATAAATAACGCTTACAACACGTTCTTTAAGAGGCTCGATCATTTACGTCGCCGACATAAACAAAGGTTATAAAACGTTCCAAAAGACAAATAAAAACGTTGTTTATTTTTTTCCAGCAGTGTGAATTGAATTAGGTTTGAATTGAATTTAGGCCCGGCTTGGACTTAATGGGTCGGATGGGGTTTGGGTCGAATTGGGCCTTATTTGGAATTTTGGGTCAAATTGGGCCTTGTTTGGGCTTTTAGGCCGAATTAGGCCTTGTTTGGGCTTTTAGGCCAAATTGGACCTTATTTGGGCTTTTGGGTCCTTATTGGCCTTGAGGGCGGGTTAGACCTTTACTCGGTAACATAGCGCATTCATAGTAATTCAGTATTGAAGTGCCTTCAAGGATAATACTTTCATGCATTTTGCATTCTTAAGGCCTTTCTACTTTCTAGGTCACGAACCTCACAAACGTTTTCCCGTATTCCCAAAATCCTACGCCCACCGTAGCTCCTACTATCTCTTGTCATTAGAGTGGTACTCCGCTCTGATACCACTTTTGAAACACCCCTACTCATAAATCCTTATTAACTACCGTGCCTAACACAATTAAATAGACGAGTCGCAATGGAAAATAAAATCAATCGTACTAACTCTGGGTGTTACCACCACTACTCACCTATGTGAGTAATGAATTGTTCGAATACAACATAATTTAACATGTTGTGATGACGAGAGATAGACAACCATATGTACAATACTAAATCTGTAACCAGTGAGCAGTTTAAGTATCCATAATCATATACAACAGCGGTGTAATACAAAACAAAGTCCAAAAGTGTAGTAGCAAAGTATACCGCTAACCACCCCCAAAATCCTGCACTTCGGCTTGTGTCTTCAGTCACGCACCTGTAATATGTTTGCCATAAAGGCTCAGCACAACCGCTGAGTATGCAACTGCATAACCGTCATGAGCCTTTAAACTCCTTAATTTAATTAGTCAAGTTATCATGCGGTTCATTTACATGTTGTTCCGTTTTACATATATATAGTAAAAACTATAAATGTAATAATTAAACATCCAACAGTTCATCCAAGATATACACACACAAAAAAACAAGTGTGTATGATAACGATACGAGAGTTGTATCTTTAGAATGGTTCCCGTTTATTCGGCCTTCAAGGCCCTTTTATTCGTTATCCACATTTACGAGTGTTATTGACGTCTCGTACTAACTTTTAACCAATGTTTGTTTACTCATTTATTTAACTTTTAACTCATTAACTTTTGACAGGCGTCATGTTGAGACAACCCGTTTATATACTCCATACTCCTTGTTTATTTGGGAAGTGGCCCGTGCACCAACAATAGTGCCCCCTGACCAATGATCCGAAGATCTCAATATTTCCTCTTTTGCCTTCGGGAAGGCGTCCCATGCGGCCGTAGCCATGCACCAATGGTAGTGCCCTCCGACCAACGATCAAATGTGGCTCGCTGGCTTTCCATAGTGAGTGGACCCAATTCGGTAATCCTCTCTATTGATCACAATGCGTAACCAAGCAATCAATGATTCCCTATATTTCTCCTCATATATCATTTCTTTTCACCATGTGATTAAGTTCGCTTAATCCTCTTACCTAAGATCTACTCTTAGGTTACAGTGAATAATTCTCCATATATTTGCCTTTTAGGTCTTTAATATACATCTAGAATTCTTCTAGGTCACTTTTATATTCGAATGCATTTGTTCTTGAGGACGGTATTACTGATCCTCTACCTAACATAATCATCTAGGATGATTAAGAATAATATGATGTATCTCGTTAATTGTTTGTGAGCAATTTTTTCTTTATCAACAATCACAACTTGATTCGAGTTTTCATTCGGTGTTGTCTCAGTCCGAAGGACGTTCGCGCACAATTAATAACGCGTGATAATCGGCAATTAAATCACATAAGCATATCAATATAAATGCACACATATCGCTCTTATCAAGCATTCACACGTAGATGTCCAAACTCAAGGAAATACCCAGGAACAATCGGACCACACAATAACATACTGTTCACCGTATGGACGCTAGCTTGAGATCCCGCGCTCGTCCTCTATACACTTAGCTCTGGAATTTATAACACTAAGTGCTAATACTTTATAAATCACCAAACCATTCGGTGTCCATTACTGTTATTAACCCCTTGTCACTAACCCCTAATGATTAATTATTCTTTATTAATTGAGTTACTACTTAAAGCATCCCAATGCGGGATTAGTTAGTTAATCCTTTCCTATTGTTAGTAACTAAGATGCTGTACATTTCTACAACCTTAGGATTAAACCTTTACCACATTACCTCCTTTTAATCATAGGTACATATACATACTCACATGATTTAATTGATATATAGCATGTACCTTAGGTTTTTGAACTCTCATCTAATTACATGAGTTTGGTCAACTTGACCTCCTTGGACAACTTAGTTGAATTTGGTCAATATGGTCAACCTATTAAATTGGACAACACAGTCAAGGTCAATGTATTGACTCGATCAATGTGTTTCTATTGACCTTAGTGATTTTCCTTGTTATTTAATCTCCTTACTAATCAAATCCTTAACCATTTAATTTTATGATTTATACAAACTTTAAATAACCTACTAATGACTTAGGTTTTCTTCCTTAATCATTCTCATCCCACAATTTAAATCCCAAACATTAATATATACCTTAATATATTATCTACAATTTTATTCCAACACCTTAGTATATAACCTCACCTTTTAATTCCAACACCTTAATATATATAATGTCACCATTTAATCATCTTAAAATTCTTACCAACCTTAGACATCAACATTAAGATCTAATGTAGTATAATGTAATTCTCTCATTTACCCAAACTCTTATTCCAAGCTTTCATAATCCCACTCATAATTCAATTTCCTTCAATTTCTTATAATATTCTAGTATCCCTCTAATAATATTTATTAGTATATAAATTTTTTTTGTTCATTGAGCTATGGTACTAATATTGTATCAGTCCTCATTTTGTTTTCTATCTCCTAAATTTCTCTTACCCAGATTCTAAGCAATCTCACTTAGTTCCTCATTCTAGCTCATAATCTCTTATTACGAAGAGTCCATATCTCTTGAACCTTTATCAAATTGGATTACAATTTAAATTGTATATAGCCTCTAAATGGGCCAGTCTTTAGGCCAACATTCATTTTCCTAGCCCAATGACTATGGACTATACTCAATTACTTAAATTCTGATTTGGTTGATTAGTCCATATTATAACAAACATTACTTAAGATAATGAATAAACAATTATATACCTTAATAACAATTGGTTTTATAGTTACCCCTAATTAATTCCAATCAACTTAATTTCACTTTTAACCCTGAACTTCTTTAAATTATAGTTCTACGCCCAAATTTTAAAACTAATAACCTAAACCCATAATTTTGTTCATTGAGCTATGGTACTAATATTGTATCAGTCCTCATTTTGTTTTTTATCTCCTAAATTTCTCTTATCTAGATTCTAAGCAATCTCACTTAGTTCCTCATCCTAGGTCATAATATCTTATTACAAAGAGTCTATATCTCTTGAACCTTTATCAAATTGGATTACAATTTAAATTGTATATAGCCTCTGAATGGGCTAGTCTTTAGGCACACATTCATTTTTCCTAGCCCAATGACTATGGACTATGCTCAATTACTTAAATTCTGATTTAGTTGATTAGTCCATATTATAACAAACATTACTTAAGATAATGAATAAACAATTATATACCTTAATAACAGTCGGTTTTATAGTTACCCCTAATTAATTCCAATTAACTTAATTTCACCCTTAACCCTGAACTTCTTCAAATTATAGTTCTACCCTAAAATTTTAAAACTAATAACCCGAACCCATAATTTTGACCAACTCTAATTTTGACTTAAGCAGAATTTTGACTCAGTCAAAATCCCTATGTTAACCTTAATTCCAAACCCTAATATTTGACCTAGTTCCGATTTTTACTAGAGTCCAATTTTGACCAGATTTCAATTCAGTCTTGACTTTTGTTGACCTAATTCCAATTTTTGACTAGAGTCCAATTTTGACCTAATTCTAAATTGAATTTCAGACTACACTCCAACCCTAGAATTTTCTCAGATTTTTGCTTTTGCCCTTTTTTCCTCAAATTATGTTTCTACCCCATAATTTTCTCACATTTACGTCTTCACCCCAAAGTCTTAATTTATCCAGACAATTTTTAATTTTGACCCAAATCTTCCCCAAATTTCAAATTTAACCTCAAGCTTGACTAAGTTTCCAATTTTACCCGTAATTTCAATTAAGTCGATTTCCAGCCCTAATTTCTAAATCAAAACCCCAAATTGAATCTTGTTTTCGTACGAATCAAAAGTTACTAACCAAACCTTATTTTCCATTTATTTTCAGTTTAACCACTTTAACTTTAATTTCTCCAATTAACCCTAAATTCGATTTTATCCTAATTTAAGCCTTAATCCAAAAATCCTCAAATTAAAACCCTGATTTTTGAATTACCCAGAAAACCTAGTTTCAAAAATCCTCAATTTGCTCAAGTTTTCGGAACCCTAATTTTTCGGTTTTGTCATAACCCCCATGAACCCTAATTTTTCGAATCAACCACCAAAATTTCAACCTTAATTCAAACACAATAATGTCCATCAAAACTCTGACTTGTCGCACCACCAAATGTCACAGAATCCCAAATTTCGTTTTGTCAAAATTCCCAAACAGAGCCCTAGTTTTTTGGACTTCCACAACACTCACAAGATCACAAATTTCAGATCTAGTTTACAACACCAAATCGCTATAATTTTCGGATCAACATAAATAATGTAAGATCGACAATACTTACTAAGGTTAGATTTTACAACATTTAGGGTTCCAAGGCTGGAGTTTAAGCTCCTATTCTCGGCCTTCTTCAGTTGGGATTCTTATTCCTGGTTGTTGCAGTTTTGTTCACGGTTTTTTTCCCAGATTCGGCCTTATAAGGCCGCGTTTGGTTCCCAGGCACAACCGAAGAGAAAAACGGAGGAAAAACAGAGTTAGGGTTTCAGAAGTAAAAGAAACCACCAGAGGGGGAACCAAGAGGAAACTGAACGAGAAAAAAACGAGGAGGAACAACCTTACCACTTTGCTTTCGATTCAGACGAAATACTAACACTACCCCGATTTTTCCTCTCAGATTCGATTTTACAGCACCTCAAAAGAAGGGAAAATAAGAAGTAAGGCTGAGATTCAAATTTAATTTTGAATCCGGAAGGGAAGTCACAAAATAGAAGCAAAACCTAACCTTGTTCAATCTGAAATCAGGCATGGAAGTGTATGTTCCGTGTTCGGTGGTCAGGGTTGATGCAGAGAACAGGTTTACCGAGAAGAATAGAAGGGATGAAGAAGAGAATGGGATGGAGTCGGCGAGAGAATGAATGTTCCTTGCTCACTGTTTGGGGTTATTCAAGGAATGAAGAGAGTAAAGAGAGGCGGCAGATTGGTCATCAGATTAGGGTTGGAATGAAGAAAGAAGCAGCGAAGAGAATAGAGAGGTGTTGGGCTTATATGTTCCTTGTTCCTGTTAGGGTTGCAAATTAACGTGAGAGTTTAGGAGAGTGGGCTGGCCGGTAATTACCCTGCGTGAATGGAAGACTAGGCCGGCCAAGTCTCTTGGCTGGTGGGCCCATTTTTTTAAAACAATACACACATAATGTCGTTTCTGGCTCATTTATTACTTGTATTTCATGTCGTTCGTGACACGTTGTCTCGTATAACGAGACGACCCTTTTTATGACTCTAAGTTTATGCTTTTAAACAATAATTATGATTGTTATTTATAAATTTCATTAATTAGTATTTAATTTCTAATTGGTTTGCGGTTCACCGTTTTAGGCGAAAACGCGTCGTCTTTTATTCTGATTGTTTAACCATTTTTTCCAATGCTTCTAAAATTACCCAAATAACCTTATAAGGTATCTAGGACCTTGTTTTCACTTCTAAAATATTTGTGACACATTTTTCGATGTAAAAACGATTAATTTCATTTGTATTTCTTTTCTAAAACCTCCTCAAGGTCGTTTTAGGGTTCGTTAATGTTAGAGTTTATTTAAATATCCTATCATTTTTATCTTATTTTTACTTACTTAAGGATATTTAATTTCTTAAACTTTCATTAATTACTTTAATTTAATTACTTCATTATTGATTAAGGTAATTAATACTAGGGATATTTGTAACACCCCTAATCCTAATCCTGTAATGACGTCGCAAATCGTAGCATAATAAATAAAAATTGCAGCGGAAAATAAAATTAACTACCTTGGTGTTACACGCCGTTACTCACCCTTGTGAGTAACAAGGCATCCATCCAACAACCTTAACTCCTCACGCTGTGATGAACAGATACTGAGCACTCTAATTATTACAAACCAAAACCAACTAAATGAGCAACTAACTGAATACAACAACCTCCTTAATACAATACAAGATAAAACCAAAGGTGTTTAGTGAAAACACATCAGCTACCCCGTGTCCCGCACTCCGGCTTGAGTCCTCTTCATTAACCTGGAATGTTTGGCCCATTGAAGGGCTCAGCAATCGAAATGCTGGTATGCTAAATGTAGTCCTAAGTCATCTAGCTAGATTCCTTAAGTCGTCTTTAGCCATCTTGATATTAGATTCTTTACATGAAATACCGGTTTACAATATTAACAGTAATAACTGTAAACAATAAACACTCACATAACAATTCACCTATAAACATCAATGTACAATAGTACACAACACCAATAACCACACGTCAATAATTCATAGCAATAACCAATAGTCACACATCAATAATCCATAACAGTAATCAAACGAGATACGCGTATTAATTTGTACTTGTTAGTTGGTCACCTGGCCCTTATCCCTTTAAACCAATCACTTAACCTTTACCAATTAATTTCCACCTCAGGCGTCATGTCAAGACAACCCTTAATAACTTATTAATGGACGATAGTCCCCTGGGTTCCAATGGAACCGTTACCAGCTGACCTTATGGCCCTGGATAATTAAATGACCGGTCCGGTCGAACCTGTGCACCAACGGCAGTGCCCTCCGCCATCCCCGAATGTGGCTGATGGATTCCCTTGAGTGACTCCCCATTGAAGTCTCTCGTAGTGATCACGATGCGCAACCAGAAAGTCGAAACAGTCTGGATTCCTCTCTTTATAAGTTAGCCCTTTTGTGAGTGGTACAATAACCAATACTTGAATTAAGACTATAACAGTTGACCATCAGTTAGGTTCAATAATACCTAAAAGTCAGTTAGTCTTATTCCAGTTTAGATGTATAAACTTCCATTCATAAGATGTTCACGTAAAAATAAAACGCAACAGTGTTGAGCAATACAGTATACAAAATAATATACATAACATCACAGATATCGCTCTTAATAATTAAACACACAATGTCTGGACCTTAGGATAATCCTTAGGACATTCAGACCACACAATTAACATACCGTTCACCAAGTGACTGCTAGCTTGGCAAATTCCTGTTCAGTAGTTCCTTCCCGTACGCTGTTATATAAACATGCAATACCGGTTAATATTAATATAACTATTAATTAAGTATTACAGTACTGTCACTGTAGAGTTTATACTCGTTGTATACTAACTCTGTATGTTCTTTATTTCCCCCTGTTTATTTAACAGTGGTTCTAGGTAGTTCATCAGTTCATTATTTTATGTGGTGTTCATATGTGATAATGAATTTCCATTATATGGTATATCCTTACCTCATTAATTATATACTCATAATTGTTTCCACTTATTCTTTATATTATACCATTTGGTTATTTTTATTATAACCACCTTTATTTTATAAACTTTACTTTATGCTCCGTAATATACCATAATTATTTCCTCTTATTCCATATACCAATATAATTTGGTTATCTTTATTATAACCACAATTATTTCATAACTCTATTTTATATTCTCTTGGTTATTTTTATCATAACTATAATTATTTCATAAACCTTATATTATTCCCCACAATATATCACATTTCTTAACTTTAATTCCTTTCTTTATTAAATTACCAAACTAACCTTATAATTTCGGTATTTATATTTTGGACCTATTAACTTTTGTATTTTACCAAATAACCACATATATCTTTTCGGTAATTACAATTCAAATACTCCAACTTTTATAAATTACTAAATAACCATATAACTTTTATAATTTACTAATTTCCCATATTAACTTTCGGAAATAGCAAAACAATTGTATTAATCTTTATAAATTACCAAATGACCACATAACTTTTATAAGTTGTTAATTAACCACTTAAGTTTCAGTATTTACCAATATATATACTAATCTTTATAAATTACAATTAAATCCCTTAAACTTTTCGGTTTTAATATATACCTTTCCTTTATTCACATTTTAACCCCAAGACTTTATATGAGTTACATATTAACTTATAACCTATAGTTTTAATATTTAATTTTCCTTAAATACCGAAAAGGTCCTTATACTTTTACAAATTGCACTTTCGCCCCTTGTTAAATTCGGTTTCATAAATATATTTTCTTAATTTACATATTCACCCCAAAACTTTTATAAACTTAATATTTCATGTCATAATTCATTTTAATCCAAAGTTTTGGTCAACACTTTGACCAAGACTTAATTTCATAACTAATACTTTAATATACCCATAAAATCATAAGTAATTCGGTTTCACCTCTTATCTTTCCAATAATTACCAAATAGTCCCAAAACTTTATAAAATGTTATTTTAACACTTAACCACTTATTTAAATTCACCAAAATTCATAATATTAATTCCTACCTTATATTATAACATAAATTTACCAAATAACTCCTTATACTCTCGGCAATTATAATTTGTACCCTATACTTTTCAAAATTTATATTTTAGCCACATAACTTATTAAACTAGCCATTTAAATACTTGTAGCTATTTTTAATGTTCCCAAAATTTATAATATAAGTTAATATACTTATATATTTCGAAAATCACCCAATAAGCCATGTTATTCTCGGCTTTGATTTTATTTTGCTATATAGTTTTAAAACTTGATTTAAACTTTATAATAAATACATATAAATGTATATAAGCCATATATGAAACACCCCTAATAATTAAAACACAGGAAATTTTGAATATGAGTGGTACGTTTAATGAACCGACCACATTAATGTATAGTTGTATTGCAACTTATACCTAGGTTACTAGGGGACATACACATGTCTGTGAATGTAATATCAAGTCACAATGTAATATCGTGAATGTAATATCAAGTCACAATGTAATATAAGTCGGGTGCTCATCATTTTGGCGTAATTAATACGAGTGAGCAAAGTAAATTATACCATGTTAGGACGTCACATTGTTTATGCAGTGGGCCGTGAGTTGTATAATACATGTACTTATAACCCATATTATTGATGCACAGACTAAGAGAATCTGTGTGGTAATACACCAAGCTGAGTCAAGCATTAATATACAGCTAAGAGTGCAGGTTTGGACATCAACCTAAAGATTTATTGAGTCACATAAATAAATGTTAGTGGAGCACTACAAACCCTTGTTTGTATCATGAAAATCAGAGTAACAATTAATCAGCCCCCATTCATGATATGTCCGAGAGTCTTGCAAGATAATTACCCACTCTGGCAATATTCTCAAAATCTGTAAGTCACTAGCAACCAGTTACTTACCCGAGGGTGCTCCAAGTTCCATTAAATTGGAACGACAATTGTTTAAACCCATGCACTAAACCGGTTTTTAATATTCAAACCTCTGTAATTCTCCTGTCTTTGCATGTAAAGCACCTTCCTTGGTTTTCAAACCGTGTCCTCCTTCTCTTCACGCATGCAACAGTCGGGGAATGATTCTGAGCCGAAAACTCCCCCCAAGAATCCACTCAAATTCTCGCTCAAGTCTAGCACAAGGTATTGCTATTTCAAACTCCACTCTTGCTCAAATCTAACTCCAGGTAATACTCCAAGCTATATTTCCCCGATTCAGTTCCTCTGTTGAGCTTTGTCTGAAAACTCTTGCTCCAGTATCACCCTAATCCTCTGTTCTTTCACGCGCGAGACATGCATGCAAACTCCCCGGTGGAACTCCTGGAAAATCCTTAGGGGGAAGATGCTTCTACGAGTTCCTGGAGGTAAGGACAATAACCAGAATTGTTCTAATCAATCTTCTTCTTTCCCTCTATTTTTGTCCGCAAAATCCTGGCTTTTGATTTCTCCTTTCACTTCTCTGTGTGCATGCACGAGTACCTTGGGAACAACCCTCACAAGGCAACACCAAAAATGCCTCAAGAAAACTAGCCCACGTCTGTTAGAACATCATCCCAAGGTAAGATCATCAAACCAGCTCGGTTCTCTGTCGGTCTCTTCTGTTTTCCTGGTCACGATCTCACCCTTCTTTTTCTTATCTTCAATGCATGGCCAGTGGAACGTCTAAAACGTCCATCAGTTCGCAATCAAAACAAAGATTAAAATACAAGTAACTCCTCTTGAGTAAGGTAACTACCGAGAACTCTACCAACTAGCACTTAAAGTTTCAGTCTAAAACGAACAACAAAATAACCTTGGCATTTGTCTCTGTCAAGGTGTGAAAATGGACCGAGGAGTATCAAGAAACCACCCAAGAAAATAGCTTCAAGCCCAAGGTTGTAATCCTTAACCCAAGCTCTATACGTTCCTTAATATCTGTACAAAGCAAATGTGAACTGCTATTTGAATAGTAACGTTAAATCTGGAACCAATGGGTGGGTAAACTGATAATATAGTAATGGTGTTGCAAGTGCTTCAGTTCCTGCTAGAGTGATGCTAAGAACGTGTGGAAAATTTATCCAAAGGTGAATAACGCTAAGCGATTCATTAAACTATGTCTGAATGATGAGAAAAAAATGATGTTCAGGTTTACTTGGCTAATCTGATAAAAACGTGCTAGAAACTGGGGGAAAACAGATGCGTTTGGGTTGAGACTCTGTTGCTTCCTAGTGTTGAATAGGTTTGGGTTGCACTAGACTGATAACCAGAAGATCCTGCGACACTAAGTAACTAAGGTACCAGCCACCTTAAATTTACACAACAAGTGAAACTGATTCAGAGAAGAGGAAAAAGAATATACCAGCCGTATACCTTAGTTTTTGGGTTGCCCGTTTCAGTTTTATGGTTTCAGTTCTAAAAAAAACTTAAATTCTTGTATGACTGTACTACAGAAGGGATGATACTGAGAGATTTACGAGCTTAAAACTTTGCTAACCCGTCTGTTTAATGTGATAATATCTTGGGGGAAATAGGAAGTCTAAATCTGAGAATAAAGAAAAGAATAGAAGTGAGGAGATCAGATTGTGTTTCAGTTCTGTAACACCCCTACTAATAACACCACACTTAACCGTTAATCACAGCGGAACTTACATCATAAACACTGACTAAATCAAGGGGGTTACACGCCGTTAGCCACCCACGTGGCTAACAAGGCTATACATACATAGGGTACCGGTCTGATGGACAAGATTACCGAGCGCTACACTTACATTACAAATCCGTTACAACTGAATACAAATACATTTACATTACAACTTTACCGAGTCTATACCTTTAGCTACCGATATCCAACTTCGGTCTTACATCCCTTACAACTACATAAACAACTGATAACTATCCACGTATGTACAGCTACCCCGTCCTACACTCGAACGGCTACCAGCTCCATTGTACCTGTAAAGTAATGGGGGCCCCCAAAGGGGGTCAGCACCTTTGCTGGTATGGCAATCCCGCAGCCCGCATGCTACCGGGCCACGCACAACTAATTATCGAGTGAGCATGCAGGTTATTTTATTTTAAGCACGCAAGAAAACTATAAACACATAACATACTTATAAGCACACACATCCAATAAAAGGATACAACCATAACATTCACACATCATATTGGTTAGATCACCTATTGTATTCCTTGTCCCTTGAGGGCTCTACCTTAACGGGACTTATTTCTTACTAAGCAACACTCACTGAATTGATCGAGCTACAACTATTTCTTTCACTGAATTTGGGTTGATTTTGGTTATCAACTTACACAACATTACCGCACATTTCCCGTACAACGCGTATACAACACATCACCGTTCTTCTTAGAGAACGTACACTTTACTTAAGGTGTGTCGGTCTAAATATAAGTCCGCACACCGTACATATTTGCTCACTTAGATGGGTCGGTCTTAATATAGATCCGTACATATTATACACATATTCCCCTAGTCCGACGTGAGTCAGATAAATAGCTTTGGTTAAGCTATTCCGGTCTTAATATAGAACCGTACACATTATACACATATCCCCTAGCTCCAATAATGATGAGGTAGGTAAGCCTTGGTTAAGCTTGTGGGTGAATGTAATCCGAGAAGGAAAAACAACCATAACAGAGTGGGAGTTAATTCAAATATATACATCAACTCCCAAACAACGCGTGCGACCGGAACGACCGGATTCCTCACCCCCCATAATATATAGACATATTAGTTAGAAGTCCCTTTATGGAACTTATCACATACATACACCATTTGGTGTTACAAGTTTGGTTAATCACACACAAGGGATGTAACATCCTATTCGACAAGCATGGACAACAACATTCGTTAAACAACGATACATTAAGCAAAGGCAGCACACAATACACATAACCACAATATACAACTAAGGCACGGATAGCCGTAGTTAGTACGTTCCCGTAGGTTGGGACGTTTAATCCGAATACCGATCTCTTATGTGATCCTAGAGTTGGTTAGCTACGGTTTAACACATAATTAAGGTTAAACAATATCGGAATTATTTACGCCACATTAATGAATTACTATAAACTCATTTCATGCTTTATCTTGCAAGGTGGCAAACACACAGAAAAACAAGTTGGCATACAAGCCGGTGTAACCCGGTAGGACACAGGTTGCAAGAAAACCATACCTTACACCATGGGTTACTCTACCGTGTTCCCGAGAATTTACTCCAACGCGTCACCTCACGCTCCCCGGGTAGTTTTCCAAACAACTGGTATTATTTCAAATGTTTTCATTAACATCAAAATCTTACGGCATGTAAATTTCTATTACTCCCGTACTTAACCCGTTATCCCGTTATTTCGGTTTAACTTTGTGTACTTAAACTCACAACTTTCTCACATCCATCCTAACACTTGTTTACACTTTCTAAGGCCTTTAAAACTCACCAAACAAGGCCTAATCACATTTAAAACCATTACCATTCACTTCCCCATCATAACAACACTTCAAAACACATTCTGGTAAGTTTTTAGCATGGTCCGGGTTTGTGTCCGGGGTTACAAACCCGGACCAATCCCGAAAATGAGTTTCTGCCTATTTTTATGTGTGGTCCGGGTTTGTGTCCGGGTTTACAAACCCGGACCACCCCCTGGGATGGCCTTCTGCCTTGTTTTTGCTATGGTCCGGGTTTGCGTACCGATTTGCAAACCCGGACCACCTCTGGAACTGTTGAAATTTACAGTTTTTGATCAGTTTTCAACCCCTAATTCACCTTAATCATTTCTGAAACTTTCCACATGTTTCCTACATGTTTAAACACACTAAAACACTCACTAAACCTCCTCAAATCATTGGTCAAACTCACCATTCGATTCTTGTCCATTTCTACAAGTTTTCCGTTCTCCCTGTTACACTTAAGCACAACAGTGCACATGAAACTTCTTTTGTTGCTTCATAAACTTCCACCCACCTTACTAAATCTCTTACTCACCACACCAACACATTCTTAGACCAATACACTTCCAAAACCCAAGTTCATCCTCTGTTTCTCAAGCGTAACACTCTTATTCACCCTTGGCCAAATCCATGACTTTTCTAACACTTGTGCTACAGATTTTTGTACTACTCCTCTTAGTTCTCCAAATACCATTTCAAGGCTATTAAACCACTCCACTCAACACTACAAACACCTAGATTCTCCCATCCACCAAGCCATCATCAAAACACTCATTTTCTACTAAAATTTCGCCATAACCTCCCCATAACTTAGCATCTCCCAAACAACATCTTGTCATCATTTTTCAAACCTAATCTAGCCACACCCATATAAGGGTCCTACCAGCACTCAATATCAATCCAAAATTCACCAAATCACAACATAGCTCTAAAATCTCAATACACCACAATATAACCACAACTCAAATCCTTTGGCTCCAAGGCCCTCAATTCAAACCATTCATTCACAAACTCTCTTAAAATCAACTAAACACATTATGTTCCATAATTTGGGTTCATTATTTAATTTAACCCATTCCCAAAATTCTAAAACAATTAACATAGTCATTAAGGTAGTTTCCTTACCTTGGTTTCTCATGAATTCCATTTAGTTCTCCTCTTGCCCCTCCTCTTCTCAATTTCTGTCAAGTGGGAATTGAGTTGCCAAACTCCATCCCAATATTCAATAAACACAAAAATGTACTCAATTAATCATCTAAACCCTTAGGAAATTTTAATTCAATCAAAGGGCTTAAAACACAAAGTTAGGGTTTTACCTTTGGAGATTTTTGAGAGGGGTTCTCACCCTTGAATCAAGAAGGGGGTTACTCCACCATTGGAGGGTTGAAATGGAGCTCAAAATCAAGAAGAAAAAAAGGCATTACAAATGGGTAAAATCGGTCACCAAAGGAGAGAGAACAAGAATGAGCTTTTCAATGAAATTTTTACCTTTGAAGGAAGAGGAGATTCCAAGCTACTAGATGATGTGCTTTTCTCTTCAAATGGGAAAAACCCATGGAGATGAAGTTCTTCATTTTCGAATTTTGAAAAGAGGGAATGATAGAGGATGATGAGAGGATGAAGAATATGTAATTTATTTTGTATTTGGAGCTTGTATATGGCTAGAGCAAGTAGAAGAATGTGGAGCTTCCATGGTGGTTCCCAAATCGCTTGCAAACCAGAGAGGAAGAGGGAGAATCGGCTGAGGAAGATGAAAGAAGGAAGGGGAGGCAGTACGTGAGGAAGAAAAGAAATGAGAGGAGAGAGAGTGTGGGTGGGGGTATATGTTTACTTTTTCACTTTTTGACTTATTTAATTAGTTAACTAGTCATGTGTGAGGGGCTATCTATATTAATAGAACCGGCCCACTAATATATACACACTGGAGCGTTTTTCGTCTTTTACAGAAAACGCTCGTTAATTTACCCGGTTTAGCACTATTCACTAACCGGGCCCGTTTTCCGGAATTTTCTCGTTTCTTTTTATTTTAATGGTTATTAGGCTCCCATCAATGTTTATTTATAGTTATATAATCAACTATAATTTTTACGGGGTCGTTTAACTATTTAAAGTCGCGTTTTCGGGTTTTCTCGAAAAACGTGCATTGGGACTCCGTTAGCGTTTTAACGCGTTATTTGGATCCGTTTTCTTCCGGAATTTTTCCCACATGTTATTAGTGTGTAGTTAGGGTATAAAAATATATTTATAACCCCAGTGAAGGTTATATACCTCCTAAAATAATTAAATACGCGTTTTCACGTTTTGTGACTTTTACGCATCTTTTTTTGTTTGGATTTATTCTTTTTACCAAAATTCTTAAGGACTCAATTAGCCTTAGAAAATAATAATTACATAATTAATTAACACATTATGGTTTGGGGTATTTCAATCTACCCCCCTTAAAAGAACTTCGTCCTCGAAGTTCACAATTTCCCTCATATCCTTTTAATCAGAACACTGGGATTATTTGCAAGATACGACTTTCATACTAAAGCACACTTTACATAACAACCTCGGACTTAACGGTCCGGGTAACATATCCACATCCATACATGACACGCTTTCATAATAACCTCGGACTCAACGGTCCGGGTAACATAACAACATTTAGATTCATAGGTCTCGATAACATAATAACATTCAGACTCATAGGTCTGGATAACATAATAACATTCAGACTCATAGGTCTGGATAACATTTATTACACATACCACACAACATGTCTTAGCATGTATAGCAAACAGAAATACATTTTCCATCTCTTCATGGGCTCAAGTCCCATGTCGAGTACATATACACTGTGATCCTGCAGAACCCGGTCGCGATGGACACCTTCTGGTCCCCGTTCCTTTGGGAGATCAAAACAATCACATACATCTTTGAAATATACTTCTTGTCACCGGTCCGAAGACAAAGGCTCATACGTCCTCAGCTCGTGAGCAAGTAATACGAAAATATTCTTTATGAGGTTAAGTGGAATGAAATCCTTTATTGGAAAGTACTAATTGAAAATCCTTTTTACAAGGTCAAGTAAAGAAATCCTTCCTTTGAAAATACCATTTAAGAATCTTGGAAATATTAATTGAAGTCTTGAAATTACCAATTGAAAATTTGAAGACACCAATTTAAAATTCTTTTTGAAAACGCAATACAACTCCAAGTCCAATTTATGCTAACTGCATCTTATTCTTAACGTGATTATTTGTGACCACTTATAGGGAGTTTCAAGAGTCATCCAACCCTGATGTGATCAGCATCAGTGTTGAACTATCTTTCCACCCCAATTTGTGTTCGGCTTCCCTTGATCTCATGATAATCAAGTTTCACCTCCCACTTCATTTTCAAACAACAACTAATTCAAGCATGTACCATTTTCCATCTTTTAATCCATCTAGTCATAATCATTACATCTCCAAGGGTGGAACTCTGTCCATCGATCATCTTCCAGATTCATCTTAAATCAAGTTACCTAGGGAATTTAATTCTCACTAGGTTCCATGTTGGTGTCATACCTCTTCATAAATCACAATATTGTATATATATATATATATATATACTTTTATAAAATATAATACACGGTTTTACATTTAATATTATATGAACATACATAGTCGGGGCTTTAGTTCCCAGGAGTTTCTTACTCCCTTACACTTGTACTCTCACACATAACAGTTAACAAGGTATATACATTTATCACAATGGTATTCGCATCTTCTGTGCATAACTACCACAATTAAACCATGAATGAATGCGCATGTTCATATTACATACGCACCAATCATCAAAACAAATTATTTTGTGCTATGCACAACATAGTTCACGTACACTGGTACGTTAAAACACACTAAGCGGTTTTAGGCTCTACCCCCCTTAAAAGGGATTACGCCCACGTAATCAATCACTGAACATTGGTTTAAAATGTTCTGCCGCCGTGAAGTGTCTTAACTTCCACGTGGTCTGTTATACAGTGCGTTCTGGTTAGAGGATCTTAACCATATTGGCGGTTTAGTCCCTAAACCAAGAATTCTCATTGGAGCTTATTTAACTTATAATCGGTTTCGATTCTGGCCTGTCGCGCTTCTAGGCATTGATAATTAGCCATTTACTCCTATTCACTATGCACATTCCACATTTGAATCACTGGCCTCTGCTTCGCAACTCTGATAACTTAGAGCTTAGTTTGCTCCATTCGTTATTCTTAATGTATTGTACATCTCCGATTCATCACCTTTATTTTGTGAATTACGGTTTCTCAACCGACGCATGGTATCTCTTACCGTGCGCTAATTCGGTGAGTTGCAAACTTTCCATCCACTGTTCAGATAACTTACTGCATATGCAGCTGTGTAAGTTCATGATCATTCACTTAGTTTCATCCGACTTGTTGTCGGCTGAGGTTGAGCTACTACCTAATATGTAGTGCTCCCTTGATTACTTCCAACACTTAAGGTATATTCCATACCGGTATTTGGTATTTAGTGTTACTGTAGTCACTTGTTCCTATTCATGCCTCCACACTTGGTTCTGTACAAGTATTTTTCCATTTGTATGACCTTACATTTCCTATGCCTCGGTCCTTATAGCGTTATAAGTCTCTTTCCACTACTACCACAATTAACGTTCTTCCAAATTCCTAGCTATCCTACTCGATCATTACTGCGCAAGTGCAATACCAAAACACTCAGTCATACAGAGTGCAGAGGCGTAAACTCTTGGCAGTAAATCTCTTATAGGATTTGCAATAGGAATGAACATTGTGTTTCACTGAGATGTTTATCTCATAATACTGGCTACTGGCTTACTGCCTAGTTTATTTGTTATCACTTACCATTGTATCTCCACTGAGTTTAACTCATAGTTCTGCTTATTGCCATACTTTCGTTTAACAATACTTATACAACGGTCGCTTATTGCGCACCGTGTTCTTACTTCTTGCACAACAATAACTTACGTGGCATCCACTGTCATATTAGCTTCCGCACATGTACTTCTAAATACACTATTTTTTTTTGTCCTTATGCTCCCTGAGCGAACCATCACTTTGTTGCCCTCACTCGAGTTATAAGCCGGCGTTACTCAGCTCGGTGCTTCACATTATACACATATGCTACTGAAACTAACCGCTCTCTCGCAATAACAACGTGGTCAATCCTCAACATATTTCTTGAACTTGGTTCACATAGCTACCGCTCCCGCGGTTTCACAACATCGAGAGGTATCCCCACTCTTTAATCAGTGGTTCGTTCTCCGCTCTATTTACTTGTATAACATAAACTTCCATAATCAATTAAATTCACCTAACACATTTTGTTCTGTGGCTTAATGCTTTATTGCCTCGAGTTCTGCTCATTATAGGCTGTTCACACAAGTTTTACTTTCTCTGTACAACATTACATGGGTTGGACGTAGTATTGGGCTCCATAACAAGGTCGTTGCATCACGCCGCCTCTCATGGGATGCCCCTTAGGAATGTCAGTCCGCCTCCTGACGACTTATATTTTATTGAGTAGTTCTAACCCTTGCGTTTCTGTCACGTTAATTTGTCCAACAACTGTTGATCCAAACACCCCTCAAGGATTGCTCCTGGGTGTTACTAAGTTATGCCATTACATCTGGCTTGCACTACATTTAGTTAACTACGCCATTTTGTGTTCTTAGCTGGGTTTACTAACCTTTTCTGTGAAAATCAATATTCCCTGGTAGTCTAAGTAATCATTCCGGGAGTTTCATCCCGTTCATTACACATTAACGTGTCCATATTTGGCATTGGCCTTACTATGTATAGACTGGGTATTTGTTCCAGCTATCATATTTTATTCCTCGGGATTCTTGAGACATATGAGATGCCTTTACTTACTAGTCCGTGCGCTCCATGCTCCTTGACTCATAAACATTTCCTTGAAATGAATTCACTAATTCCTTTAGTCTCGTTGACTTAACTGGGTTCCGTCACTCCAACCATCTTCGGTAATTCGTTTTTTTCTTGTTCAACTTTTACTGCTGACCGTAGTATGGAGTCAACTACTTCTCGTGTTCTGACTCTACTCGTATACATATGTGGGGTACCCTACTGATACATTGCTACTTACCCGACTAACCCATAAGAAGGTCTGTCAGGCCCACAAGCTCCTATCGGAGTGCAGTCGTCCCACATTTCAGTTAGTACACTCGTAGTGTTTGTCACACGCCTAGGTGAAGTATTCTGTTGTCAACTCTCTCATATCGTCCTATGATAATATGCATTCCGTGCTTCCCGGACTTAATCAAGGGAATTCTATCCACTGTTGTATTTAGTATGAACTCAATCCATTCCCTCGGGTTATCCGATTCCCGTCTACGTATAACTGCGTATAACCTACTACTCGTGGCGCTGAGGCCGGGGTAGGCTTCTGGTTAGTTTCGTTTTAAAGAGAAACTGAAGTTTAGTGAGAAAATTTGGGTTTAAAAGAAGGTTTGAAATGAACATGAGTTGGAAGAAAATTTAGGTGTGAAAACGGTTTGAAATAAATCTGGGTTTTAGAAGAAGAACTGGGTTTAATAGAAAATTCTTCCTGGTATTTAAAATGTCTTCACGCTTTGACCAAGTCTAGCCTCCCGCTGACTGGTATATCTTCACATACAATGGTTAGGCCACTGAGCCCTTCCAGGTTTCACTCTTCAAATTCTTGGATTCTTGATTCTATAATCACTTCCTTCAACAATACGGTACCTTACTAGGTACTTTATAGTCGTTAAAACTTTCCCAAATAGCCCCGTTATAGCAGCACTTGCAATAGCAAGTGCGCCATGCTGGCTGGCTATCGGTTCAACATGTGCTGGTTGCGATACTACCTGTATCACCACCGTATTCGGTAGCTTTGTTGGCTCTTCCTTGACCTTAAAGTTTTGATATTAGAATATTTGAGCGACTTTCATTGGTCTTGACATGGTAGTCGTTAGTTAGGGTGACTCTCCATTCACTTAACTCTGTGCTCTTCCTTAATGTTCGTCCCCACGCATTTGCCGTGGTTACTGAGACTTGATTCTTGTTTAGGTACTACTTTGTAGTCCTATTGAAGTATGTTTCACTAATACTCCCATAGTGGTCTAAACTATGATAATCGGGTATTGCAGCCTCTTTGGTGCTGTAGGTTTGGAATCATCCAACCTTGACTAGTTCCTTAGTCGGTTACTATACCATTGTCGGTATTACATAACAATTGTGGTTCCGTAGACATGTGTCTCGGGTTTGTTGCCCCTCAATTGACCGCTTCTGTGCGTAGTTAGTGCTTCCTTTCTTATTGGCTGGGTTTCCTCGACTGCTAGGCATGTCGACCCAGGTCGCCGGAAATTTCAGTCTCTTGTAGATAGGATCCTTAATCTTCCGCTATTAAGTGCGGGTAAAGGTGTTCAAATAGGTTCCGTCTCTGGGATTCTCAGTTCTTGGAATCTACCGTATGAAAGGTTCTTCATACTTACAGAGATGTTTAACAACAGCCAGATCGGGTATTCCCGAATAAGAGAGGAGTTTCATCTGTCTAGCGTTCTTCCCCGAGTTATAAAGCAGGGACTGTGGAGGGTGGGAAGGAGATTGTAGGTTTCCAGTACACACTGGTAATTTCTAACTAGCGTATCTCTCACGCTATCACTCAACCCTTAACCCAAAGTCTTAGATTCCTAACTCGGTACTTCCTAAGCTCAGTATTTCCAGTCATCAGAGCGATACTTCGCTCTGATACCACTTTTTGTAACACCCCTACTAATAACACCACACTTAACCGTTAATCGCAGCGGAACTTACATCATAAACACTGACTAAATCAATGGGTGTTACACGCCGTTAGCCACCCACGTGGCTAACAAGGCTAATACATACATAGGGTACCGGTCTGATGGACAAGATTACCGAGCGCTACACTTTACATTTACAAATCCGTTACAACTGAATACAAATACATTTACATTACAACTGTACCGAGTCTATACCTTTAGCTACCGATATCCAACTTCGGTCTTACATCCCTTACAACTACATAAACAACTGATAACTATCCACGTATGTACAGCTACCCCGTCCTACACTCGAACGGCTACCAGCTCCATTGTACCTGTAAAGTAATGGGGGCCCCCAAAGGGGGTTAGCACCTTTGCTGGTATGGCAATCCCGCAGCCCGCATGCTACCGGCCACGCACAACTAATTATCGAGTGAGCATGCAGGTTATTTTATTTTAGCACGCAAGAGAAAGAAAAAAACAAACTAAACACATAAACATACTATAAGCACACACATCCAAAAAGGATACAACCATAACATTCACACATCATATTGGTTAGATCACCTATTGTATTCCTTGTCCCTTGAGGGCTCTACCTTAACGGGACTTATTTCTTACTAAGCAACACTCACTGAATTGATCGAGCTACAACTATTTCTTTCACTGAATTTGGGTTGATTTTGGTTATCAACTTACACAACATTACCGTACATTTCCCGTACAACGCGTATACAACACATCACCGTTCTTCTTAGAGAACGTACACTTTACTTAAGGTGTGTCGGTCTAAAAATAAGTCCGCACACCGTACATATTTGCTCACTTAGATGGGTCGGTCTTAATATAGATCCGTACATATTATACACATATTCCCCTAGTCCGACGTGAGTCAGATAAATAACTTTGGTTAAGCTATTCCGGTCTTAATATAGAATCGTACACATTATACACATATCCCCCTAGCTCCAATAATGATGAGGTAGGTAAGCGTTGGTTAAGCTTGTGGGTGATTATAATCCGAGAAGGAAAAACAACCATAACATAACAGAGTGGGAGTTAATTCAAATATATACATCAACTCCCAAACAACGCGCGCAACCGGAATGACCGGATTCCTCACCCCCCATAATATATAGACATATTAGTTAGAATTCCCTTTATAAAACTTATCACATACATACACCATTTGGTGTTACAAGTTTGGTTAATCACACACAAGGGATGAAACATCCTATTCGACAAGCATGGACAACAACATTCGTTAAACAACGATACATTAAGCAAAGGCAGCACACAATACACATAACCACAATATACAACTAAGGCACAGATAGCCGTAGTTAGTACGTTCCCGTAGGTTGGGACGTTTAATCCGAATATAGATCTCTTATGTGATCCTAGAGTTGGTTAGCTACGGTTTAACACATAATTAAGGTTAAACGGTATCAGAATTATTTACGCCACATTAATGAATTACTATAAACTCATTTCATGCTTTATCTTGCAAGGTGGCAAAACACAGAAAAACAAGTTGGCATACAAGCCGGTGTAACCCGGTAGGACACAGGTTGCAAGAAAACCATACCTTACACCATGGGTTACTCTACCGTGTCCCGAGAATTTACTCCAACGCGTCACCTCACTCTCCCCGGGTAGTTTTCCAAACAACTGGTATTATTTCAAATGTTTTCATTAACATCAAAATCTACGGCATGTAAATTTCTATTACTCCCGTACTTAACCCGTTATCCTGTTATTTCGGTTTAACTTTGTGTACTTAAACTCACAACTTTCTCACATCCATCCTAACACTTGTTTACACTTTCTAAGGCCTTTAAAACTCACCAAACAAGGCCTAATCACATTTAAAACCATTACCATTCACTTCCCCATCATAACAAACTTCAAAACACATTCTGGTAAGTTTTTAGCATGGTCCGGGTTTGTGTCCGGGTTACAAACCCGACCAATCCCGAAAATGAGTTTCTGCCTATTTTATGTGTGGTCCGGGTTTGTGTCCGGGTTTACACAACCCGGACCACCCCCTGGGATGGCCTTCTGCCTTGTTTTTGCTATGGTCCGGGTTTGCGTACCGATTTGCAAACCCGGACCACCTCTGGAACTGTTGAAATTTACAGTTTTTGATCAGTTTTCAACCCCTAATTCACCTTTAATCATTTCTCAAACTTTCCACATGTTTCCTACATGTTTAAACACACTAAAACACTCACTAAACCTCCTCAAATCATTGGTCAAACTCACCATTCGATTCTTGTCCATTTCTACAAGTTTTCCGTTCTCCCTGTTACACTTAAGCACAACAGTGCACATGAAACTTCTTTTGTTGCTTCATAAACTTCCACCCACCTTACTAAATCTCTTACTCACCACATCAACACATTCTTAGACCAATACACTTCCAAAACCCAAGTTCATCCTCTGTTTCTCAAGCGTAACACTCTTATTCACCCTTGGCCAAATCCATGACTTTTCTAACACTTGTGCTACAGATTTTGTACTACTCCTCTTAGTTCTCCAAATACCATTTCAAGGCTATTAAACCACTCCAGTCAACACTACAAACACCTAGATTCTCCCATCCACCAAGCCATCATCAAACACTCATTTTCTACTAAAATTTCGCCATAACCCCCCATAACTTAGCATCTCCCAAACAACATCTTGTCATCATTTTTCAAACCTAATCTAGCCACACCCATATAAGGGTCCTACCAGCACTCAATATCAATCCAAAATTCACCAAATCACAACATAGCTCTAAAATCTCAATACACCACAATATAACCACAACTCAAATCCTTTGGCTCCAAGGCCCTCAATTCAAACCATTCATTCACAAACTCTCTTAAAATCAACTAAACACATTATGTTCCATAATTTGGGTTCATTATTTAATTTAACCCATTCCCAAAATTCTAAAACAATTAACATAGTCATTAAGGTAGTTTCCTTACCTTGGTTTCTCATGAATTCCCATTTAGTTCTCCTCTTGCCCCTCCTCTTCTCAATTTCGGTCAAGTGGGAATGGAGTTGCCAAACTCCATCCCAATATTCAAGAAACACAAAAATGTACTCAATTAATCATCTAAACCCTTAGGAAATTTTAATTCAATCAAAGGGCTTAAAACACAAAGTTAGGGTTTTACCTTTGGAGATTTTTGAGAGGGGTTCTCACCCTTGAATCAAGAAGGGGGTTACTCCACCATTTGATGGTTGAAATGGAGCTCAAAATCAAGAAGAAAACAAGGCATTACAAATGGGTAAAATCGGTCACCAAAGGAGAGAGAACAAGAATGAGCTTTTCAATGAAATTTTTACCTTAGAAGGAAGAGGAGACTCCAAGCTACTAGATGATGTGCTTTTCTCTTCAAATGGGAAAAACCGATGGAGATGAAGTTCTTCATTTTTGAATTTTGAAAAGAGGGAATGATAGAGGATGATGAGAGGATGAAGAA
This sequence comes from Limonium bicolor, assembly GCA_023374045.1. Lineage (NCBI taxonomy): Eukaryota > Viridiplantae > Streptophyta > Magnoliopsida > Caryophyllales > Plumbaginaceae > Limonium > Limonium bicolor. Next base: position 86,208,136 of record CM041782.1, read on the forward strand.
TATGTAATTTATTTTGTATTTGGAGCTTGTATATGGCTAGAGCAAGTAGAAGAATGTGGAGCTTCCATGGTGGTTCCCAAATCGCTTGCAAACCAGAGAGGAGAGGGAGAATCGGCTGAGGAGAGATGAAAGAAGGAAGGGGAGGCAGTACGTGAGGAAGAAAGAAATGAGAGGATAGAGAGTGTGGGTGGGGGTATATGTTTACTTTTCACTTTTTGACTTATTTAATTAGTTAACTAGTCATGTGTGAGGGGCTATCTATATAATAGAACCGGCCCACTAATATAACACACTGGAGCGTTTTTCGTCTTTTACAGAAAACACTCGTTAATTTACCCGGTTTAGCACTATTCACTAACCGGGCCCGTTTTCCGGAATTTTCTCGTTCTTTTTATTTTAATGGTTATTAAGCTCCCATCAATGTTTATTTATAGTTATATAATCAACTATAATTTTACGGGGTCGTTGAACTGTTTAAAGTCGCGTTTTCGGGTTTTCTCGAAAAACGTGCATTGTGACTCCGTTAGCGTTTTAACGCGTTATTTGGATCCGTTTTCTTCCGAAATTTTTCCCACATGTTATTAGTGTGTAGTTAGGGTATAAACATATATTTATAACCCCAGTGAAGGTTATATACCTCCTAAAATAATTAAATACGCGTTTTCACGTTTTGTGACTTTTACGCATCTTTTTTTTTGGATTTATTCTTTTTACCAAAATTCTTAAGGACTCAATTAGCCTTAGAAAATAATAATTACATAATTAATTAACACATTATGGTTTGGGGTATTTCAGTTCTATGGTGATTGATGTTCTGTTTGGGAGATGTTGTCGTGGTTGTGTTGGGCTAGGCTGAAGTTTAAAATCATACTAAGAAGGTAAATAACTTGGGGAGTGAGATAGCAACTAGATTTGGGAATGAAAAGCAAACCAGTAGAGGAATAAAAAAAATTCTAGTGCACCAGTTCATGATTTTAAGTTTTCAGATTTCTGTTTTCCTGCGTAAAGAACTTTCAAGGATGTGGCTATGTCAATTTGGATCTGTTTGAACTTAAAGAGAAAAAAAAAAGAACAAACACACACTAAACTACGTGAGTGGTAATGAGGGAAAGTGTAAAGCCAATAGGTGAACAAACAAAAAAAAATATAGAAGAGAAGTGATCAGATTCTTGTTGTTCTCAGCTTACGGTTCTGTGTAAAAAAAAATTCTCAGAGTGTGTTCCTGCTGTTTTGGGCTGTCTTGTGGTTGAGGTCTTGACTAAGAAACGCTTAGTAACTAGACAATCAAGGGGGGACTAACGGGAGAGCGAAAGAAGAAAGAGTATAGAAGACAATCAGTTGTTGATTCTCAGTTTTGCAGTTTCTTCTGAAACTTAGGTTCTGTATGCTCTGGTACAGGGGGATTTGATGGGGTTGTAGGGAACTGCTAATGCACCTGAACACCTATAAAACACCTTAGTAAATTTGTAGGTGCACTGTGTAAATTAGAAAACAGTTAGAAGGCAGACGGTTAACCAACAGAGAATAGGCAGAATAAGAAAGTAAGAAGAAAATATGACAGTTGTAGACTTCTATCTGTTGGGATCTATGTCACCTTGGGTCTGTTTGAACTTGGAAAATAAAAACTATCATACTCTAAACTACCTGGGTTGGTAATAAGAGAAAATTGAAGATCAATACATGAGCTAACAGAAGGAATAATAGGAAAGATAAAAAAACTTAATACACCAGTTTATATTTTTTTTGAGAGTTGTTTTCTGTAAACCTGTTCTCTATCTAACTGAGGTACACGGAGCATAAGTGTGTTGAGTTATCTTGCTAAATAGACCACAACATAGCTAATGCACTAGGTAAATCTGTAAGAAAGACTGGGTGAAATTAGATGACAAATTAATGACTAAGCAGAAAGTCTAGAAGAGAAGGTAATAGAAATCAAATCTCTGATTTCAGTGCTGTTTTCCGGAACTGGTGTTTTCTGTACCACGATGTTTCAGAAGGACTGCCCATGTGGGTTTGGATTAATCTTGAGTCTAAAACTTTACTATCATATAAGCCTAAGTGTTGGCAGGGGGAGGGAAAACTTAAAGTCAAACTGTAAACAAGAGAAGGGAGTAGTTGATGTAGCAGTTCCTTGTTTTAGGATTGTTCGTTGTTTCAGGTTTGTTGTCAAGTCTTATAGAAGGTGTAGCCCTGGTTCCCTTGAGTTGGTTTTTGAATTCAAAGCCTTGTTAAACCACATAGCTTTGTGGGTAATCAGGATAGGTAAAGTTGGAACTCAACTTCGTGAACAAATAAAATCAATTGAAGAAAGAACATCAGATTCTTTTTCTTCTTCTTTTTGGAACTTTAGATTTTGCAAATACTTGATTGTTCTGTGTATCTGGTATTCAGAGATTCTAACAGTATCGAATTGGTTTAACCAGTACTCACATCATAGCTAATAAAACTAATTAGGCTGGTGAAACATGCATTGGGAGAACTAGGAGGCAGTTTAAGAAAATAGAAGAAGTGTAGCAGTATTGTCTCAGTTTTCCAGTTTCTGAATTATGCTGCTTCAGTTTAAGTAATGCATCAGTGGTTTAACAGGGTTGTCTAGATGGTTGGAATCTGTTTTGGATTTAAAAAGCTTGTCGAATACACCTAGCTAGATAGGCAATTAGGTTGAGGGAGAATTGAAACACTGAGTGGTGAATAAATAGAAAGAAATCGATGAGGAACAGGTGCATTAGTTTATCAGTTTCTCAGTTTTGTTTTTCAGTGTCTGGAACTTGTTTGTTTCAGTATAGGATGATTCTGTAACATTGACAGAGTTGCTTGAGGTTTATGTCTTGATTAAACACTTATCCACGTGAGTAAGTAGGAGAAAAAAAAAGGGAACAAAAAGACTTGGGAAACAGAAATAAAACAATGACAAGGACTGCGTATTAGGTTCATACTTTGGTTCTGCGGTTCTGTTCTGGGTTCTGTATGATAGAATTACAGATAGGATAAGAGTGTGATGTTAGAGATTGATTTCTCACTGTATTAAGGGTAGTGGAATTGGTTTTGGCTGGCTTAATGCTAATAGATGAGTTGCCGATGTTATATGTTCCCGATCTGTCATAGCGACCACCATCGACAGTTTTTATTATCCTACTGATAAATAGGTCCTTGAGATCCAAGTGTGTGTTCTGTGATTTTCTAATCAGCTATGAAGCGTCATGCATTTCCGATTAGCTGTAACAGTTAGTAATGGATGTTTTTCTTTATTCTAAGGATGCTAGTCTACGGGATTGCATTCCAGTTTGGCTCTATTATTCTGGAGTTTGATTCGGTTACAAATCTGAGGGTTCTAGACTATATATGATATCCAATAGTTCATGTCGCATAAGCAACAGTGTACTTCAATTTTAACGGGGGATAAATATTAAGCATAAACTATGTAAAGAAAAAAGTATCCTGACAATGAGGTCTCCTGGTATCCAATTTGGTTATCCATATGATGAGTATTTAGTAAACTCAAATCATGTCTAAAACGTTCAGTTAGATTAGCGAAACATCTTGAGAAGGATTGACATCGTTTTGATACATTAAGAGTGAAGTAGATGAGGTTATACATAGAGTTTGCGTTTCAGATTTTTGAAACTCTTGGGCTTATGTATAAACAAGTCTTGGAGGTATTGTAAGATTGTACGTGAATAAAAAGATGAATGTGAATCTAAAGTGGAGAGGAACCAAAACCGAAATAGTAAGCACTAGTAAAGGTTCAGGAGCTTAATGAGTTAGATGAAGAAGATAACAAGTTATGGCTTAATTAGAAATATAACAAAATATAGAAGGGCAAAAGGAATCTAGAAACGGTCCAAGAGTCTACTTGAGAACTAAGGTGGGGCAAAGCTTAAATGACTGGACATGAAAACTACTCCAAACATAGGTTCCGAATTCAACTTAGGAAGTAGGACTAATAATGTCACATATATCGCTTAGTGAATACTATAAGAAGTTTCACGCACAATGACGTGTGAACAAATTTACTAACCCGTCCGTATAACCGATATAGGTTTGTATCACTCGGGAGGCGGGAAACCCTAGTGCGAGCTTGTACATCGACTGATAAGAGGTATGGACATGTGTGGTTCGTATGTTGCCGTGTTACACGGCTTGTGTGCTGTGTGCTTTGTTTGAAAATGACTATAAGATTAAGCATGACATTGGATTGCTTCTTGTGGTTTGCTTATATGCTTGTTATATATCCTTGTGGCATATTACCTGCGCACACAGTAGTTTAGTCCCTTTCTCGTTTATGGAACTCGAGATGAACCACAACGAACTATGAAAACAAAGAAAACTCTATAAGGGGAACTCCTCTCTAAACCATTGAGGACGTATCAAGACCCCCACTCTGGTGTCTATTCATTAATGATAATGAAGAGCAAATCTCAATTGGTGGGACACGACGAACCCTGTGGACAAACAAAAGAGCTATACAAAGAGAAAACTCCTCTCTAACTATAGAGGACCGCTAATGACACCCACTATGGTGTCGAGAGTATAATGATAATGAAACGAAAAGTACCAACTGGTGAAACACGAGAACAACCCGGGAAGACAACAGCTCGGGCCGCGCGGTATGGATGATCGGGAGTTGGTATCTGCATCAGATCCTTCGACAGTCTATGGTGGAATATATTTTGGGGGTCCCTGGGTGACCCCACTTTCTCAGCACATCCTGGAGTCTAGAGGTGACTCCGCTTTCTCGACCCTGGGTGTCGGGAATGGGGGAGTGACAAATTGGTGGAGCTTATCTGGAGTCTAGAGGTGACTCCGCTTTCTCGACCCTGGGTGTCGGGAATGGGGGACTAGCTATGGAGGAGACGTCCTCCAACGTGCGGTGATAAAAGAATTCACAAATAATCCTTAAAGAAACAAGGAACGATTAGCACCTACATAATGAAGTCTCGGGATCTAATCTATATCCCCTGACTCGGTGCAAGAGAATAAAGGAAAACTGGTGTAATGAGACCAAGCAAACAAGAGAAAGTCACAAATGTGATCCTTTAAGAAACAAGGAATGAATAGCACCTACATAACAAAGTCTCGGGATCTAACCTATATCCCCTGACTCGGTGCAAGAAAAGAAAGGAAAACATGTGTAATGAGAACAAGAAAACAATACGTAATCTCTTGAATGATCCCATAGTGAGGATCGACGATATAATATACCTACACACACGTTGTATTATGTACTTGATTGTTGTTGCTACATTAGCAGCTTATTGTGCTGGGTTGCGTGTTGACATTTCTATGCTACTTGCAAGTTGTGCTTGGTTGTTGTTGATAGTGCTATGCTACCTTTGAGTGGGTATGTTATTATGATGTGTGTGGGTGTTTTACTGCCTTGTTAGAGCATGTAAATTGGACTTAATAATATTCGACCAAGTAGTCGTGTGGCCCGGTAACATGCGGGCTACACACGTTCATACTCAGCGTAGATTGCTGAGTCCTTTACAACCCAATTTTTACAGGTATTGTGCCGGAAGTTAACGGAGCGTAGGCGGGATGGCTACCATGGGGCTAGTCCATCAGGGCGAGACATATGGGTCTTGGGTAGCACACTGATGTATAGGCTGTTACTTTGGCGGGCATTGACCCGGGATGTATTTACGTAGTAGTGTTGTAAATTGATAGCTAATATTTATACCCTCAGTATTTGAGAATGTGTTATGAGATTTGGTCAAGGTAAGTTCCAGTCATGGAGACCGTAACTTGGTGTAAGTAGAATGGTCAGGTCAACCACGTGGGTGGTTGGCGTCTGTAGCACCCGAATAGAGTTCGAAACCGCTGCGTAGACTTCTCCTGTTAACGTTAGGCGCGTCGTTTAATTGTTGGTTGTGATTCGGGGGTGTTACAATATAACACTTCTAAAAAATTATGCTAATGACTTAGAATGTTTATAAACTCAAAATAGAACATTTTATTCTTAGACAATTCGGTTTATATATATGCATCTTAATTAATTTTTGTGACACATATTTATACCTTAAGGTAATAATCTTATCTTATATGTTATAAATTATTTTCTTGACATTATAACCCATAGTATTTTTGGCCTTAATTTATTTAGAGGTTATGTATAATTTTTATACCAAAGTTTGAAGCTTAAATCAAGCTTAAACCTAATAAACCTTAATTATATAAAGTTACTCCTTAAATCAAGACAATTCTTGTACTTGATTTCTCCTTGAACTCCAAGCTCTCCAAATGCTATTTTGATGAAGAGAATTCGGCCTCCATGAATATATTTAGGAGATCCATTTGTTAGACTTCTAACAAAGATTTATAAATAAGATTGCAGTAGTTTTACAAGAGTTTACCTTAGGAATTTTTCAAGGAATTTTTGGTTGAACTTGAGATGATTGTAGATCTAGATTTCCTTCATGAAATGATGAAGAGAACCTTGGTTTAGAACCTTGAATTTTTGGAAATGACATTAAGCATTTTGCTAGGATTTTCAACATGGGAAAATACCTTAACTTGATCTTGTTGTTCCTTGTGTTGTTGTTGAATCTAGGAACCTCCTTGGAGCACTAAAGCTTGCCAATTTTAGCAAGGTTGCTAGGATGATTTCTTGCTTCAAGACTTAGTAGATTTAACTAGGAATTTACATAGAATTGGTGTTAGAACTTAATTCACCATTAATGGAGCTTTGAGGATCTAAAGAATGAACTAACAAAGGAAGAAGAAAAGAGAGAGTAATGGGATGCTTACCAATCGGCCATGGAGTGGCAAGGGGAAAATGAAGCTCACGTATGGACATAAGGTAAGACAAGGAAAGAGAATTCAAAATTTGATTGGCTTTGTTTATTGTTTATTTGATTAGGCATTCTTTTCCTTTGTTTATTCCTTTGATTAATGGCTCAATATTGTCCTTAATTGGTGCTAGACTTTCGGCTGGCTGTCAAGGAAATAATGGAGATTGATTTCAATTAACACAAGAGGACAAGAACTAAGTTAGGTAAGTGTTCCCTCTTGATTTTTCTAAGCTAAATTGTCTTCCTTTTCTCCTTGTTTATACGGTAGTGTGTGTAGATTGGCCACTGATTTTAGTTGATTTAAGACAAGAGAACATGCTAGGTTAGCTAGGTATTTTAGTTGAATTTTTATAAGGCAAATTGAGCCCCATTCTCTTGCATAAAATCGGCACATATGAGTTGTATAAGACAATGGACTTTTGTTGTATTAGGCAATGGATTATGCTTAGTTAGGTAGTTGTCTTTCTTGACTACTTTGACAGCAATAATTCCCCCTTGTTCTAGCTTGAAATCGGCAGCTCCATGAGACAGCACATGGCTGTTTTGTTTGTTTGTTTGCAACTTGTATTAGGTAGGTTATAACTTGTTATTTTATGTAGTCTAATTCCTATAACTTTTGTTTAACTAATCTTTTCTTGTTTTTCCTGCAGGTCATACGGTTGATGAAGGTCTCTTTTGGCTGTGTTATTTGACATAATATAACATATGACACATGGGAAGTGAGTCACCATTCCACAAGGCAAGTTTTGAACCAAAACTAGTCAAAATTGACTCTAAATGGCGCCCAAGTTAGAGGTCAAATGGGATTGATTTTTAATTTGATTTTTGTTACACTATATTGTACTAAGATCATACTAATATGTGTAATAGGTTCCAGCATTTAATTGGTACATTTATACTAAGGTAAAGGGTGAAAGTTTTAAGGTAAAAATGCTGATTTTAGGTACCTTTTTGACCCAGAAATCGCCCCCACTTGTACTATGAATTTAGTACTGGAATTAATTGATTTAGATTTTCAATTTATCCCCTTTTAATATTATCAACTCGTGGCTCCTCAAAAACTTCAAGGTAATTACGTAGATCGCATTTTTGTGACACCCGAAGGAGCGTTTATGTGCTTTAAGGATTTTCTGGAAAATAATTAGTCGCTATGAGTTCCAAGTGTTTATTGACATTTTTTATAGTCAATAATAATATGTTAAGGTGTTAAATTGAGTTATATGGGGTTATATCAACTCAAAACACAACTCCCGGGCTGACCGGGGCAAAAAGGAGTGTTAAGAAATTCGTCCGAGTACTTTGTTTATTTTTGAGGAAGTAGCTCATGCATTCTCTTTAGAATGTTGAATAATGATGTTAGGAACTCTAAGAATGAATTTTATAGGAGTTCGTGCCACCTCGGCACTCCTCCTGGGCATTCCCGGGGGTTTATGGGGCCCCCATAAGGCATCTCTTAGCACTTTGCGTTTAACTGAGAATTTAGCTTGAAGACTTCATCTTGTATGTTTAATAAAGTGTTATGGTGCATTTGGAATGAAGTGTAATGCTTTACTTCATCCTATAATGTATTTCCGGGACTTTCGGGCCTTAAGGGCCTTTAAGGGAACTCCCGGGCATATTGTATTTTTACTCAGTTTTAGATGAGGTCCTGTGTTCTAAGGGTCATATAATGATCCTTGATTAACTTCATATGAAGTTTATAACTTATATAACTTGTTTAACTTAAGGTCGGGCTTTAACGCACGTTTTTGACCTTAAGGAGTTTAGGTGCGTTTTTAACGCCCAAGTGTTTATATACTTTCCTAGGGTTTAATAATCCCCTAAATAATGATTATTTATGATTATTTAATTATATAAAGGTTAGGGGTATTTCAATATTTCAGTTATATTTTGGTCTGACATGAAATCCAAAGTCTTTTAAGCTTATATGTGATCTGCGGGATCCAATAAAACATGTGATATGTGAACGTGTGTTCATTGGGTCCCATATGTCACATGTGAGCTTAAAAACTTTGAATTTTGCATTGGACCGAAATATAAAACTTTAAAATCATTAATGTAATTTTTCATCAAATATGAACAACATTTAAGCATCTTCTAAGTTGAATGAAAATTAAAAAAGTTAGCGAATGTGAAAAAAAGGAAACAACATGAGTGAGGAAAGTAGGAGAGATGTATAATTTTTCCACACATCATGGGTAGGGATATAATTTTCCATAAAATATAAGATAGCCCATAAAAATAAAACATGTAGAAAATACTCAAAACCCATCACAAAAAACAACTATGCAAGAACAACACCCTCCGTCAAGGAAGGTAAATGAGAGCTTCTCTCAATAACTACATTTTTCTTCTCCAACCTGATATAATGGGGTACATTAGGTCGAAGGCTTATTCGACGATGTAGCGCAGCCGTATCCAATATGGTGCAGCCCAGTGATTTGGCAGTCTAAATAGTTGTAGCTTTTAATATATAAGTCCAAAATAAAAAAAAATTATATCATTGTTCACCTAAATTCAAGCTCTTCAAAACAAGACCAGTTATGGATAGATTTTGACAACTTTGAAAAAATATTATTTTTACATGTGTACGATGATACACTAAAATCATAATACGATTCATTAGTTTTGATATTATGATTCATTAGAATTGATATTATGATTCATTAACTAATAAGTGGTGAATTAGATAACAAACTTCGGAACCGATAAAAATCATTATTTTTTGTAGTGTATTATTATTGTTGTATGGTGTATTTTAAACCTTATATGGTGAATCATGTATTTTTCTTACGTACCAAATATTGTTTTGTGTTGTATTATTGTTTAAAATTTTTATTTTTATATGTTACTGATGATACATTAAAATGATATTATGATTCATTAAATTTGATATTATGATTCATTGAAATTAGTATTGATTCATTAACTAATAAGTGGTGAATTAGATAGCAAACTTCAGAACAAATACTGAATCATTATTGTTTTGTGGTGTATTATTAATGTTATATGGTGTATTATAAACTGTATATGGTGAATCATAAGTGTCGTTGATATATGTTGATATGTACATGTAACTAACATAAATTTTTAAACTTGTCAAAACATACCCATGATTGGTCTTGCTTTAAAGAGCTTGAATTTAAATGATCAATTGTGAAAACATTTTTTTAGTTTGGACTTATATTTTAAAAGTTACAATCATTTAAAGTTAATACAAATAATTACTTATGCGCCACATAAAAAGCTGATTGGACTGCCACATCACTCAGCCGCACCATATTGGGTGTGGGTCGTCCGCATAATCGACAGTCTGTTGGTCGAAATCTAATAACACACGTTTTAAAAATACGAATTTATAACACTTTTGTTTCTAATTCGGTGAGCAAGAATTTATCGCAAATTCGACCAAACGGGCGGCGTGCACAAACTATTGCACGGAACGCAACGTGGTAGTCCAGTCAGCATGCTGATTGGACTGCTGATGTGGCACCTGTGGTGAGATAAAATTTATATTAATTTTAAATGGTTGTGACTTTTAATATGTAAGTCCAAATTAAAAAAAATTATATCACTGTTCACCCAAATTCAAGCTCTTCAAACACAAGACCAGTCATGGATATGTTTTGACAACTTTGAATTTTTATTTTATTTTTTCATGTGTATGATGAACACTAAAATGATAATATGATTCATTAATTTTGATATTATGATTCACTAAAATCAATATTATCGTTCATTAACTAATAAGTGGTGAATTAGATTATAAATTTTGGAACCGAAAAAAATCATTACTGTTTTGTAGTGTATTATTATTGTTGTATGGTGTATTTTAAACCTTATATGGTGAATCATGTATTTTTCATACATACCAAATATTGTTTTGTATTGTATTATGTTTTTATTTTTATATTTTTACATTGATACACTAAAATGATTATATGATTCATTAACTTTGATATTATGGTTCATTAACTAATAAGTGGTGAATTAGATAACAAACTTCGAAGCCGATAAAAAATAATTATTGTTTTGTAGTGTATTATTATTGTTGTATGGTACATTTTAAATCTTCTATGGCGAATCATGTATTTTTCATACATACCAAATATTGTTTTGTGTTGCATTATTGTTTAATTTTTTTATTTTATATGTTTGCGATGATACACTAAAATGAAGATATGATTCATTAATTTTGATATTATGATTCATTAAAATTGATATTATGATTCATTATCTAACAAGTGGTGAATTAGATAACAAACTTTGAAACTAATAATGGATCATTATTGTAATGTATTATTATTATTTATTGTTTTTTGGGATTTTTCACCAAATACCACTGAGTTTTTGCTTAATTCACGATATACCACCGTATTTTTAAAATTACACAGGATAACACTAAGTTTTTATTTATTTCACCAGATAACACTCTATCTCATATTTTGCTAAATGTTCCATTAATATCCCTAGAAAAAAGACTAAACTACCCATATAAATAGTTAAACAAAAGTGGTTTCTTATGAAATTTGTTAGTATGACAAATCACTTTCAAGTTTAATTAATAATAGGGGTAGTTTAGTCATTTTCCTGGAATATTAACGGAACATTTAACAAAATATGAGGCAAAGTGTTATTTGATGAAATAAGTAAAAACTTAGTGTTATCTTGTGCAATTTTAAAAACACAGTGGTATATCGTGAATTAAGCAAAAACTTAGTGATATTTGGTGAAATTTCCCTTGTTTTTTGTGGTGTATTATGATTATTTATATGATGTATTTTAAGTCTTATATAATGAATCATATATTTTTTTATATGAGGAGATCAAAGCTCATATTGTGGGGTTTTTTAAGAACCTTCTGGGGGAGAAATTGGGCTACAGAGAGCCGTGTGATCAGAAAATCTTTCAGAAAGGGAGGAGAGTCTCAAGTGATATGAATGTAAAGCTGGTTCAGGATATCTCAGATAAGGAAATCTGGGATGCTCTGAGGTCTATCAAGAATACAAAAGCCCCTGGCCCCGATGGGTTTAATTCTTTATTTTTTAAGTCTTCATGGAGCATTATTGGAGGTGATATCAGTAGAGCGGTGAAAGATTTCTTTGCTAAAGGGAAGATCTTGAAGCAAGTTAATGCTACTTTAATCTCCCTAGTGCCTAAGGTTGTTAATCCAACTAAGGTTACTGATTTGAGACCCATTGCTTGCTGTAATGTTATTTATAAGATTTTATCTAAAATCATTACATCAAGAATCTTAGAAGTTTTGCCATTGATCGTTAGTGATTGCCAAGGAGCTTTTGTTTCAGGCAGGAGTCTTGCACATAATGTCCTGCTTTGCCAAGAGATTATTCAGGGGTACAACCGGAAAAACATTTCCCCCCGGTGTGCTTTTAAGGTTGACATTCACAAAGCTTATGATAGTGTTAGCTGGGAGTTCCTCCAAGAGGTGTTAGAAGGGCTGGGTTTCCACCAGAAGTTTGTAGGATGGGTAATGAGGTGTGTTTCTACTCCTTATTATTCGATTCTGATTAATGGGCAAAGTTGTGGTTTCTTTAAGGGGGAAAGAGGATTACGTCAAGGTGACCCTCTCTCTCCTTTGTTATTTGTGTTATGCATGGAATATCTGAGTCGGCTGTTAGCTGATGCTAAGGAGGACCCCAACTTTAATTTCCATCCTAAGTGTGGTAAGGTGGGTTTGAATCATCTATGTTTTGCTGATGACCTGTTAATGTTTTGCCGTGGGGACGTGGGGTCTATCAAAATTATTAAGGGGATCATTGATAAATTCTCTAGTGCTTCAGGGCTGCTGGTAAGTCATCAGAAGTGCAAGGTGTTCTTTGGGGGGGTTAGCGAGGAGAATAAAAGGAAAATTATTGAAGTGCTTGGGTTTGAGGAAGGGACTTTGCCTGTGAAATATTTGGGAGTTCCTTTGTCTACTCATAGGCTTAATAAGGATGACTATCTTCCCCTGATTGGAAAAATTACTGCGAAGATAAACCACTGGGCTGCAAGGAAACTTAGCTATGCTGGTCGGCTTCAGCTGGTCGAAAGTACTCTGCTAAGTATTCAAAGATTTTGGGCTAATGTTTTCCTTTTCCCTAAAAATGTTGTCCAAATGGTGGTCCAGAGGTGTAGGTCCTTCCTTTGGTGTGGTGATTTGACCGGGAGAAAAGCTCCAGTTGCTTGGAGTAAGGTTTGTAGGCCGAAAAACATTGGAGGTCTGGGTTTTAAGGAAGTGCTAGGGTGGAATAAAGCATCTCTTTTGAGTAATTTGTTGATCTCTGCAGAGGGTAATGGGTTCCAATCGGCCTTTAGCAGATGGTGGAGGGTTTACTTGCTAAAAAGAGACACTTTTTGGACAGTCAGTATGAAAGGATCACATGCCTACTGGTGGAAGGGTTGTCTTAGAATTCGAGATGAATTGATTAGATTGGGCTTGCAATCTGAGATTGACGAGATGATTGAAGAGAAAGGTAAAGTCCCTGCAAAAGCTCTATATGAGATGATGTACCCTTCTCCTAAGGGTAATGGTTGGGACCGTATCCTTTGGACAAGTTTCTGCACTCCACATGCCAGTTTCATCTGGTGGCTTACTTGCCAAAATAGATTGGCGAGTAAAGACAGGCTAAGAGCGTGGAACTTGATTACTGATGGGAATTGTGAATTTTGTGGTCAACTTGAGTCCAGGGATCATTTGTTCTTTGAATGTGAGTTTAGTAGAGAAGTGTTCAGAGAAATTCTGCACAAGTGGCTAAGATGTAAGTTACCTGTTAGGTTTTTGGACTGTATGGCCTGTCTTTGGAGAGCTCGTAGAAGTACTAGCCTGGTGTATAGAATGAGATGTGCAGCGGTAGGAGTTACTATATACTACATTTGGAAATCTCGTAATGAAGCGGTATTTTCGAAAAAACCGGTGGATAGGGAAAGATGTATTGTGAATATTCAATCAGAGTTAAAGATGAGATGGGGCAAATTTTCTTTCCCTGTAACTAGAAAGAATGTGAGGATTTGTGAGAGTTTTGGTCTTTTGGAGTTCCTAAAATAATTCATTGGGGTGGTATAGTTGGATGTTAGGTTGTAAATTTTTGGTATAAATACAAAGCTTACTCTTTATGTGTAACACCCCCGAATAAAGGTCCAATAGTACAAAGTCAAGCTCCTAGTCATATTACATAATAACTACGCAGTGGATTCTCGATATCATCCGGGTGCTACAGATGCCAACCACCCACGTGGTTGACAGACCACATCACTAATACTAGTTACGGTCTGCATGACTGGAAACAGCTCTCCACCAAAACTCATATATGATACAAGATACAATTCCATAAACTGAGTGTCTACAATACAGTTACTAAATCATAAACCGAAAAGTACAACCCGGGTTTAGTAACAACCCATACACTAACATACTATTCCAAACTCAGAAGTCCTGCCCAGATAGACTACCCCCATGATAGTCATCCCGCCTACGCTCCGTTTGTCCGGAATAATACCTGTAAAAATTTGGTTTGGGAAGGACTCAGCAAACTACGCTGAGTATGAACGTGTGTAGCCCGCATGTTACCGGGCCACACGACTACTTGGTCGAATATTATTAATTCAATTTACATGCTATAATAAAGCATTAAAACACACCACAGTACATCATAGTATCATACACACTTAAAGGTAGTAACACATTAGCAACAACAACCAAGCACAACGAGCTGCTAGTATCTCAACAGCAATCATGTACATAATAAAAGTGTGCATAGGTATGTAATACCCATGATCCTCACTATGGGATCGTACGAGCGTTGTGTGTTTTCATTTCTTTCTCTTGTTCTCATAATGTGTATTTTCTTTCTCTTTCTTTGCACCAGGTCGGGGGTATAGTTTAGATCCCGCGACCATATCATGTAGGTGCCAATCTTTCCTTGTTTCTTAAATGGTTACTTGTGAATTCTCTTATCACCACAATTTGGAGTACATCTTGTCCATAGCTAATCCTCCATTCCTGGATAGCTCTTTCTCTCTCTGTTGTTTTTAAATGTTACTGGCCATTGCCCCGGATACCAAGGGTCCGTCTCCCTATTCTTTTTCCATGTTACTAGCCTCTGCTCCGGATTCAAAGGGTCCGTCTCCCTATTCCTTCTCAATGTTCTGGTCTCTACCCCGGATACAAAGGGTCCGTCTCCCCATTCATTCTCAATGTTACTAGCCTCTGCTCCGGATTCTAAGGGTCCGTCTCCCTATTCCTTCTCAATGTTATGGTCTTTACCCCGGATACAAAGGGTCCGTCTCCCTATTCATTCTCATGTTACTAGCCTCTGCTCCGATTCTAAGGGTCCGTCCCCTATTCCTTCTCAATGTTATGGTCTTTACCCCGGATACAAAGGGTCCGTCTCCCTATTCATTCTCAATGTTACTAGCCTCTGCTCCGGATTCTAAGGGTCCGTCTCCCTATTCCTTCTCAATGTTATGGTCTTTACCCCGGATACAAAGGGTCCGTCTCCCTATTCATTCTCAATGTTACTAGCCTCTGCTCCGGATTCTAAGGGTCCGTCCCCTATTCCTTCTCAATGTTATGGTCTTTACCCCGGATACAAAGGGTCCGTCTCCCTATTCATTCTCAATGTATTGGCTTATCATTATCTTGATAACTCGACACCATAGTGGGTGTTTTTAGAGGTCCCTATAGTTAAGAGAGTTTTCCTGTTTTATAGTTCTTTTGGTTTGTTTACGAAGTTCGTTGTGTTTCATCTCAAGGATTCATCAACGAGAAGGGACTACACTACTGTGTGCGTGCAAACAATTTGCACAATAATAGCAAGCAGGTAAGTAAGGAAAAATAATTCATCCATTCACATGCCTTACACAAGCTCACAACAGACAAATAAGCACGGTAAAACACATTCGTTTTCATGCATTAGTCTTGTGGTCATAAACAAACAAGGCACACAGCACACAAGCCGTGTAACACGGCAACATACGAACCACACATGTCCATACCTGGATCGAAGCAAGTTGTCTCACACCGAGTCCTGGTCGGAGTTTGCTACGGCCCTAGCGTTAATTACAAACAATGTGTCAGTTTATGATTTCATGTGACAACCTTTGTGACACTCCCCGAATTTATTAAATTATTATCGGGTGTTATTTCCTAGATGAATCTTTGTTGAATGTTCAACCTTTATTAACCCTTAGGACTTCCCACGTGTTAGACTTTATGTTACTCCTAGGGCATTCACATCCACGTTTTACACGTTAACTAAGTCCCCTTTTTCCAACTAATGTTTTAGAGCATTTTTAAGCGCTAACCATGTAACAAGTTATATAAGATGGATTGCACTTGTCTAAGAGGTATTCCGTTCTTAGTTAAATAGGTTATCCATGTTTTAAACCTAGTATCACAATATTATAGTCTTCAAGATACCCCCACAACCCATTTATCATAAGTCCCAAAATTTATCAGCAGCCACATAGTTTCGGTATTGAATCACACTTAACCTCTCCTCTAATGTGTCAACGGTGGCTTACTTTATCCCAAAATGTTCCACCAACTCATTAGGTAGATTAGTACTGGTTTGGGTTCACTATCAGACTAATATCATCCTTATAATGCCCCTGAAATTTAGTTATACAAAAGCTACAATACTAATGAAATCTGGGGCAACACTCTACACATTCCCCATGGTTCTTGTATCTATTCAGTTCAACTAATGTTTCATTCTTTCCCCCGGTATTTACTCAAATAGCCGTAGGTATTAACAATGTTTTAAAGCTCAAGACTCAACCGATACAGCACTCACCTAACTTCTTTATCCATATATACAAAATCAGCAAGATTCTGAAATAAACTGAAGGCCACAATCTGTGCATCACCTCTTTACCTTGTTTTTAGTTCATTAATCAGTTTTCAAATTCTCTCAAAGTTTTCACCCAACAAGCTAGGTGTATTATGAAAGTTTTAAACTCATAGCCAACTCAAAACATCATCGATAACCACTCTGGAAGTTCATTATACAGAGAACAGAAACTGGAAAAAAAACTGAAACCACAACTTGTGTAATCTCTTTTTCACTTACTTCTTAATTGATCAAACTGACTTCTAAACTTCCAAATGAATGTACCACTTAATTCACCCTTTTATCAATGCCATGGGTTCAAACTTAAACCACGACAGCACTCCTGAAACTCTTCACACAGAAACAGAAACATGTAAGATTGAAATTCTGAAAACTGATGTATTATCTCACTTGCTCTCTGTCTGTTTTCTAAACTGAATCACAGCTCTGTCCAACTGTCTTACCCTCTTGGTTAATGAATTAGCAGAGTTTAAAGTTCATTCTTAAACCAATACAACACTCACACTTATACTGCTTGTATCTTAATTATACAGAGGTAACCATCACAGAAAGGAAATTGAACAGAAACGGTGCATTTTCGGTGTGATTCTTGCTTGAAGTTAATTGTTCTGGCCTCTATTCTTCCCCTAGGTACTTATAACTTACTAAGGTATGTTAGGGGTGTTCTAGATTCATTTGCAACTCAAATACAACCCATCCTAATCCTTTTACACCAAATACAGAACTGAACATAACTGCCTAATCTGAAACATGAACTGATTTACCCTCTCATATCCCCTCCCTGTTGCCCATTAATCTGATCTCTAATTTCTCCCGAGGTGTTTATATCTGAGTTAGACGAGTTAGGAAGGTTCTAAGTTTATATAGCTCTCAATATACCCCCCTTCAGGTCGATCTGTACTAAGTTATACAGATGTAAACGTTCACGAAGACTGAAAAAAAACTGAAATCGCTAATCTGATATTGCTATACTTCTGTCTACTTTCTTTCTTTTTTTTTTGTTGTCTCAATTACCTCCCACCGTATTCCCCCCACTTAGTTACATGAGTTAGCAAGGTTTTAATCCCATCTCCAACCCCCATACAACACTCATTTAGTTCCTGTACTAATTACACAGAAACACCAACACAAGGTAATCAAAAACAAAACCTGGACTGATGTATATTTCCCTCCTGTTCCTTTTCTGTCGACTATGAGTCTGCCTTTCAATTTATCTCTGAGTAATTGCTTGATTAGTCTAGTGTTCTAGTCACGTTTTAAATTCAAGGGACAACCCAAACAACATTATTAACCCGGCAGATGTGCTCTTATACTGAAGCAAGAAAGTTGAAGAAAGCTGAAAGGGCAATCTGAATTGATATGTTCTCTTATTTCTATTTTCTTTCTGCTCTTGAATTTGATTTCAGTTTACACAACTTGCTTACTCCTTTAGGTAAGTAGTCTATCCAGCTTTTGACTCAAAATACACCCAAGGCAACAAGGCTCCACTTCTGGAAAATCTGTTATACAGAGCTAAAAAGGAGAGGACTGAAAACTGATGCACTATGATTTGTATTTTACTCCTCTACTGGTTTAGTATGCCAAATGACTCCCCAAAGGGCTTAGCTATTTAGTTACAACCTCAATGTAGTTTTATCTCTCAAAACAGACCCAAGACAACTCTGTTAACTCCCTTAGAATTCTCTTATACAAAACTGAAAAAAAACTGAAACTGAAACATGAAAAGAAAATATGACTGCTACGTCTCTTTTCTCATTGGTTTCTTTCTGTTATTTAAATCTGTCAGCTAGTTTCCCCAGATATGTTTAACTATTTAGTTTTGTATTTAATTACAGCTTGAACTCAAAACCACCCAAGCTCACAACAACAAGGAACACCCAGTTCTTTATTCAAACCTGCAACTAGAAACAGAAAACGTGGATTGTTAACTTCTCTTCTACTTTCTGTTTCATTCACTGATTGGGTTTCTAGTTTTCCCCTCCTTATCTATTTACTTAATTGAATGTCCTATTACAGTTTTCCTTTTCCTCAAGTAAAGACCCAAACTCACATAAGGAACCTCTCTGGACATCCTTAATACAGAAACCGCATCGTTGCAGAAACAACCCAAGATAGGAACTGATATACTCCATTCCACTGTTTTACTCAAGAGTTGATTTTCAGTTTTTTTTTTTCATTAACAACCCAAGTAGTTTAGGGTGTGATAGTTTCTCTTTTTCCAAATTCTAACAGACTCAAATAGCCTAGTTAACCACTCTGAAAACTTCCTTGCACTCAATCAGTAAAACTGCACATATCGACTGAAACATGCTCTGGTTTCTTTTTCCTCTTTTTTTTTGTTGCTGTTTCGTTAATGGCCTTGGATTACTACTTCCATCACGTGGTTTAGTTTTTTGTTTGTTAAGACTCTAAGATAGTCTTAACTCTAAACAGAATCAAAGCGATATAGTTTGGCTACTGAAATTTCAACTGATGCAGAAGGTATATAAACTGCTGCATTTAGTTTCCTGTTCTTTTAAATTGCTAGCTGTTTCTTTTATTTTTCTCCAAACACTCTCACGTTTAGGTAACTTAGAAAGGTCAGTTTGTTAGGTGGCGCATGCATTATTACTCATTACCATTCTAGGACAGCAGGTATGCTAAGGATCATGTTACAGATTCTGAGTTACTTATCAACAGAGACTGACATATTGTTTTGTTTTCTGTTCTTGGAATAAATGTAGGAATAGCTCACCACTTGATGTCTTTGTTGCCTCCCAGTTGATCTTTGGCACACTATCAGACCTCCTATGCCCTGGTTGCTCGACACAGCTGAGCAAATTTCCTCAAGTGATCAGGCCGGTTAGATCAGATAGCAGACCCTGGAAAAAGAAAACTGATAAGAGCTTTACCTGGTTGGGTGTTTTGTTTTGGAACGGGGATGAGCTACCAAGCATGGGATCGTGATGCACCCTTCATGAGTTACAATTCCAAGCGGAGTCAAGCAAAGCTTGAGGAGGAAGTGAGTTAAGCAATTAGAGAATCTCCGACCTGAGAGCAGGAAGAGCAATACAGACTGAAACAACAGGTTTGGATTTTCGGTAAAACCAGCAGAGGGAGTGTATTTGCTTCTGTTTTTACCTACTGGTTCCTGGGCTACAATGCTCCAGTTTTTTTTTCTTCCCAGGAGCTCAACTTCAGATCGACAGACAGGAAGGGAGAAACCAAGAGGATTTGGATTCACTTCACGCAAGGAAACTGCAGAACTTCTGAGTTGCTACAGACTTGAGCATGCAGGGGGGAGGTGAGAGACTGAACAGAGGTATTAATCAGGGGTAGAGGGAGTTAGTGCCTTCTGTTTTCAAGACAATGGCGTGGAAGAAATACCACCTCTGGTGCGTGAGTGTTTGTAGCAGCAACCACTTTGAGGTCAGGTGGGAGACAAGAGTTTAAGGAGTAAATACGTGGAGGGAGCTCAAGTTACTAGACAGTGGCGTGGGGTGATTCTCAGGCCTGTTTTTTTTTTTTTTGAGTTGTAGCTACAATAGTAGTCATACTACTAGTTCAATTAAGTTGGCATTCCCTACTGAATTCGAGCATAGCTCAACCGGTTAAGGCATTCAAGAAGGTATGAGAGGTTTCGGGTTCGAATCCCGGCAGGAGCGTATTCACTTCTTTTTTTTTACCAAGTATATATGCTAATTTGTATACAGATGCGACTATATAGTATGTCGCGTTATTAGTTTTATACGTGACTACTTTATTCGTTACGTTGTTAGTGATATATATACGTATATGTATATACTTGTCGCGTTTTAATTAAATGTGCTTATGCGACGTTATTATTTATGATTTACAACGTTATAATATCATAACGTTACGTACATGTATTTTTGTATTCGTACATATATAAGTACGTGACTACATTAATATGTAACGTTGTCACGCTTTCGGACACGTATATACTAAATTAAATTGTTCATACATTATTTTATGTCCGAATTATATAACGCGTTATGATTTTATGCGTTTGAATGTTCAGGGGTGTTTCAACTTACCCCCCTTAAAAGAGACTTCGTCCCGAAGTCTTACTTCCCTAACTTATATTTTCCACTCCTAGTAATCGTAGGGATCCAGTCCCGCATTCATTCTCGATACACAAAGAATTAAGTTCATCACTATAAGGTTCAGTGCTTCTAAGCACCATGCCACATCAGTGGCTTCACATAAGTTCTCATAGTAGACCAAGAAGCTAGCAATGTGTATAACATGCTAAAGTGCAAGCCATGGCACACAACATTCATTCATAGCACAAAGTACATCCAATACAGTACACACACAATTCTGCATAATTCATACACACAGACCTACCAACCAACGTGTGGTTGTAGGAATACACATAGTCAATTACCAACCAAGGTCCACAGTTCTATTTCACCATTTGTGCTTATAAGCACCACGCCATATCTATGGCTTCACCAAGTTCTCACTAATATTTTAACGTACCAATAATTCTCATATATTGTACTCATATACGATCAAGAGGACGAGTCCTTCATTCATAACCACCATGCAAACAAAACAATCCATCAAACGAGCAATAGCACAACAAAAACGCAACGCGCCTACCCCCCTTAAAAATGGATTACGCCCACGTAATCCTCACTATGTCATCCATGGACATTGGTTCAAGATGTTTAATTCTCCAAGAGTATTCTAGTTTCCATGCGATGTAACTCTCATTATAATGCCATCAAGGACTTGGCCATGCTAATGGCTTGGGTTCAGTATCAAAAGGCTTTTATTGGTATTTATACCTATCTATAAACGGATTCAGGTCCAGCCTCTCTGTGTCTAAGGTATGGGTAGGTAAGTCCCTTGTTAATCTACCAGGAGATGTGTGAAACGGTCCACCAGCTTCTGCTGTGCAACTCTGATTTGCCTTAGGGTTTCGTTTTCCCTTTTCTATTATTTACATTGTATTAACTAGCTCCTTCGAACACTTATCATTTAGGTTTAAAAGGGCTCTTGGTTGGCACTTAGCATTTTAATCTGTATACGGTCTCGGTGGGTTGTGACTTGTCTATCGCTTTTCTCTGGAGGTCGGATGTTCATGGTTTTAGTGCGCTTTAGGCTTATATTCGTGTTCGCTCTGTAGTAACGATTTAGTGATTTGTATTCTTTAATGTTACGACCGTGTCGTGGTTACAACATCCCGTTTAGTTTATGTTACCATTCATCATTATAGGTAGTTAGCTAGTTTGCTCTCCTAGTATTATCACCTATTTGGTACCTTAATGTGTACAGTGAAATTAGGATTTCCTTCATCTTCAAGTACTCCTTTGTTTTCTGTCAACCTATGGCCTTCTCATCACCATTATTGTTCTTATGTCCCACCAGGAACCAAGGTAATTGACTACTATCGGTTACACATTGCACTTGATTACGGTAGTGTATACTTTATGTATTAACAACTATGTTATTGGTAGCATCACATTACTTTCAGTCGTCACACGTTTGTACGTCCTTGTGTTTATCCCCGAATTTTCGGGCCATGCATCCACGTATGTTATGGGGTTTCATCATCTTGTATCAATACCGCTTTTTTTTCGCATTTTTATTTATCCAACTTGTAAACTTTCACCCATTTGTAGTTTATGTGTCCACTTGTAGGGGGTTTCGAGAATCATCCAACACTGACGTGATCAGCGTAAATGTTGGGCTACCCCTTCGCCCCAATTTGTGCGCAGTGTCGCTTGACCTGGCCAGGGTCAAGTTCCACCTTGCACGTCCGATTTAAACAATCAGTTTATTAGTCAAACTTAAGTTCTTATCACATTCGTTTCTAGTCACCTGGCAAATAATTTATGGACTAATGCCCAAGTCTAAGCCTTTAGGTTAACTGTTCAAGTTCTCCAACTGTATACACCTCTAGGTGTGTGCATAAATACATACTCATGTGTCATAAGGTTTGAGGTCGTATTTATATTATAATGATCCCTTGATTTATATTCATCTTCATATGGGTGTTCCCTCCAACCTATATTTCCTTGAATTATAAGTTCTTCTCACTCCAACCCTCGTATCATTTGGGTATGTATATGTGTTCATTTGCTACATGGTCTCAATATTTATTTTCGGTCGTTGAGTTGTATTGTTAACTCAAGTTAGGTATGGTTGATTTACTAATCATGACCTTCTTTAATTGAACCCGTTTACCCTTTGGGTTTTATTTGTGACTTGTCTTTTCTTGTATGTATGTATGTACATTGGTATATATATATGATTTGATAAATCCTGTTTAGAGTCCCTGAATGTGTAGTGTGTTTGGAGGGATTATTTCGCAATAGTGGCATTATTCATTGCCATTTCCTATCTGTTTGATTTGTGTTTGGGGGGGTGACTAGTGCCCCAAGGTAATGGCTATTTACAAGGTTCGAGAGTTCTTGTTATAATCCCTTTACCAATGTGTTTTTCTCAGGGAACTGTAATTGGTGTCTTAGAAAATTTGTTACGTCAGAGAATGAAGAGAAATGTAAGAAGAAGCAGGGAATTTATTGAGTCCCGAAATATTAGATTTAGTGTGTAAAATTGTGTCATGCTTTATTCAGCGTTATAGATTGTACCAATTTTATGGTGTAACTACGTCTCGAATTATATTCTCTGAATTCATTGTTTTACGAGAGGTTTTCTTAAATTACCCTCTCAGGTGTTCGAATTGCAGTATTTATCTCAATACCATCCTTAGCTTAATTTATTGCTTACTTGAGCTTTATTTATTACATAAATTTCAGGGTATTTTGGTCCTCTTCTTTTTTTTGTGAGGTAGGGTCCTATCGACTGCTAAGCATGTCGACCCAAGTTGTCGCTAAAATTGGTCCCTCTACGGGTATTATCCTTTTGGCAACGTCTACTGTCCATTATAGTCTTTTCTTCACGGGTTGATTGTATGACATTAAGTAGGTGCCAGATCGGGTTTTCCCGAGTATGAGGAGGCTTTCTTCCTCTCTGGCGTTCTTTCTCTGGGTTTAAGGAAAATTAGGGACGTGAAGGTTGGGTGTAAATGTCTGTTAGGCATCCGGTAGTCAATCGGGAAGAATCCTAACTAACGTGCCTCACGTACTACCCCAACCCTTAACTCATTGTCAGAATTCCTAAACTCGGTATTTCCTGTTCCAGTCATCAGAGCGTAACTACGCTCTGATACCACTTTCTGTAACACCCCCGAATAAACGTCCAATAGTACAAAGTCAAGCTCCTAGTCATATTACATAATAACTACGCAGCGGATTCTCGATATCATCCGGGTGCTACAGATGCCAACCACCCACGTGGTTGACAGACCACATCACTAATACTAGTTACGGTCTGCATGACTGGAAACAGCTCTCCACCAAAACTCATATATGATACAAGATACAATTCCATAAACTGAGTGTCTACAATACAGTTACTAAATCATAAACCGAAAAGTACAACCCGGGTTTAGTAACAACCCATACACTAACATACTATTCCAAACTCAGAAGTCCTGCCCAGATAGACTACCCCCATGATAGTCATCCCGCCTACGCTCCGTTCGTCCGGCATAATACCTGTAAAAATTTGGTTTGGGAAGGACTCAGCAAACTACGCTGAGTATGAACGTGTGTAGCCCGCATGTTACCGGGCCACACGACTACTTGGTCGAATATTATTAATTCAATTTACATGCTATAATAAAGCATTAAAACACACCACAGTACATCATAGTATCATACACACTTAAAGGTAGTAACACATTAGCAACAACAACCAAGCACAACGAGCTGCTAGTATCTCAACAGCAATCATGTACATAATAAAAGTGTGCATAGGTATGTAATACCCATGATCCTCACTATGGGATCGTACGAGCGTTGTGTGTTTTCATTTCTTTTCTCTTGTTCTCATAATGTGTATTTTCTTTCTCTTTCTTTGCACCAGGTCGGGGGTATAGTTTAGATCCCGCGACCATATCATGTAGGTGCCAATCTTTCCTTGTTTCTTAAATGGTTACTTGTGAATTCTCTTATCACCACAATTTGGAGTACATCCTGTCCATAGCTAATCCTCCATTCCTGGATAGCTCTTTCTCTCTCTGTTGTTTTTAAATGTTACTGGCCATTGCCCCGGATACCAAGGGTCCGTCTCCCTATTCTTTTTTCCATGTTACTAGCCTCTGCTCCGCGGATTCAAAGGGTCCGTCTCCCTATTCCTTCTCAATGTTCTGGTCTCTACCCCGGATACAAAGGGTCCGTCTCCCCATTCATTCTCAATGTTACTAGCCTCTGCTCCGGATTCTAAGGGTCCGTCTCCCTATTCCTTCTCAATGTTATGGTCTTTACCCCGGATACAAAGGGTCCGTCTCCCTATTCATTCTCAATGTTACTAGCCTCTGCTCCGGATTCTAAGGGTCCGTCTCCCTATTCCTTCTCAATGTTATGGTCTTTACCCCGGATACAAAGGGTCCGTCTCCCTATTCATTCTCAATGTTACTAGCCTCTGCTCCGGATTCTAAGGGTCCGTCTCCCTATTCCTTCTCAATGTTATGGTCTTTACCCCGGATACAAAGGGTCCGTCTCCCTATTCATTCTCAATGTTACTAGCCTCTGCTCCGGATTCTAAGGGTCCGTCTCCCTATTCCTTCTCAATGTTATGGTCTTTACCCCGGATACAAAGGGTTCGTCTCCCTATTCATTCTCAATGTATTGGCTTATCATTATCTTTGATAACTCGACACCATAGTGGGTGTCTTTAGAGGTCCCTCTATAGTTAAGAGGAGTTTTCCTGTTTTATAGTTCTTTTGGTTTGTTTACGAAGTTCGTTGTGTTTATCTCAAGGATTCATCAACGAGAAGGGACTACACTACTGTGTGCGTGCAAACAATTTGCACAATAATAGCAAGCAGGTAAGTAAGGAAAAATAATTCATCCATTCACATGCCTTACACAAGCTCACAACAGACAAATAAGCACGGTAAAACAAACATTCGTTTTCATGCATTAGTCTTGTGGTCATAACAACAAGGCACACAGCACACAAGCCGTGTAACACGGCAACATACGAACCACACATGTCCATACCTTATTCGAAAGCACGAGTTGTCTTACACTCGAAGTCCCGGTCGGAGTTTGCTACGGCCCTAGCGTTAATTACAAACAATGTGTCAGTTTATGATTTCATGTGACAACCTTTGTGACACTCCCCGAATTTATTAAATTATTATCGGGTGTTATTTCCTAGATGAATCTTTGTTGAATGTTCAACCTTTATTAACCCTTAGGACTTCCCACGTGTTAGACTTTATGTTACTCCTAGGGCATTCACATCCACGTTTTACACGTTAACTAAGTCCCCTTTTTCCAACTAATGTTTTAGAGCATTTTTAAGCGCTAACCATGTAACAAGTTTATATAAGATGGATTGCACTTGTCTAAGAGGTATTCCGTTCTTAGTTAAATAGGTTATCCATGTTTTTTAAACCTAGTATCACAATATTATAGTCTTCAAGATACCCCCACAACCCATTTATACATAAGTCCCAAAATTTATCAGCAGCCACATAGTTTCGGTATTGAATCACACTTAACCTCTCCTCTAATGTGTCAACGGTGGCTTACTTTATCCCAAAATGTTCCACCAACTCATTAGGTAGATAGTACTGGTTTGGGTTCACTATCAGACTAATATCATCCTTATAATGCCCCTGAAATTTAGTTATACAAAAGCTACAATACTAATGAAATCTGGGGCAACACTCTACACATTCCCCATGGTTCTTGTATCTATTCAGTTCAACTAATGTTTCATTCTTTCCCCCGGTATTTATTACTCAAATAGCCGTAGGTATTAACAATGTTTTAAAGCTCAAGACTCAACCGATACAGCACTCACCTAACTTCTTTATCCATATATACAAAATCAGCAAGATTCTGAAATAAACTGAAGGCCACAATCTGTGCATCCCTCTTTACCTTGTTTTTAGTTCATTAATCAGTTTCAAATTCTCTCAAAGTTTTCACCAACACAAGCTAGGTGTATTATGAAAGTTTTAAACTCATAGCCAACTCAACATCATCGATAACCACTCTGGAAGTTCATTATACAGAGAAAGAAACTGGAAAAAAAACTGAAACCACAACTTGTGTAATCTCTTTTTCACTTACTTCTTAATTGATCCAAACTGACTTCTAAACTTCCAAATGAATGTACCACTTAATTCACCCTTTTATCAATGCCATGGGTTCAAACTTAAACCACGACAGCACTCCTGAAACTCTTCACACAGAAACAGAAACATGTAAGATTGAAATTCTGAAAACTGATGTATTATCTCACTTGCTCTCTGTCTGTTTTCTAAACTGAATCACAGCTCTGTCCAACTGTCTTACCCTCTTGGTTAATGAATTAGCAGAGTTTAAAGTTCATTCTTAAACCAATACAACACTCACACTTATACTGCTTGTATCTTAATTATACAGAGGTAACCATCACAGAAAGGAAATTGAACAGAAACGGTGCATTTTCGGTGTGATTCTTGCTTGAAGTTAATTGTTCTGGCCTCTATTCTTCCCCTAGGTACTTATAACTTACTAAGGTATGTTAGGGGTGTTCTAGATTCATTTGCAACTCAAATACAACCCATCCTAATCCTTTTACACCAAACTATACAGAACTGAACATAACTGCCTAATCTGAAACATGAACTGATTTACCCTCTCATATCCCCTCCCTGTTGCCCATTAATCTGATCTCTAATTTCTCCCGAGGTGTTTATATCTGAGTTAGACGAGTTAGGAAGGTTCTAAGTTTATATAGCTCTCAATATACCCCCCTTCAGGTCGATCTGTACTAAGTTATACAGATGTAAACGTTCACGAAGACTGAAAAAAAACTGAAATCGCTAATCTGATATTGCTATACTTCTGTCTACTTTCTTTCTTTTTTTTTTGTTGTCTCAATTACCTCCCACCGTATTCCCCCCACTTAGTTACATGAGTTAGCAAGGTTTTAATCCCATCTCCAACCCCCATACAACACTCATTTAGTTCCTGTACTAATTACACAGAAACACCAACACAAGGTAATCAAAAACAAAACCTGGACTGATGTATATTTCCCTCCTGTTCCTTTTCTGTCGACTATGAGTCTGCCTTTCAATTTATCTCTGAGTAATTGCTTGATTAGTCTAGTGTTCTAGTCACGTTTTAAATTCAAGGGACAACCCAAACAACATTATTAACCCGGCAGATGTGCTCTTATACTGAAGCAAGAAAGTTGAAGAAAGCTGAAAGGGCAATCTGAATTGATATGTTCTCTTATTTCTATTTTCTTTCTGCTCTTGAATTTGATTTCAGCTTACACAACTTGCTTACTCCTTTAGGTAAGTAGTCTATCCAGCTTTTGACTCAAAATACACCCAAGGTGAAATACCCCAAACCTTGATATGTGGTTTAAATATCAAATTATGTTATAAAGGCTGAAAAGTGCCTTAGAAACATCAGTGAACAATTTAAACATAGTAAAGTGCAATAAAGCACTAAGACACAGTTTGAGCAAAAACATGCTCTAAGCTATGAGTGAACTTGGTTAGGACCCAAAGAGCCTACCAAGACTGGATAACATTTAATTATGATTTAATAAGGCTAAATAAGTCCTTAGGAAACTTTGGTGGACAGTTAAACCAAATAAAACATAAGAAAATACCTTAAAGTCAATATGAGCAAAAATGTGCTCTAAGCTTGGGATGAATGTGTATAAGACCTAATGGTCATACCTATACCTTATAAATATGTTAATGAACATATTAAATCAATTACCAAAGAAAACCAAGCTTGAAAACAAGTTAAAACGCAAATGTGCTTTAAGAAGTCTTAAAGCACGTTTTTGAAAAATTGTCTTGTAAATGAGTTTTGAATGGCTAAATGTCCATCATTACTCTCTAACTAACATGTGTACTATATAGTATCACATTTGGGTGGCCATATTAGTGGGAAATCAAAATTTCACTTCTATGTGCCTTGTATTGGTGAATAGTGATTTTTATAACTAGTTTGTAACATATAATGTTATAAGTGATTAAGTTGGTCAACAAAGACCAAAACACCCTCCTAGGCATAATGGTGGCCGGTTTTTGTAGTGAGGAGTCACCAAGTATGTTAACTTGTTAAGTAAATAATGTGACTCATAGTTACTATTTGCTTTAAGGCTTAAATATCTTCAAAAAGTAAGTTCTATCTCATTCTCTCATTTCCCTTCCTTTCTTCATTCACACGGTTGCTCTCTCTCCCTCCTTCTTGCTCTCTCTCACGGTTTGGCTAGCACACCAACACCACCATTGAAACCAATCTTTGAGCTCTTGTTAAATCTAGCTCACTTAACCAAATCAAAAACAAACACCCCATTCTCTTAGTTAAGCCAAGCTCTACAATCTTGTCTCTTCAAATCTTCAAGAACTCAATTTTGGTGCCATGAAGATTCACCATTGAAGGAGCTTGAGCTCATCTTTTCACATGTTCTTGTCTCCTTTGCTTCAAGGTAAGGAAACTCAAAGAAATCCATGTTTCCTCCATGTTTTGTTGTTATCCGAAAATTCACCATTAATGGAGCTCTTATATTGCCTTGTTCTAGCTTCATTTGAATCTTCCAAGGACTAGGAGGAGTCCTCTCTTGATACTTGTTCAAGTTCTCTCCAATTCCAAGGTAAAACAATTACCTTAATGTGTTTAAAGCATATGGTAACTAGGGTTTACACTGAGATGAAGCATAATGCTTGAATACTCATTATGTTGTTTGTATAATGTTTAGAAGTTGACAAACAACCAAACACCACCGGTTTACAAGGAAACCAAGAAAGAATTTGTGAGGAAAAAGAGGTAAACAAACTATCTCAATGTAGTTTAAATGCCTAGGAACATGAGCTTGATTTGCTTGATAAAATACCTAAGGAGCCAATGGCAAATGAGCTAGTAAAGTGTTTCTCAAGGAGACTAGTAAAAGAACATATGTATTGGTGTATGTATTTGCAGGTCAAAGGCATTATTATGTGGGAAATTCAGTGTTTATGGTTTATGCAATTTAAGGGCCTAAGAGCCATGTTATTTAAGGGCCTAAGTGCCAAGCAATTTAAGTTATGCACTATATTGTGATGTAGTGCTTAATGTGTGAAGTTGTGTATAAAGATGTGTTTGGTGGATTTTAGGTGTTTTGAGTGAAATAAGGTAAAAACCTAAGTGGTTGGATGTGAGTATATACTAGAGAAGCTATGGCCAAATTTGGGAAATGTGTAAGAAGTTTTAAGTGTTTAATGTGAGTTTGGTGAACTAGAAAGTGTTAAAGGTGAATCAATGTTACTTGAGAAGAAAACATGTATTAAAGTGATTTGGAGTGATGCAAGGATTTAGGTGTGTCTTGGAAGTTCTAGGAATTCAATGTGTGTTTAGTGGATGTGTTTAAGTCTTGGAGGAGTTTGTTTAAGGTTTAGGTAATGTTGATGTTCAAGGAATAAGTGATGTT
Source organism: Limonium bicolor (assembly GCA_023374045.1). Taxonomy (NCBI): domain Eukaryota; kingdom Viridiplantae; phylum Streptophyta; class Magnoliopsida; order Caryophyllales; family Plumbaginaceae; genus Limonium; species Limonium bicolor. Next base: position 86,238,293 of record CM041782.1, read on the forward strand.
TGGTATGATGTAAAAAGGAGATTTAGTTAGTAAGAAAATGATGCTTAAGAGATGATGTTAAGATGAGGAGAAAGTGTTTTGGGATAGTAGTTATAATAGGTGAGAAGCACCATTTAGGAACCTAGTACAAATGTTGAAAGTGTTAAGGAATTTTACAAGGAAATAAGTAAAGGCTTAAGGAGTTAGAAAATGAGTTTCATGGATGTTGTATGTGGATGTAAGGTTACCAAATGATGTTAGAACACATTAAGGCCTTAGGAGAAGTTTGGTGAAGATTGGCAAAGTTTTGGTAAGTTAGAAGGCGACCGACCCAGGGGCCGACCCAGTTTGTGGGTCGGTCGAGCCTCTGTAAAATGTTGGGAAAATGTTCGGTGATGGTCCGACCCAAAAAGGGGGGTCGGACATGGGTCGGTCGGTCAAGTTTCAAAGGTGGAAAAATGTTCGCACATGACGACCCAGAATGGTGGGTCGGACGTGGGTCGGACGGGCATGTCTGTAAGGAAGTAAAAGGGGTCCTGTAATGGACCGACCCAGCTGTGGGTCGGTCGGTGGGTCGGTCGGACCAAAAACATGGTTTAAGGTTATGAAATGATATGTGATGATGGGGATTGGTAGGTAATGATGTTATAAGGATGTTAAGGACATGTTAGGGGAGTTTTAATGACACCTAAGTGGGTTAAAAGTTGTATTGAAATGTGAGAGTAAAACAAGTTAAAAATGTTTAAGTTATGTAACTAAGTTAACAGGGAAAAATTAAGCATTGACATTAAATGATCAAGCAAACCCCGATGTTAATGAAAACACGTGTGATGTCAACAGTGTTCGAGAATTGCTCGAGGAACATATATGGACAGGATAAGTGGACTCCGGTGACAGGTATGGTTTCTTGCAACCTGCGTCCTACCGGATTACACCGGCTTGTATGCCAATGTGTTTTTCTGTATGTTTGCCACGTTGTAAGATAAAACATGTAATGAGTTTACAGTAATTCATAGATGTGGCGTGTTCAACTCCGATACCATTTAACTTCGGCAGTGTTAACCTAGTTAACTGAGTCTAGGATCACTTGAGAGTTCGGTATTCGGAGTATACGACCCGTACCAAGGGACGTACTAACCACGGCTATGCGTGTGTTAAATGTGTGATATGTGTATGTGAATGTAGGGATCTTTGTATGTTTAACCCAGTTGTAATACTGTATGAGTTGTTATGTGACAGGCTCCATAGTGGAGTTCTAAGTATTGTCTAAAGTAAGTATGTACTAATAGTAGTGAGGAATCCGGTTTGGCGGTCGCGCGTTGTTTGGGAAGGGTATCCTTCCTAGCCTTACCCTTCTCTTTGTTATGGTGTTTCCCTCACGGGTTATGATCTCCCATTAGCTTACTCCAAAGCTTACCTATTCTGACTTATGATCGGTTTAGTGGGAACCTGTGTTTGTGTGGTGTGTAGGGCCTCCAAACCCGAACCGCCTTAACTTAAGTTACTCGTCCAACTATTAGGACGGTAATGAGTGTTGGTGTTATTGTATAACGAGCTTACCATGAGACTGGCAACATTCTCTAGGCTCACCAGTGTGTTTGTGATGTTTGGGTCGGTTCCTAAGCGAACCATTCCCGTTGTGTTATGTTTGTTGTGATGCAGTATTCATTGCGGTATTATGTTGTGTACGTAGAACGTACCAAGTGTTGTTAAGTGTTGTATGTAGTGTGTGATATAGGTTGTATAATGTGGAGTGTGTTGTATAATGTGGAGTGTGTGGATCATGGATATGATTCCCAGTTTGTGATAAGAGGCGTTTAAGGATAACCCGATTTAAGGGTATGTGTCGTCTATTAAGGAAGTAGCTCCGTTGGAGGAGAAACACTCTAGGGATGATGAAAACCATGGGGGGCTTGTTAAGTAGGATGTATTATCCGATTGTTGAGCCTATTGAGGCGAAATGTTAAGTGTTGTGTGTTTATTGTCACATGCATGATTTAAATATAATCAACTGCATGCTAAGACGACAATTAGTTGTGCGTGGCCCGGTAGCATGTGGGCTGCGGGATTACCATACCAGCAAAGGTGCTGAGCCCCTTGGGGCCACCCCTTTCTCTTCTTTTCCTATTTCAGGTACGAAGTGCTGGAAGCCGTTCGAGAGTAGGACGGGTATCATTGTACATGGGTAAACAATTAAGTGTATGTATACAGTAGGTGTAGTAAGACCGAAATTGTTGTCGGCATCAGTTTATAAGTACTCGGTATAGTTGTTAAGGTGTATGTTGTTGTTATTGTTAATGGAAAGGGATACTGATGTATAGTTGCTCGGGAATTTAGCCATCAGACCGGTACATTGTGTATGTATTAGCCTTGTTAGCCACGTGGGTGGCTAACGGCGTGTAACACCAACAAGTTAAGTAATGTGATGAGGATGTTCTTCCGCTGCAGTTTGTTGTAAGTATGTTAATGTTGGATGGGGTGTTACACAAGGCAACAAGGCTCCACTTCTGGAAAATCTGTTATACAGAGCTAAAAAGGAGAGGACTGAAAACTGATGCACTATGATTTGTATTTTACTCCTCTACTGGTTTAGTATGCCAAATGACTCCCCAAAGGGCTTAGCTATTTAGTTACAACCTCAATGTAGTTTTATCTCTCAAAACAGACCCAAGACAACTCTGTTAACTCCCTTAGAATTCTCTTATACAAAACTGAAAAAAAACTGAAACTGAAACATGAAAAGAAAATATGACTGCTACGTCTCTTTTCTCATTGGTTTCTTTCTGTTATTTAAATCTGTCAGCTAGTTTCCCCAGATATGTTTAACTATTTAGTTTTGTATTTAATTACAGCTTGAACTCAAAACCACCCAAGCTCACAACAACAAGGAACACCCAGTTCTTTATTCAAACCTGCAACTAGAAACAGAAAACGTGGATTGTTAACTTCTCTTCTACTTTCTGTTTCATTCACTGATTGGGTTTCTAGTTTTCCCCTCCTTATCTTTACTTAATTGAATGTCCTATTACAGTTTTCCTTTTCCTCAAGTAAAGACCCAAACTCACATAAGGAACCTCTCTGGACATCCTTAATACAGAAACCGCATCGTTGCAGAAACAACCCAAGATAGGAACTGATATACTCCATTCCACTGTTTTACTCAAGAGTTGATTTTCAGTTTTTTTTTTCATTAACAACCCAAGTAGTTTAGGGTGTGATAGTTTCTCTTTTTCCAAATTTAACAGACTCAAATAGCCTAGTTAACCACTCTGAAAACTTCCTTGCACTCAATCAGTAAAACTGCACATATCGACTGAAACATGCTCTGGTTTCTTTTTCCTCTTTTTTTTGTTGCTGTTTCGTTAATGGCCTTGGATTACTACTTCCATCACGTGGTTTAGTTTTTTGTTTGTTAAGACTCTAAGATAGTCTTAACTCTAAACAGAATCAAAGCGATATAGTTTGGCTACTGAAATTTCAACTGATGCAGAAGGTATATAAACTGCTGCATTTAGTTTCCTGTTCTTTTAAATTGCTAGCTGTTTCTTTTATTTTTCTCCAAACACTCTCACGTTTAGGTAACTTAGAAAGGTCAGTTTGTTAGGTGGCGCATGCATTATTACTCATTACCATTCTAGGACAGCAGGTATGCTAAGGATCATGTTACAGATTCTGAGTTACTTATCAACAGAGACTGACATATTGTTTTGTTTTCTGTTCTTGGAATAAATGTAGGAATAGCTCACCACTTGATGTCTTGTTGCCTCCCAGTTGATCTTTGGCACACTATCAGACCTCCTATGCCCTGGTTGCTCGACACAGCTGAGCAAATTTCCTCAAGTGATCAGGCCGGTTAGATCAGATAGCAGACCCTGGAAAAAGAAAACTGATAAGAGCTTACCTGGTTGGGTGTTTGTTTTGGAACGGGGATGAGCTACCAAGCATGGGATCGTGATGCACCCTTCATGAGTTACAATTCCAAGCGGAGTCAAGCAAAGCTTGAGGAGGAAGTGAGTTAAGCAATTAGAGAATCTCCGACCTGAGAGCAGGAAGAGCAATACAGACTGAAACAACAGGTTTGGATTTTCGGTAAAACCAGCAGAGGGAGTGTATTTGCTTCTGTTTTTACCTACTGGTTCCTGGGCTACAATGCTCCAGTTTTTTTTTCTTCCCAGGAGCTCAACTTCAGATCGACAGACAGGAAGGGAGAAACCAAGAGGATTTGGATTCACTTCACGCAAGGAAACTGCAGAACTTCTGAGTTGCTACAGACTTGAGCATGCAGGGGGGAGGTGAGAGACTGAACAGAGGTATAATCAAGGGGTAGAGGGAGTTAGTGCCTTCTGTTTTCAAGACAATGGCGTGGAAGAAATACCACCTCTGGTGCGTGAGTGTTTGTAGCAGCAACCACTTTGAGGTCAGGTGGGAGACAAGAGTTTAAGGAGTAAATACGTGGAGGGAGCTCAAGTTACTAGACAGTGGCGTGGGGTGATTCTCAGGCCTTTTTTTTTTTTTTGAGTTGTAGCTACAATAGTAGTCATACTACTAGTTCAATTAAGTTGGCATTCCCTACTGAATTCGAGCATAGCTCAACCGGTTAAGGCATTCAAGAAGGTATGAGAGGTTTCGGGTTTGAATCCCGGCAGGAGCGTATTCACTTCTTTTTTTTTACCAAGTATATATGCTAATTTGTATACAGATGCGACTATATAGTATGTCGCGTTATTAGTTTTATACGTGACTACTTTATTCGTTACGTTGTTAGTGATATATATACGTATATGTATATACTTGTCGCGTTTTAATTAAATGTGCTTATGCGACGTTATTATTTTGATTTACAACGTTAATATCATAACGTTACGTACATGTATTTTTGTATTCGTACATATATAAGTACGTGACTACATTAATATGTAACGTTGTCACGCTTCGGACACGTATATACTAAATTAAATTGTTCATACATTATTTATGTCCGAATTATATAAGCGTTATGATTTTTGCGTTTGAATGTTCAGGGGTGTTCATTATGTTCAAAAAAAAACATACCAATTTCAAAACATATAATGTATCATTATTGTTTTGTAGTGTATTATTCTTGTTGTATGGTGTATTTTAAACTGTATATGGTTAAGTATGGTTGATATGTACACATATATACATATAAATAATATAAAATTTTAAAGTTGTCAAAACATATCCATGACTGTCTTGTTTTGAAGAGCTTGAATTTAGTGAACAGTGATATAACTTTTTTTCATTTTGGACTTATATAATAATAGTTACAACCATTTAAAGTTAATATAGTAAAAAGGTAGCCCAGTCAGCAAAACAGTCCAGCCAGCAGCTGACTGGGACTGCCAAAACAGTGGACCGTACCATGTACGGTGCGGGCAGCCGGCGGGTTCTACCTACTGAGAATTTATAGCACTTCTTTTTAATGAAAGATGAATTTATATCACTTTAGGACAAGCGGATTAGATATCATGTTTAAAGAAAACCCATTGTGTATGATCGTGTCATTCCCCATTCTTTGTCACATTATCAAACGACTTTATTTGATCAGCTAGTTTTTTCTCTCTATATGTCACATATATCAATTGTCATATCAACTATTTTTTCTCTCTACTTTTTCTAATTTCAGCTGACAACTGACATCAGCTATATGTTTCAGCTGACAAAAGAACAGGACTTTAGGTCTACGCGCAAAGCAAAAAGTATTTTAGGGGTGGCGTGTAACACCCCAACTACAAACACCATACTTAACAACATTTAGCAGCGGAATTACAACTCAACACTTAACCTAATCCACGGGTGTTACACGCCGTTAGCCACCCACGTGGCTAACAAGGCTAATACATACCTAGTGTACCGGTCTGATGGACTAGATTACCGAGTGCTAAACTTTACATTTACAAATTCGTCATACACCGAATACAAATGCAACCACAATCCAAACAGTACCGAGTTTAATACATTCCATCATCGGCATCACGCTAAACTAAGTACTACCCATACATAAACAGTTACCCCGTCCTACTCTCGAACGGCTACCAGCTCCATTGTACCTGAAAAGTATGGGGGCCCCCAAAGGGGGTCAGCACCTTTGCTGGTATGGTAATCGAGTAGCCTGCATGCTACCGGGCCACGCACAACTAATTGTCAAGTGAGCATGCAGATTATTTATTAAGGCATGCAAGTAAACAATAAACACATAACATGCTTATAAGCATACACAACCAACCAATGGGTTACAACTAGCAAAGTCAACACATCATCACTTGTTAGATTATGTACACTTTAATTAAGGTGTGTCGGATTAAATATGGGTCCGCACACCAACACACATAACATTACATAGATGTGTCGGTATTAATATAGACCCGATCACACCAATACACATAACATTACATAGATGTGTCGGTATTAATATAGACCCGATCACACCATACACAATTTCCCCCTAGCTCCAATAGTGATGAGATAGGTAAGCCTTGGTTAAGCTTGTGGGCGGTTGCAATCCAAGGAAGGAAAACAACCTTAACATAACAGTAGTCCCCCTAGCCCCGAATAATAGTGAGGTAGGTAAGCCTTGGTTAAGCTTGTGGGTGGTTGCGATCCAAGAAGGAAAAACAACCATAACATAACAGAGTGGGAGTTAATTCACATATATACATCAACTCCCAAACAACGCGCGCGACCGGAATGACCGGATTCCTCACCCCCCATATTATATACATATTAGTTAGAGGTTCCTTTATGGAACTTATCACATACATGCACCATTTGGTGTTACAAGTTCGGTTAATCACACACAAGGGAGGTAACATCCCATTCGACAAACATGGACAACAACATTCGTTAAACACGATACATTAAACAAAGGCAACACAACACACACACATAACCACAATATACAACTAAAGCACGGATAGCCGTAGCTAGTACGTTCCCGTGGGTTGGGACGTTTAATCCGGATACCGAACTCTTATGTGATCCTAGGGTCGGTTAGCTACGGTTTAACACATAAATAAGGTTAAACGGTATCGGAATTATTTACGCCACATTAATGAATTACTATAAACTCATTTCATGCTTTATCTTGCAAGGTGGCAAACACATAGAAAAACAAGTTGGCATACAAGCCGGTGTAACCCGGTAGGACACAGGTTGCAAGAAGACCATACCTTACACCATGGGTTATCTACCTTGTTCCCGAGGATTTACTCCAACGCATCACCTCACGCTCCCCGGGTAGTTTCCGAAACAACTGGTATTTATTATTAAAACATTTTATGAACAACAAGATCTTACGGTATGTTAACTTCTATTACTCCCGTACTCACCCCGTTATCCCGTTATTTCGGTTTAACTTTGTGTACTTAAACTCACATCTTTCTCACATCAAGCTAACACTTGTTTACACTTTCTAATACCTTTACATGTCACCAAACAAGGCCTAAACATCATCTAAAACCATTACCATTCAATCCCCCATCATTAGAAGGCTTAAAACAAAAATTTTGTTCTTCTCTGGTATGGACCGCCCCTCTGGGGCGGTCCACAACAGAAGCTACCCGTTTTTTCATTTTCTTCTCTTCTCTGCACTGGACCTCCCCACAGGGGCGGTCCCTAGGGGCGGTCCAGAACAGACCCCATTTTAAAAACCGTTTTTCTACACATTCTAAACTCCAAATTCACCCCAATTTTTTTCCACTTATTCCACAATCTTTCCACATGTTTCCTACATGTTTAAACACCTTAAGACATGTATTAACCTCTCCAAATCATTGGTTAAACCCTTACTCCAATTCTTGCTCAAATTCACAAACATCAATTCTTACATTTTGCACTTTGCACACTAGTGCACTTCTAACTTTCTCTTGCTAGTTCCCTACCTCCTACCAACTCACTTAACAACCATTCTAAATCCTTTATAACCATTTGCAATAACTATACTCAAGTTCTTCATTCATTTCCAAGGTTATGCGCAGCAACTTTCTTCCTAAAATTCAAGGGACTAATACACTGTTTTGTTACAGATTTTGATCCTCTTATCTCCATTCTCCATCTACCATTATAAGGCTATTAAACCACTCTACTCAACACTACAACCACTTAAGTCCTCCCATTCACCAAGCCATCATCAAAACACTCATTTCCTACCAAAATTTCGCCATAACCTCCCCTTAATTTTAACATGTTCCCCACACATTACTTAGCTCACCAAAGCACTCCAATCATCAACTCCTTCAAGGAACTATCCTACACATCAATTCCATCATTTTAACAACGATCACCTCAATGTACATAACTTTAAAAGCTTGGCTCTTAGGCCCTTAAACAACATTAAATTTAAACACTAAATTTCCTCATAATAATAGCAACACCTGCACTACACTCAACTCATTATAATTGCACCAAAACAACAAAATTTCCTTAAAACACACATAAGCTTAAGGTGAGTTATTTATTTTGGATTTTCTTCCAAAACTTCCCCATCCCAATTTCTACAATAACCAAGATAGTTATTAAGGTGGTTTTCTTACCTTAAATTCACAAGTCTCTCTTTAATTCTCCTCTTGTTCCTCCTCTTCCAAATTTCGGTCAAATAGGTGATGGAGTTACCAAACTCCATCCCAACACCCATATCACACAAAAACACACAATTAAAATTCTAACCCTCAAGATAACCAATTTCAATGCAAGGTTTAGAATACCATAGTTAGGGTTTCCTTTTGGAGCTTCTTAAGAGGGGTTTTCACTCATGAATCAAGGGGGAAACTCCACCTCCATTGGAGAGTTGAATTGAAGCTCAAAATGAAGAAGAGAACAAGGTGTGAGAGAGGACAAAATCGGCCAGCTCTACAAGATGGAGAAAAACGAGGTTTTTCATGGAGATTTTTACCTTGTTTGGAATAGGGGACTCCACGCTACAAGATGGTGCCATTTTCTCTTCAAATGGGGAAAACCATGGTGGTCAACTTCATCCTTTTGGAATTTTAAAAAGAGAGAATGATAGAGGAGGATGAGAGGAAGAAGAATATGTGGTTATTTTTGTGTTTTGAGCTTTAATGAAGCCCAAAGGTTGAATGTAGAGTAGCCATGGGAGACCTTCAAAAACGACCAGACCAGTAGAGAGGAAGAGGGAGCCGCTGGAGGAGGAAGGAATAACGTGGGAGAAAGAAATGGAAGAGAGAGAAGATGAAAAAGTAACTTATGTACTTTATTTTGTTTTTTTGTTTACTTTTTGACTTTTCTCACTAATTTGAGAGGGTAAAAATGTGAGTGTAAGGGGAAGGAGGGAATTAGATTTCATTTTACATAAGTGGGGGAGTAGTTTACTCTTATTACAATTTATACCCCATAAGTTCCCGATTTTTACACTATTCACTAATCCGGGTCCGTTTTCTGGATTTTTTTCCGTTTCTTTAATTTTTATGGTTCTTAAGCTCCCATTAATGTTTATTTATAGTTATATGGTCAACTATAATTTTTACGGGGTCATTTGACCGTTTAAAGTCACGTTTTCGGGTTTCCTCGAAAAACGCACTTTAAGACTCCGTTAGCGTTTTAACGCATTATTTGGATCCGTTTTCTTCGGGAATTTTTTCCCACATGCTCTTAGTGTGTAATTAGGGTGTAAAAAATATATTTATAACCCTAGTGAAGGTTATATACCTCGTAAAATAATTAAATACGCGTTTTCACGTTTTGTGACTTTTACGCATTTTCTTTTTCTTTTTGGTATTTTTTTCACCAATGATCTTAAGGACTTAATTAGCCTTAGAAAATAATAATTACATAATTAATTAACATATTAAGGTTTGGGGTATTTCAATATACCCCCCTTAAAAGAACTTCGTCCTCGAAGTTCACAATTTCCCCAAGCATCATTTGAATTAGAACACAGGGATTACTTGTAAAATAAAACTTCCATAACCCAACATACTTTACATCACAACCTCGGACTTAACGGTCCGGGTAACATATCCACATCCACACATGACATACTTACATAATAACCTCGGACTCAACGGTCCGGGTAACATAACAACATTTGTACTTACATAACAACCCTCAGACTCTCAGGTCTGGGTCATATAACAACATTCAGACTTTAAGGTTTGGATAACATATCACTTTCAGGCTCATAGGCCTGAATAACATCTACCACACATATCACACAACATGTCTTAGCATGTATAACAAACAGAAATTCCTTTTCCATCTCTCTATGGGCTCGAGTCCCATGTTGAGTACATATACACTGTGATCCCGCAGAATCCGGTCGCGATGGACACCTTCTGGTCCCCGTTCCTTTGGGAGGTCAAAACAATCACATACATTTTTAAAATATACTTCTCATGTCACCGGTCCGAAGACAAAGGCTCCTACGTCCTCAGCTCGTGAGCAAGTAATACGAAAATATTCTTTATGGGGTTAAGTATAACAAATCCTTTATTGGAAGGATACTAATTGAAAATCCTCTATAAGGTCAAGTATAGAAATCCTTCCTTTGAAAACACCATTTAATATTTTTTTGGAAATATTTATTGAAGTCTTGAAAATACCAATTGAAAATTTGAAAACACCAAGTTAAAATTCTTTTTTAAAAAAAACGCAATACAACTCCAAGTCCAATTTATGCTAACTGCATCTTATTCTTAACGTGATTATTTGTGACCACTTATAGGGAGTTTCAAGAGTCATCCAACCCTGATGTGATTAGCATCAGTGTTGAACTATCTTTCCACCCCAATTTGTGTTCGGCTTCCCTTGATCTCATGATAATCAAGTTTCACCTCCCACTTCATTTTCAAACAGCAACTAATTCAAGCATGTACCATTTTCTATCTTTTAATCCATCTAGTCATAATCATTACATCTCCAAGGGTGGAACTCTGTCCATCGATCATCTTCCAGATTCATCTTAAATCAAGTTACCTAGGGAATTTAATTCTCACTAGGTTCTATGTTGGTGTCATACCTCTTCATAAATCACAATACTGTATATATATACTTTTATCAAAATACAATACACGGTTTTACATTTAGTATTATATGAACACACATAGTCGGGGTTTTAGTTCCCCGGGAGTTTCTTACTCCCTTACACTTGTACTCTCACACATAACAGTTAACAAGGTATATACATTTATTACAATGGTATTCGTATCTTCTGTGCGCAATTACCATAATTAAACCATGAATGAATACGTATGTTCATGTACCATACGCACCAATCATCAGAACAAAGTGTTTTATGTTATACATCACATCATAACAAATTATTTTGTGCTACGCACAACATTCACGTACAATTGTACGTAAACATTCACTAAGTGTTCTTGCGCTCTACCCCCCTTAAAAGGGATTACGCCCACGTAATCAATCACTGAACATTGATTTAAAATGTTCTGCCGCGTGAAGTGTTTTAATTTCCACGCGGTCTGTTATACAATGCGTTCTAGTTAGAGGATCTTAACCATATTGGCGGTTTAGTCTCTAAGCCAAGAATTCTTATTGGAGTTTATTTAACTCATCACCGGTTTCAATTCTGGCCTGTGAGGCTTCTTGTCGTTAATAACCAGCCGTTATTCATATTCACAATGTATCTGAAACATGGATTCACTGGCCTCTGCTATGCAACTGTGACAACTTATAGCTTAGTTTGCCCCATCCTTTATTCTTACTGTATCGTACATCTCCCATTTATCACCTTCATCTTGGTAATAATGGTTTCTCAACCGACGCGTGGTATCTCTTACCGTGAGCGAATTTGGTGAGTTATAAACTTTCTATCTACTTCTGTGATAGTTCGCTATGTATACCGCTATGTATTTCTCAATGTTTGACTTAATTTCTTCTGACTTTCTGTTGGTTGAGATTGAGCTAGTGCTCTCTCGGTTATTTCCCACACTTGAGGTATATTCCATACCAATATTTGGTATTTCGTGTTACTGCAGTTACTTATTGCTATTCATGCGACCACAATTGGTTCTGTACCAGTACTCTTTCATTGGTATGACCTTGCATTTCCTATGCCTCGGTCTTATGACGTTATAAGCCTTTTGTTGTTCTACCACAATTAACATCTTCCCAATTCCAAACTATCTCATTCGATCATTACCGCGCAAGCGCAATACCAAAACACTCGGTCATACAGAGTGTAGAGGCGTAAACTCTTGGCAGTAAATCTCTTATGGGATTGCAACAGGAATGAACACTATGTTTCACTGAGATGCTTATCTCCTAATACTGGCTACTGGCTTACTGCCTAGTCTATTTGTTATCACTTACCATTGTATCTCCATAGAGTCTAACTCATAACTCTGCTTATTTGGCATACTATCATTTAACAATACTTATACAACGGTCGCTTACTGCGCACCGTGCTCTTTATAACACTGACTTACATGGCATCTACTGTCTTATTAGCTTCCTCTCATATACTTTCATCCTTAGTATCCTGGTTCATCCTTCATTTGAATGACTACTGAATACAATATTCCTCAAGTCTTTATGCTCCTGGAGCGTTGTTCACCCTACATTTAGCATCACACACCTATAGTGGTTGCTATTTGACTTATTACTCTTCCGGTCTCCACAACCGGTACAAACATTTCTTCTCATATTATTCTTATTCAAATCACCCTGGGTAATAACAACATGGTCAATCTTTAACATATTTCTTGAACTTGGTTCACATAACTACCGCTCCCGCGGTTTCACAATATCGAGAGGTATCCCCACTCTTAAAGCAGTGGTTCGTTCTCCGCTCCATTCACTTGTACAACATAAACTTCCATAATCGATTAAATTTACATAACACATTTTATTTGTGGCTTATAAGCCTTACTGCCTCGAGCTCTGCTCATTGTAGGCTGTTCACACATTTACTTCTCTGCACAACATTACATGGTTTGGAGGTTGTGTTGGGCTCCATGATAAGGTCGTTGCATCACACTCCTAGGAATGTCAGACTGCCTCATGACGACTTATGTTTTAACCAAGTGTTAGTTTTCAACTCTTGTGTTTCTATCTCAATATTCCGATCAACTTCAGTTGACCCAAACACCCTTCAAGGATAGCTCTTGGGTGTTACTAGGTTACGCCATTACATCTGGCTTGTATACGTTTAGTTAAGTACATCGCTTTGCGTTCTTTTCTGGGTTTACTATTCTCTTCTGTGAAGATCGATATTCCCTGGTAGTCTAGGTTATCATTCCGGGAGTTTCATCCCGTTCGTTGCACATTAATGTGTCCATATTAGGCATTGGCCTTACTATGTATAGACTGGGTATTTGTCCCAGCTATCATGTTTTATTCCTTAGGATTCGTGAGACAAATGAGATGTCTTTACTTACTAGTCATTGCGCTCCACGCTTCTTGACTCATAAACATTTCCTTGAAATGGATTCACTAATTCCTTTAGTCTCGTTAACTTAACTGGATTCCTTTACTTCAACCATTCTTGGCAATTCGTTGCTCTTGTTTAACTTTTACTGTTGACCGTAGTATGGAGTCGACTACTTCCCGTGTTCCTGACTCCACTTGTATACATATGTGGGGTACCGTACTGGTACATTGCTACTTACCCGACCAACCCATAAGAAGGTCTATCAGGCCCACAAGCTCCCATCGGAGTGCAGTCGTCCCACCTTTCATTTTGTACACTCGTAGTGTCTGTCACACGCAGGTGAAGTATTCTATTGTCAACTCCCTTATATCATCTGATGATAATGCACCCTTGGTGCTTCCCGAACTATATATTAAGGGAAATTTGTCCACTGTCTGTATCTAGTATGAACTGGATCCTCTCCCTCAGGTTAATACCCTCGGGTTGCAGGATTGTGCTAAAGTTGCTCGAAAGCAAGTGGGTACAACTTGCCTAATGTGTGGCGCTGAGGCCGGTGTAGGTTCTATGGTTTTGGTTTTTAAAGAAAATATGAAGTTCGAGGAAAATTTGGGCTTTAAAGAAGCTTTGAGATGAATATGAGTTGGAAGAAAATTTGGGTGTGAAAATGGTTTGAAATAAATCTGGGTTTAGAAGAAAAACTGCTTTAATAGAAAATTCTTCCCGGTATTTAAAATGTCTTCACGCTTTGACCAAGTCTAGCTTTCCGCTGACTGGTATATCCTTACATACAACGGTTAGGCCGCTAAGCCCTTCCAGGTTTCACTCTTCAAATTCTTAGATTCTTGATTCCATAATCACTTCCTTCAACAATAGGGTACCTTACTAGGTACTTTATAGTCATTAAAATTTTCCCGAATAGCTCCGCTATAACTACACTTGCCATGGCAAGTGCGCCATGCTGGCTAGTTGTCGATTCAACACATACTGGTTCCGGTACTACTTTTATCATTACCGTGTTCGGTAGCCTTGTTGGCTCCTCCTTTGACCTTACAGTTTTGATAATAGAACATTCGAGCGACTCTCATTGGTCTTGACATGGTAGGCGTTAACTAGGGTGACTCTCCATTTACTTAACTCTGTGTTCTTCCTTAATGTTCGTCCCCACGCATTTGCCGTGGTTACCGAGACTTGGTTTTCTTGTTTAGGTACTACTTCGTAGCCCTATTGAAGTATGTTTCCCTCAGTTGTCTAAACTGTGATAATCGGGTATTACAGCCTCTTTGGCGTTGTAGGTTTGGAATCTTCCGTCCTTGACTTGTTCCTTAGTCGGTTACTATACCATTGTCGGTATTATTTAACATTTGTGTTCCCGTAGACATGTGTCTCGGGTTTGTTGCTTCTCCATTGTCCGCTTCTGTGCACAGTTAATTCTTTCTTCCTTGTTGGCTGGGTTTCCTCGACTGCTAGGCATGTCGACCCAGGTTGCCGGAAATTTCAGTCTCCTATGCATAGATTCTTCATTCTTCTCTATTAAGTGCGGGTAAAGGTGTTCAAACAGGTTCCGTCTCTGGGATTCTCAGTTCTTGGAATCTACCGTATGACAGGTTCTTCACTTACAGTGATGTTTAACAACAGCCAGATCGGGTATTCCCGAGTAAGAGAGGACTTTCATCTCTCTGGCATTCTTTCCCGAGTTATAAAACAGGGACTGTGGAGGGTGGGAAGGAGATTGTAAGTTTCCAGTACATACTGGTAATTCCTAACTAGCGTATCTCTCACGCTATCACTCACCCTTAACCAAAGTACCAAAATCCTAACTCGGTACTTCCTAAGCTCGGTAATTCAGTCATCAGAGCGATACTTCGCTCTGATACCACTTTTTGTATCACCCCAACTACAAACACCATACTTAACAACATTCAGCAGCGGAATTACAACTCAACACTTAACTTAATCCATGGGTGTCACACGCCGTTAGCCACCCACGTGGCTAACAAGGCTAATACATACATAGTGTACCGGTCTGATGGACAAGATTACCGAGCGCTACACTTTACATTACCATCCGTTTCCAAACTGAAATACATACATTTACATTACAACTGTACCGAGTCTATACTTTCAGCCACCGATTATCAACTTCGGTTTACATACCTTACAACTACATAAACAACTAAATTACTATCCAAGTATAACAGCTACCCCGCCCTACTCTCGAACGGCTGCCAGCTCCATTGTACCTGAAAAGTATGGGGGCCCCCCAAAGGGGGTCAGCACCTTTGCTGGTATGGTAATCGAGCAGCCCGCATGCTACCGGGCCACGCACAACTATTTGTCGTCTGAGCATGTGGTTTATTTTATTCAAGCATGCAAGAAAACAATAAACACATAACACGGTTATAAGCATACACAACCAACCAATGGGTTACAACCAGCAAAGTCAACACATCATCACTTGTTAGATTATGTACACTTTACTTAAGGTGTGTCGGTTTAAATATGGGTCCGCACACCAACACACATAACATTACATAGATGTGTCGGTATTAATATAGGCCCGAGCACACCAATACACATAACATTGCATAGATGTGTCGGTATTAATATAGACCCGATCACACCATACATAATTTCCCCTAGCTCCAATAGTGATGAGATAGGTAAGCCTTGGTTAAGCTTGTGGGCGGTTGCAATCCAAGGAAGGAAAGCAACCTGAACATAACAGTAGTCCCCCTAGCCCCGAATAATAATGAGGTAGGTAAGCCTTGGTTAAGCTTGTGGGTGGTTGTGATCCAAGAAGGAAAAACAACCATAACATAACAGAGTGGGAGTTAATTCACATATATACATCAACTCCCAAACAACGCGCGCGACCAGAACGACCGGATTCCTCACCCCCCATAATATATACATATTAGTTAGAGGTTCCTTTATGGAACTTATCACATACATGCACCATTTGGTGTTACAAGTTTGGTTAATCACACACAAGGGAGGTAACATCCCGTTCGACAAACATGGACAACAACATTCATTAAATGACAACATACTAAACGAAGTCACACACATCGCACACAACCACAACATACACTAACGCACGGATATCCGTAGTTAGAACGTTCCCGTAGGTTGGGACGTTTAATCCGAATACCGATCTCTTATGTGATCCTAGAGTCGGCTAGCTACGATTTAACACATAATTAAGGTTAAACGGTATCGGAATTATTTACGCCACATTAATGAATTACTATAAACTCATTTCATGCTTTATCTTGTAAGGTGGCAAACACACAGAAAAACAAGTTGGCATACAAGCCGGTGTAACCCGGTAGGACACAGGTTGCAAGAAAACCATACCTTACACCATGGGTTATCTACCTTGTTCCAAAGGATTTAATCCAACGCATCACCTCACGCTCCCCGGGTAGTTTCCCAAATAAGTGGTATTATTACTAAAACGTTTTATTAACAACAAGATCTTACGGTATGTAAACTTCTATTACTCCCGTACTTACCCCGTTCTCCCGTTATTTCGGTTTAACTTTGTGTACTTAAACTCACAATTTTCTCACATCAAGATAACACTTGTTTACACTTTCTAAGGCCTTTACATGTCACCAAACAAGGCCTAAACATCATCTAAAACCATTACCATTCAATCCCCCATGTTTAGAAGGCTTAAAACAAAAAAAAATTTCTTCTCTGGTTTGGACCGCCCCTCTGGGGCGGTCCTAGGGGCGGTCCACAACAGAAGCTACACGGTTTTTTTTTCTTCTCTTCTCTGCACTGGACCTCCCCACAGGGGCGGTCCAGAACAGACCCCATTTTAAAAACCATTTTTCTACACATTCTGAACTCCAAATTCACCCCAATTTTTTTCCACTTATCCCACAATATTTCCACATGTTTCCTACATGTTTAAACACCTTAAAACATGCATTAAACCTCTCCAAATCATTGGTTAAATCCTCACTCCAATTCTTGCTCAATTTTCAACAAAATTTCATTCCCTCTTCCACATTATGCACACTTGTGCATTTCTAGCTTCTTCTTGCTAGTGTCTACCTCCTACCAAACTTACCAAACCACCTCATGACCATTCCAACTCATCCCTAGACCTTTGCACTTCTAGAATCCAAGTCCAACTTCATCTCCAAGATTACAAGCACTAACTATTTTTCTTGAAGTACCAATGCTTTACAACACTCATTTGCTACAGATTTTATACACTCACATATCCATTCTCCATGTACCATTATAAGGCTATTTAACCACTCTACTCAGCACTACAAACACCGAAGTCCTCCCATTCACTAAGCCATCATCAAAACACTCATTTCCTACCAAAATTTCGCCATAACCTCCCCTTAATTTTAACATGTGCCCACACATTACTTAGCTCACCAAAGCACTCCAACCATCAACTCATTCAAGGCACTATCCCACACATCAATTCCATCATTTTAACAACGATCACCTCAATGTACATAACTTTAAAAGCTTGGCTCTTAGGCCCTTAAACAACATTAAACTTTAAACACTGAATTTCCTCATAATAATAGCAACACCTGCACTACACTCAACATTTATATTTGTACCAAAACAACACAATTCCCTTAAAACACCACATAAGCTTAAGGTGAGTTATTTATCTTGGATTTTCTTCCAAAACTTCTCCATCCCAAGTTCTACAATAATCAAATAAGCATTAAGGTGAGTTTCTTACCTTCTCACAAATTCTCCTTTCCTTTACCAATCTCCTCTTTCTCCTCCTCTTGATCAAAATCGGCCATATGGGAATGGAGTTGCCAAACTCCATCCCAACATTCAAGAAACACAAAAATGGATTCAATTAACCATTTAAACCCTTAGGAAATTCTAATCCAAGGAGAGGGGCTTAAAACACAAGGTTAGGGGTTTACCTTTGAGATTTTTAGGAGGGGTTTTCACCCATGAATCAAAAGGAGAGTTCCACCACCATTGGAGTGTTGAGCCAATGCTCCAAGACAAGGAGAAAATGAAGTATCAAAGAGAGCAAAATCGGTCAAGAAAGAAGGGTGAAGAAAAATGAGTTTTTCTTGAATATTTTCACCTTAGGAGAGAGAGGAGACTCCAAGCTAGCCATTGGTGCCATTTTCTCTTCAAATGGGGAAAACCCATGGAGATGAAGTTTATCATTTTTGGATTTTGAAAAGAGAGAAATATAGAGGATGATGAGAGGAGTTCAAATATGTAATTTATTTTTGATTTGGAGCTTAAATGGAGCTTGAGCATGAAGAGGAAGTGAGCTAGCCATGGGAGCTCTTGTTTCAGATCAAAATCGCTGGAGGTAGGAGAAGGAGGAAGGGGCTCACGATGGAAAGGAGGAAATGAAGGAGAGAGAGAAGGAAAATGAGAGGAAAGAGGTTACTTTTTACTTTTGCTTTATTTACTTTTGTTTTTAGTGAGTGAGGGAGTTGGAAGGGGGCTGGAACGTGGGTATACCCACCCATAAGAATTCCAGCTTTTTAATTGCAAGGGGAGAGGAGTATTTTGGGCTATTTACAATTAACACCCCATAAGTCCCCGTTTTTACACTATTCACTTACCGGAACCCGTTTTCCGGAATTTTCTCGTTTCTTTAATTTTAATGGTCCTTAAGCTTCCATTAATGTTTAATTATAGTTATATAGTCAACCATAATTTTTATGGATCGGTTTGACCACTTAAATTCACGTTTTCGGGTTTTCTCGAAAAACGTGCTTTAAGACTCCGTTAGCGTTTTAACTCATTATTTGGATCCGTTTTCTTCCGGAATTTTTTCCACATGTTCTTAGTGTGTAATTAGGGTATAAAAATATATTTATAACCCTAGTGAAGGTTATATAGCTCCTAAAATAATTAAATACGTGTTTTCATGTTTTGTAACTTTTACGCATTTTCTTTTTCTTTTTGGTTTTTATTTCTTCACCAATGATCTTAAGGACTTAATTAGCCTTAGAAAATCATAATTACATAATTAATTAACATATTAAGGTTTGGGGTATTTCACCTCTTAATTAAACTTCCAACTATATACACATGCGTATATATTTACAACCACCATTATATAACCCTAATTCTTTAGATCAATTGTTCAAATCCTCCAATTATATATATATGGATATACTTGTGAGTTTGTTATCATAAGTTTCAATGTCACTCTTATACTTTGACTTAAAATAAATCCTTACTATATATATATATATATATATATCCATATATAAGTGTTCCCATAAATATTAATGTCGCACTAATATTCCCATTCATATCCTCAAAATTTCCTAAGTTCCGTCGGAATTTTTAAAATCCATTTTGGTCTATCCTCTAACTATATGTACATATACATATTTATACACCATATATATGCTCATGATTTCTATGTTGACCCACATTATATATACATACATATACATCTAAGTTGTCGTAAATAATACTAACTTAATACTTATAACTTAACACCAATTTTATAAAACAATTCCTTAATAAAATCCTATAATCTCCTTTACAACTTAATATAAATTTATAGCACAAATCTCTTAACCATTATAATCTATCACATTAACTTATTACAGTTTATTAACCTCATTTATAACTCACTAATTTAATACTTAAATATTTAGTGTTGGCCCATTTCTTTGTTTCAATCTTTATCCCTTCTAATTTGGGCTTAAACCCTTGAATCCAATTTACTAACTTCAAATCCAGTCCAAATCTAATTATTTCCTAAACCCAATTTGATTCTTGTGTTATGTTAGTGGGCTATTGTTGCCCAACTCCATTTGTTGATCAGATTGACCCAGAAGCCCAGATGAAGTTTTGACTAGCCTAATTCCAATTTTGAATAGCCAGAATGCCCAAATCAAATTAAATTTGAAACCCTAATTTTTACCGGATTTCAATTTTGACCAAATTGGATTTCCAATTCCAACTTTGATTAAATCGAATTTCAATTTCCAGCTTTGACCAAATTTCACTTTTAGCCCAAATTTCCAGAAATTATCCAATCACCCCAAAATTTTATCATAATTACCAATTTCACCCCTAATTTTTTAATTTACCCAATTCAATTCAAGAAACCCTAATTTGTTCTCAAAACCCTAATTTTCAACTTTCCCCAAATTAATTTTTAGATTCCCCCAAATTGATTTTGCCACACCCAAATTTTGAACAAAACCCTAATTTTGACCCAATTTCCGATTTGACCAAGACTTCAATTTTGACTAGAATTGTTATTTGACCAGAAACTTAAATTCTGAAATTTCCCAATTTTGAACCCTATCGTTGTTTATCCCCATTTAAATCACAAACCCTAATTTACCATTCTTGAAATACCCCAAACCTTGATATGTTGTTAAACATTTAAACTATGGTATGTAAAGGCTAAAAAGTGCCTTAGAAACATCAGTGAACAATTTAAACCACAGTAAATGCAATAAAGCACTAAGATACAGTTTGAGCAAAAACATGCTCTAAGCTATGAGTGAACTTGGTTAGGACCCAAAGAGCCTACCAAGACTTAATAACATTTAATTATGATTTTATAAGGCTAATTAAGTCCTTAGGAAACCTTGGTAGACAATGAAACCAAACAAAACACAAATAAATACCTTAAAGTCAATAAGAGCAAAAATGTGCTCTAAGCTTGGGATAAATTTGTATAAGACCTAATGGTCATACCTATACCTTATAAATATGTTAATGAACATATTAAATCAATTACCAAAGAAAACCAAGCTTGAAAACAAGTTAAAACACAAAAAGTGCTTTAAGGAGTCTTAAAGCACGTTTTTGAAAAATTGTCTTGTAAATGAGTTTTGAATGGCTAAATGTCCATCATTACTCTTTAATTAACATGTGTACTATATAGTATCACATTTGGAAGTCTATATCAATGGGAAATCAAAAATTTCACTTCTAAGTGCCTTGTTTAGGTGAATAGTGATTTTTATAAGCTAGTTTGTAACATATGTTGTGTTAAGTAATTAAATTGGTCAACAAAGACTATTATACCCTTCTAACTAAAAGGGGGGGCGGTTTTTAAGTGTGGTGACTCACCACTCTAGTTAACATATCAAATAAGTAAAGTAAAGCTTAAAGTAAAGTACTATTTTGCTTTATAACATAAATATCTCCAAAAGCAAACTTACCTTCTCATTCCCTTCTTTCCTTTCATTTCACACGGTTTCTTCATCTTCTCCTTTCCTCCATTTACGATTTGCTACAGCTCCTCTCTTCTCCATCTTCATTTCCTTGCCAAATCCAACTCCATGCTCCAAATCAAATTCTAAGACCATATTTGTCTTAGTTAGGTCAAGCTCTACACTTCTACCTTTTCAAATCTTCAAGAACTCAATTTAGGTGCCAAGGAGATTCACCATTGATGGAGCTTGAGCTCACCTTTTCACATATTATGGTTCTCTTTTGCTTCTAGGTAAGGAATCTCAAAGAAAAATCAAGTTTCCTCTCCTTTTAGTACATGGCCGAAAATTCACCTCACCATGGTGTCTTTACCTTGCTTGTTTTAGCTTCATTTGAATCTTCCAAGGGCTTGGTGGAGTCCTCTCTTGATATATATTCAAGCTCTCTATCCATTCCAAGGTAAAACAATCATTTTAATACCTTAAGATAATATATGTAAACCTAGGGTTTACAATGAGATGAAGCATAAAGCTTATATACTCATTTCAATGTTGGTATATTGTTTAGTAGTTGACAAGGAAAGAAATGCCTTACCGGTTTAAGAGGAAACAAGAAAGGAGTTTGAGTGGAAAAGAGGTAAATATGCTATCTCAATGTGGTTTAATGCCTTAGGAGAAATGAGCTTAAAATGCTTGCTAAAACTACCTAAAGAGCAAATGGTGAATGACTTAGTAAAGTGTTCTCAAGGAGACTAGTAAAAGAACATATGTCTTGGTGTATGTAATTACAGGTCAAAGGCTTATATATTGTGGAAATTCAGTGTTTAAGGTTTATGCAATTTAAGGGCCTAAGAGCCATGTTGTTTAAGGGCCTAAGTGCCAAGCAATTTAAATTGTGCACTATATTGTGATGTAGTGTAAATTTGGTGAAGTCTTGTGAGTGATGGTGTTCTTGATGGTTCTAGGTGTTTTTTTTTTGAATGAAATAAGGTAAAACCTAAGTGTTTGGATGTGAGTATATACAAGAGAAGCTATGGCAAAATTTGGAAAATGTGTAAGAAGTTCTAAGTGTTTTAAGAAAGTTTTGGTGAACTAGGAAGTTGTTTAAGGTTTAGGTAATGTTGATATCCAAGGAATAAGTGATGTTTAAGTAAGATGTGAAAAAGGAGGTTTAGTTAGTAAGAAAAGAAGTTTGAGGGATGATGTTAAGGTGTAGAGGAAACACCTTGGTATAGTGGTCATTATAGGTGAAATACCACCTAGAATCTTAAGGAGAAAAGGGGGGTGTAATTTTGTGAAGATACAATTAAAGGCTAAGGAATTAGAAAATGAGTTTTATGAGTGTTTGAGGATGTCTTAAGGTGTGTTTGAAGTGCCCAAATGAGGTTAGGGGTACTAGGTTATATGGGGTGAAGTTTGGAGTTGAATGTAAAAAGGAAAACAAAGGTCTGGGGCGGACCGAACTTGCGACCGGACTTGCAAGTTCGGTCGAGCCCAGCTTACCCTGCGAAAATTGGCTTCTGGAATGGACCGACCTTGGGGACCGGACTTGCAGGTCGGTCGGGCTTGTATTTTGTGTACGGATTGAGTTACTGGAATCGACCGGACTGGGTAAGTTCGGTCGGTAAGGTCGGTCGGACCAAAAATGTTGTTTATGGTTATAAAGATGATATTTGGACATTAGAATATACCTAGGAACATTAGGTAAGTTTATACAATTGATGGAGGTGGAGAAATAATGCAACAAGGTTTGAAAATGCAATTTTTCCAAGTCTGTAGCTTTGGTCCGGGACCTAGGTCATGGTTCAAGTCCCGGACCAGGGTGTAAAATAGGCCGAGACTCACATAAGGATGTGGTCCGGGACTTAGGCCTTGTATAAGGTCCCGAACCACCCCATTTTAAAGGCCGAGAGTGGAGTTTGCTTCTGGTCCGGGTCTTAAGTTAGGGACCAAGTCCCGGACCACTATAAAAACATGGTTTAAGCTTATTAAATGATGTCTAATGATAGGGATAAGTTAGTAATGATATTATAAGGTTATGTAGGACATGTTAGGTGAGTTATAGTCACAATTTGGTGGGTGAAAAGTTGTAATAAAATGTGAAAGTAAATCAAGTTAAAATTGATAAAGTTATGTAACTAAGTTAACGGGAAAAGTTATAAGCATTATACATTAAATATCGTGCTACCCCGATGTTAATAAAAGTACATGTAATGTTATCAGTTGTTCGAGAATTGCTCGAGGAACATAAGTGGCGTGATGAAGTGGACTCCGGTGACAGGTATGGTTTTCTTGCAACCTGTGTCCTACCGGATTACACCGGCTTGTATGCCAATGTGTTTTTCTGTATGTTTGCCACGTTATAAGATAAATCATGAAACGATTTTACAGTCGTTATTGTTGTTGTATGTTTACGTGCCGATACCGGTAACCTCTAATGCGCTTGAAGGGCTAGTTAACCACTATTAGGTAAACGTAGGAGAGCGGTATCCGGTAACAACGTTTCCGACTTAAGGAACGTTCTAACCACGGCTATGCGTGAGTTGGATATGTGATGTTTGTGTGTGATGTTTGTATGTGAATGTATGACTCTCCCTTCCCTTTGTGTGTCTAACAAGACTTAACCCAATGTGTGATTGTTTAACTAAGTTCAATGATGGACTTCTGACAAGTGCTAACGGGGGAGTGAGGAGTCCGGTCTGTTCCGGCCACGCGTGTGAGTATGGGGGTCGTTGTCATAGCAGGTTCGATCCTCTCCGTATGTTATGGTTGTTTTCCAATTTGGTTCCCAACCTTCCCTTTAGCTTAACCAAGGCTATTACTGACTCACGTCGGGCCACAGGGCATACTATTGTTATGTTTGTTTCGGTGTGCTTGGATCACTATATCCGAGACACCTTGTGTTAAGTTAACCGTTCATTTAACGAGACGGTAACGAGTTATGTAACGAGCTTATCATGAGACTGGCAACATTCTCTAGGCTCACCAGTGTATTAGCAATGTTTGGGTCGGTTCCTAAGAGACCATTCCCGTTATGTTATGTATCTTTGTTGTGATGCAATATCTATTGCGGTGTTATGTTGTGCACATGGAAACGTGCAAAGTGTTGTTAAGTGTTGTTATGTAGTGTATGTTATATGTTGTAAAATATGGAGTATGTGGATCATGGATATGAGTCCCAGTTTGAGAAAAGGCGTTTAAGGATAACCCGATTTAAGGGTAAGTGTCGTCTGTTAAGGAAGTAGCTCCATTAGAGGAGGAACACTCTAGGGATATTGAATACCTTGAGTGACTTATTAAGTAAGGATATATTATCCGTTTGTTGAGCCCGTTGAGGCGAAATGATTATGTGTTGTGTGTTTACAGTTGCATGCATGATTTAAAAATAATCAACCGCATGCTAAGACGACAATTAGTTGTGCGTGGCCCGGTAGCATGTGGGTTGCGGGATTACCATACCAGCAAAGGTGCTGAGCCCCTTGGGGGCCACCCTTTCTCTTCTTTTCCTATTTCAGGTACGAAGTGCTGGAAGCCGTTCGAGAGTAGGATGGGTAGTCGTTGTACATGGGTAATCATTTAAGTGTATGTATACAGTAGGTGTAGTAAGACCGAAATTGTTGTCGGCATCAGTTTATAAATACTCGGTATAGTTGAAAGGTGTATGTTGTTATTGTTGTTAATGGAAAGGGATAGTAATGTGTAGTCGCTCGGGAATTTAGCCCATCAGACCGGTACAATGTATATGTATTAGCCTTGTTAGCCACGTGGGTGGTTAACGGCGTGTAACACCAACGAGTTAAGTATTTGATGAAGTGTGTATTCCGCTGCAGATTATTGTTATGTGTTTGTTGTTGGATGGGGTGTTACAAAAAGTGGTATCAGAGCGAAGTATCGCTCTGATGACTGAATTACCGAGCTTAGGAAGTACCGAGTTAGGATTTAAGTACTTTGGGTTAAGGGTTGAGTGATAGCGTGAGAGATACGCTAGATAGGAATAACCAGTGAATACTGGAAACCTACTATATCCTTCCCCCCTCCACAATCCCTGTTTTATAACTTGGGAAAGAACGCCAGAGAGATGAAAGTCCTCTCTTACTCGGGAAACCCGATCTGGCTGTTATTAAGTACCTCTTAAGGTACGGAGAACCTGTCATACGGTAGATCCCGAAAACTGGGAATCCCAGAGACGGTTCCCATCTAAACAAGTTAACCGCATTAAATAGCGATGAGTGAAGAATCTGTGTACAAGAGAATAGAATTTCCGGCAACCTGGGTCGACATGCCGAGCAATCGAGAATAACCAGCTTGCAACGCACCGACCGTGCAACAGGCAAGAAGTGGATTAATAAAACCCGAGACGAGTGTCTACGGGACCACAATTGATAAATAATACACCAACGGTATACCAACCGACAAAGGAACTATAACGTAGTGCCCAAACAAGAGACCAGTCTCAGTAACCACAACAAATGGGTGGAACGGGCTACGAAGAGGAGCAATAAAAGAAAAGGGGTCTCCCAGAATGGGAAACACCCTAGTAATGATTATCATGTGAAGACAGTGAGAAGTCACCTAGAGGAGTTATTATCAAGACAGTAAGATCAGTGAGGGCCAACAAGGCCACTGATGACAGTGCGGGTAAAAACAATACCACAACCGGTAAGTGC
Source organism: Limonium bicolor (assembly GCA_023374045.1). Taxonomy (NCBI): domain Eukaryota; kingdom Viridiplantae; phylum Streptophyta; class Magnoliopsida; order Caryophyllales; family Plumbaginaceae; genus Limonium; species Limonium bicolor. The sequence goes on from CM041782.1 coordinate 86,264,464, forward strand.
TAAACCGATAGCCAGTTAGCATGGCGCACTTGCCATAGCAAGTGCAGCTATAACAGGGCTGTTCGGGAAATTTATAACCACTACAAGTACTTAGTAAAGTACTAGAAAGTTAAGTGTGATCGTCATAACAGTGGAAGGGCCTGTTAGCCTAACCTCTGTAATTGTAAGTACACCAGTCAGCAAGGAGCTAGACTTGGTTAAGGTAAGAAGATGTTGTGAAACCATAAAAATTTTCTTTTAAAACCCAAAATTTATTCAAACCCCCTTTCTTTTCAAAACCAGATGTTCTTTCAAACCAACACTTCTTTCTAACCTTCTTTTAAACCAAGCCAGTAAAACCAAGGGCAGATGATAATACAACAGTGGATAAACTTTCCTTCGATTAAGTTCGGGAAGCACGGGACGCATATTGTCAAGGGACAATATAAGGGAGTTGACAACAGAATACTTCACCTAGGCGTGTGACGGACACTACGAGTGTACCAACTGAATTGTGGGACGACCGCACTCCGATAGGAGCTTGTGGGCCTGACAGACCTACTTAAGGGTTAGTTGGGTAAGTAGTAATGTATCAGTATGGTACCCCACATATGTATACAAGTAGAGTCCGAAACACGGGAAGTAGTCGACTCCGTTCTACGGTCAGCAGTATAAGTCAAACAACAGCTAAGGATTACCATGAATGGTTGAAGTAGAGGAACCCAGTTAAGATAACTAGACTAAAGAACTAGTGAATTCATTTCAAGGATATGTTTAAGAGTCAAGAGGTGCGAAGTGCACTAACTGTTATATAAAGACATCGCACATGTCTTAAGATTCCGAGGAATAAACATGATAGCTGGAACGGTGACCCAGCCTGTACATGGCAAGCAGATGCCTAATGTGGACACATTACTGTGCAATGAACGGGATGAAACTCCCAGAATGAGTACTTACACTACTAGAAATGTTGATCTTCAAAAGGAGATAATAAGCCATTTAAGAACGCAAACGGCGTGGCTAATGGAATGTACCAATAAGTGTGAAACAAATGTAAGGCATAACGTAACAACACCCAGGAGCAATCCTTGAGGGGTGTTCGCATCAACATTGTTGAACGAAATGCACGATAGAAACACAAGGGTTGAAACTAACACCCAGTTTAGACATAAGTTGTCAGGGAACGAACTGACAATCCTAAGGGGCATTCCATGAAAGGAAACGGAATGCAACGACCTTGTCATGGAGCTCAAGGCAGCAAGGCTTATAAGCCATAGCAAGATATGCTATGAAAACTTGAGTTAATTATAGAAGTTTATGTAATACAAGTAAATAGAGTGGTAAACGAACCACTGCATTAAGAGTGGGGATACCTCTCGATATTGTGAGACCGTAGGAGCGGTAGTTATGTAATCAAGTTCAAGAAACATGTTAAGGATGGACAACGTTATCATTGAAAGAGAGCAATTAGCTTAGTAGTATGTGTGTATAAAGTGAAGCACCTGGTTGAATAATGCCGGCTTGTGACTCGAATGATCGATGCTCAAGGAGCATTCAGTAGTCATCCAAATGAGGGATGAACCATAATGTGAATAATGTAAGTTTATGTGTGGAAGTTGAGGTGACAGTAGATACGATATAAGCTGATGTTATACAGGCAGTAAGAGCACGGTGCGCAACAGGCGACCGTTGTATAAATGTTGTTAAACGATAATGTAACAGATAAGACCAGTTATGAGTTAAACTCAGTGGAGATGCAAGATAAGTGATGTTAAACAACTGGGCAATAAGCCAGTGGTAGGTACTATGTGATGAGGAACTTAGTGTGAATTCCATGGCGAATCACATAAGAGATTTACTGTCAAGAGTTTACACCTCTGCACTCTGTATGACTGAGTGTTTTGGTATTGCACTTGTGCAGTAATGATCGAATGAGATAGCTAGGAATTGGAAACATGTTAATTGTGGAGCAATAATGTTATAATGGCCGATGCATAGGAAATGCAAGACCGCACCAATAAAAAAGTACTTGTACAGTAAGTGACTACAGTAGCACTAACTGCCAAATATCGGTATGGAATATACCCAAATGTTGTATAGCTGAGAGAGCACTACACACTAGGTAGTAGCTCAATCTCAACCGACAGTAAGTCGGAAGGGAACAAGTCAATCATTGTGAAATACACAGCTGTATACACAGTAAATTGTTATGAAAGTGGATAGAAAGTTTATAACTCACCGAATTCGCTAACGGTAAGAGATACCACGCGTCGGTTGAGAAACCATTGTTACCAAGATGAAGGTCACAATTGGGGATGTACAATACAGTAAGAATAGCAAATGGGGCAATTAGCTCTACAGTTATTAGAGTTTCGCAGCAGAAACTAGTGAGCCAGTGATTCAAGTGTTGAATGTACATGGTGAACATGAGAGAATGGCTAATTATTAATGCCTAGAAGCCAAACAGGCCAGAATCGAAACCACTAACTAAGAGTTTAAGCAAACTCCAATGAGAATTCTTGGTTTAGGAACTAAACCGCCAATATGGTTAAGATCCTCTAATCAGAATCCATTGTGTAATAGACCGCGTGGAAGTTAAAACACTTCACGACGGCAGAACATTTAAGCCAATGTTTAGTGATTGATTACGTGGGCGTAATCCCTTTTAAGGGGGTAGAGCGCAAAACCACTTAGTGTATATTACCGTACAAGAGTACGTAGTGTATGTGACTTATATTGTGCATAGCACAAAATTATTGTTTTGATGATTGGTGTGCGTGTCACGTAAACATACACATTCATTCATGGTTTAATTGTGGTAATTGCGCACAGAAGATGCGAATACCATTGTGACAAGTGTGTCGATTTGTTAACAGTTGTGAGTGATAGTACAAGTGTGGGGGTAGAAAAACTCCCGGGGGAACAAACCCCGACAGTGTATAAATGTGAAACTGTGTGTTGTATTTTGATAAAATATATGTGTATATATATACTATATAGTGATTCATGAAAGGGCATGATACCGACATAGAACCTAGTGAGAATAAGATTCCCTAGGTAACAACATTAAAGTGTATGGGAATAACTGATAGACGAAGTTCTATCCTTTGGAGATGTTATGATCATGACTAGAATGATTTAAAAGATAGAAAATTGGAAATGAGTGATTTATTGATGCTTGAAAATGAAGTGGGAAGTGGAACTTGATTTGCATGCGATCAAGGGAAGCCAACACAAATTGGGTGGAAGGATAGTTCGACACTGATGCTGATCACATTAGGGTTAATGATTCTTGAAGCTCCCTTAAGTGGTCACAATTAACCACGCTAATAAAAGAAGCAAGAGCTTAAGTTGGACTTGGAGTTGTGTGTTTTCAAAAGGATTTTCAATTGGTATTTATAAAACGTTGATAGATACTTTACATAATTAAAGTCTTCTTACTTAACCTCACAAGGAAAAATTTCAAATTTAAGTGATTGTTTTAATCTCCCAAAGGCACGGGGACGGAAGGTGTCCATCGCGACCGGGTTCTGCGGGATCACAGTGTATACCAAAGATATTTTTGATTGCAATACATGCTATGACATGTTGTTTGGTATGTGTGATAAATGTTATTTTGACTTTGATCTCCTAAAGTGTATGCTATTAGGACCTATGAGTCTACATGTTATTGTGTTACATAGACCTATGTGTCTAAAGGCTGTATGTTATCAAGACCTATGTGTCTAAATGTGTTATGTTACCCAAGACCAGAGAGTCTAAGGGGTTGTTATGTATGTGTAAATGTTGTTAAGATACCCGGACCATTGAGTCCGAGGCTATCATGTGAATATGTTATGTTATGTGTGGATGTGAATGTGTTGCCCGGACCATTAAGTCCGAGGTTGTGATGTAAAGTGTGTTTGGTTATGGAAGTTTATTTCCAAGTGATTACTGTGTTCTAATCTAATGATGTGTGGAAGGTGTGAACTTCGAGGACGAAGTTCTTTTAAGGGGGGTAGATTGAAATACCCCAAACCTTGATATGTTGTTAAACATTTAAACTATGGTATGTAAAGGCTAAAAAGTGCCTTAGAAACATCAGTGAACAATTTAAACCACAGTAAATGCAATAAAGCACTAAGATACAGTTTGAGCAAAAACATGCTCTAAGCTATGAGTGAACTTGGTTAGGACCCAAAGAGCCTACCAAGACTTAATAACATTTAATTATGATTTTATAAGGCTAATTAAGTCCTTAGGAAACCTTGGTAGACAATGAAACCAAACAAACACAAATAAATACCTTAAAGTCAATAAGAGCAAAAATGTGATCTAAGCTTGGGATAAATTTGTATAAGACCTAATGGTCATACCTATACCTTATAAATATGTTAATGAACATATTAAATCAATTACCAAAGAAAACCAAGCTTGAAAACAAGTTAAAACACAAAAAGTGCTTTAAGGAGTCTTAAAGCACGTTTTTGAAAAATTGTCTTGTAAATGAGTTTTGAATGGCTAAATGTCCATCATTACTCTTTAATTAACATGTGTACTATATAGTATCACATTTGGAAGTCTATATCAATGGGAAATCAAAAATTTCACTTCTAAGTGCCTTGTTTAGGTGAATAGTGATTTTTATAAGCTAGTTTGTAACATATGTTGTGTTAAGTAATTAAATTGGTCAACAAAGACTATTATACCCTTCTAACTAAAAGGGGGGCCGGTTTTTAAGTGTGGTGACTCACCACTCTAGTTAACATATCAAATAAGTAAAGTAAAGCTTAAAGTAAAGTACTATTTTGCTTTATAACATAAATATCTCCAAAAGCAAACTTACCTTCTCATTCCCTTCTTTCCTTTCATTTCACACGGTTTCTTCATCTTCTCCTTTCCTCCATTTACGATTTGCTACAGCTCCTCTCTTCTCCATCTTCATTTCCTTGCCAAATCCAACTCCATGCTCCAAATCAAATTCTAAGACCATATTTGTCTTAGTTAGGTCAAGCTCTACACTTCTACCTTTTCAAATCTTCAAGAACTCAATTTCGGTGCCAAGGAGATTCACCATTGATGGAGCTTGAGCTCACCTTTTCACATATTATGGTTCTCTTTTGCTTCTAGGTAAGGAATCTCAAAGAAAAATCAAGTTTCCTCTCCTTTTAGTACATGGCCGAAAATTCACCTCACCATGGTGTCTTTACCTTGCTTGTTTTAGCTTCATTTGAATCTTCCAAGGGCTTGGTGGAGTCCTCTCTTGATATATTCAAGCTCTCTATCCATTCCAAGGTAAAACAATCATTTTAATACCTTAAGATAATATATGTAACCTAGGGTTTACAATGAGATGAAGCATAAAGCTTATATACTCATTTCAATGTTGGTATATTGTTTAGTAGTTGACAAGGAAAGAAATGCCTTACCGGTTTAAGAGGAAACAAGAAAGGAGTTTGAGTGGAAAAGAGGTAAATATGCTATCTCAATGTGGTTTAATGCCTTAGGAGAAATGAGCTTAAAATGCTTGCTAAAACTACCTAAAGAGCAAATGGTGAATGACTTAGTAAAGTGTTCTCAAGGAGACTAGTAAAAGAACATATGTCTTGGTGTATGTAATTACAGGTCAAAGGCTTATATATTGTGGAAATTCAGTGTTTAGGTTTATGCAATTTAAGGGCCTAAGAGCCATGTTGTTTAAGGGCCTAAGTGCCAAGCAATTTAAATTGTGCACTATATTGTGATGTAGTGTAAATTTGGTGAAGTCTTGTGAGTGATGGTGTTCTTGATGGTTCTAGGTGTTTTTTTTTTTGAATGAAATAAGGTAAAACCTAAGTGTTTGGATGTGAGTATATACAAGAGAAGCTATGGCAAAATTTGGAAAATGTGTAAGAAGTTCTAAGTGTTTAAGAAAAGTTTTGGTGAACTAGGAAGTTGTTTAAGGTTTAGGTAATGTTGATATCCAAGGAATAAGTGATGTTTAAGTAAGATGTGAAAAAGGAGGTTTAGTTAGTAAGAAAAGAAGTTTGAGGGATGATGTTAAGGTGTAGAGGAAACACCTTGGTATAGTGGTCATTATAGGTGAAATACCACCTAGAAATCTTAAGGAGAAAACATTGTAAGTGTTAGGAATTTTGTGAAGATATAAGTAAAGGCTTAAGGAATTAGAAAATGAGTTTTATGAGTGTGTTGAGGATGTCTTAAGGTGTGTTTGAAGTGCCCAAATGAGGTTAGGGGGTACTAGGTTATATGGGGTGAAGTTTGGAGTTGAATGTAAAAAGGAAAACAAAGGTCTGGGGCGGACCGAACTTGCGACCGGACTTGCAAGTTCGGTCGAGCCCAGCTTACCCTGCGAAAATTGGCTTCTGGAATGGACCGACCTTGGGGACCGGACTTGCAAGGTCGGTCGGGCTTGTATTTTGTGTACGGATTGAGTTACTGGAATCGACCGGACTTGGGTAAGTTCGGTCGGTAAGGTCGGTCGGACCAAAAATGTTGTTTATGGTTATAAAGATGATATTTGGACATTAGAATATACCTAGGAACATTAGGTAAGTTTATACAATTGATGGAGGTGGAGAAATAATGCAACAAGGTTTGAAAAATGCAATTTTTCCAAGTCTGTAGCTTTGGTCCGGGACCTAGGTCATGGTTCAAGTCCCGGACCAGGGTGTAAAATAGGCCGAGACTCACATAAGGATGTGGTCCGGGACTTAGGCCTTGTATAAGGTCCCGAACCACCCCATTTTAAAGGCCGAGATTGGAGTTTGCTTCTGGTCCGGGTCTTAAGTTAGGGACCAAGTCCCGGACCACTATAAAAACATGGTTTAAGCTTATTAAATGATGTCTAATGATAGGGATAAGTTAGTAATGATATTATAAGGTTATGTAGGACATGTTAGGTGAGTTATAGTCACAATTTGGTGGGTGAAAAGTTGTAATAAAATGTGAAAGTAAATCAAGTTAAAATTGATAAAGTTATGTAACTAAGTTAACGGGGAAAAGTTATAAGCATTAGACATTAAATGATCGTGCTACCCCGATGTTAATAAAAGTACATGTAATGTTATCAGTTGTTCGAGAATTGCTCGAGGAACATAAGTGGGCGTGATAAAGTGGACTCCGGTGACAGGTATGGTTTTCTTGCAACCTGTGTCCTACCGGATTACACCGGCTTGTATGCCAATGTGTTTTTCTGTATGTTTGCCACGTTATAAGATAAATCATGAAACGAGTTTACAGTCGTTATTGTTGTTGTATGTTTACGTGCCGATACCGGTAACCTCTAATGCGCTTGAAGGGCTAGTTAACCACTATTAGGTAAACGTAGGAGAGCGGTATCCGGTAACAACGTTTCCGACTTAAGGAACGTTCTAACCACGGCTATGCGTGAGTTGGATATGTGATGTTTGTGTGTGATGTTTGTATGTGAATGTATGACTCTCCCTTCCCTTGTGTGTGTCTAACAAGACTTAACCCAATGTGTGATTGTTTAACTAAGTTCAATGATGGACTTCTGACAAGTGCTAACGGGGGAGTGAGGAGTCCGGTCTGTTCCGGCCACGCGTGTGAGTATGGGGGTCGTTGTCATAGCAGGTTCGATCCTCTCCGTATGTTATGGTTGTTTTCCAATTTGGTTCCCAACCTTCCCTTTAGCTTAACCAAGGCTATTACTGACTCACGTCGGGCCACAGGGGCATACTATTGTTATGTTTGTTTCGGTGTGCTTGGATCACTATATCCGAGACACCTTGTGTTAAGTTAACCGTTCATTTAACGAGACGGTAACGAGTTATGTAACGAGCTTATCATGAGACTGGCAACATTCTCTAGGCTCACCAGTGTATTAGCAATGTTTGGGTCGGTTCCTAAGAGGACCATTCCCGTTATGTTATGTATCTTTGTTGTGATGCAATATCTATTGCGGTGTTATGTTGTGCACATGGAAACGTGCAAAGTGTTGTTAAGTGTTGTTATGTAGTGTATGTTATATGTTGTAAAATGTGGAGTATGTGGATCATGGATATGAGTCCCAGTTTGAGAAAAGAGGCGTTTAAGGATAACCCGATTTAAGGGTAAGTGTCGTCTGTTAAGGAAGTAGCTCCATTAGAGGAGGAACACTCTAGGGATATTGAATACCTTGAGTGACTTATTAAGTAAGGATATATTATCCGTTTGTTGAGCCCGTTGAGGCGAAATGATTATGTGTTGTGTGTTTACAGTTGCATGCATGATTTAAAAATAATCAACCGCATGCTAAGACGACAATTAGTTGTGCGTGGCCCGGTAGCATGTGGGCTGCGGGATTACCATACCAGCAAAGGTGCTGAGCCCCTTGGGGGCCACCCTTTCTCTTCTTTTCCTATTTCAGGTACGAAGTGCTGGAAGCCGTTCGAGAGTAGGATGGGTAGTCGTTGTACATGGGTAATCATTTAAGTGTATGTATACAGTAGGTGTAGTAAGATCGAAATTGTTGTCGGCATCAGTTTATAAATACTCGGTATAGTTGAAAGGTGTATGTTGTTATTGTTGTTAATGGAAAGGGATAGTAATGTGTAGTCGCTCGGGAATTTAGCCCATCAGACCGGTACAATGTATATGTATTAGCCTTGTTAGCCACGTGGGTGGTTAACGGCGTGTAACACCAACGAGTTAAGTTATTTGATGAAGTGTGTATTCCGCTGCAGATTATTGTTATGTGTTTGTTGTTGGATGGGGTGTTACAATTCTTCCCCAAATTTTGGAATTCATCTTCACACCAAACCAATCCCTAACTTTCAGTTGTGCCATATTCCACCAAAACCATAATTTTCAAAATCAAACCAACCCCCAAAACGGAAATCACCAGATTCAAGTGAAATACCCCAAATCTAAATAACTCGTTAAACTATCAAATAATGAAGAATTAATCTAAGGATAAATCATTTCACGTACGCATGCTCATTCCTGGCATGCAAACGTTTACGTAAATATTATTACGTGTGCGCATGCAAACTCACACATGCAAACGTCACGTAAAAATAATTGTTTTACCATAAACGCTAACGGGCGTAATTTTACTAAACGTATTAACGTACTCGTACAAAACGTTTATGTACGATTATTAACAAGGATTAAACTCCTTACATAACGAGCTCGATAGAGAGAGCGTCAACAAGGAAAGATCAATACGAGCGTGTATACAAACGAGCAACGTAAATATTTTACGAATGCCTAAGCATTTATAAATGCTAAAATAAATTGATATACACATTTAAAAATAGGTAACAACTTATGTTACACCTATTATATATATCATAATGACATAAGAACTCATCAAAGGTCAAAAGTACGCACTAAACATCTTAACGACAAGAACGTTCTTAAAATGCCTTAAAACGTGCGTTAAACGCGACCTTGTAATACATGAATCCTATGACCTTTTAAACTCAAACCAAATGGTCATACCATCATTATATGGCTATACAAACATAATCCCCATGCCACTTTTTCATTTAAAAACAAAGTTCTCGGGGCAAATTCTTAACGCTCCTGTTTTGGTCCGGGAGTGTCCCGGTAGCCCGGGAATTGTGTCATGAGTTGATATAAACCCATATAACTCAATGTAACACCTTAGTATATCATAATTGACCTTAAACAATGTCTATAAACACTTGGAACTCGTTGGAACAATTTATTTTCCAAAATGTCCTTAGAGCACAAAAACGCACTTTTCGGGTACTAAAAAAACGCGTTTTACACATTTAACTTGTAGAATTGATTAGCCACGAGTTGATATTGTTACAATGACATACGTTAACTATATTAATCAGGAAAGACCCATGGTGAGTCACCACCTCCAGCCCTGCCGATTTTGACTACAAAAGAGACCTGATTTTCATGTCTTTAAATCATTTTCTTACCTTATATCACCACTTTGTCAAATTTGTCTGTTTCCTATAGTCATGGCCGGTTGATCCTTGACCCATGGACTCAATTTTCAACACATCATCCCACAGATTTAGGCTTTAGACTTTGTTGCCTCTTCTTTTGGCTAAAATGCCTTCTTTTCACCTAACCTTGACAATTAATGAAACTTGTCTTCTCTTCTCCATTCAAGGCTGCCGATCTGGTCCATTTCTCTTGCCTTCCTCATGCCATTCTCATCCCTTTCCAGACTTGGTAAGTTTCCATTAGTAAGAGCTCTCAATTCCTAAGTTATTCTAGTTACACTTTAACACCATTTTCAAGCTAATTTTTGGTTCTTTGCATCAAAGAGGTTCTCCTAATCCATTCCATTGATCTAGATCAAAATCAATCATCACTCAAGATAGGAATTTCGTGGCTAATCAAAGGAAACACCTAAGAAAGGTTCTTGAAGGCTTAAGGTAATAAAAATGCCTTAAAACCTCATTTTCTTCCAAGACAAGTTCATGGCCGAAATTGTCTTGCTTTCTTCTCTTCATTAACTTCAATTTCTCCATGGTTTGACAAGGTATTCACCCTTACTCATCCAAGGCGTGATCCTACACCAAATTCCTTAAGGTAAATCTTTGATTTTAAGGTTTACAAGAGTTATTTCTAAGTTATAAGCTTAGATCTCATCAAGAGCTAATTTATTTCCCCTCTCCTTGTCAAGGTCGAATTTATAGGGTTCTTGAACTCCACTTTGAGTCATCAAGGTAAATCCTAATCTTTAATACAAATTTTGTATATAATACCTTAGTAAATTTCTTAAGGTTTAGTTAGAAATTCAAGGTTTAACATAAGGTATCCTTGTTCTAATATTCGAGGCACCTACAAAGGAGTGTAGATCAAGGTTGTGTGGCCAAAGATCCAAGGAGAAACCAAGGGAAAAATCATTTACTAAGAGGGTAAGTAATTTATCTAAGTATATATATAGATCTATGGTTTAAACTATGTTTTATAACATTAAACCATTAATTACCCTTTTATAAAATTAAAGCCGAAATCATTAAGGTTTTAAATATGTGTTTTGATTAATTAAAGATAGGAGTTAAGGTTTAAGAATTGATTTAAGGAATTTATGTTAATTATTCGGTCATAAAAATCATTGCCGAAAATATTAACTTCAATTTTGTATATTATAGCTTAATACTATATATTAAGATGTTATAAAATATTTGGATAAGTTAATTAGGCATTTTAATACCTAAGATGTTAAGTTTATAAGTTTAAGGGTAAAATATGTAATTTACCAAAACTTGGTGGCTAGATTTAATTGTGGCCAAAAATTATATATTAAATTTGGTGAACTTTGATATGATATAGTGTATAAACTCATATTAAGAATTTTGGGTAAGTTAGAAATAATTACTAGTGTTTAAATGACTAGCTTAATAAGTTATGTGGTAAAATTGTGAATTTTGGAAAGTTTGAGGTGCAAATGATAATTTCCAAAAATTGTATGTATCCTTGGCATAATTATGATATATTATAATGTAAGAATTAATATTATAAATTTTGGTTAAATTAAACAAGAGCTTAAGTGTTAAAATAACAATTTATAAAGTTTTGTGACTACTTTGTAATTTCTGGAAATTTGGTGCTTAGCCGAATTAATTATGAAATTTTGGGTATATAAGTGTATTAGGAATTAAATAAGTGTTAGTTAAAGTGTTGACTAAAAATTTGGGTTAGAAATGAATAATAATGTAAAATATAAAGTTTATAAAAGTTTTGGGTGAAAATGTAATTTATGAAACGTATATGTGAAAGCCGAAATTGTTTGGGGTTAGAATGTAATTTACGAAAATATAGGTGTCCACTTTGGTAATCAAAGGAATTTAATATTAAAACAATAGGTTATAAGTTATTATGTAAAGGTTATAAGATTTTTGGGGTTAAATTGTAATTATAAGAAATATTTGTTAAAGCCGAAATATTGTGGGCCAGAATGTAATTTTTAAAAGTTATAATGTCAATTGGTAATTCTTGAATTTATAGTGGTGGTTATGTGAATTAATTAATTAACAAAATAAAACTATGGAATATAATGTATTTTGGAGTATAATGAATGTTTAAAAATATTTGGGGACTATATTGTAATAACCGAAAGTATAAGGGTGTTCATTGGAATTAAAAATGTTATTAGGCCCAATATGGATATTTGGAGGAATTAGAAAAGGAAATTATGATTTAAGGATTTATGGAATTAAAATTATATGTTATATGAGCATAAATGATTTATTTATAAAGAATAAATAATATTTGGGGTTAGTTGGTAGTTAATAGAAGTTTTAGGAAATCCTAAGTCGTTGGGTGACTACTTGAAAATATAAGGAATTTAATTAAGTTGAAATATTACTTAGACAAATATAAACATGTATTATAAATATTACTTGTGTAAATAAATACCTCAAAGGGTTTTTAAATAAATAAGAGGAAATAACATAATATGAGGTACATAAAATCATAAGGTAATTAAAAGGAAATACCACTCAATATAAGTCTTATAATTTAAGACTACATACTTTAAAGTATATGAATAAATACCTTGATTATAATAAGGTTAGGAGGTTAAGGAAATTAACTAAACGTTAAGTTGAAACCTCACATGAAATAACGAGAGTATATAACCATAGAATAATATTTGGAAATTAAAGTATATTAAATATAAAGTTATGAGGAGAATTGAGTAAACGTGACCAATAAATGTCATTGACGAATTTATAAGTTGTTATGTCAATTGGATCAATACGACATGTCACATAAACGATACTTGTAAACATACATGTATAAATATATAAATATAAAAAATATTTCAAGGGAATTAAATAAACTAAGGAGAATAGTCAATGTGGCATACTTAAAATCATGGGAATAAACAAAAGTATACTACCATGCAATAATAGTCTTATAAATAAAGACTATAAGATTTAAGGTATATAATAATTCCTTACTTATAAGTAAAGTTAAGAAATGAAAGGAATAATTACTATGGTAAATTAACCTCACATAAAATGACGAGGGATTTCGAAATCACTTTACGTTACGGTAAAAATCATATACGAGAGTAACATAAATTAACACTCTCAGTTAATCCTATTCTAGGACCTTGTTTGACCAGACGTCGACAGGGAAATTAATCGAGTACAATCTACGGTGAATGGTATGGGATTCTTGCAGCCTGTTTGCTATCGGATTATACCGGTTTGTGTGCTACCTGTTGTGTGAATTAACGACCAAGATAATTACATGTAAAATGTTGTAATGCTCTTGTACACTGTTGTGTTATTTTATGTGCATGAATGATATGCACTGTTGTGTTATTTAATGTGCGCGAACGATATGCGTTGTTGTGTTGTTTTATGTGCGTGAACGTTTCTGAATGTAATGTGTATGTGCCACGCATACAACACTACATTACCAGTGGATTAAATACCTACGTGTTGTTATACAGAGATTTATACTTAAGTTTCTCACTAACTTCCCTTATAAATAAACGTCGTTATCCCTAAACGCTATAACTGACAATACACAACAGTATGCTTGTTTAACGTCCTTGTGTGACATCTAACATATTCTATGCTACGAAAAATGAGGAGCCCAGATGTATCTGGCCATGCATGCAACTACGGGAGCTGTACCTGTCTCAGGTCATCTTCCAACTAAATGTACGTCGCGACGGTGGTGGGAAAATACTACATTCTCCCGTTGGGCTAAATACCCGTATTATCATGTGGTGGGAGAATACTACATTCTCCCGTTGGGCTAAATACCCGCTTTTACTTGTGGTGGAAGAACATCACGTTCTTCCGTTGGGCTAAATACCCGTATACTTACAATAAGAGGCAGTTACATTAATCTCGATGGGACCGACGGTTCCCCATGAAAATTCACGAGAGTCCCATTCTCGCCTGAAGAGTTTCCATACCTTTCCCACATCTTTTAAGTACAGGGGTTGACTACGTTCTCTCCTGAGGGAACTTTACCCACCTACTCATACGAGAGTCCCATCTCGTCTAAGGGTTTATCATACCCGATCATTTACTCTATGAAGATAGAGGTTAACGAGGTCACTATACCTCCCTTATATTCTAGTACCTTTGTGCTATTGTTGGTCCCTTGTGTGGGCATGACTACTATCAATCAATAACAGAACATCTAACTAGACCTTCTGAAGTCTTGTTCCGTGTGACATTATTGTCCTTGCTATGACTGCTTGTCGTGAATATTGCATGTTGTGTGTTTACTGTTGTACAATAAAAATGAACTGCATGTGTTGGGATAAAACCTAACGGCAAGTGTACCGGTCAATTCTAGCAAGTTTTAATAGAGAGTATTCCCTAAGTATCGAACCAGAGGAGACGATGTCTAGTTTAAATCTTTACTAAACGGAAGGGAATAAAAAGACTAAATAACAAAATTAAAACAGGAAATTGGGGGTTTTGATTTGATGATAAATAAAAGCTGTAGACAGAATGTAAAACAGTAAAAAGCAATAAAATAATTGTTTCGAAACTGATTTGGGAAAGAAATCCCGGTTTACTACTTCTCCCTAAATCTGTAATTCCTTTCCCTAAGTGATTCCTAAGACAATTCTGAATAAAACCCTAGAACAAAGATAATCTACCTCCGGTCTCCCGCTCAGCAAATTCTAGTTAGCAAAGACCGAATTCTAACTCTCGTTACGAACCCACTGTTTACTAACCGCCTTAAGAACAATCTAGATTATCGGTCAATTAGCAATTTAGAGGAATTACTGTCTCTAAACTAACCAGTTTATTTCCTGTATTCAATTGAAAGCCGCAGTCGTCACATATAAGCTAACAAAATACTAATCTTTATAATTGGCCAGATTATAACAATTAAAGAAATTAAGCAAGACAAATAACTTTATTCAATCGAATTGCAAAGAATCACAAAGGTTCAAGAATAATCAATCTAGGGATACATAGCAAACCGGAATTAAAAGAGACTACTCAGACATATCCATAATGACAATGCACAAGTTTAATAGTAAAGACTCAGGGAAGCAAGAACAAGAAGAAACTCTAATGTCAGTAGCCGTCGTGGATTCTCTATTCTTCCTTCAGCCTTCTCTCTGATAGCCTCCAAGATCTGCCCAAGACTCAGCCTTTCTCTCTCTCTTCTCTTCTGTGTAAACTAAGCTCTGTGGTGTATCCAAGCATATCTCTCACGTTGGCAGGCCTATGCTTTTATAACAATCAGAATTTTATCTTTAATTTGTTATAACCCAAGATTTGGTTATATTTTATTTAAGTTACTATGGTTCGTTAAGTTGGTTCATTCTGAATTTAGGACATGGAAGTCCTTAATAAAGAAGTTGGGGACGAGGAAGTCTTTTTCCCCATCCGTTTTAGTTTCTGGTGAGTTAACTTCATATTAATTCCCTAACCTATTTATTCCATATTCTCTTCCTTACTCTCTCTTCAAAGCACGTTCTCACGATCATTCACGCTCCTCTCTTCCTTGCTCTCTCTCTCTTCTCTCTCAAGGCCGTTCCTTCTCTCGATCAGTCAAGCCTCATTATTCTGCTGTCAAGGTTCCACTGCAGATTGCTAGTCCTTGCGAATTGCTGGTTTCTTCGAGGTAGGGTGGACAGATTGCTTTCTCTTTGATTCTTCAGTTCTATGGTTCTGAGGATTTTCGCTTTCTAATTCCCCTCTGCAATCTGATTGTGAATCAGTGGCTACTCCGCATTCTCTGTCAATTCTCTTCTACTGTTGGCGTCGTCCGCGAATCCGTTGTCCTACTGTCAGATTCAGGTGAGAATAGTATTCCCGTTCAGGTTACAGTTTCAGTTTCGGGGTTTTGGTTGCGTTTCTGATTTGGGATTGCAATTGTGTTTCGCTCAGTGTTTTGGTTTGCGTAGGTCTGCGGTCGAGGGTCTACTCTGGCTGGATTCTGCTATTCAGGATTGAGGAATTTGTCTCTGCTGTATACTGAGGTAGGTGGCTTTCAGATTCGATCCGTGTGTTCAGCCTTGGGGAGTTTGGGTTCTGCAAATTAACTCATGATTTGATCTTGTGTTTGTGTGTGGTTTATGTCTGTTTAATGTCATTTCAATGGATTAAACCCCCAAGGTTGTTTGTAAATGTGTGTGTTGATTTGGATTGGCTTTGTACCTCTGATTGTGTAAAGATCGCCTCTGTTCTCTGCATTTTTTCGGCGTGTCCGAACTTCTGTCCGACCGTTGAAGTTCGGACATGCCCTTCTGCGCTTTTACTTTCTGAAGTTTTCGCTGTGTCCGAACTTCCGTCCGAGCTTTGAAGTTCGGACACAGCCTTCTGCATTCTTCTGATTTTGCTTCGACTTGTGTCCGAACATCGGATGTCCGGACACAAGTTCGACTCTCCACGTTCTGTTTTCCGAAGGATGTCCGAACATCCGTCCGAACTTGGATGTTCGGACACCACTGACTCTTCTTCTGTTTTAAGGTTCGACTTGCGTCCGAACTTTGATGTCCGACACAAGTTCGACATCTGTCTGTTGCTCTGAGTCTCGACTTGTGTCCGAACATTGATGTCCGGACACAAGTTCGGATAGGTCTGTTTTTTGACCTTAACATGCTCGTTTGAGCCCTTTGACTTCCTTTTGCGGTTGGATTCCCCTTCTGATTTCCAAGCCATCTATGGCTTGTTGTAGAAATATGCGACTACTTCTTCAACCTAGGCAGTGTACCTAGTCGTTTTGCGGGATAGTGGATTTGTGGGGTGTCGAACTCTTGGGGACCTTGCTGTGATTTAACTGATAGTGAATTTAATTGAGAATTCTAATTAGACTACTGAACAGAAACTTATCATTTTTTTGAGAGAAATTGTGGTTCAGAACTTAATGTAATAAAACAGTAGAAAGAACAATTAATTAAAACAGATTAATATTAGCAGTTATGAAACTCTTTTGTTTTTAAAGAAGCATCCCGGGTTGTTTTGCTCACCTATTTTACTCAATTATATTATTGTAGACTTCCCCACTTTAGCAATAAACTCAAGAACCTTAATTAGTTTATTGACCGTTCCCTGTCTAATAAACCCTGATTAATTTAAATAACAAGCGCAATACCTTGTTCAAGTTATTAATAAATTAATCGCATTATTAATAATTCCTATTGGAGACTGGTTAACCTATAGGTGAAAACTCACTTCTAGTCGTTGACCTGTTTTGACTTCTCTTGTCTAGAATCTTGTCTCAGCACTGCATTTTGACAAGAACCTACAAATATCACTTTAATAAATGGCCTAAATATTAAAGCGCATTAAGGAGGAGAATCAAAATATTGCTTGAACAGATTATATTAGAAAGTCTACGTAACACAGTTTAGTAAAATAAGCTTACTTCTCAACCCGGGAGCTAAGTTTTTACTCAGACATAATTATACAAACGGACGTCGTAAATACGACAGCCATTAAAATAGATTACAGTTGAAGAAAAGGAAGAGCTGCATTCGCTGGCGCTGGAGTGGAGTTTTATGTGGAAGCAGTGTGATTTTTTGGAGAAAACGTGAGTATAAAGAGAGAAAGCTTGGGGCAATTGTGCGCAGGTTTTTCTGATGAGTAGCAGTCTTTTATAGAGGAGAGGAAGAAGAAATCGTACGATTTGTTTGCCGTTGATTGCTTCTCTAATTGAGGGGACATGACAAGCAGTAGATAGATAGCAGATTGATTGCTCATTAATGCAGGCAGTGGACGATGGACGAAGTCGGCGAACCCAATTTGCAGACGGCGCGAGCGAGGAAGAAGAAGTAAGCTCGCCAACATTTAAGACACGACCGCTTGATACTTGCGGTCCCTCGTGTTGTCCGCCAATTAACCAGCGGTTCCATGTGTCTTGTCCGCCTGTTATTTGCGGTTTCCCTCTGTCTTGACCGCGAGGCGGTCTTCTGTGTCTTGTCCGCCAGTTAGGAGCGTAGCCTACTGTCACGTCCGCCTCCTTTGAGGCGGTAGCCTCACTCTTGTGTCGAGGCGGTTGCATTAGAGTTGACCGCCCAATACGGGCGGTTGTCTCTCCCACTCCGCCAGGCGGTTGCCTCAAGTGGTCCGCCTGTTATGGGGCGGTGCACTCTATGTTGTCCTGGCGTTATTTATATATATTATCCTTATATAACAATCTTCAACGGCTCCTGATTGTTCGTTATAAGTCCGTTCTACTCACCGTTTGTTGCATTGAAAGCTCATGAGATTATCTATCCATTTTCATAGCTTTTTCCTACATTTAACACATAAAAATATTAATTCATATCAAAACATAAATCTAGGAAAATTGTAAGATAAGTGAGAAATATTACTTAAAATACTACAAATTATAAGGTAGTTAAACCCTTGAAAGTCTATATATTTCGCACTTATCAAACTCCCACACTTATCTTTTGCTTGTCCTCAAGCAAATCTTTCTGACATAATATTTAAACAAGTTAAACAGACAATAATCAAGTAAGGAGAGCACAGAAGAGGTAATTGCCAATCTTTTCAGATTTTAAAAGGGTACTAATAACATTAATTTTATTAGATATATTTCTCTATTTCTGAGAATAACTCTGAAATCCTACAAAAGAAAGAGAAGTAATACCATGAGAATTCTGCTTTTAACCCTGAGCCAATCCACCATTTTCTTTCACATTCCTTGAACGACAAGGGGCATGAAGTAAAATCTTATTCCATTATACCTTTCAATGCCACATACTCATGATCCATAATGATGATTTTTTTTTTAACCGAATGCACAGATACTTCAATTTTGAAGTTCATTTTTCTTTCACCTCAGACTTTTCTCTCCACCCTTGTAGCGGTTTTGGGTCTACTATCCCAGATACCGAGTACCTTAGGTAGCCGGGTGATGAAGCACCCCTAAGAACTTAATAACCGAGTGGACGAGGCCTGTTTAGGATCAGAATATGCCTGTTTGGATCAGAGGAGTACCTTGCCTTGTTCTTTTTCCACCATTTCTTCCAATTCAAATCCAGGCTCAAAGTCAAAACAAAATTCAAATGATAATTTCCTCAGAATTTTTTTGAGTAAGGAGCAGAGTGTTTTTTTTTGTGTACCCTTTAAACCTGTTAATACCAGCATTACTCCCTCTATGGCTCCTTCTTTGATTATTAATCACTTAACAAATTTAAACACAGTGTCGAAAAAGAAAACTTAAGAGCAAGCTTTTGATTATTATCTCTCCCCCACACTTGAACCAAAGCAATGCCCTCATTGCATAGAAAGAATTAAAATAACAGGGCATGCAAACTACCTGGGTAATGATCAAAAAGCATGGTAATAAGAGATATTTAAATTTAAAGAGCAAGGTATGGATAGTGTACTCCCTGATTTCATGCAGAATATGTAGAGTAGCTCCCCCACACTTGAGTTCAGCTGTAGAATGTGTAATGTACCTGAATAAATATTCTAAACAGCCAGAAGAACTCAAGTTAATTCTCCTCGTTCTTTCTTCTTTCTTTTTATTTCACTCTTTTTTTTATAAAATAAAATATAAATATAAACATAATACAGATTAAAAAGATAGATAGTAGGGTGCCTCCTACCAAGCTGCCCATCTTTAAGGTCTTTGGCTAGACCGTACCTCAGTGATTCAAGTTGTAACTGGTTCTTTGAAAAGAAGCGCAGAAGCTTCTTCGTTATCCAACGTGTTTCCCATATACAATTTACGAGCTCCATTGACTTTAAATGATCCACCCTTCTTATTGTCCAATTCCACCGCTCCATAAGGGGAGGTAGATATTATTTTAAATGGTCCAGACCAGAAGGATTTTAACTTACCTGGGAAGAACTTAGTCTGGAATTATAAAGGAGGACATAATCTCCCACTTTGAAGTCTCGCTTGGCAATCATCTTATCGTGCCAACGCTTGGTCTTCTCCTTATAAATCACTGCATTTTCATATGAGTTGTACCTTAGTTCTTCCAGTTCTGTCAACTGGAACTTTCTTTTTTCACCGGCTTTTGTAGATCGAAGTTCAACACCTTTAGAGCCCAATAAGATTTATGCTCTAATTCCACAGGCAGGTGACATGCCTTCCCAAAAACTAGTTTGTAGGGAGACACGCCGATAGGTGTTTTGAAGGCGGTACGGTATGCCCAGAGTGCATCATCCAATTTAATGGACCAATCCTTTCGAGAAGAGCTCACCGTCTTCTTAGAATCCATTTCTCTCTATTTGTTATCTCTGCCTGACCATTCGTTTGAGGATGGTATGGTAGAGCAACCTTATGTCGGACTCCATATTTTCAGGAGAGCATCAAATGGCGATTGCAGAAGTGAGATCCACCATCGCTGATTATTGCTCTAGGAACACCGAATCGACTGAAAATGTTCTTCTTTATGAACTTCATCACAACTTTACCATCATTAGTAGAGCAAGCAAGGGCTTCCGCCCATTTAGAGACATAATCGACTGCTACTAAGATGTATAAATTTCCAAAGAATTTGGGAAGGGTCCCATAAAATCAATCCCCCAAACATCAAATAATTCACTCTAGCATATTGTTCAAGGGTAGTTCATTACGGCGAGAAATATTACCTTGCCTTTGACACCGATCACAAGTAGATACAAAGGCATGACAGTCTTGTGAAGGGTGTTCCAATAGAAACCGGATTCAAGTACCTTTGCAGCTGTACGGGTTGCACCGTGATGTCCGCCGGTTTCTCTAGAATGGCAATGGAGAAGAATTTTCTGATTCTGTCTCTGGGACACATCTCCTGATAATACCATCTGCACAGATTTTGAAAAGAAATGGATCATCCCATAAATAATGTTTGACAATAGAAAAGAACCTTTTTCTCTGCTGATAAGTCATATCAGCTGGGATGATCTTTGTAGCCAGATAATTTGCAATATCGGCAAACCAAGGGTCTCTTGCCGTTTGAATTGTGAAAACTGCCTCGTCCGGGAAAAATTCATTGATGGGTCTCTCGTCTCTGGTCCCTCCATTCTTGATAAGTGGTCAGCCACGACATTCTGGATACCTCTCTTATCCCTTATCTCGATGTCGAATTCTTGTAAGAGAAGTATCCATCTTATCAACCTTGGTTTTGCATCTGCTTTGGCAAATAAATACTTGAGAGCAGAATGATCAGTATGAATAATGACCTTACTACCCAATAAATATGAACGGAATTTATCCAAAGCGAAACGACTGCCAGTAATTCTTTTTCGGTGGTGGCATAATTTTTCTGAGCATCATTTAAAGTGCGGCTTGCATAATAAATTACTCTCAGAACCTTATCCAATTTCTGGCACAAAACAGCACCCACCGCATAATCACTGGCGTCACACATAATTTCAAAGGTTGTGACCAGTCGGGTGATACAACAATAGGAGCAGAGACAAGTTTTTCTTTCAACAAATTAAAAGCTGCTAAACATTCATCAGAAAAATGAAATTTAGCATCTTTTGTCAGTAAAGTGCAGAGAGGCTTAGAAATCTTGGAAAAGTTTTTAATGAATCGTCTGTAAAAACCTGCATGTCCAAGAAAACTTCGGATACCTCTGACAGTAGTAGGAGGGGGAAGTTTTTCTATTACCTCAATTTTAGCGCGGTCCACCTCAATACCTTTGGAAGACACGTTATGTCCTAGCACGATCCCTTCACGAACCATGAAGTGACATTTTCCCAGTTCAGGACTAGATTTGTGTCTTCACACCTGGCCAAAATAAGATCAAGATTCTCCAGGCAAGTATCAAATGTCGAACCAAAACAGAGAAGTCATCCATAAAGACTTCTATACATTTTTCAATGTAATCAGAGAAAATAGCCATCATGCACCGTTGAAAAGTAGCTGGTGCATTACATAATCCAAACGGCATTCTTTTATAAGCGTATGTTCCATAAGGACAGGTAAAAGTAGTTTTATCCTGATCTTCTGGAGCAATTGGGATCTGAAAATCCTGAATAGCCATCTAGAAAACAATAATAGTCCTGACCTGCTAACCTTTCCAGCATTTGGTCAATAAAAGGTAAGGGAAAGTGATCCTTACGTGTGGCGTATTCAATTTCCTGTAGTCTATACAGACTCTCCAACCGGTAGTGGTGCGTTGAGGAATCAACTCACCTTTCTCGTTGGGAACTACAGTTATTCCGCCCTTCTTGGGTACCACCTGCACTGGGCTTACCCATTTGCTGTCTGAAATTGGATAGATAATGCCAGCGTCAAGTAGTTTTATTACCTCTTTCTTGACCACCTCTTTAAGAACGGGGTTGAGACGCCTCTGTGGTTGTGCTAAAGCCCTGAAATCATCTTCCATGTAAATTCGATGAGAGCACAGAGATGGGCTTATTCCTTTGATATCCGCTATTGACCAACCGATAGCGGTTTTATGACGGCGTAGCACCCCTAAAAGTTCCTCCTCCTGCACATCTGTCAATTTAGAAGAAATAATAACTGGTAGATCAGATGGCTTTTTTAGAAAGGCGTATTTTAAATGAGGAGGAAGAGGTTTCATTTCGACTGTAGGTGCTTTTTCGATGGATGGCTTGGGTCTGTCTGCGTTTCTTTCTACTGGCTCGAATTTTGGTCGGTAGGATGGAAATATGGCTTATGTTTGTTTAACTCTTCAGCCATGAAGCAATATCGGGATTTTCGTCTCAGCTTCACAAGATGCCATAAGACATCTTTCCAAATTGTTTCTTCATCTCTGCTGAGGAACGTCTCCTGTACTAAAGAGTCAATAGTGTCAATAGAAAAACAGTTTTGTGTATCAGAAGGATGCTTCATGTTCCTGGTCATGTCAAAAACTACCTGCTCATCATGAAGTCTTAAAATTATTTTCCTCCTTCAACATCAATTAAAGTTCTCGCAGTTCTCATAAAAGGTCTACCTAAGATTAGTGGGACATCTTTATCTTCCTCAATGTCTATAACAATGAAATCAGCGGGGAAAATAAACTTGCCAACAGAAACCACTAAATCTTCAATTTTTCCTTCGGGGTGAATTATGGAACGATCAGCTAGTTGGAGCTGAACAGGAGTAGGAGAGCATTGACCTATGCCCAATTTCTTGAATATAGATAAAGGCATTAAGTTAATACTTGCGCCTAAATCGCATAACCCGTTACCACAATTTATGTCTTCAATTGCGCAAGGAATGATAGGGAGACCTGGATCTCCCTTCGGTGGTAGCTTCTTTAAGAGTACTGCAGAAACTCTTTCGGTTAGTTTCACCGTGTCATTTTCCTGTAAAGATCGCCTGTTAGACAAGATATCTTTCATAAATTTTGCATAAATAGGCATTTGTGTTAAGGCATCAGAAAAAGGAATATTAATAGTTAATTTCTTAAAAATGTTAAGAAATTTTCCAAATTGGTCGTCCAAATTCTTTTTCTTTAATCTGTCAGGAAATGGGATTGGAATATCATATGAAACCTGTGACGGTTTAAGTAAGGGATTCAGGAGACTCCTTCTCCTTGGAAATTGTTACGTCTTCTTTGTCAGATTTTTGTTCATCAGATTTCTCCTCAGTTTCAGGGGCATCGATACCAGCTCTTTCCCGCTCCTTAGGGTTATTGATTTTGCATGCTCCCTGGGATTTGGATCCGTCTGGCTCGGGAGTGACCCTGCTGGTTTTGAGCCAACTGTTGGGAAATCTGACCTATCTGTCTTTCCAAATTCGTGGTTATGGTAGCCTGATCAGCAACTTTGGCTTCTATCTCAGAAAATTTTGAATTTATCGCCTGACCTTGTTTCAGAAGCTGATTCATCATGCCTTTTAATTCGCCATGTCTCCTTGTGAGTTGGTTGGCTGTTCCTGTTGTCGGTTGTACTGCGGTTGTCGGTTTTGGTTAAAACCTTGGTTGCTCGTCTGGTTGAATCCTTGGTGCTCGTCTGCATAATTCCTCCATGGTTGTTGATTGCTCCTCCAATTGTTTTGGTTGTAGAGTTTTGATAAGGAACCCCTGGTCTGTTGTTAATTAACTTACCTCCTCAAGGGTCCTGTTGCAACCTGAACCATCGCAGTTTGGGGTTTCATGAGCTCCTCCACAGTTTTCGCAACAGGGAGTCAGATATGGGAAGTGGCCACTGCCTTCGCAGCTTTTTGTTGTGGTTGACTAAGAGTTAGTTTTCCACAACTTTTGTGAGTGCAGCTAGTTGAGCAGACACATGATCCTGCGGGGGAATACTGTAGATACCGGTTTCTTTCTTTACTTCACCTCTCCCCTTATTTTTACACCATTGTCTGGTGCTGGCGGTCATCTGGTCCAGTAGATCAACTGCTTCTTCTCCGGTCATTTTCATAAAATTTCCTCCAGATGAGGAACTTAGCAACAATTTGTTAGAATCATTCAAGCCTCTAAAGAATGATAAAACAAGCTCCTGGCTACTCATACCGTGATGTGGGCATAATATCTGTAATTCTTTGAATCTATCCCACGAATCATAGAGAGATTCACCTGGTTCTTGACAGAAGTTTGTGATCTCAGCAATTTTCTCTCTTGTTTTGGACGGGGGATAGTATTTCGCCAGAAATTTGTTTGCTAACTCAGCCCAACTGTGGATACTGCTGGGTTGTAAACTTCTCAACCACCTGGAGGCGCCATCTTTCAATGAATAGGGGAACAATTGCAGACGGATGCGTTCGTTCAGACTTCCTGTTTTGTTAAAAGTGTTACAAAAATCAAGAAATGCAGATATGGTGTGGAGCATCATCTGAATCTAGCCCGCTGTATTGGCCCTGGTGGTAGAGTGTGGTAATGAAACTGGTTTTGAATTGCCAGGCATCTAGTTCAGCCTGAGTGACCTGAGGAAGGACAATAGCAGAAGGCCTCCCTTCAACTGATGGTTGCTGGTATTGGCAAGAGTTTGTCGAGTTGCCATCTCTACACGTTGTTGTCGTCTTTCTCTGTGGAGAAATCTTTCAATCTCAGGTTCAAAATCGTTTTGAGGACTACCTGCAGATCGAGTACGACGCATATATAGAATAAATAAGTGTTAATGTTAGGAGTTAGTATACTGGAAATTATAAGTTAGTAGTTAGTATACTGGAAATTATAAGTTAGTTACTGAAATTAAATGACAGAAACTTAAATGACAGAAATTTAAGTTAGTAGTTAAGGACAGAAATTTAAGTTAGTAGTTAAGCTGAAATTAAAGTTAAAGTAAGTACAGGAAATTAAATGTTAAGGACAATGGAAATTAAATGACTGAAAATAAATGACAATAAAATAAAGAGTTAGTAATTAGATGTAGTAATTAGATGTCCAAAGTCCGATGTCCGTAGTTAGATGTCCGAAGTCCGATAGTCCGATAGTAAACTCAATAAAATTAAAACTGTCAGTTAACCGTGCCGGAGGTCCCCGGCAACGGCGCCAAAAACTTGTTGTAGAAATATGTGACTACTTCTTCAACCTAGGCAGTGTACCTAATCGTTTTGCGGGATAGTGGATTTGTGGGGTCGAACTCTTGGGGACCTTGCTGTGGTTTAACTGATAGTGCAATTTAATTGAGAATTCTAATTAGACTACTGAACAGAAACTTATCATTTTTTGAGAGAAATTGTGGTTTAGAACTTAGTGTAAACAAAACAGTAAAAAGAACAATTAATTAAAACGATTAATATAGCAGTTATGAACTCTTTTGTTTTTAAAGAAGCATCCCGGGTTGTTCCTCACCTATTTTACTCAATTATATTATTGTAGACTTCCCCACTTTAGCAATAAACTCAAGAATTTAATTAGTTTATTGACCGTTCCCTGTCTAATAAACCCTGATTAATTTAAACAACAAGCGCAATTCCTTGTTCAAGTCATTAATAAATTAATCGCATTATTAATAATTCCTATTGGAGACTGGTTAACCTATAGGTGAAAACTCACTTCTAGTCGTTAACCTGCTTTGACTTCTCTTGTCTAGAATCTTGTCTCAGCACTGCATTTTGACAAGAAACTACAAATATCACTTTAATAAATGGCCTAAATATTAAAGCGCATTAAGGAGGAGAATCAAAATATTGCTTGAACAGATTTTATTAGAAAGTCTACGTAACACAGTTTAGTAAAATAAGCTTGCTTTCAACCCGGGAGCTAAGGTTTTTACTCAGACATAATTATAAAACAGACGTCGTAAATACGACCATTAAAATAGATTACAGTTGAAGAAAAGGAAGAGCTGCATTCGCTGGCGCTGTATGGAGTTTTCTGTGGAGGAAATGTGATTTTGGGAAAGAACGTGAGTAATACAGAGAGTAAGCTTGGGGCAATCGTGCGCAGGTTTTTCTGATGCAGTAGTAGTGTTTAATAGAGGAGAGGAAGAAGAACGTTGGAGGCAGATCTGGAAGGATGATTGAGTGGGCATTGATTGCAGATTGAGTGGGCATTGATTGCAGACAGACGCGTGAGGATTTTACGGTAGGCGCCTGATATGGAGTAGATAGATAAGGTCGGAAGAATTGGAGAAGACGGTCGCGACAGATCTACTTCATTTATTCATGTCCGCCTTATGTCCGCGCCCGGTTGTGCGGTCTCCTCTGATGTCCGCATCCCCGTCCGCTTCATTCCAGGCGGACAACTCTGTGTCTGCGCCTCTCTTGTCCGCGCCCATTTAGGCGGACTCCTCTGTCTCGTCCGCTCCAAAGGAGGCGGTCTCGCCTCTGTCTTGTCCGCTCCAAAGGAGGCGGTCGTCTCTATTTCTCTCTTGTCCGCTTCAATACAGGCGGACTCACCTGTGTCTGCGCCTCCGACCGCCCGAAACGAAGCGGTCATCTCTGTGGTGCCGCCTCCTTCCTTGTCCGCCTAAAGGCGTGCGGACGCAGGTGATGTCCCCATGCGGACACACATGAGCCTTATCTATTTTCCTGCAATCTTCAACGGGCTCCTGATTGTTCGTTATAAGTCCATTCTACTCACCGTTTGTTGCATTAGAAAGCTCATGAGATTATCTATCCGTTTTCATAGCTTTTTCCTACATTTAACACATAAAATATATCAATTCATATCAAAACATAAATCTAGGAAAATTGTAAGATAAGTGAGAAATATTACTTAAAATACTACAAATTATAAGGTAGTTAAACCCTTGAAAGTCTATATATTTCGCACTTATCAGTCCCCCTAGGTCGGTCGGCTCCAGTGTGATCCTCTTTTCACTCTATCTTCTTCGTTTAAGATTTAATTCGCTTCCCATTTGCTGCGCTGCGATCCTTAAGATGAGGAATCCATTATGCACTCAAGAAGCTCTTTTGAAACCTTTAATTGTGCTCAAATGAGCTTTCACCTAAATTATCATCAAAAAGTGTAAGTTCACCTATAATAACAAAAATGATCTATAAAGTGGTGAAAGTAGGTTATAACCCAAGTAAAATGTAGGTGAATATAAACCTTATAAATGCATATTTTCACCACTTATCCGTCTCAAGATCCAATTTTGAACCCCTTCACCCCATGAGGATATCCAATGAAAATAGAGGCACAAGACCTTTCCTGAAACTTATGTCATTCTTGTATCGGTGTGAGGGCATGTCACAAGCACACAAACACTCTTAGATTATCATAACAAGGTTTTTTCTTAAAAAGAATCTAATGGGGTGATTTATCATGAAGAACTTTGGAGGGGAACAGATTTTTCAAGTGAACAGCAGCAAGGATGCACTCCCCCAGTACTTTTTGCGAAGGCCAGATCGAAACATGAGAGCACGAGCAGTTTCTAGAACATGCTTATGCTTTATTTAAACCAAACCATTTTTCTCAGGAGTATAGGGACAAGTTACCTGATGCATAATACATTTTTTCCAGAAAAAAAACTTCTTTCCTTCAAGGCTTGAACCCAACTCTATTGCATTATCTGATCTTATAATGCGAACTTTAGAGTCAAACTGTCACTCAACATAACCAAAAAAACCTTTAATAAATGTGAAAGCAAAATCCTTTGTGCTCAACAAATTAATCCAGGTACATCGAAGTAATCATCAACCAAGGTTAAAAAAATACCTAAAGCCGTTGTAGGTGGGTGTTTTATAGGGACCCTAAACATCCACATGGACAAGATCAAATGGAGATTTAGAAGTTCTAACATACTTAGGAAAAGGATATCTATGTTGCTTGGCCTTTAAACAGATGTCACAACAAAAATTATCAAGGAAAGCAGTGCGGCGAAAAACAAACATATTCTGCATTTTATTGATGGAAAGATGTCCAAGACGATCATGCTACAAAGAAAATTGTTATTCTTGTTCTGAATGAAGCCCACAAAACTACTACTATTGTTGTTACAAATATCAGCACTGTCATCATAAAACGAATCTGAAGTCTTCAAATCTCTATTAGCAGACATAGTAGCAGAACTGGAAATCATAGACTCAAACAATGTATTTATGGCAGTAGGCAGATCAAGCAAGTATATTTCTTGGGTAATTTTACCAACTATCCGAGGCTTCCTCGTTAAATGGTCCTGAAAAACGCAATTCTTCTCATTAAAGCAGAATTTCCCTTTAAAGAGCTTAGACAAGTTTGAAACAGAGATAAGATATACTTAAATTGGGTACAAACAAGACATTGGTTATGACCTGACCAAGTCCAAATTAACATTCCCAGTGATGCAAGCATCAGTAAGATTCCCATCAGGAAAAACAATTGTAACAGGGCAATCCATAGTAAACTTCCCTTTTATAACATATATGGTGAGCAGCGCCACTGTCAAGAATCCAAGAATATTGAATGCTATCAATCATTCCACAAGCTGGAAAGCATTAAATGCAGCAACAATACGATTGCTAGCATAGGTTTGAAGTAAAGGATATGGTTTACCTACAAAGTTGTAGTGATTCACATGAGTAATAGTGTCCCCCTTGGAGCTTCCCTTGTTCCCAAAAAAGGAACAACATCTCTTTGAACTGATTCATGCTCATGCTAGGAATGGGAGAAGCAACATTGAAGTTTAGGTTTCCTATGATTACGTTATTATTATTAGCACTGATTGAACCACCCGTAGCAGCATTGAATCATGCTCCATTTATAGCATTATCAGGATTAACAGCTACTTGCCCAATTAACCTCTTATTTTTTGAAAACTTGAAACCTGCTGGGAATCCTATAAGGCGGTGGCAGGAGCTGACATCATGTCCCTCTTTTTGACAGTGGCTACAGACAACTCCCTGTTTCCTAGTGTTTTGTTTCCACTTTAACTTCTGCTAGGGTCTCATCAAAGGTTGTGATGACTGAGAGGCAAAGAGAAAGCCTTATTGTTCATGTGATTTCCCGGGTGCATTTCCCTCTTACGTTCCTCTTGGCTGAGTATTGCATATACTTCATCCATTGATGGTAGGGGCTTCATCATCAGGATGTTCTCCTTAATCATATTGTACTCATCATTGAGTCTATCAAGAAATTGAACAACTCTCTATGTTTCCTCATAAGTAGCCAGAGTATTTTGCCCCACACACTCGCAGTTCGGCAAATCAGAAACATCAAACTTTTCATCCCATATCTGTTTGATTTTAGTATAGTAGGTTGAGATAGAATCAGTCCCTTGACTGGTTGACATGAGTTTTAGCCTTAAGTCATGCAACTTTATATAATCAGAACCTTCACATCTTTTCTTCAATTGATCCCAAATTCCCTTGGCGGTAGTATTGTACGCAACACTTTACAGATTTCAGAAGATAAGGTGTTAAGGATCCAAGTCATTACCATAGTATTTGCACGACGCCAAGCCGTATAATCTTTAGATCCAACATCAGGCGCCTTCTACGTACCGTCAATGAAGCCAATCTTGTTCTTCGTAGGAAGGGCCAACTGAAACACTTTGCTCCAACTTCAATAGTTTGATCCATTCATGGCAGTTGAGGTGAGAACCATTCCAAGATGGTTTGAAGAGTGAAGGTAATAAGGATGTGTCATCATTAAATCCTTTTTCATAGGGTTAAGATCAGGTTGAGGTGAATTCGTCTTTGCCATCAAATCAATGGAGACAAGAGACAAAAAAAGGAAGGAAACAAAAAACAAGTGATAAACGGTTGGAATGATCGAAGTACTTGATCGAGCGGAGAGAGTGTCCTCAGCTCTTAAAGGAAAAATCAAAAAGCAGAAATCGGGATATCCAAATTAGCCTGTAAAGCAAGATTAAGGTTGGGAAATTGAACTTGTGTCGATCTTTGTACCGGTGAAAATCCTCTCAATTCAAGAATAAGAGGTTACAAATCAAAAATCAAATCCATTTATCATCCTTGCGGGTTGTCCTGCTCTGGTACCTTGTTGCAGAGTGGAATTACATTGCGGAAGCGTGTTGCATAAAAAAAAGTGGGAAAAAAGGTTTTTACTATAGTTGTATGCGAAAATAAAAGAAAGAAACTGTAAATACACCTATATA
The DNA here is from genome assembly GCA_023374045.1 of Limonium bicolor. Lineage (NCBI taxonomy): Eukaryota > Viridiplantae > Streptophyta > Magnoliopsida > Caryophyllales > Plumbaginaceae > Limonium > Limonium bicolor. The sequence continues at coordinate 86,294,685 of CM041782.1, forward strand.
CTAACGGGAAGAACCAGGGGTAAAAGAGGAAACCAGAGAATACAAAATAACCCGATTACGCTTGGTCTAATATATTCAACATTTTTCTCCTTGAATGTACTCATTTTCTTGGAAAAATTTCACCAACAAAGCAAAAGACACAAACTCATCTTCTTCCCTTGTGTTGGTGTCAATTTTGGAAGTTGTTGGTGGCCGAAAATGGTGAGAACAAGTGAGTAAAAACTTGGCTAAGTTCAACCAAAGTTTAAGGTAAAAATGTGCTTTAACTCTTAGTTCTTTCTATGGCCGATTTTTGGGAGTCTAAAGACCCTAAATTTTCTTCCTCTTCCTCCTATATTCATGGCCGATAATGGAGCCCATCACGTCTTGTATGGCTTGCCAAAATCCAACAAAGAACAAGAGCAAAATCAAGGAAATCAACTCTAAGCAAGGGTTAGACTTAGATCTAAGGTTTTTGAGCTTAAAACCTTCATATAACCTTTAGACTTGATCTAACCTTCTCTTCATTATACTATAGGTCCAAAAATTTGAAGGAAAAATTAACAGTTGGAGCTACATGGTTAATGTTTAACCTTAGTGCTTATTTTAGATTTTTTGATGTTTATCTTTATGTAATAATTATGGCCGAAAGTTAGAGGTTGAAAGCACCTAAAATAACATAACTATGAACTTAGATCTACAAGATTAAGTTTAGGTTTTGCTTCTAAGGATTTGTGTCTTAATGAGTAAGTTTTGATTAAGTTTGGTGGCTATTTTATGAAAACTGAAAATTAGGGTGTTGTGGTGGATATTTTGTTCAAAAACGATATTATTTGTGGATTGGTTTATAAATTTGGAAATTAAATTTTATGGTAATAATATGGCCGAAAATATAGGTAATTATGTAGGTAATTTGGTGATTTTTAGTAGTTCAAAAATCAAGATTATTGTGAGGGTTGTTTAGTTGGAAAAATTAAGGTTTGAGAGGATATTTTGGAAGTGGAAATTAATTCAATGTTTTGGTGGAAAAATAATTTCGAAAATTGGAGATTATTTTGGGATTATTTGGAGTTAAGTTGGAACTAAAGTTAGTGAATGTATTTTGATAAATATGGAGTTAAATTAAAGTTAGTGAGATGGGAAAATAAAAAGAAAATTAAGTTTGGGGTGACAATATAATTATGGTCGAAATTAATGTTTAGATTTGGGCAAAATTTGAAATTTGAAGTTTTTGGAAATTTGGTGGGCAAGATTAGAATTTGAAGAAGTTTTGGGGTTAAGTTGTAATTCTAGAGCTACGTTGGATTTTGTACCGAACCTTGACAACAAGTTAGTAGTAGGTGCCATTGTTTACAAATGAAATAAAAAATTAAAATGATTAAATTTTGGATAAATTATTATTATAATTGAAGAAATTATATCAACTTTAACTTTTTTATGTAAGAAAGAAAATACTAAATTCAAACTTTATTGGATCAATATAAACTTATATTTAAAATTCGAATGACCCTCAACTAAATTGTGATGAAAAATGTCATTCTTCATTAGAAATCCTTTTTTTGAGAATGAAAAGTTACAATTCATACTTATTAATTACTTCTGTACTATTGTGTTCAAGAACCATAGCAATATAAACAAAACCAACAATGTAGAATTCTGTTAACATATAGATAAAATAGTTTTTAAAAAACTTGGTTTTTGTTATTAGGATCTTAAATTTAATAAGGAATATGATATTATATTCCGGAATCTTTTATTTATATAGGTTCATTTTGTCAAAGTTAAAAAACAAAATATTACTAAAATATTTGTTATTCACAAATATCATATTTTTAAAAATATTTTTATGATACCACACAAAATAATTTTAGTTCATGAGATATCACTAATTACTAAACCTAAACATTTTAATACCAAAACACCTTGTTAAGAAACATAATTTATATTATACCACATAAATATTTTTAATTCTTAATATACCAAAAATTAATAAAGTATATTAAAAATTGTGAAAATTTTATATTTTTAATATATTTGTTAAAATTGTATACAATAAAAAAATGTCATATATATAATTATAAATTATATAAAATATAAAAGAATAAGAATGCATTATAATATATTATTTAAACGTCATTAATTTGACTAAAAATAGAAAATAGTTAAAAGAGAATGCAAATATGATTCTTTATAATATTTTTACACTCATGTATATTTAATAATATAAAGTAATATTATTAAAAATTTAATTTTTACAAATTAATAATATTAAAAAGTAAATTTTCTTTACAATTTTTGTCTATATTAATCAAATTTGAGGCCTCTGTAAATATTATACTTTTTATTTTTATTTAAATTTTTAGAGATTGTATTATTATATACTTATGGTATTTTTTTATTTTTTTAATTTTAACCCATATTAAAAGAAATTAAATTTTGATTAGTTACTTTTTTCTAATATATTACATAATTTTTTGTTGCATTTCTGAATTAAAATATAAAAAGTGATCTTATACAAAATTAGATTATGATACTCTTAAATATGTTTTAAGTTTTAGTCAATTTTTTTCGCTTCTATATCATATATAATAATTATATAGTCTTCATATATTTAGAGATGTCATAAATAAATTTATGGTATTTTTTATACAATTTTAACCAATATATTAATATACTTAACATTTTATTTTTTTACAGTTTTAAATATATCTTATTAAGTTTTATGATATCTGGTGATAAATATATATGTGGTATAATGTGAACTATGTTTATTAACGAGTAGATGTATTTCGGTATTAAAAAGGTTAGGGTTAGTATTTAGAGGTATCCGATGAATTATACATTTTTTGTGATATCAAAATTTTTTTAAAAATTTGTATTATTTGAATTAACAAAGTTTTATGATTTCTGTGAAATTAATTTTAATGAATTTTCAAATTTCATATACATTAAACTACTTTCTACAAAATTTTAGTGTCTTAGATTTTATACAAGTGATATAATTAGATCAAAAGATTATATCTAAGACAATTTAAAACAAAGTAACTTACAGTCAGTTTAAGGGAAATCTATTTGTGGGTACTATTATGTATTCTCTTTCATTTATACAATCATGTTATAAAGTTATATCCGAAATAGAAATTTAATCCTATAATTTATTGTTAAAAATCGATGACAATTGTTATCGATCAACTGTTATCTAGATTGACATAAATTATTCACACTACTCCTTCTTACCGAGCCTGTACATGTTGTGCCCTTGTTTACGAATGAATAAGAAATAAAAATGATTAAACAATTCAAAATTATTAATTAGATTGTCTCGAAGAATCATAACAATTAAAATAAAAGGAACCAGTAGAGTGCGATAAGATATATCAATATTTTTTTATCGATTGGGATCTTAAATTTAATAATAAGGAATCTGCTTTATATTTTGAGAATCTTTACTTATTCCCCATACGTTGATATTGGTTTTCGGTTTATAAAAGTAAAAAAAAAAATCTCAACCTAAACAAAGCTAGTACTCTCTATGTTGTATATAGACGTCAAACCCTGCCCAACCCTGCCCGTCAACCTATTCGTGCATTGGCGGCCTCCAACTGCCCTTTTAGTCTCATCCGATCAGTGTTTCTGTCTGTTCTTGTGTTGTTTTTGTTTTGGCTGCTGTTAATTTTTTACCGTGGACGCTCTTTCTTTCTGGGTGCTCTACTTCCTTGCAATGCAGGTTTCAAAGCAAGTGGTATTACTATCGGCGCCTGCCATTGATTCCCCTCAAGAATTTTTTCCACCTCCGTCCGGTCTGAATGCACCCGAGCAGTTAATTAGATCAATTATCAATCATAGTTTCCAGTAATTACCTATTTATATATAATGGTGTTTGATTTATTGATTGATTGTAATTAGGTTCATATTACCCAAGGGGAGTATGAATGGTAGGCAATGATCATATCGTGGGTTTTTCCCTGCCGAGCGACATCCGAATATTGTGTGTTTATTGGAAAGCTGATGGAATTGGGAGGAATTGCACACACATTCTAGAATTTATACTTACCGTACTTTAGTTTACTCGTCAGGATACATTCATCCGCTCTCATCAAAGATCTAGAGGTTATTTAATCTTCACTTGGCCCTACCCTATATGTATATTTATATATTCCTTGCTCGATTATGATTGTGGTATATTTATATATTCTTTGCTCGATTATGATTGTGTATATTTATATATTCTTGCTCAATTATGATTGTGTTACTTTTTTTCTATTTGTTAATAATGGGTTTTATGCAGTATGACACAAAGTATTACTATGATATGGAGCTCGTGGCGTCTCTCGTCGGTTTTCATCCAACTCCACCAAAACCAGGACCTGATGTTCCCTACACTTTTGGAATAATGGGTAAACTCGATCACCGTAACTTTTTTTTGATAACTACCACAATTTTTGTATATCAATTTCTGATATTAAGAATTCATGAGTAATTAATTTCATGAAAATAAAAATAGGTGACTAGGACAAACATACGCTTCTAACCAAACCCTACACACACTACCTAGCAACCCTAAAGCCCAAACATTTTGTTCGCTGGGGGATCTTTCTTACGCTGACGATCACCCTCATCACAATCAAGTTAAATGGGATACAGGGGTCGTTCAATTGAGAAGAGTGCTGCTTATCAACCATGGATTTGGTGTGCTGGCATCACGAACTCGATTTTGCTCCTGAATTGTGAGTTAATTAATAATCCGAATATATAATAGAGTTTTGAGGGTTGGCCGGCCTTAATTTGATTCATCTTGTTTGTTATAGTATAATTAATTAATTAAGGTTATATGATTCATTATGGGTGAGTATGAAGACTTCAAACCATATAAGTCTCGTATCATGTTACCATATAAAGCTTCTGGTAGTACCTCGCTTTGGTACTCTGTTAAGCGTGCTTCCGCCTACATCATCGTCCTTTCATCCTACTCAGCAACGGTAATTGTTTTTTAATTCTTGTAATTAAAAAGATATAAGTTATTTCTAATTTGGATGATTTATAATATATATAATATATGTATATGTAGGTAATATACACACAACCAATCCAATGGTTGAAGAACGAGCTCCCCAAGTGAATAGGCTGAGACAACCTTGGCTCATCGTGGTGTTACACTCTCCTTGGTACAACTAACAACTATCATTACATGGAGGGTGAAACCATGAGGGTTCAATTTGAATCCTGGTTTTGTTAAGCATAAAGTTGACCTTGTCCTAGCTGGTCATGTCCACTCTTATGAACGCTCGCATCGTGTTCAAACATCCGGTTCAACATAACAGATGGTCTTAGACACACAATCAGGGATCAGAATGCTCCGGTTATATCACCTTAGGAGATGGTGGAAACATTGAAGGCATTGCTAACAAGTAAAATGCATGCCCTCCTTATACTATTATTGCTTAATTATATATAGACATAATATCATCTTTAATTGGGTTTAATCTATTTTTTTATGTTTATTTTTGTAGTTTTATAATGCCCCAACCAGATTACTCAGCATTTAGAGAAGCAAGTTTTGGGCATGCTATCTTGGACATCAAGAACCGAACACATGCATTCTATGAATGGCACAGTATGGATGATGTTCCAGTGCGGGCTGATTCTCATGGTTTTTTAATAGATATTGGTACCCGCATGATGAGGAGACCACATTGTCAATTGATTCACTCATTAGTTTAGTTTAGTTAGTGAGCTAGCTATTAATATCATAAGATTTCTCTCTCGTTAAGTTTATTAGAATATTTGTTGAGATTGCATTTAATTCGTTATTTTAGAATATTGTTAAGATTATTACACTGGAGTTACTTAGCTTTATTAGAATATTTTGTTGAGGTTATTACGCTGGAGTTATTTAGTTTATTAGAATATTTGTTGCGTTTATGTTATGTGGGTTTTAGTTGTTTCGGTCGCGGCCGGATTGTTAAGAGGGGTATTTTTTTTTTCTTTCAAGAGTATGGTGTTCTCTTATTCTTTTTATCTTGTTTATTTTATACGAAAATGTGGATAATATCAATTTTCCAGCCTGATAATGCTGAACGAAAAATGAGGTATTTATTCGAGAACGGATTTCCTATGGCAGTAGATGAATTGGTCGACTGGAGCTCAAAACTAGGGGTGGCAATTCGGGTTAATGGGTCGGGTTGGAGCTCACCCATACCCGACCCGATTTAAATTGTATTGATCCATACCCGACCCAATAATAATCGGGTTACAAATTATCAACCCATACCCGACCCATATAAAATGATTAAACCCATACCCGACCCGTTTAACCCAACATAATTAGGCTATGCAAAATTTAAAAGACGTGGAATTAAATTTTTTATATGATTGCTCAAACGGAGTTACAAATGAATGAAATCTTACATTCAATATGGTAGATATTCCAAAGTTTTCATTATCCTTCATCTTTTTTCTTTTTCCACATACATGCCGTGCTCAATAGCACTTAACAGAAAAGTGATGTGTACGCGCCTGGGCCAAATATAACTTATTTTCATTTTCTCCTTCAGAATATAGAATCAAAACATAGACAAAAATCTTTAGAGTACAGAAGAGATAGGACCACAGTGGTAGCAATGGAGGAGAGCAGCACACTGTCTTTGACAATCCACATAACGAATACTCTTGTTTTTGCTTTATAAAGAAATACAACAAAGTAGTATTATCAAATAAACAACCTCTTATAAAAAGATACTACATAATCTATATTATACTAATAGTAGGTTAGCCCTTACTTAGTAATATATTTATATTTTTATCTAATTATTTATTTATTATTATTTTTAATAAAATAAAATAAACGGGTCGGGTTGACTACGGGTTAGGACTTTGAACCCATACCCAACCTAAAAATTTAATAGGTAACCCATACCCGACCCAATAATTAAATGGGTCAATATCGTGACCCAAACCCGCTATTTTTGGGTTGGGTATGGGTCGGGTTATCGGGTTGGGTAAAAATTGTCACCCCTACTCAAAACGACTATATATCACCTAGTAACGGATTTCCAGCCTGATAATCCACGGAACCATTTCCCACAAAATTAGGATCACTAACTGCCCTCTAAATCAGTTTTATTTTTTTTTAGAAAACAACACACAATCTGGACCATCCATGCATATATCACCTAATCTGATGGTTATTAATAAATCCAGAATGGTTCAGGGATTGCTAACGTCCAGGATTGAATCCAACCCCATAAAGAGAATGTTAATTATCTGTCCCTGGCTGTACTTGCATGCACTTTTTTACCCTGTTTTTCTTATAATATATATTTTTTAAAATCAAGTTGGTTCACATGCACTCGCACAATTATATAATGAAATGAACCGCTCAGCCATGGATGTTCTTTTTCCTTCTCTAACGAACTTAATCCACTGGCGGGTCTATAAGCTTCTAATTGTTGCCATCCAAGATTATAATGTAACTTTTGTTCTTTCACTCTCGTACTTATAAAAACGTTCTTTGTGTCAACAATAGTATTTTTTTTTCTATTATAATTTCATTGGTGTTGTTGTATTATATAATTTAGATAGTCTAATGTTACCATTTTTTATATTATCAATACTTGTTTTTTTTAAACATAATACGCTTATATATTACGCATTACATAAGGATACAATGTTCTCAGGAACCAAAGAGATCCAACACCCCCCTATCCCTACCTCCCCTTGCAATGCTTGCCAAAATATGGGCACTCGTATTGCTAAGCCTAGTCATGTACACCCACTGCACATGTTCAAAAACAGATTTTGAATGCCTAATCAGATCATCTAGTAACAACCGCGATTAGGACTACCACCGTTTATATATCTTTATAGATTTACAATCCGTCAAAACGTATATATTGCGACTTCCAGCACGTTTAGCACATTGCAACCCATACTGCAAGGCATGAACTTCCACTAGCTGCGGACTGAGATCACCTCTTTCCCTTCATCATCACTGCTATAATGCAATCGCTCTTATCCCTACAGACCACCCCTAAGCCAAAACCCGGCGCTTCAGCTCTGCTGCCATCAACGTAAACTCGTATTTTGTCATCCGAGGTTTCAAGAGAGCACACCACATTTAAGCCAGAGCGGACCTTCTTCTTCCATGCTATCTCTAAGTAACTTTCAGCCTGCAAAAAACCGCACTCCAAATCCCGAGCTTTAGTATGCAAAACTTGACATCTAGAAAACCATAGTTTCCATAGCATAGAAAACAGATCACATATATATGAAAGTGAACGGGCCAAAGCCTCACGCAACAGCCAATCACAGAATGCAACATTCGACTCAATAGATGACGGACAGGAAATAGCAACACGGTCCCAAAGCATACTTGCACCAAGACATTGAAGAAAAACATGAGGCAGAGTCTCAATTTCACCACATCCACAATATACACGGTCCCTCGACGTACACCAGCTCTCAACAAGTCCATCGAACTCCATAAAGCCCTCCATATAGGACTCGGCCGACTACCTAACTGAGCACGAAAAAAGTCTCCACCCGGGAAGTATCTAACTCTAAGAACCTGAGCAAGCATCGACTGGGTTGCGTTAACTACGCCAACATGCTTCGCGCGTAATGCAGTATTAAAACACTTCTTATCTCGAATCCTAACCCTCATCCCTTAAGATTTCACAAATTCAATCCCATTTGCGCCAATGAGTTCAGACGGACTAAAGAACCATTCCACCAAAACCGAGAGAACAGACGAGTAAGATCAGCATAAGACTGGACGGAAGAATTACACTCATAACAAAAGTCGGTATTAACTGCAATACACTCTGAATAAGATACCCCGTCCATATTGCAAAACCACTTGGACCAACCTGAATGAGCCAGAACTCTATCACAAATATAGTAAAAACACGACGCTATCCTCCAATGTTACTGGGAACCCAAGATAAGAGACCAAAGTCTTGCACAATACGAGTACCAAAATTTTGGCAATATCATTTCGAGTCTGAGCCGGGACCCGAGCAGAAAACATTAGACTGGACTTATCGGCATTAATACATTGCCCAGATGCATTTCTAAGTCATCAATAATATCATAAACCTGCTAACATTCGCCTGATCAGCCCGTCCAAAGACTAAGCAATCATCAGCAAACAAAGATTTTGTAATATCATAGTGAAGACCCCGTATTTGAAAACTTTTTAACAATTCCCCATCAGCAGCTAATTTTAGGCTAGAGTCAAGACTTCCCATACAACATATAAAGAGATACGGGACACGGATCCCCCTGATGGAGACCTCTTTGAGGATTAAAAACTGTACTGGGTAGCCATTAAGCATAACAGACATTGAAACAGTTAATACATTTTTCAACCAAAGCAATCCAATTCGCATGGAACCTCATACTTCTCAGCACATCAAGCACAAAACCCTATTCAACTCGATTGAAGGCTTTTGACATGTCCATCTTAAAAGCAAAAGAACCATGCTGAACCGCTTTAGAGGTACGCATCATATGCATAATCTCACTAGCAATAATTATATATCAGTAATTAAACGTCCTTTAACGAAAGCAGCCTACTCAGAAATGACATACTGCATAGCATGCTGGACTCTATTAACAAGTACTTTAGCTATAACATGGTAATAGTATTGCATAGCAAAATAGGACGGAAATCATACATAGAACAAGCACCTTTTTCGTTTAGGAATAAGCCAACGTAAGTATGATTAAGATCCCTAGGCATTAAACCATGATTCAAAATCCAAGCACATACTCATAAAATCATCTTTTACAATATCCCAATAAGTATTAAGAAAAGTACCGCTGATGCCATACGGACCCGGAGCCTTAGCAGGATGCATGCTCTTCAAAGCAATCACACTTCGTCTAGAGTATACGACAAACCAATGACTACATTTTCAGACTCCGGTATACGTCCCTCAACGCAGGCAAGTAGTGTGGATTCGGAGCTGCATTAGAAGATGTAAACAAAAACTGAAAGTGATCTCTTGCGACATTCTCGATTTGATACCAATCCGAAACGATTAAACCAAAGACTACAAAAAAAAAAACACCATTTAGTGACAACCAAAAGTGTCACTAAAAAATCTTTAAAAGTGTCAGTATAGGACCAATTGGGATTTACCGACACAAAAAAAAAGTGTTAGTAGCACCGCAGTTACTAAAGGGTTTTACTGACACAAAACGGAAACGTCGGTGAAAGGTTTTTATCTATACTGACACTTAACTTTATGTCAGTGTATACCCTTTCATGACACATTGATCAAGAGTCAAACTGACACTTTAGTGACACTTATTGTCGTGTCAGTGAATTCTATTGGACATATGATGGTCATTTAGTTGGGTGTTTAGTGACACTCTTTGTGTGTTATTAAAAAGCTTTAATGACTCATAGTTATAATTTAGTTGACACTTTTTTATGTCAGTAGAAAGTTCTTTTGTATTTTTATTGTGACTAATAGTGTCATATGTCAATATGCATTGTGTATATAATTTTTCTTTATTAGCTATTAACATTTATATCGCACTAAAGAAGAGCATATTCAGTTAACACTTCAATAAAAATGCATATTTCAACTTCTTTACTATAATTAAACGTTTTTTTTTTAAATCAAGGTCTATTACAAAACCATCACAAAAAATGATGGTCTTCAATGTTTATGGTATGTAGAAAAGCCCTTGTACTCTAACTAGATTAAAAATAGAAAAGTACTACATTTTGAGAATATCTAGCATGATCCGGAAACTAAAACTAATCTATGAAATCCATTTTTGGATGATTTTCCAGCTACGTACACTTCATCCGATCACCCCAATAGTTCATGTCCGTGAGGAACCTGCAATATTGTTTGCAAACACTTTAGTAATGTGTATATATATAGTTAAAGAACTCATTCACCAGTCTCTGTAGAGATTTATTGATCATTAAAAAGTACAAACGTTATAAATTGAAGGTACCCTACTAGACTACTAGCTAGTATATATACCAAACTGAGAGTTAGACCTCTAATTTTTCAACTCCACTTTAACATCTTTGCATGCATCAATAGGTTTGTAATTAACAACGCAAGATTTCCTAGTGAATAGTCTTAGTTTCACTTAAGAAGCAGAGCAATCAGATAAGCAACATCACAACATCAGCACAAACAACATCACAGCAGCAAATGATCAATTTAGCAAGGAAAATTGCAGCATAGAATGATATAACAGCAACAGATCATACATTTTTTAAACATCAGAGCAGCAGACTTCGAAGTACGAAAATCAGAGCAGCAAACCAGTTCTTTTCAACTCACAGAGACATTCACTTTAACATTTTTGCTTCAACAACCAGAAAGCAATCAGATAAAGACAATTAAAAGTGGGAGTGAATTACAAATTATTACCGTAGCTGGTTTGTGGTTCCACTAAGAGAGTTATCAACCTTGGATCTTGAAGAAATGCAGCTGCCAATAAACCTTGACTTAATCCAGCACCCACTCCTGCAACATTGTTTTTGTCGTTGTTAATTGTGGCATCAACTTCCAATCATAGTTAAACATATGCTACCAGAAGTAGCAATATGATACTCTTTAAAATTTTCAATATTGAACAATAAATATTTACACAATCGTAACATACAGAGAAAAAGTAAGTTGAAAAGATTATAAACTTGTACAAGAATCGAACAGTGTATTCCTACTTCCACGGCAGACAACTACCACATTGACATGGGTGGATAGACTGGTATCCCGATCCTAGCCATGCATATATATATATGTATGCTCTTGCTATTTGTTCTGTACACCTATACCAACCTTGTTGGCTGAATAAAATAAAGAGAATTTTCTCCTTAATGAATTTTTAAATTTGGACGTGTCCATAATCAGTGAGAACAGATGACCAACCTGGTTCATCTACCTAACATGAATATTAAATCTAGCAGAGACACAACCAACATGGAGAAGAGGCACCATTTCAGGATAATCAGAAATCCATATCAATAAATTGTATATTCAAACTAGATTTGAAAGATTCTATCATCCCTGATCGAATTTGAAAAGCATTAACTAATGGATCAAAGTACCTTAAATATTAACTAAAAAAGGTTTGACAGCAAACAGAGGAATTAATAGGTTATGTCTGTATGCTTCGTTGTCCGGAGAGTCCTTTAATACATCTAGTTGCAGGATAGTCTACATCTGTAGGTAAATGTGAAATTGTTTCACTAATACCACCCTAATTGTTTCACTAATTGCAGGATAGTCTACATCAGTAGGTAAATGTGAAATTTGTTTCACTAATTGCAGGATAGTGACATCTGTAGGTAGGTAATTGTGTCGTAAGACATCTGGTTGCAGGATAGTCAACATCTTTACGTAAATGTGAAAATGTTTCACTAATTGCAGGATTCTACATCTGTAGGTAATTGGTGCGTTGAAGAAATGTTCAAAACCCTAAAAACGAGAATAAATGGTATTGCACCGATAGTAAATCACACCGGTATTGCACCGATTTGCTATCAATTTCACATAATTTGAGAAAACCAAAAGAAATGCATCCAATTGCAGAAGAAGTGTTCAAAACCCACAACAACAAAGCAAAATACTAGTGAATAGCATAATCCCTAATCTAAAAATTGAGGGAAATTTAAAAGTCTTTAATTGCATACCGATTGAGCCAGTGACTTGAATTTGATTTTTGTTTAGAAACCGCTCACCAAGATAAATGTGCAGACTCTCACGGTTTGAGTGAAACGGCAAGAACAAACAAGATGGCGGTTGAGCAGAACATCGAGAGAAAGAAAAGATGAAGGACGAACTGTGGGAGAAGATTTCGGTCGAAATTTGATGTGGAAAAGAGAGGAAGACTATGAAGTTGGAATTTGGGATCGTGAATCAGATCAGCGTGGGAGTTGTGGAGTGGTGCGCGCTTCTAATTACGGGATGTTTTGGGTTTGCAACACAGCGACTCCAATTCAGGGAATTACATGATGTTTTTATAAATTTTACTGACAGATTTTATCTATTCTTCATTTAGATAAGTTATATTAATGACTTAATTTTGTAAAAGTAAGTAAAAGATTAGATACTGTAATAAGTAATTGTGTTATGTCAGTATATATCAAGTATATATTGACACATTAATAAAAAAGTCAGTATAAACCTTTTGATTTTTAGGGACATATAATAAGTGTGAGTAAAACATATTTTCAGTGACACAAAACTAGGTGTTACAAATGTGTGAGTCAGTAAATGTAAATTTTCTTGTAGTTGAATAAAGTTTCTTCGAGCACGAGTCTTAAACCTCTTAAAAAAGAAATCGGATTTCTATCACCTGCTGACAACCATTGTTGTCGCGAATGTTGACACCAACACACCTCTTGCTTAAAAAGCAGTAGATCAAGTAGTAGGGCCTCGGAGACAATTTGATCATTCACTTCTTAACTTCCTGGGTCTCATGTTTCTCACTCCGGACCTTACAAGCACCCCAACGTCGAAGCTCACAGCCACACTACTTAACCTTCGTAGTATATCCACCTTGCGCCTGATCGGAACAACTCCAAACACGCCGTACAATGTCTAGACAAGCCTCATCATCAATCCAACAATCCTCAAACCGAAAAGGTTTGGGATCACGACGTATTGTTGGATTATGTATTAACTTAAAAGGGAGGTGATCAGGTCGACCCCAAGGAAGATGGAAATTAGCTGCGTAAGGGAACAAACATAACCAGTCATCCGAACTCAGAAAACGATCCAATCGACTGCGTACATGCGAGTCCCCTCTTTGCTTATTATTGTATGTAAACATATTGCCAACAAAACCCAAATGTGAAAGATTACAATTCGCTGGACATTGCCGAAAATCTTCCATACCTTGACGGCTTCGAGGTGCTCGTCCTTGATGTTCATGAGCAAAAAAGAACTTCATTCAGATCGCCGCAGACGAGCCAAGGACCATGCCATGCATTCTTTTGGTCACGAATCATTGCCAAGTTCGCCAATGATCCTATGCTACGGACCATCCATAAATCCCCGTAAAACGCCAAGCATTATCCCACCAGTCGGTAATAAGGCAATCCACATGCCCCACGAGGAATATGTGAGCACTCGAACAGCTAGATCTTCCTTCCAAAAAAGCGCAACACCACCACGGCATCCCGCACTATCTCCCACGAGCCAGCATTAACCCCGCAAGCGATTACCCATCGAATGAAGCTCAAAGTGTGGGAGCTTCATTTCCGTCAAAAGCAAAAGATCAGGCGATTCAACCCGGATTAGATCCAGGACCCAGCGAACTGTCCGAGGATCACCGAGACCTCAAAAGTTCACAATAATGCAAGCCATTATGACAGGCGACCCTGGGATTCCCCCAGGATGCCTCTAAAGAAGAATTAGCATCACCAATGTGGCTCTTTTGGCGTCGTTCTCAAGTCGCTGCCGAGCAAAAAATTCTTCAAGAGTGGCATCATAATAATCAACATCAGCCTTCCATTTACGACTAGAGCGATCAGGAGCTGAGGCATCAATACGCAATATAACATGCAAAGAGTCTTGAGGCGCTTGCTCAGGGTTCACATGCACCAAATCTGCGCGAACACCAGAATATGAAGAGATAGAATCTTCAACACGACCACTGGAGTTTTCAAGGGCACGTAAACCTATAACTCCCGATCCATGCACATATTTCAAGCCAGAGCTTTCACCCGTCTGGAGTATTCGAAGTTGGGTTCCTTCCGAATAGCCCGTACGCAACCACGGTCCATAGGGAGGATCAGCTTCAAGGGCCTCACTTCGAAGGGGGCAATCACGTGTATTGTGAACCAAGGTGCCACAGTAGAAGCATATACTGGGTAACCGTTCATAGGTAAGCTGCAAAACTGTATTTTTACCCCAATGATAACCTTGATGCATCTCAAAAGTGGCTTAGAAATGTTGACCTTAACCTTCACCCTTAGAAAATCTCCACCAAAGTGACGGGGATCCTCTAGATATTTCCATAAAAACTCCCACCCGATTAGCAATTGAACCGTGAAATCTCGATGAAGAAACACTATCGGCACCATGAACTCTAACCCACATCGGCACCCACTGGAAAACATGAGCACTTGGTGGAACCGTGGAAGAGTTGGATCAACCTGTTCCAGAACAAGAAGATCACCGTCGACTATCCACGGACCTCGGCTCCTGATCGCTTGTAGCTTTTCTTCATCAGCCAACTCGAACATGAAAATTCCAGTACCGACAGCTCGAACCCTCAAGGTGCTCTCCATCTGCCATGCACGTCTTAGCGTGCGCTCTAGCACGCGAACATCAATAGTACGAGTGGTAAAAACTTTCGCAAGCAAACATCATGAGTACGGGACAAAAGGTGGAAGAACAGCGAGATCATCTACATCCATCAGGCCATCTTCATCTGCGTGAGATTGAGGCCTTGACTGAAATACCCCTACTTAATTAAACATGATTTAAATATAAAATTAACTGCATTAAGGTATAAACAAACAGTTAATATTAATACAGTCACGCATTATATACATACGTATATATATGTACATATACATGAAATACCCCAAACCTAAGTATGCTAAGTAAACATCAAATTATGATGTAGTAAGGCTAGAATATGCCTTAGAAAAGATTGGTAGACAATTTTAACCAAGGAAAACCAACAAAAGTGCCTTAAGGGCAATCAGGGCAAAATGTGCTCTAAGCTTGGAGAGACTTGGGTGAGTACCCAAATATCATGATAAGACCTTAGTAATATTCTAATGGTCATTTTAAATCAATTAGAAAAGAAAACCAAACTTGAAAACAAGTTAAAACACAAAATGTGCTTTAAGAAGTCTTAAAGCACATTTTTGAGAAATTGTCTTAGAATGAGTTTTGAGTGGCTAAATGTCCATCATTACTCTTTAATCAATATGTGTACTAATTAGTATCACATTAGGAGGTCTAAATCAATGGGAAATCAAAAATTTCAGAAATATGTGCACTGATTAGTGAATAGTGCCAAATAGTGACTAGTTTAAGTTTTAATCAACTTAAGCTAATTAGTTGGTCAACAAAGACCATGACTAGCCTCATTTAAGGTAGGGGGCCGGTTTTTCTAAGGAGGGTGAGTCACCATAAGTAGTCAAATAAGGAAGAAGAAAGAAGAGATAAGTAAAGAAGTTACTATTTGCTTTATTAAAGCAAAATATCCTTATAAGCTACCTTCTCTCCTCTATCCTTGATAAGTGTCAAAATGAGCATGTTTTATGGTGTATTTCATGTTTAATATTAGCACTTTTCTTGCTCATTTCTCCACTTCGGTTAGTTTTCCTCTAGTTTATGTTTTATTGTTTATCTTACAAAATTATTGGTTTAACATGAGGAAAACCAAGCCGGGAGTGAAATAGACGAAGAGACGAACACGTAGACGCAAACGGCTCAGGAAACAGAGTCCAAACGAAGAATCTAGAGCCGGTCAAAGTTTGAATAAAATAGGCCACGGTCAAGCTGCAACCGCCCAAGAGGAGGCGGACGTCTCACATGCAACCGCCTGGCGGACGTCTCACAGGCAACCGCCTGATAAGTGGCGGACGAGACTGGTGCAACCGCCTCGTAACTGGCGGACGTCACACGCGGACCACTCTCGCACAACCGCGAGGCGGAACACTCACACACAACCGCCCGTAATGGGGCGGACCTCTCACAACCGCGAGGCGGTCAGCACAAGAGAACCGGCGGTCCCGAATTAAATCAATGGCGACTAGTTTTCTTCTGGTCGCAGTCGTCGTCTTCAACTTGAATCGTCTTATCTATCTACTCCGACGCCTACCTTAAATCGCTCCTGCAATCTGCCTCCTGTCCCCTGCAATTAATGCTTCAATCAATGAAGCAATCAATGAAGCAAATATCTACGTACCACTACCTCTTCATTTCTTCTATAAATACCCATTCCCTACAGCCTTGTACGAGTGCACGGAGAAAACCAGAAAATCACTCACACTCACCTCATCTCATTCTCTTCCAGTAACACTCACGTATCATTTCATCCATTAATTCTCTAATTCACCCACTTCACTTATAATAACCTACGTACATGTTTCACTCTTCGACCTCTCCATTTCTCCATTCACTAATCACGTCTCCGTGCTGTTATTACGTCCAACCTCTGTCAGATTTATTACCAGTTAATATGTCTGGCTAAGGAGGATTTGCTCCGGGCAAGGTTTTTAATTATGGTTTGTTTAATTATGTAATCAATATTTCTACCGGTTTTAATAAATACAGTTTGTTACGCTTAAAGGATTTCTCTCACCATTTTAATAAATTACATGAATTTATTAAAATGCTTTCCTAAGTCTATTTTGATCAGACCAGGTGATAAATAGACAGGTTATTTAAGCCGTAAATCTGGAGAAAACTTATTATGATTTAATAAGTTAGTATTTACAGATGCAATTATAATTCCTGAATTTAACGTCCGTTTACATAGTTGCTCGAACCTTGATTAGACCGAGCATTTTCTGGTAAACGAGTTCTTAAGGGTCTATGACTTAGTCCTTAGGATAATAACAGGAATTTTGCCAAACTAATATTAAACCGGAAGAGATAGCATAATTAATCAGATTATATAAAACCTGAACCCGGAGTTCCATTTAATTCATCTGCACTCAGTAATTTAATCTGCTCTTTTAATTCTCTAAAAACAAGTCAATTAACTTCCCCCCTTTTGTGACAAGCTTAGGAACTACTTTAGCTCGCTATAAGTCCCACGGTTTGACCCCGGCCGCTTCTGTCTTCTACACTACTACGACCGGGTTTTAATTTGCAGCCCGACGGATATTTTGAGTATTAATTTCTTCTTTTAATAACTACACTCTTCTAATCACTCACGATAAATCCACTCTGCAAAATGGCGCCGTTGCCGGGGACTTGATTTAATCTAGTCCCTAAGCCCCGGTTAATTCACCTGTTTTAATTACAATAATCTGTTAATCTACTAAAATAATTAAATAATAAAATTCAAAAAAAAAACTGTTAATCCAATTTCGGACATATAACCTCGGACATCTGATTTGGACATCGGACTTCGGACTTCTGATCTGACTTGGACATCTAATTTTGGACATCGGACTTCTGACATTTGTTAATATTATTTATTATTTCTGTCATTTCGTTCCATTGTCATTTCGTTCCCTTGTCATTTGTTCTGTTTCGTTCCATTGTCTCTAACTACTAACTTTAAATTTCTGTCATTTCGTTCCATTGTCATTTCGTTCCCTTGTATACTAACTACTAACTTTAAATTTTTGTCTACTAATTCCTAACACTTTTATTATTCTAACGTATAACCAGTTCTTTTCTCTGTTTTGAGTGGTGTATGCCTTTCACCAGGTCACAGAGCCTCCCAGAGAATATTAATCACACGGTTGGTTACATCCCAGAAATCGAGAGAACCTTTCTGCGCAATCTCAGGCAGAGACGAGCTCAACAACATACCACCACAGTGATAGATTCTGACCCGGAAGCTAACATGGCAGCTACACCAGCAACGGTTCGAAATATCAACAGGCCGTCTAACCAAGGACAACAGCCTGCTATCGTCCTTCCTCACCTCAGCCCATCCGAATACGAGAGTGGCAAAAGCTGAAGCCATATCATCAGATTCGATGTGTGAAGGAGTTGGGCATGTTTGATGGCACCAGTCCAGACGAAGCCCTGTTACATGTTACAAAATTCTTACAACATGCCAATAGCCTTACTGCAACCGACGCAGTACTTCAATATGCAAGATTGTCATTATTCCCACACAGCCTGACGGGAAACGCGAGCAAGTGGTATCATAGCTTAACACCGAGTACCATTGTTACCTGGGACGACATGGCCACCAAGTTCTATGACAAATTCCTACCTCCGAGCCGAACTTTGGAGATGATTGCTGAAATTTATAATTTTAAGCAACCAGGGTCGGAGAATATTTGTGAAACTTGGGACCGTTTCAAAGGTCTACTACTCACTTGTCCTCACCACGGTCTGACGAAGGAACAAGTATCACAATTGTTCTACAAGGGCTTGATCGGTCCGTGCAGAACAATGGTGTTATCTTCGTTAGGGGCTGACGTTCTGAAAAAGCCGGGAGCACAATTTCTGAACAGCATGGATCTCTCTGTGAGGAAATAGAGACTGGGCCTCCGGTGGATCAAGGAGCGGTACTCCAGGATTATATCATGTTGGGGAGAGTGATAACAAATTCGACCAGCTCATGAGAAGCCATGAGCAACTCATGGAAAGCAATGCTCAGCAAGCAACAAAAGTGAGCACTCTACAGAAAGTGGTCGAACAGATGGCTATGAATTCCTTCCCTCAGCAAGCTAAGTCGATGATTTCCCGACCACCTACTACCCCTCCAGGCTATGCTCCTCAATCTCAACATCACCAACAATTTCTTGTACGCAATGTTGCGGGCCTCATGATATGATCAATGCCCCCAACTACAAGAAATGAAAGCAGCGGAGGAAGCAAACTACATCACCAACAATTCAGGATACAGACAACCATGGCAACGTAACATGCAATCCAACCTTAGCTACTCAAACACCGGAAATATCCAAACCCACATACCCTACAAACATCCCAAAATTACAGACCTCAGTCCAATTTCCAAGGAGGCCCAAGGCAATATCAACAACAGCCTTATGGCAATGAAGCTTCATCGAGCCGACCAGCTCCACCTCCTTCGAATCCTGAGTCTGATATGTCTCAGATGCAGGAGATGTTTAAGGCGATGATGGGTAAATCACGAGATACGCAAGAAGAGGTCGCAGCTCTGCGCAAAGACCAAAAAGCCTTGCAATCTCAAATCCAACAGCTACTCACTCAACAAAGACCACCTGGTCAATTCCCTTCACAGACAAATCCCAATCCGAAGGAACAAGCAAATTCAGTCCTTATAGACGATGGCACATCACAATCAACAAACTTGTGTGCAGTCTCTTTAAGGAGTGGAAGGGAACTTGCCACCAGCAAAGGAAAAGAAAAAGAAAATCTTGAAGATTCCTACATCAATGTTGATGAAACCACCAAACCAACTTTACCTCCCTCAGAAATTCAAATTCCTACTCCTGTTACTCCACCTCCATCTCGAATTACCATCGACATCCCAACCTCCACTCATAAAAACAGTGAACTCCCGTTCCAAACAGAATGAAAAAGAAACATCTTGATGAGCAGTTCTCCAAGTTCTTGAGCATTTTCAAGAAGCTGACCCTCGACATACCTCTGATCGATGCTTTGCAAGAGATGCCTAACTACGCAAAATTCCTCAAGGATCTCTTGACAAAGAAGAAAAAGAAACCTGGAAAGAGACAGTGCACCTGACAGAGGAGTGTTCTGCAGCCCTTCTTCGAGCACTCCCTCCTAAACAAACAGATCCGGGAAATCCCGTGATCCCGTGCTTTATAGGTGGGGTGGATTGTGGAAGTGGTCTATGCGACCTAGGAGCCAGCATTAATATCATGCCATACGCCACCTTTTGAAAGTTAAAGGAGGAGAAATGCAACCGGTTCCTTTTAAACTCCAACTAGCAGACAGATCAGAGATCAAGCCCATGGGCATAGTCCGAGATTTGGTAGTTGGAGTGTCTCGCTTCATCTTTCCAGCTGATTTCGTCATTCTAGAAATGGATGACGATGTCGAGGTTCCCCTGATTCTAGGTCGACCGTTTCTAAGTACCGCCAAAGCTATCATTGACGTCCACGACGGGAAAATCACTCTTCGGTACGAAGATGAGACGATTGAATTCGACATGCAGAAAATGATGAAGAAAAGCTCAAACTTTTCTCCTCATGCTAAGACGGTGGGATTCACAGATGACGAGAGGAGGAAGGCGATTTTGCTACAGAGGAGGACACGTATTTTCCATCTTCCATCCAGGAAGCTGAAACTGAACCCCTAGAGCAAGTATTACTTACTTCTCTAGAAGAAAAGATGGAGGATCCAGAAGTTAACGCCATGCTGGCGTACGTAGAAAAAGGAAGGGCTGGTTATCAATCGTTCCGGCCACCAATCGAAGAACTCGACAGAAAACCTCAAAAATCAATTCCATCAGTAGAACAACCACCTGAACTCGAGCTTAAAGAAATACCCTCTAACCTCAAGTATGCTTTCCTAGCTGAAAATGACCTTGCCTGTCATTATTTCCTCTTCTCTGAATTCCGGAGAGGAAACGAAGCTACTTGAGGTATTGAAGAAGCACAAGACAGCAATCGGGTGGACTATCGCTGATATCAAAGGAATTGATCCCTCCTATTGCACGCACCATATTTACATGGAGGAAACTTCAAACCTATCCGACAACCTCAACGCCGGCTAAACCCTAACCTCAAGGAGGTAGTTCGAAAGGAGGTTCTGAAACTCCTTGACGCAGACATCATCTATCCAATTTCTGACAGTCCATGGGTCAGTCCTGTTCAAGTTGTCCCTAAGAAGGGGGGCATCGAAGCTGTTATTAATGAAAAGGGAGAGACTATCCCTCAAAGAAAGATCACAGGATGGCGCATGTGTATTGATTATCGGCGTTTGAACTTGGCCACCAGGAAGGATCATTTCCTCTCCCCTTCATCGACCAGATGTTGGAACGACTGCAGGGCAAGAGTACTACTGTTTTCTAGATGGGTTCTCGGGTTATTTTCAAATACCAATCGCACCTGAGGACCAGGACAAGACAACCTTCACTTGTCCTTACGGTACCTTTGCATACCGACGAATGCCTTTCGGTCTATGCAACGCCCCTGCTACCTTCCAGAGATGTATGCAAGCAATATTTGCTGACTTCATCGAGCAGAGCATAGAAGTCTTCATGGACGATTTCTCAGTCTATGGCTCTAGTTTCGACAAATGCTTGGCACAACTAGATTTGATCCTGAGAGGTGTGAGGATACGAATCTCGTCTTAAACTGGGAGAAGTGTCATTTTATGGTCAAGGACGGGATCGTCCTTGGACATAAAATATCAGCAAAAGGGATAGAGGTGGATAAAGCCAAGGTAGAGGTTATTGAGAAGTTACCAGCACCAACTACAGTTCGAGATATACGAGCATTTCTAGGGCATGCAGGATTTTATCGGCGGTTTATTCAGGACTTCTCCAAAATCAGCAAACCTTTGACCGACCTGCTACAGAAAGATGCCCCGTTTCATTTTGATGAAAGATGTTCAGCTGCATTCCAAACAATAACACAAAAATTGGTGACAGCACCTGTGGTCATACCACCTGATTGGTCTCTTCCTTTTGAGATCATGTGTGACGCAAGTGACTATGCCGTGGGGGCAGCTCTTTGCCAAAAGAAAGAGAAAATCTTGAGAGTGATCGCCTATGCTAGCAGAACACTGAACGACGCGCAGAAAAACTATACGACCACCGAAAAAGAACTTTTGGCTATAGTTTTCTCCCTCGATAAGTTCAGATCTTACTTATGGGGAAGCAAGTCATCGTGCATACAGACCACTCCGCTCTCAAATACTTATTCACAAAACAAGAAGCCAAGCCTCGCTTATTGCGCTGGATTCTTCTACTTCAAGAGTTTGACATCGAAGTCAAAGATAAGAGCGGGAAACTGAATGTCGTCGCCGACCATCTCTCTAGGTTGGTGACTCCTACGGATAGTGTGCCCATCAACGAATTCTTCCCCGACGAGACTGTCTTCTCCATCACCAAAGTACAGGAGCCATGGTACGCAGACCTGGCCAATTATTTAGTCTCAGGAACAGTACCCTACGATTTTTCCTACTCCCAGAAGAAGAAATTCCTTTCTGACTCGAGGCATTATTTCTGGGAGGACCCGTACTTGTTCCGAGTTAGTGCTGATGGGTTAATTCGACGATGTCTCCCGGAAGAAGAGGTTTCGAGCGTCATTCACTTTTGTCATTCTCGGGAAGCCGGAGGTCACCATGGACCCACGAGGACCGCTGCTAAGATCCTGGCCTCAGGTTTTTATTGGCCAACCCTTCATAAAGATGTGTACCAATTCTGCAGACAATGTGATAATTGTCAGAAAATGGGTAACACATCCAGGAGACATGAGATGCCGCAACAAGGGATACTAGAAGTAGAGCTCTTTGATTGTTGGGGCATCGATTTCATGGGACCGTTCCCTTCCTCGCAGGGCCACGAATATGTTCTGGTGGCAGTTGATTATGTGTCAAAGTGGGTGGAAGCTGTACCGTGTCATCATGCCGATGCAAAGACAGTAACAAGATTCCTCAAAAGCACATTTTTACCCGTTTCGGCGTGCCCAGAATTATTATTAGTGATGGAGGAACACACTTCTGCAACCGTTTATTCGAAGCACTTATGGTCAAATACGGGGTACGTCACAAGGTAGCTTTACCTTATCACCCCCAGACAAACGGTCAAGCAGAAGTTTCCAACCGAGAGTTAAAATGGATCCTTCAGAAGACGGTTAACTCATCACGGAAGGATTGGGCACTTAAACTGGATGATGCGCTTTGGGCTTACCGCACTGCATTCAAGACTCCCATCGGGATGTCTCCTTTTAAGCTGGTCTATGGAAAAGCATGCCACCTTCCTGTAGAGATGGAGCATAAAGCATATTGGGCAATCAAAGCCCTAAACTTTGACATGGTTTCTGCAGGAGAGAAAGGAAATTCCAACTTACCGAATTAGAAGAGCTGCGAGATCAGGCTTTCAGAATGCTAAGATCTATAAAGAGCGCACCAAAAAGTTCCACGACAGGATGATCCTCAAGAAGGAATTCGAATTGGTGATTGGGTTCTCTTATATAACTCGAGATTAAGGATTTTCCCTGGGAAGCTCAAGTCACATTGGGCCGGCCCTTTTCAAATTGTTAGTGTGACCCCGTACGGTGCCTTTGAACTCCAGAACAAACAAGGCGAAACTTTCAAGGTCAACGGGGCACGTCTTAAAAGGTATAATTCTCATTCCAATATTTCAACTAACCTATCTGCAACTTATTTTGTCCAAGAACAGCAGGACAATTCGCCCTCGAATCTTCTCCAAACTAAAACTTGGTCAAATACGTCTAGCTAGAGACGTTAAACCCGGGCAGCTCGGTGGGAGGCAACCCACTATCTATCTTTAACTTTCCTTTAATTTAATATGTTTTTCCTTTTTGTACTATATTTCCCTTTTATTTGCTATAATAAAATGCAGGCTTCACTTGAGTTCTTCTCGCTGTGTAGAATATTCTTTACAGGTTAATTCATGACATTCCACAGCAACACTCAAGTGTGGGGGAGCTCTACACACTCTACGAAATCTGGGGAGTACACTCTTTCCTTTACTTTGCTTGCCCTATTAATTTTATTTCATCTACGCAATGAGGGCATTGCTTAAGCTTAAGTGTGGGGGAAGACCTAGGACATCTAAATGCTTAAATTGTTAAGTCTCTCTGCTTATCTTCTGCTTACCTCGCATTTGTTCTAATTGAATTATGTACCTGCTAATGTAGGTTGTTCTCTTTAAAAACTAATACTATTATGAATTGTAGGATAAAGGGTACAAATTTTTAAAATTTTACATTTGATTACTTTTGAGGAGCATTTTATATGCGGTGTGACCAAATAATCTGCAAATTGGTTGGATTTTATTGCTCAGGGTTTCTTTCTGTCTTCTCTCTTAGGGATTGCTAAGGGGTATTTCTCTGTTAAAAAAAAGAAGAAGTATACAAAAAATAAGGGACTTTCGAGACACCATTGGTAACCAACAAAAGAGAGTTGAGTGTTCTTAATACAAAGGCGATGCCTATTTTCTCATCTCATGCAAAAGTGAAGCAAATGCATAAATCTTTTCTTCCTTTTATTTTCTCCTCAATGCCCATTCTTGAGAGAAGTTGGCCATGGTAAAAGTTCTCGGAGTCACCAAAACAAAAGAAACATTGAAGTACCTTAGATCATACCCCGAAACTATATTTTGTTTTCCCTTGAGCACACCTATGCCACCAGCAGATAATTTTTCACACTCCTCAATAAGTTTTAGAGATCATAAACTATTGACTTTTTTATCCTACCCTTCATAATAATATTTGTTAGTATTGAGCATTTCCTACTTGCTTAGGTACATGGTTTTACTTGAGGACAAGCAAAAAGATAAGTGGGGGGTGTGATAAGTGTCAAAATGAGCATGTTTTATAGGTGTATTTCATGTTTAATATTAGCACTTTTCTTGCTCATTTCTCCACTTCGGTTAGTTTTCCTCTAGTTTATGTTTTATTGTTTATCTACAAAATTATTGGTTTAACATGAGGAAAACCAAGCCGGGAGTGAATAGACGAAGAGACGAACACGTAGACGCAAACGGCTCAGAAACAGAGTCCAAACGAAGAATCTAGAGCCGGTCAAAGTTTGAATAAAATAGGCCACGGTCAAGCTGCAACCGCCCAAGAGGAGGCGGACGTCTCATGCAACCGCCTGGCGGACGTCTCACAGGCAACCGCCTGATAAGTGGCGGACGAGACTGTGCAACCGCCTCGTAACTGGCGGACGTCACACGCGGACCACTCGCACAACCGCGAGGCGGAACACTCACACACAACCGCCCGTAATGGGGCGGACCTCTCGCAACCGCGAGGCGGTCAGCACAAGAGAACCGGCGGTCCCGAATTAAATCAATGCCGCGACTAGTTTTCTTCTGGTCGCAGTCGTCGTCTTCAACTTGAATCGTCTTATCTATCTACTCCGACGCCTACCTTAAATCGCTCCTGCAATCTGCCTCCTGTCCCCTGCAATTAATGCTTCAATCAATGAAGCAATCAATGAAGCAAATATCTACGTACCACTACCTCTTCATTTCTTCTATAAATACCCATTCCCTACAGCCTTGTACGAGTGCACGGAGAAAACCAGAAAATCACTCACTCACCTCATCTCATTCTATTCCAGTAACGCTCTCATCATTCACTCCTAAATTCTCTAATTCACCCACTTCACTTATAATAACCTACGTACATGTTTCACTCTTCGACCTCTCCATTTCTCCATTCACTAATCACGTCTCCGTGCTGTTATTACGTCCAACCTCTGTCAGATTTTTTACCAGTTAATATGTCTGGCTAAGGAGGATTTGCTCCGAGCAAGGTTTTTAATTATGATTTGTTTAATTATGTAATCAATATTTCTACCGGTTTTAATAAATACAGTTTGTTACGCTTAAAGGATTTCTCTCACCATTTTAATAAATTACATGAATTTATTAAAATGCTTTCCTAAGTCTATTTTGATCAGACCAGGTGATAAATAGACAGGTTATTTAAGCCGTAAATCTGGAGAAAACTTATTATGATTTAATAAGTTAGTATTTACAGATGCAATTATAATTCCTTGAATTTAACGTCCGTTTACATAGTTTTGCTCGAACCTTGATTAGACCGAGCATTTTCTGGTAAACGAGTTCTTAAGGGTCTATGACTTAGTCCTTAGGATAATAACAGGAATTTGCCAAACTAATATATAAACCGGTAGAGATAGCATAATTAATCAGATTATATAAAACCTGAACCCGGAGTTCCATTTAATTCATCTGCACTCAGTAATTTAATCTGCTCAATATTTTTTCTCTAAAACAAGTCAATTAACTTCCCCCTTTTTGTGACAAGCTTAGGAACTATTTAGCTCGCTATAAGTCCCACGGTTTGACCCCGGCCGCTTCTGTCTTCTACACTACTACGACCGGGTTTTAATTTGCAGCCCGACGGATATTTTGAGTATTAATTTCCTTCTTTTAATAACTACACCTCTTCTAATTCATCACGAAATCCACTCTGCAATCCTCCATTTCTCTCTTTCACCCACGGTTTTATTCTTCTTCTCTCTGTTCCAAAACCGAGAGTGCTGCCCTCCATGGTTCTCCGTCTTCAATCACTTGCCAAATACAACTCCAAGCTCCAAATCCAAAACAAATTGCATATTGTTTAGTTAGGTCAGACCTATCTTTCTATCTTTTCAAATCTTTCAAAGCTCCATTTTGGTGCCATGAGAAAACTCCATTGATGGGGGAAAATCAAGTTTGAAGAGCTCATTAGCTTCTCCATTCTCTTAAGGTAAAGAAAATGTAAGAAAAACCATGTTTCCATCATTTCTTGTACATGGCCGAAAATTCCTTCTCATGGGGCTATGTTTTTTTATGCCTTGTTCTAGCTTGATTTATTCACCAAGGACTAGTGGAGGTCCTATTTCATTCAATGCCAAAGTCTACCTTGAGACTTCAAAGGTAATCATCCACTTTTATGCCTTAGAACACATTTCTAACCTAGGTTTTCATTCCTTGAGGTTAGTGCATTGTTTAGTACTCATATGGGTCCTTAAATATTGATTAGAACATTGGCAAAAGAAATTTAAGTGGTGGCCGAGATCTATGCAAGAAGAAGGCCTAAGGAGGAGATTAAGATAAGCTTGAGAAAACAAGGTAAAATGCTTACCAATGGTGGTTTAAGATTAAGGAATGAGTTTTAGATAAATACCAATGTGGCTTAAAGCTTACATTGTGTATTGGGTTATATAACCTAAGAAAAAGAACTTAAACAAGCTTATGAACTTGTGATTAAGGAGCTAATGAGAATGAGTTAGTAATATAAGTTTAAGATGGATTTTAAGAGCATTATAACTACTATGAGATTGATGAGTGTATTTGCAGGTTGAAAGCTTATATATGTGGGAAATTCAGTGTTTAAGTTTAAGTCATTTAAGGGCCTAAGAGCCATGTCATTTAAGAGCCTTAGTGCTACGCAATTTAAGATTATTGCAAATATTGAGTTTGTTATGAATGAGTTGGTTTGGGTGATGAGATATGATGAGAAGAACTTGATGTGTGTGAGATGGTTGAATGAGGAAAGATAATGTGTTTGGGCATGCTATGATGCTAGAGGTGCTATGGCAAAATTTGAGTAGAAAATAAGTGTTTAGGCGATGGTGGTGAACTAATATGACCTAGGATTTACTAGGAATCATTATAAGGAATTTGAGTGGAGATTAGTTAATTAAGGAGTCCTTGAGGTTTAGGATGACCTAGAGATGTCTAGGAGGAGTTAGAGGAATGGTGAGTGTTTTGAGCACCAAAATCATGAGATGAGGAATATAAGAAGTGTGCATAAGATTAAGGAGAAGGTGTAATGATTTAGGTGATTTGATTATGTTCTAAGGGGAATTAATGACTAAGGAAGTACTAGGAAGTTTTAGAGGTGGTCTTGATGAAAAAGGGGTGAGATAAAGTGTGGTAACGAGTTATAATGACTTAGGCATTACCTTGGAGGATTTAAGAGTCAAGAGAATGTAATTGAGCATGTAGGACTTAGGCAAATGTTGGTAACCAACTAGGAAGGAAATAAGGTGTTGGAGGATGGAAGCTTAAGCTTAGGAAGGAACTTTAAGTAAAGGCATAAAAAGAGTTTTAGATAGTGAGAGATGCTTGGGAGATGATGTTATAGTGGTGAAGGGAACATTTGGCATGGTGGTTACACTAGGTATGAACCACCACCTAGAAACCTAGAGGAAGCATTACAAGTGTTAGCATTATTACAAGGAAAATGCATAATGACTAAGGTGGATCTTGGTGGATGATTTAAGGTATTTAAAGGAGGGCTTAAGGTGTATTTGAGGTGCCCAAATGAGGTTATAACATATTAGAATATGTGAGGAGAAGTTTGGAGTTGAAAGAGAATTTTGAAACAAGTTTCTAGAGCCGACCGACCTTAGGACCGGACTTGCAAGGTCGGTCGGGCTCTGTTACAATACCGGAAAATGTTTCTGGAATAGACCGGACATGGGACCGGACTTGTCAAGTCCGGTCGGGCTTGAATTTTGTACGGTAATAAGTCTCTGGAATCGACCGGACATAGGACCGGACTTGTAAGTCCGGTCGGGGTAGAATTTTCAAACGGTAAAGGGTACTGGAACGGACCGGACTTGGCAAGTCCGGTCGGTAAGTCCGGTCGAGCCTAAAAACAAAAAAAAAAGAGAAATTTTGAATTCTAAGAATGGCAATGGGTAATAAGGTATGCCTTTGGTAGGGTAGTAATGATTGAGACCCTAAGAACTTAAGAGATTAAGTTAAGTTAAGTATAAACTTGAAAGTTTAAGATTAAGTTTGTAAGATTAAGTGTAAGACCTAAGAGGTGTTAGGTGGGGATCATTAAGGAATTAAGTAAGTTAAACAAGTTAAGTAAGTCATATTAAGTTAAGTGATTAACAACCTAAAACTGAATGAATGTTTTAGGACTTGGGAGTTTGGACTCCGGAAGAGAGTAAGCAGCCGAACGACCAACGGTGAACGGTACAGTTCTCTTGTGACCTGCTTGCTAACGAGGTGTCCCTCGGCTTGTGTGCTATTTGTTTTGTGTGCTCACTAAACAAGATAAAGCATGCAACCGGAACATATTATATATATTGTATTGTTGTGTGATGTTTGAAAACTAACACAACATACCGTGAGAACTTACTAACCAATGTTTAGTAAGGAATTGAGTGAGACTAAGGAACGCCCCCTAATGAGGGACGATATGAACCGAAAGAGGTTAACCAACAAACATGGTCTTGAGACTATTACTAACTGGAACTTGAGTGAGGAAACCCGGGACCGATCTCCGGTCATGCATGCTAAGGAAAAAGGGGGACGGTATCTGAATCAGATCCGCCCTCCGCTTAAGGACTTGTCTTCGGACTTGTAGCCTAGGGCCGGTTGCCGGCTCAGCTACGCTGGATTCCCGTCCAGGGTAGGTGGCATTAAGATGGTGCGGTGGGATCACCTAAATCCCAGGTTTGGACTTAGGCTACAACCATTCCCCTCCAGGAACGGTTCGTATTCTGAGAATAAGTTAAGGTTAAGATGAGTTACAATCATTCCTTTCTAAAGGATGATTTGTATTATTAAGATTAAGATTAAGATAAGTTAAGATTAAGATAAGTTACAATCATTCCTTTTTAAAGGATGATTTGTATCGTTAAGACTAAGATTGGGTTAAGTTACAATCATTCCTTTTAAAGGATGATTTGTATCGTTAAGATTAAGATTAAGTTAAGATTAAGATTAAGGTGAGGTTAAGATAAGTTGCAACCATTCCTTTTTAAAGGATGGTTCGTATTATTCAGATTAAGGTAAGTTACATCCACTCCTTATTAAAGGATGGCTGTTCCTAAGATTAAGATAAGACTAAGAGTGAGGTGAGATAAGGATGGACTAAGATTAGGAGGGAACATTACTTAAGGAGTTAAATAGTTAACTCTCTAATTAAGGGAACGCGTTTAAGTCGTTCATTGTGCGTGAACTTTGATTGTTCATAAATGGATTGTGTTTACAGCATTTACTATTATGTTGTGCATCCAATCAACCTCCATGCTATCGACAATTAGTCGTCGTAGCCACGTTAGCTTGGGGGCCATGAGGGGATCGTACCAGCATTCGTGCTGACCCCCTTTGGGGGCTGTTTTTACTACACAGGTACAACAGGAAGCGGCCGTCGCGAGGGTAAGAAGAGGATACAAGTGTTAAGGGTTAAGAGTGGCCTACGAGTTGTGCATGTACACTCGTATGGCAATATGAGTTAGTAAGATGTATAGGATGTGAGGGGGTTGTAAGGATATGTAAATGTTTAAGGTTGTTGCACTAATGTTCGGTATATTCTGTAGTCAGACCGTGGCAAGGTCCTGGATTTGTAAAGAATTCCGCTGCGATATGTTTATATATATACTGTTAAGTTGCGAGACCACATTTGGATTGAGTTGGGGTGTTACAAAAAGTGGTATCAGAGCGTAGTTACGCTCTGAAGACAAGAAATACCGAACTTAGGAGAATGATGAGGTTGAGATTGAGTTATGGGTTAAGGGTTGAGAGATAGAGTGTGAGGTGCGTTAGCCAGGACTCCCGGTGTTTACCGGATATCCATAGTACCTAGGCCCGCCCTCCACATCCCTAACCCTAAATATGTGGAACAAACGCCAGAGAGAAGAAAGTCTTCTCTTACTCGGGGAAACCCGATCTGGCAGTTAGCTAACGGTAAGCAATACGAGAAACAACTTGTTGTACAACAGTTAAGGAGAATTGGGAGATTTTTAATGGAGCGCATCGGCGAAACAGGCGCTACCAATGGAACCTTACCAGTAAAAGAACGGTAATTACCGGCAACATGGGTCGACATGCTACGCAGTCGAAATAACCCGCAATACCAATGATAAGGAAAGCACTACGCGTGCAATGAATAAGGAAATGATAAGCGACATGAGTACCGGACAGCGGTCCGAGTGAGCATAACAGCGGGAAAATACAAAGCATGAGGATTGAGATCACTGGAAGGTCCAGTTAAGAACCGGGAACTCCAAACCCCATACAATGAAAAAGGTTGCAAACCTGCCCGACATAACGCGGACAACGGTGGAAACACATATAAATTGTATACCGAAATAGGACTACGATGTAGTGCCTAAAGGAGAATCATTACTTAGTAACCACAACAATGTGTGGAGACAAGAGCGAGGATTAAGACATAAGGGAATATTAAGGGATTCTCTCAAAAAGAGGAACGCCCTAATAGATGACAGTACTGTCAAACAACAAGGAAACTGCCCGATGGTCGGTTATCCAAAATAAGAGATTATCGAAGGAGACCCGAGGACTACCAATTACATGGAAATTAGAAGGGAGTATCACTACAGATGCACCTTGAACCAATGACCCATCCTGCATGGCGCACTTGCTATGGCAAGTGCTACCACGGTTAAGCCACACGGGAAGCCATCATGGCAAGATAGGAGAACGCTACAGTTGAAACGCATTTTTATACCGGATTGTAAATCCACGAGAATAGGAAAATAGGACCTTGGAAGGGCCTGACGGCCTGACCATGATAAGATGAACCGACACATCAGCCAGCAGGGAGCTGAGCTTAGATGAAATACTAAACCATATAAATACTAGCAACGGTATAACCCACTACAACAACAACCGACAGTATGGTAAGAACACCAATCTCAAACTTCAAGGGGGAAAACCTAAGAGATTGCTCGGTATCGCGAGCAAAAACACTATATAAGCAATGATATACAAGGGATGTATTATAAGATACTATTGAGACTGTTGAAGCATCGACTTACAACGAAAACGGGATAAGACTCTCAGAGTGACCATTAAGGACACCAATGACAACATTCTTCAATGAAGATGTTGGAAAACCCGGAAATCAAGGATAAAAGAAATAAACATAAGCTATAACCTACTAAGAATTAAAGTCGTACAACCCTGGAAAAGGAAAGCTCAGAGGACTACCCCCACAGAGCGGGCATAGTCGAGCCGAACAAACTGATGAATGACAGCTAGTACTGTTCGTCTAACTCATTAATACCCAAGTATGATTGATCATCAACGGGTGGCGTAGTCAACGGAAGTTGAACAAAGCGTTGAGATAGAAGTATAAGATGCCAGGATGATATCCAACTTGGACACCGTAAGGCAAACGCCTAATACGAACTTATCCTTGATTGCCAAAAGACATAAGTCTAGTAAAATGACAGTATTGTCAAAGACATTAAGTAACCTCAGATCACCTGAACAACTTCCATAGCAGGAAGCAGGATGTAACAACTTACCATAAAATCCGATACTACATTTAGTATGTAACCTAATGATTGATGGTGTTCCAAGGGACCAGAAGTTATGAGGATAACCTGCAGATGAGTAAGAGTACAATAATGAACTGAGACATTAAGCATTAAGAGCCTACGAGCCAAGGATGTTAACCACATCAGAGCCCGAGGCGCAGTAAATTATAAGAGAGCTTGTTTAAGCCATGAGAGACTACAATTTGTAGATATGAACGGTTACCAAACCTATAATTTAGATTGGGAAAAACAATACCAAGAAAGGGTACCAATGAGAATATTGAGATAATGCTAAGGACGGGAGCGGAGAACGAACCACGCCTTTTAGGGTGGGGATACCTCTCCTTGTTGTGAGGCCAAGAGTGGGAATGAACCCCTCACAAAAGGGCTTTCACTTGTTAGAGATGAAGTAAACTTTATTTAGAAAATGGAAACTATGAACCTTGAGATTACCTTAGAACATACCAGATACACTTGAGTAATAATGAAGGTGGCACAGATAGACCCCATATCCAACACCCAGGATGTAAGAATTAGTATGGGCAGAGATAAACATTGTGACTGCACATTATGGCACGTCAATTAAACAATGCTCAGAAGAGCTTGTGATTCAGCGGATGACTTCTTCAGTAACCAGTTAAACTACATGGTAGATAACACCTTCATATCAAGAGCCAACTATTTTACAACACGGTACGACAACCGCCAATACCGGAATGAAAGAACTTCCAGTGTGTTTACACCAAGAAGGGATTGAGTATAAGTTAAGACATTAGAATAAGTGAGTAAGAGATTGCACCATTAAGGGCAACATGGTAAAGGCCAACTACCACGGTAGTAGTGGTCGTGAGTACAATAGTTAGAAAGGTGGATTAAGTCATGGTGCGGTAAGGCGACCATTATGAATGAGCCGTCAAATATTGACACTGAGGCAATTAGATTTATGAGTTAAGATTAGCATAAGTAAGAAAATAAGATGGTAGAACTGAGCGTTGATGCCAGCAGTCTGGACCGGGTTAGGTAAGATTTCGCAGGAAGCACACCATCCATTCCTTAAGGAACTGGAAGTGCATTCCTAGTAGCATAAATATGAGAAACAAGATAAGAGGCTCTACGGAAAGAGACCTCAATTATTAAGAGACCGAATCAGTGCGGGATACAGAAAGAGCTAGAGAGAACACAATGGACTTCCCTTGATTAACTTCAAGAAGAACAATAAATGTTATTATGGAACGATGAAAGAGGAGATCGACAACAGAATACTTCATAATTAACAATAGCTAAACGTGTGACGGACACTATGAGTTTACTAAAACGAGACGTGGGACGACTGCACCCCACAGGGGCTTGCAGGCCTGACACGCTCATTTATGAGTTAGTTGGGTAAGTAGTAATGTACCAGTAGGGTACCCCATGCATGTGAACGAGTGGTGTAAGGAACACGGGAAGTAGTCGACTCCGTACCACGACAACGACGCAAGATCAGACAAGAGCAGCTACTACCACAAACAGTCGAAGAGAAGAGCCCAGTTGAACCAGCAACACAGAGGAACCAGAGAACAAAATTAAGGACTATGAAGTGCGAAGAGCACGGATTGTTAAGTACAGACATTGAACATGCCTTAAGATGTAAGGGATTAAGACTGTAAAGCGCATTATGCACTAAACAGTAGTTTCAGACTAAGAATCATCCTCAGACCAAAGGTCAGTTGGGGAGAACAATTTAGACATTCGAGAAAATACTAAGAGTATGAGCGTAAGATCTTCAAGGAGAATGGATAGACGAGTTACAACTCATTAAGGCCGTGTATATATAAAGATAACACGTGTCCATTGAGACAATTAGGCCTAAGATTATCAGAGTGGTGCAGCGGAAGCTAGCAGATCACTACCTTTGAGATTAGACCAAACTAAGTTAAGGAAACGGTATAAGTACCGTTAAGAATCCTCGATACAGAGACTAAGTCATTTCTGATCGAATTAAAATAAGATAGATGACGTGGAAGCTAGAATGCTTGGTGAGAATTAGACATCTTGAACTTATGTTCAAAGATGATGTAACGCTGATTACGTGGGCGTAATCCATTTTAAGGGGGGTAGAGCGAAAACTGCTTAGCGTTTTGTACTGAGTACATAAACTACGGTGTGCATAGCACAAAATAATTTGAGAATATGTTTTACATAACATTTTGAGGTAAATCATGGTTATTGCACACGGAAGATGTGAATACCATACATATTAAGTACCTATCTTGTTAACTCCGGTGTGAGTACAAGTTAAGAGAATTAAGGAAGAGGATTAAGGAGACTTAAGAAATAAGAATATATGAGGTATGAGTCGATATGAGACTATGTGTGAGATAAGAATAAGATAACACTATGAGATATTATTTGATATGAGCATGAGTTAGGATATAGTAATGCTATGTGGTATGAGACAGTGGAAGTTGGTATGAGACTGATATAGAATTTAGTAGGAATTTAAGTCTTGAGGTAATTACTAAGAGATGAATTGGGAATGCTTGATGGAATGAGTTCACACTTTGGAGATGTATTGATTATGATTAGAAGAACTAAAAAGATAGAAAATTGGACATGAGTGAATTATTTGGATGTTTGAAAATGACGTGGGAGGTGGAACTTGATTTTCTAGGGATCAGGGGAAACCGAACAAAATTGGGGTGGAAGGGTAGTTCTACACTGATGCTGATCACATCAGGGTTGGATGATTCCTGAAACTCCCTACCAGTGGTCACAATTAAATCACACTAAGGATAGAGACCTTAGGATAAAATGAAATTGGAGTTGCTTGTATTTTTAATTAGAGGAATTATTCCTCACATGACCTCGTAAAAAGGATTACCTTTTTACTGAGTCTCGCCATGAGTCGAGGACGCACGAGCCTTTGTCTTCGGACCGGTGACATGGGGAGAGCAGCGTGTTTTGTATTCTGGCCCATGGTGACGAGGACGAATGAGCCATTGTCTACGGACCGGTGACATGGGAGAATACGTTGGAAGTTATGTGAATGATTTAATCATCAAAAGGAACAAAAGGAATTTTGAGTGCTGCACATGCTTAAGCATGTTGTGTGATTAAGTATGAGAATATGGGGGATCCAATGATCCAATGAGATTAAGTACACATAAGTATGATCTATATGATCTAAGGAATGAGGTAAGACATGCATTCTAATAAGAAAAGATGCATGAGGAACTTTGGGGACAAAGTTCTTTTAAGGGGGGGGTAGATTGAAATACCCCAAACCTAAGTATGCTAAGTAAACATCAAATTATGATGTAGTAAGGCTAGAATATGCCTTAGAAAGATTGGTAGACAATTTTAACCAAGGAAAACACAAGAAAGTGCCTTAAGGGCAATCAGGGCAAAAATGTGCTCTAAGCTTGGAGAGACTTGGGTGAGTACCCAAATATCATGGTAAGACCTTAGTAATATTCTAATGGTCATTTTAAATCAATTAGCAAAGAAAACCAAACTTGAAAACAAGTTAAAACACAAAATGTGCTTTAAGAAGTCTTAAAGCACATTTTTGAGAAATTGTCTTAAAATTGAGTTTTGAGTGGCTAAATGTCCATCATTACTCTTTAATCAATATGTGTACTAATTAGTATCACATTAGGAGGTCTAAATCAACGGGAAACCAAAAATTTCAGAAATATGTGCACTGATTAGTGAATAGTGCCAAATAGTGACTAGTTTAAGTTTTAATCAACTTAAGCTAATTAGTTGGTCAACAAAGACCATGACTAGCCTCATTTAAGGTAGGGGGCCGGTTTTTCTAAGGAGGGTGAGTCACCATAAGTAGTCAAATAAGGAAGAAAAGAAGAGATAAGTAAAGAAGTTACTATTTGCTTTATTAAAGCAAAATATCCTTATAAGCTACCTTCTCTCCTCTATCCTCCATTTCTCTCTTTCACCCACGGTTTCTTCTTCTTCTCTCTCTGTTCCAAAACCGAGAGTGCTGCCCTCCATGGTTCTCCATCTTCAATCACTTGCCAAATACAACTCCAAGCTCCAAATCCAAAACAAATTGCATATTTGTCTTAGTTAGGTCAAGACCTATATTTCTATCTTTTCAAATCTTTCAAAGCTCCATTTGGTGCCATGAGAAAACTCCATTGATGGGGGAAAATCAAGTTTGAAGAGCTCATTAGCTTCTCCATTCTCTTAAGGTAAAGAAAATGTAAGAAAAACCATGTTTCCATCATTTCTTGTACATGGCCGAAAATTCCTTCTCATGGGGCTATGTTTTTTATGCCTTGTTCTAGCTTGATTTATTCACCAAGGACTAGTGGAGGTCCTATTTCATTCAATGCCAAAGTCTACCTTGAGACTTCAAAGGTAATCATCCACTTTTATGCCTTAGAACACATTTCTAACCTAGGTTTCATTCCTTGAGGTTAGTGCATTGTTTAGTACTCATATGGGTCCTTAAATATTGATTAGAACATTGGCAAAAGAAATTTAAGTGGTGGCCGAGATCTATGCAAGAAGAAGGCCTAAGGAGGAGATTAAGATAAGCTTGAGAAAACAAGGTAAAATGCTTACCAATGGTGGTTTAAGATTAAGGAATGAGTTTTAGATAAATACCAATGTGGCTTAAAGCTTACATTGTGTATTGGGTTATATAACCTAAGAAAAAGAACTTAAACAAGCTTATGAACTTGTGATTAAGGAGCTAATGAGAATGAGTTAGTAATATAAGTTTAAGATGGATTTTAAGAGCATTATAACTACTATGAGATTGATGAGTGTATTTGCAGGTTGAAAGCTTATATGTGGGAAATTCAGTGTTTAAGTTTAAGTCATTTAAGGGCCTAAGAGCCATGTCATTTAAGAGCCTTAGTGCTACGCAATTTAAGATTATTGCAAATATTGAGTTTGTTATGAATGAGTTGGTTTGGGTGATGAGATATGATGAGAAGAACTTGATGTGTGTGAGATGGTTGAATGAGGAAAGATAATGTGTTTGGGCATGCTATGATGCTAGAGGTGCTATGGCAAAATTTGAGTAGAAAATAAGTGTTTAGGCGATGGTGGTGAACTAATATGACCTAGGATTTACTAGGAATCATTATAAGGAATTTGAGTGGAGATTAGTTAATTAAGGAGTCCTTGAGGTTTAGGATGACCTAGAGATGTCTAGGAGGAGTTAGAGGAATGGTGAGTGTTTTGAGCACACCAAAATCATGAGATGAGGAATATAAGAAGTGTGCATAAGATTAAGGAGAAGGTGTAATGATTTAGGTGATTTGATTATGTTCTAAGGGGAATTAATGACTAAGGAAGTACTAGGAAGTTTTAGAGGTGGTCTTGATGAAAAAGGGGTGAGATAAAGTGTGGTAACGAGTTATAATGACTTAGGCATTACCTTGGAGGATTTAAGAGTCAAGAGAATGTAATTGAGCATGTAGGACTTAGGCAAATGTTGGTAACCAACTAGGAAGGAAATAAGGTGTTGGAGGATGGAAGCTTAAGCTTAGGAAGGAACTTTAAGTAAAGGCATAAAAAGAGTTTTAGATAGTGAGAGATGCTTGGGAGATGATGTTATAGTGGTGAAGGGAACATTTGGCATGGTGGTTACACTAGGTATGAACCACCACCTAGAAACCTAGAGGAAGCATTACAAGTGTTAGCATTATTACAAGGAAAATGCATAATGACTAAGGTGGATCTTGGTGGATGATTTAAGGTATTTAAAGGAGGGCTTAAGGTGTATTTAAGGTGCCCAAATGAGGTTATAACATATTAGAATATGTGAGGAGAAGTTTGGAGTTGAAAGAGAATTTTGAAACAAGTTTCTAGAGCCGACCGACCTTAGGACCGGACTTGCAAGGTCGGTCGGGCTCTGTTACAATACCGGAAAATGTTTCTGGAATAGACT
This sequence comes from Limonium bicolor, assembly GCA_023374045.1. Taxonomy (NCBI): domain Eukaryota; kingdom Viridiplantae; phylum Streptophyta; class Magnoliopsida; order Caryophyllales; family Plumbaginaceae; genus Limonium; species Limonium bicolor. Next base: position 86,333,178 of record CM041782.1, read on the forward strand.
GGACATGGGACCGGACATGGGACCGGACTTGTCAAGTCCGGTCGGGCTTGAATTTTGTACGGTAATAAGTCTCTGGAATCGACCGGACATAGGACCGGACTTGTAAGTCCGGTCGGGGTAGAATTTTCAAACGGTAAAGGGTACTGGAACGGACCGGACTTGGCAAGTCCGGTCGGTAAGTCCGGTCGAGCCTAAAAACAAAAAAAAAAGAGAAATTTTGAATTCTAAGAATGGCAATGGGTAATAAGGTATGCCTTTGGTAGGGTAGTAATGATTGAGACCCTAAGAACTTAAGAGATTAAGTTAAGTTAAGTATAAACTTGAAAGTTTAAGATTAAGTTTGTAAGATTAAGTGTAAGACCTAAGAGGTGTTAGGTGGGGATCATTAAGGAATTAAGTAAGTTAAACAAGTTAAGTAAGTCATATTAAGTTAAGTGATTAACAACCTAAAACTGAATGAATGTTTTAGGACTTGGGAGTTTGGACTCCGGAAGAGAGTAAGCAGCCGAACGACCAACGGTGAACGGTACAGTTCTCTTGTGACCTGCTTGCTAACGAGGTGTCCCTCAGCTTGTGTGCTATTTGTTTTGTGTGCTCACTAAACAAGATAAAGCATGCAACCGGAACATATTATATATATATTGTATTGTTGTGTGATGTTTGAAAACTAACACAACATACCGTGAGAACTTACTAACCAATGTTTAGTAAGGAATTGAGTGAGACTAAGGAACGCCCCCTAATGAGGGACGATATGAACCGAAAGAGGTTAACCAACAAACATGGTCTTGAGACTATTACTAACTGGAACTTGAGTGAGGAAACCCGGGACCGATCTCCGGTCATGCATGCTAAGGAAAAAGGGGGACGGTATCTGAATCAGATCCGCCCTCCGCTTAAGGACTTGTCTTCGGACTTGTAGCCTAGGGCCGGTTGCCGGCTCAGCTACGCTGGATTCCCGTCCAGGGTAGGTGGCATTAAGATGGTGCGGTGGGATCACCTAAATCCCAGGTTTGGACTTAGGCTACAACCATTCCCCTCCAGGAACGGTTCGTATTCTGAGAATAAGTTAAGGTTAAGATGAGTTACAATCATTCCTTTCTAAAGGATGATTTGTATTATTAAGATTAAGATTAAGATAAGTTAAGATTAAGATAAGTTACAATCATTCCTTTTTAAAGGATGATTTGTATCGTTAAGACTAAGATTGGGTTAAGTTACAATCATTCCTTTTAAAGGATGATTTGTATCGTTAAGATTAAGATTAAGTTAAGATTAAGATTAAGGTGAGGTTAAGATAAGTTGCAACCATTCCTTTTTAAAGGATGGTTCGTATTATTCAGATTAAGGTAAGTTACATCCACTCCTTATTAAAGGATGGCTGTTCCTAAGATTAAGATAAGACTAAGAGTGAGGTGAGATAAGGATGGACTAAGATTAGGAGGGAACATTACTTAAGGAGTTAAATAGTTAACTCTCTAATTAAGGGAACGCGTTTAAGTCGTTCATTGTGCGTGAACTTTGATTGTTCATAAATGGATTGTGTTTACAGCATTTACTATTATGTTGTGCATCCAATCAACCTCCATGCTATCGACAATTAGTCGTCGTAGCCACGTTAGCTTGGGGGCCATGAGGGGATCGTACCAGCATTCGTGCTGACCCCCTTTGGGGGCTGTTTTTACTACACAGGTACAACAGGAAGCGGCCGTCGCGAGGGTAAGAAGAGGATACAAGTGTTAAGGGTTAAGAGTGGCCTACGAGTTGTGCATGTACACTCGTATGGCAATATGAGTTAGTAAGATGTATAGGATGTGAGGGGGTTGTAAGAAGGATATGTAAATGTTTAAGGTTGTTGCACTAATGTTCGGTATATTCTGTAGTCAGACCGTGGCAAGGTCCTGGATTTGTAAAGAATTCCGCTGCGATATGTTTATATATATACTGTTAAGTTGCGAGACCACATTTGGATTGAGTTGGGGTGTTACAGTAAATAAAGTACTTGTTGCTCATAATATTTGTTGGGAGGGTGATTGTAACACCCCTCTCGATAAACGCGTAATAATCACTCACGTAGCATAATTAAAGACTTCTTACAGCGGAAGTATAAACAATAATATTAATCCTCACTCGGGTGTCACCTGTCATTACTCGCCCATGCGAGTAATGAAGCAGAAACTAAATACAACAACAGAATAATCAACGATACTAAACCACAGTGATAACGAGATAAATACCTATACATCATACTAATTCCATAATCATAACCGACGACAAGTGAGCATCTACCCATCCCTGAATATATACAACAGTGTCATCATACAATCCGAAGTCTAACATAGTTATTCAAAACGAGCTCCATGTGCAGTAAGCAAAACAAAACCCTAACTACCCGGGTCCCGCACTTCAGCTTCCACGTGATCAACGGCCTGCAAAATGCCGTGGAGGCTCAGCGATAAACGCTAAGTATGCTAGGTATGCATTCAGACCCTATTGGCCACTTAGTCATTTTTACCATCTTGATATTAGGTTGATTTCATGCTTGTCCGGTTTACAGTTATAAATAATATTGTAAAGATCATGTATAATCACAAAGTCATTCAACCAATACAATCACTACAATTCACAAGCAATAGTTGCATAAACGAATATATCGAATAAGTGCAATAAAGTGTGTAATCTCTTTTAGAGAACGGTGTTCATATTAGTATTAATATTCGGTCTTCAAGGCCTCATCAAACATCAACACGTTTACTTACATCACCAGTTGGGTGTCATGTTAGGACAACCCGAATTAATCTTTTAAATGGACAGTAGTCCTCCCGTACACATAAAGGTGCTCATGTTTGCCAGAGGTCCGGAGGCCCCTGGTCTTCCACTGTGCCTTAATAAGGCTTCCATAAAAAGGCCTTAGCCGTGTACCAACAGCAGTTACCATCTGACCAACGGTCTATGTGGGCTCATTGGAATTTCCTAGAGCGGAAACAGATTGGGTATTCTCTCAGTGATCACAAATGTACAACCAGGTAGTTCGTAAACTACACTGGATTTCCTCCCCTCATCACATACCAATTCTCTCATAGCATTAAGTGCCTTAATCATTTCCTAAGATATACTCTTAGTTTTATGGAAAATACATTTTATATAGCTGCCTACGAGGTCTTAATGTCACTATGAGTCAATCCACATAACTAACTAATACTCGGTATTTCCGAATAACGCTAATAATCCCGACAGTTCATCCCCGGATTTCAACAGTTGGATGGTTCGGTTTTTAACAGGTTATATCGGTTGCTTTATAAACGTCATAGCTCGTAGTATTTCCAATTGTTAGGATTTATTACAATATACTCCATAATATTTATATACATATGTGGATACATATATTTGTATATATTCATGTTATTTTACTTGTACATTTAAACCACATTCATATATGTATATAACTATATAACATGTAGTTGCATGTATACATGTGATAATAAACCATATGGTATTATTATTCCACATTTAATTATTATACATTGTATTACATAATCCATTAACCTTGTAACAAGTTACATTTAAATTCAAAACTTAATGACTTATAGTTTATAACTATACTCATGTTGTATCATTCACCATTTATTAGTATATGGTTGATAACCATACTTATACCTAGTTATATATATATTGTTCACGCATTGTATATATATACGTATAAATATATATATGTTTCATGTATTATATAATACAAACTTATATTAAGATTCTTATCCTAATATTATGTAACAAGTATATTATAGTATATGAATTCCTAAGGTTTATTTAATACCCACTTTAGTGTATAATTCCTATTTATTTATTACTTGTCACATTATTTCATGTGAATATCCTTACTTATATTAGTTCCATTAAAATCACATTAATACTATATAATAGTTACCACATTTATGACATTGTAGACCATAGTCTAAAATTCATCTCCAAATACTTATAATTGTACAATAGCACTATAGTTCCCATTAATTTCATTTTGACCACATAACATTTTTATAATGTTACAATTATATCCTTTTTTAATATAATATAATATTTTATCTCATTATAACTTATAACCTATAGTTTTATTAAAACTATAATAATTTCTGAAAAGGCACAATTTATATAATCTAATTTCATTAGCTTCCCGCATCTTTTTTTATTTATTACAATATCGTCCCGTAATTTATACTATGTTATATATAATATATATCATATATTATAACATTTTAAACCTTATAATAAGTTTAAACCATAGTTTAAAATATTTCAAATTGTTGAACAGACCAGGGTCTGTTCTAAATTATTTTCCATCCCTTATACTTTCTATTATTACCATTTGACCACACATTTTATACAATGTTATATATACCGTATAATATAACATTTAACTTTTTAATAAGTATATTGACCATATTTATAATATATACTTTATAATGTCATATAAACTATATATTATACCATTTTCTTATTTAAACCTCTTATAATATTTCAAAAATCACCAAACTTCACCAATGGGTTATAAATTGTTATATTAACCATTTTAACCTAAAATTTTCGGTAATTACATTTCCACCCCAAATGTTATGTAATTTTTTCAATTTAATACATAACTTAATATAAAGTCATAAATAAATCATTTAACTTACCTAATTTGGTTAACACCTACCCTATGGTCAAGGTTGTCCTTCTTAATACTGCCTGGACCAGTATTTCCCAGTATTCACGGTTTCTACCCCATATTTTCCAGAAATTACAATTTAACCCTAAAACTTTATAAAATCTTATAATTTTTATTTAAGCTCCTTTTAACACCTAGTTTTCAGCTATATTCACCTACAACCCTCTAAATTTTATTTATTTACATTTTGGCCCCAAATTTTATAATAAATTTAATAATTAATTTAAATGTAAATAATACATTAAATAACTTAATAAAATGGCCTAATGACATGGCCTTATTACAATGTTGAATTTAAAACATAAAATTACACTTTAAATATCTTCAAAAATGTTGTAAATTCTCAGCCTTACACTAAATTTTCTAATAATTACCAATCTTCCACATAATGTCTTAAATTTGACAATTATGTTACTGAATCACCTAAATAATTTACTAACTCATTTCTTTGTCAACTTAGGGTCAAATTTGACCATTTAACCTAGTTCACTCACGACAATGTATTGAACATAAGGTTAAAAGCATATTAATATTTCAAAGTTGAGATTAAGGTAATTTACACCTTGATTTAGCCAAGGCAAAGCCTTGTTTGGCCACAGTACTTTAGAAGGAATTTCAACTGCTCCTTAAATGTGATCTAATAGCAAGATAATGATATGGTTAGGTTCCAAACTTGAACTAACCATAAGAGTAGTCATAAGCCATTAAAATTTTTTACATCAAAATCTTAAGGCTTTCCCAAGCTGTTCTCGGCCCTATTTTCCAGAATAACAAGAGTGTCAAAACTCTTTAAACTAAGGTATGAAAACACAAGTATTCAGATTAGAAGATGGCTAGGTTTTACCTTGTTGAAAATGCCAAAAATGGAGTTCTTGGCATGGATTTGGCTACTCCTTGAAGCTATTGATATACCAACTGAATCAACATCAAAAGGATAAGAAAATAAGCTAAGGAAACTAAGGTTTCAAACCAGAATTGAAGTAGAGAAAGAATTAGGTGCTTAAAGCACATTTTTACCTTAATTATGTCTTAAGCTTGCTTCCCCCTTTATTTTTAGTTTCAGCTGAGATGGACCTTCCCTTTGAACACCAACTCGTGCTAGATGAGTGGGTGAAAGTGGATGGAAGTGAGCTTAATGGAAAGAGGAAGGAAAGATGAAGAGACTGACATATAACATGTTTTGAATGTTTACCTTAATCCAAGTGAGTTGGTTTTTGAAGTTGGCTGCCTCCAAGCTCAAAAATGGAGAAATGAGAGAGTTTTATGGCTGGGAACTCGGCTGGAGTGGAGTGAGAGGAAAGAGAAAGTCAAATTTTGCTTATAAGGTAAGTTATACTACTTTAATGCATAGTAAATGATGACTCTTATTTAGATATTTCCATTGCTGTATAAGTCTGTAAAAAATCTGTATTGCTGCCTCCAAGGATGATATTTTGGGGGTCCAATGTTGACGCATTGACCAACTTAGTCAATTAAGATTAATTTTGCACTATTTGGGTATTTATTCATAATAATCTCCAGATTTTTGATTTTTTTTGAAAACTTTGAATTCGACATTCTAATATGGTACATTATGTCACATTAGTACATTTAAGGGTAATCAAGGCCCTAAAACCAATCAAAACTCATTTTAAGGACAATCTCACAAAAACGTGCTTTAAGGAGTTTTAAAGTACATTTTGTGTCTTAACGTGTTTTAGAGCTTGGTTTTATTTGGTAATGGTTTTATTATGTTCATTCATGAGTTTTAATACTAAGGAATTAAATTTGGATCCTAAGAATTTCATTTGGGCACATATTTGTCCTAAATGGTCACAAGGTGTAATTCTTATTTTATGATGACCATTGTTGTTCTAAATTGATTTTTAAGGCATGTTTAGGCCTTAACTATTTGATTAGATGTTTAATACATGTTTTATTAGTTAGGGGTATTTCAGTGATGAAAGAAATAAAGATGCACATAAAAATTATGAAGTCTATAAATTTAATTTATGTTTAACCTATCTCAATTCATTTTGTCTTTTCTTATGGGCAATATTATGAGAGTACATAATGTTTGCTTATCTATATTTCAATTTTGTAAGTCTATTGTCATAGTTGTGGTCCTAATTTATAACATCTTATTCAGTAATGTTATATGATCTTATTCAATTTATATCTTATGCTTTAAATAGAAGTTGTTTATAACATATGTATATTTTTGAACAATATTATCACACTTTTTGTAGGATCGATCCTACGATCCAATACCATGATCTGATCCTAGGGGTCACTTCGATCCTACGCTAGCATTGCGATCCTAAAAACATTGATGTGTTTTGTGAAGTTCTACTGTAATTCATATAAAACTCCTAGGTTAAAGCATTCAATCAAGCAAAAAAAAGAAAGGAAAAGATCAGTGGTGAACAAGAAAGGGCAAAAAATGCAGCTGAAATGAAGCTAAAATGAAATAGAGAAGAATTTTTAGGTGGTGATAAGGCTTTCTTCTTCGATAGACCGAGGTATATTCTAATGACACATCTAGTTCACCCTTATATTTTCCAAGCGTTTTGATAATCAAATTGTTCCCTTGACAAGTACACAAACAACGTCATCTAGACCTACCTCCATGTTAGACGTGATTAGGATATGCTTTACCATGGACATTTTTGTCATAGCTCTTAGGGGACTCATACCATTTTTCATTCAAAAATGCAAAATCAAAATATTACTCTAGTGCCAACATAAGCGGAGCAAAAGAGTTATTTCCTTGAAAAACGGATAAAAAGTGAAGTCGGAATTGAGCCAGCTCTCACTCCTACATTCTAATGGTAAAAAGCAAAGCCAATGTCGAACCAGCTCTCAGCTTCACATTCTAAAGGTGAAAACTAATGTCGGGATCGAGATTGCTCTCACCCCCCCCCCCCCCCCCGCGCGTATTTTAAAGGTTAAAATAGAAGCCGGGATCAAGCCAGCTCTCACCCCCGCATTCTAGTGGTAAAAAGCAAAGCTGGGATCGAGTCAGCTCTCAACCCCTGTATTCTAAAGGTAAAAACCAAAAGCGGGATCGAGCTAGCTCTCACCCCTACATTTTAAAAGAAAAACCCGAAGCCGAGATCGAGCCAACTCTCACCCCCGAATTCTAAAAGTAAAAAAGTGAAGTTGTGATCGAGCCATCACTCACCCCGTATCCAAGTATGGGAAGCAAAAATGGGAACGAGTCAACGCTTAACCCCATAGCTAACAAAGCGGCGTGATGATTGTTTTTCCTGAAAAATAGAGCAAAAAACAAAGCCAGGATCGAGCCAGCCCTCACCCCCTCACCCCAAGTGTAACACCCCTACTAATTCGGCTCCTAATAATCCTACAAATGTCACACATAATAATTATATCGCAGCGGTAAATAACAGACTGTCGCTCTAATGGTGTCACAGTTATCACTCGCCTATACGGGTGATAACGAGTTACCTGATAATCAACATGCGAAATGTATTCCCGCAGTGACCACAAGAGATAGATAGTTGAAATTAAACAATTAAGAACAAATCCAACAATAACCAATTATTATAGACCGTACTCGTGAGCATCTAAACAAATCCTCCTTGGTTTACACAACCCGAGTCCAAAACGTCATCAGTATCAACCGTACCAAGTCTTAAACAACAGTAATATTACAACCGTCGCGCCTCGCGTCGACCACCAGCTACTCTCCTGCAATAAAAATGGTTTGTGGTATGGAATCAGCCCCTGCTGAGTATGTCATCACATGCCCCGTCATGCCCCCAAAGACCCCTCAATTATTTGGTCGAGAGCATGAGGTTCGTTACATGCAATACCGTTTTAATATTAAAACTGTAAAACAATTAACAGTAATATCCATACAATAACACCATCAACACATAAATATAATCACAAGTATAACCAATGAACAACAAAGCGAAACAACGAGAATAACAAACAAGTATTAATTCTCGTCCATGGTGTAGAACCAATGATGTTCGCCACTGTACAAGTCTCAATTGTATTAATTGTTCAGTTATACCTAGTGACAATGTCTCGTTAAAACGACATGTCTCTAGTTACCCATATATTATGGCGGGTCACCCACGGCAGTAGCCACTCCAACGGTAGAGTCTCCGACCAACGAGCCATTCTAGCTCACGGGAAATTTTCTTGATACTTGCGGACCCGTACGCGGACATCCTGGTATCGTTTTTGTGATCACAGCGCGCACCAAGAGCCACATCCTCTTGGCTTTACTAACTTTCCATTAATTAATTATACCATCGCATCGCATTACCATTTTTTTTCCTAACACAGCAGACTAAGATCATTAGTCCAATCCGGAGTCTGTAAACTCGGGATCCAGTGTTAGATACGAGAGCGGCGTATAGAAAGGCCAATGCTCCGTATAAAAGTCTTGGATAATATGTGTAAGTTATTATCCTAGTGCTACAACGTTTTACTTACGTTCCTTATATTTCATATAAGATAGCACCACAGCCGCTAGTTCGTTTTATATATATAGGTTCATATATACGAACCAATACTGTTAACTCAACAATAGTAAATAATAAGCAGCTATAAATATACAATTCATGCATATTGATTAACACATTCAGACAAACAATCTTATCACAGATCACACAGAAGTCTGAACTGAGGAAGCCCTCAGAGACAATCAGAGACACATAACAACATACCGTTCACCCTGATGTATTACGGTGGAGTATGAATCAGCAAGATCTTATGCTCCGTGTGTCGTCTCTATTAGTCTAAACAATACATAATGCTACTGATTAGCATACTGTATAGCAACACAATCCTACGGTACCCCGTACCGTCACTAACAACTCCCGGTTAACCCCCCGTTATAAACTGTCAATGTTTGTCGGGCTTTCGGTTTAACTCGAGATTGGAAAAGTGTTATATTACATGCGTAGTCTTGTCTTGTATATTAATACACTTATTGTTGAACTTTGTTATCGCATGTGACTTTAATGTATGTTTGTACAACATGTAGTTTGTTTCATTATTGCATGTGTGATCCTTTGTCATGCACTATGCATCTCACCTTAGTATTTATTTTTCTAAGGTTTATCTCTATCTTTTTTTTTAAATTCAATGTGGTATAATTCATTTGTAAACAATACTTTTAATTACATGAATCCCATATCCAATGTTTGTAATTCTTTTTCCTTTTATCATATGTCATTTTAATTATGAAAATACATGGTCATTAAACCATGTTATATTTTCCACCATAACATATATTTACTTATAATCATGTATTATGGAACTATTTCTTATATGGTAAGTCTTATAATATATTTCATTCTTTTTAATGAATACCTCTTATATTTAAATGTTATAACTCTTATAACATAAAAACCATATTATAAATTCCATTTAAAATTACATTTCGAACAGCACTTATGTTCTTAAGTATTTACAAAATCACCACATATTAATAATGTTACATTATAGTTATATAACTTATTATGACATTTAAGTCATTAAAACAATTATAACATATAGTTGTAAATTGTTGTAAAATACCAAACAACCCCTTATATTTTCGGTTTTCAAAACAACCACTAAACTTCTATAAATCACAAATCAATCCCAAATTATATTTCATTGTTACACTTATATCATATACCTTATATTATACCCTTTAAGCCTTAAAATAATTATAACCTATAGTTTTATTTTTTAAATAACGAACAACCTACTATTCTAATTATTTTCCACCACTTAACTTTCTATATTCACCAAATTCCCTCTATAACATATGTTTTCTAATATCATCAAAACTATAATTATACATATGTCTTTATAAAACCTTATATATAATTCCAAAAATCACCAAACTATACCAAAAGGTTATAAACATTATTCCTAACCTTATATTTTCTCCAAATCTCGGTTTTACCACATATGTTACCCATTTGTAACAATATCATAAAATATCTTATATTATACTTATATAATTCATATAAACTCCAAATTTAACCAAATAAATTTCTAAAAATTCCTAATAACCTAAGGTTTGTACTAAACTCCATTTAGTACCCCAAGTTTTCGGAAATCACATTAGCCCCATCTCTTATAAATCTTTTACAAATTAACTTATCTTAATATAAGGTTGTATTTTAATTTCAAAATTCTCCAAACTTGGTCAAAGTCTCCTATATAGTCAACTTTGACTTCTAATACCAAATTGGACCCAAACCTTTCGGTAATTACCAACTTACCTATACTTTTCTATTTTTACAATTTTGACCCAAAACTTTATAAAATGTTATAATTTTTATTAAATTCATTTAAAAACCCTAAATTCCTCTAAATTAAGCTCTCGGCCTAATATTTGTTAGTAATTACCGTTTGACCCCAATTTAATTATAAGCATAAATAAACTAAATAAGCTTATAAACTTAAATTAAAATGGCCTAATGACATGGCCTTATTACAACCTTGAACTTGCAAAATAAATTACACAATAAATGTCTCAAAATATAATATACTCACGGCCTCACTTGATTTGATTATTTTTCCACATAATGTCATAATTTGACCATTATGTTAATTAAATCTCTTAAATGACTAGCTTAATTTATCTTAGTCATTTTTTTCCATTTTTAGGTCAATATGACCCATATTATAAGTTCACTCTCGGCAATAATTTATATAAGCTTAGAAATTATAAAATCATAGTTTAAGGTGTTTATACCTTGATTTGCCCTTGTATGTACTCGGCCACTTGTAGGAAAATTCACCACATGATTTAGACATGTTTAATACACAAAAACAAGATATGGTTACACTCCAAGCTTGAGCTTAACCATAAGGAATAATTAATGTAAGATTTAAGGCAAAAATCACCTTAAAAATGCAAGGAGTTCAAGATGGTTCGGCCTGAATCAAACACACCACAAGGTGTTAGATCCACCATATTGACATAGGAAATAGCTAGATCACAACAAGCTGCCTTGTTATTAGGTTTTACCTTGGAAAAATGCCTTAAAAGAGGGTATTTCCTTTGGATCTCGGCCACCCTTGCTCCAAATGGCTACCAACTGATTGAACATGTAAATATGAAGATTATGAGTGTATAAACTCATAAAAATCAGAGGAAGAAAATCGGATGAAGAGTAGAGAAGCTTAAGGTATGTTTTTACCTTAAAATGAGATTTTGAGAAACTTGGTCTCTAACTTGTTTCAACCGAATTTGATTGATGTTCTAACCTTAGAACACTGAGAATAAGCCATAGGAACTGATTAGTCACGAGATCTAAGGTGGTGAAGAGATGAAGAAAAAGAGCCAAAAACAAGCCTTAAACCATTACTTAGAAGCTTAGAAGTTGGATTACCTTACTCAAGAGCACGGTTGAGAGAGCTTGGGAGAGCTTGGAGGAGCAGCTTCAGGTTGGAATGAAGCTAGGAGAGAGAGAGTGATTAGAATGGGTATTATTTGATTGAAAAGCAATTTGATTAGTTTATTTTGTTAATGAGACTCATCAAGGGATAAGAGGGACAAAGGTCGGCTAATGGAGAAGAAAGGAAGGCTCACACGGTTTTCCAGCTGGAGGAGTCAAATAATGGAGCTAATGGTGTATAATAATAAAAGGCAAAAGTAACCCTTAATTTAGGGATATGTTGGAGTTGTATGTGTGTACAAGTGGCGAATTGGAGCCTCCTTGCTTGTGCTCGATCTCATGGTCAAGGGGTCAACTTTGACCTCTTGACCAATCTTAGTCAATGTTGACTCAGTGGGCCCCCTTTTAGGGTTTTATTAATATTTTAATATTAAATTTGTAAAAATTTGTAAAATTTGGAATTAAATTCCTAATATGATATAATGTGATATAATATCATATTTAAAGGTATTATAACCTTTAAGCCCATTAAAACCAATTTAGAAGGCAATTTCACAAAAATGTGCTTTAAGGAGTTTTAGTGCACATTTTGTGTTGCAAGGTGTTTCTGAGCTTAGTTTTCTTTGAGAACTGTTTTGTTGTGTTCCTTACTTCATTATAATACTTAGGAATCCACTTTGGATCCTATCTGAGGTCATACAATCTTTATGGTGTCTTAAAGCACCTTTTTGGCTTTACCGATCTTAAGGCATGTTTTGCCTTGTTGAGATCTTTAGATTGTTCCCCAGTAATATTTAGTGTTTATTAACCATCTTAGATCATTAATAGATCATTTAATTATATTTTAAAGGTTAGGGGTATTTCAGTCTACCCCCCTTAAAAAGGCTTCGTCCCGAAGTCCTTAATCCTCTACAGTTCACCTAAGGAATCAAGTTCCACTAAGTAACCAAACAGTCCATCGCTAGGGAGTAACTCCCACTAGGTTCAAACCTAGTCTATACATACAGCATATATCAAATAGCCAAACCACATGGTATATACTCATTCATTTCATAGCACTAAACAAGGTGCACAACCAACATCAACAAAGTACTCAGCGGTACTATATATATATTCTCAAACAGGTGCACTAAGGCACATACATAAAATGTATTCAACATACAATCATCCAAACAAACATGTATGACGCAGCATACCAACAAAACACACCACCAAAACAAGACCTAATGCATAACATATGCGCAAGCCAAGTGGTGTCTACCCCCCTTAAAAAGGGTTTGACCACGAACCCGTACAAGTATCACAGCTACTACTCGAAGAGTGCGGGATACTTCGCTCTCATGGAGTCCTCTAACTCCCATGTAGCCTCCTCCACCTCATGGTTCGACCAGAGAACCTTGACCATGCTAACGGTCTTGTTCCTAGTCTGTCTCGTCTTCGTATCGAGAATGCGGAGTGGTACTTCCTCATATAGAGCGGGTTCCAACTCTAAAGTCTCTGGCTGCAACACGTGCGATGGGTGGGGCACATACTTCTTCAACTGTGAAACGTGAAATACGTCGTGCACCCTCCCGAGCTCTGCTGGCAAATCCAGTCTGTAGGCTAATGGGCCCACTCGCTCCCTAATCGCATAAGGTCCAACATATTTCGGGCTCAACTTGCCCTTCTGCCCAAACCGGAATATCCCCTTCATGGGTGACACTCTAAGGAATACCATATCGTCGGTAGTGAACTCAATGTCCCTCCTCTTGGTGTCTGCATATGATTTCTGCCGGTCCTGAGCTGCCTTCATGTTCTTCTAATCTGTAGGACATCCTCCTTAATCTGCTCTAGGTACTCAGGTCCTAGAAGTGTATTCTCGCTGGCCTCATCCCAGCAAGGGAGTCCTACATGGTCTACCATAAAGTGCCTGAAACGGTGGCATCTGTATCGAGGAGTGGTAGCTGTTGTTGTAGGCGAACTCTATCAGATGTAGTCGCTCTAACCAACTCCCCTGAAATCTAAGGCACATGCCTCAGCATGTCCTCCAGTGTCTGGATGGTCCTCTCACTCTGACCGTCGGTCTGTGGATGGAATGCCGTACTAAGCTTCAACTTCGTACCCAAGGCTTCCTGAACCTGTCCCCAGAATCTGGACAAAAATCGAGGGTCCCTATCAGAAACAATAGTCTTTGGCACACCATGGTGCCGGATCACCTCCTTCTGGAACAAGTCCGCTAATTTCGGGACCTTCCAGGTATCCTTCATAGCAACAAACTTAGCCACCTTCGTCAGACGGTCCACAATGACCCATATCGTGTTCAGTCCTCCCTTAGTCGGTGGAGACCGACAACGAAATCCATCGAGATGTCCTCGAACTTACAAGGAATAGGCATAGACTGCACTAAACCTCCGGGTCTCCTATGCTCAAACTTAACCTTCTGACAGGTCAAGCATCTAGTCACAAAGTCAGCTACATCCTTCTTCATCCAGCTCCACCAGAAATGAACCTTCAAATCCTTATACATCTTCGAAGAACCGGGGTGGACGGATAAGGATGAGCAATGAGCCTCCTGGAGTATCTTCTCCTTCAAGTCAGGAGAAGACTCCGGAATACACAAACGGCCATTCAGTCGAATCATGCCATCATCACACAGTTCGAAGTCATACTTCTGACTTCAAAACAACCCTCCAACATTTTCTGCTTGATGCTCTCCATACTGATCACTCTCCTGTGCAGCTCGTATCTCATCAATCATACTGCTGCTCGCTACCAGTAATAATGAATGAGCTCTGCGGCTCAGGGCGTCGGCTACTACATTCGCCTTGCCCTCCTTGTATTTCAGGTCTATGTCGTAGTCCTTCAAGAACTCGACCCATCTTCTCTGTCGCATGTTCAGCTCCTTCTGAGAGAAGAGATGCTGTAAACTCTTATGATCAGAGTAGATAGTGACTGTCACACCGTAAAGATAATGTCGCCAGATCTTCAAAGCGAAGACTACTGCGCCTAACTCAAGGTCGTGTGTGGGGTAATTCACCTCATGCTTCTTCAGCTGTCGGGATGCGTAGGCAACTACCTTCCCGTGCTGCATAAGCACACAGCCTAGACCTGTTCCAGAGGCATCACAGTATACCTCGAACCCATCGGTGCCCTCAGGGATAGTAAGAACGGGCGCCGATGTCAGGAGATCCTTCAGCTCTGAAAGGACTGCTCACACTCTGCAGACCATAAGAACTGGGATTCCTTCTTCATGAGATTAGTCATTGGTTTGGCCTCTTGGAGAAGTCCTTCACGAACCTTCTATAGTAACCAGCCAAACCCAGAAAGCTGCGGACGTCTGTAACTGTCTTTGGCCTTGGCCAACTCTTCACTGCCTCAATCTTAGCAGGATCTACAGATATCCCGTCTGCTGATATGATGTGTCCTAGAAATGACACGCTGTCTAACCAAAACTCACACTTCGAGAGCTTGGCATACAGCTGGTTCTTCCTCATAATATTCAACACCTGTCTCAAATGTAACTCATGATCTTCCCTGGTCTTCGAATAGATCAGAATATCGTCGATGAACACCACAACTGAACTATCAAGCTGTTCTCTGAAGAGACGGTTCATCAAATCCATGAATATGGCTGGCGCATTCGTCAATCCGAATGGCATAACGGTGAACTCGTAGTGTCCATACCGTGTCCTGAAAGCTGTCTTCTCTATGTCACCCTCTGCAATCCTAATCTGATGGTAGCCAGATCTGAGATCTATCTTCGAGAACACACTGGCCCCTCTCAACTGGTCAAATAAGTCATCAATCCGTGGTAACGGGTACTTGTTCTTGACCGTGACCGCATTAAGCTCGCGGTAGTCGATGCAGAGTCGCATACTGCCGTCCTTCTTCTTGACAAATAATACTGGAGCACCCCAAGGAGAAACACTCGGTCGAATGAATCCCTTGTCGAGGAGGTCCTCCAGCTGTACCTTCAGCTCCCTCATCTCCGCTGGTGCCATGCGGTAGGGTGCCTTAGCAATAGGGCCCGTACCTGGCAATAAGTCAACGGCGAACTCGACCTCACGCACAGGCGGCATGCCTGGCAACTCATCAGGAAACACATCGGGAAAGTCTGCCACGACTGGAATGTCTACATCCATCTCGTCGCACTGTCTCGTGTCCTGTACATAACAGAGGAAGGCTTGTCGGCCCTTCCTAACATCCTTCATCAGGGACAATGCTGACACGATCTTGACAGTCGGCTCTCTCCACACTGCGGTACGACACTGTCTTGCCGCTCGGCCCCTTCAGTAGTAGTCGATGCTCTGCACAATGAAGGCGGCCCTTATGCTTCTGTAGCCAATCCATACCCACTATAATGTCGAAGCCCAAGTTCTTAAACTTAATCAAATCGATGGGAAAAGTCTCATTCATAATACTGATCTCTGACCCTAAGTACTGCCTGGTGCAACCTACTTTCTCCTTCGATGGAAGGGTGACTGAAAAGTCTGAAAGCTGTTCGGGGGCAGCCCCCAGCTTCATGGGAAATGCCGAGGAGATAAAAGAATGTGAAGCCCCTGAGTCGAACAATACGGAAGCACTAACACCATCAACAGGAAAGGTACCTGAGATCATCTCTCGTATTAGCATCGAGTTCCAATAAATCAGTAATTACTGTCGGTTGTAATTGTCATACCTGTGATGACATTACCGGACTCCTTGGCTTGCGCCATATCTAAGATGCAGATGGTACCCTCCTTTCCATTTTCGTAGCCTGAAGTTATGAATCAACGGTATCAACAAACTGAACACATATGCTTGAAGGCATAAAACTCTTATTTCATTCATTCAACTGTATTATACAAGGTTACACACTTAGCTACTGCTATTACATCAGTACTGTCTGAAAGTCAAATTTAAACGGCCAGGTCGGATGTGGGTATCATTCACTAGAGCTGGTGGGCGGTATTGAGCTTAATGCTCTTAATACCATGGTATACAAGCCTAGCCTCTCCACCAAATACCAACACATCCCCAGACTTGAGGATGATCTTGCTTGCTAGATCCATCCTCTTCTGGTCTCCATAGATGAACTCAGCATCATCGCCGATGGAGAATGACACAACCGGTATTCCTCTGGTGATGGACTCGGTCGTCTCATCACGGTCCTGGTGCATTCCAAGTTTTCCTCCCTGCTCGTAGTAGTTGATGATGCAAACGTCAGGTGTCATGTCGGGTAATGGTAAGTCTCACAGTCTTGAGCAATATCCATTGCGTTTCTCACCAAGGTTAGGAAACTCTCAGGTATCCTAGGTATAGATACGCCACCTACCATCCTCACCTCTCGATAAACCCTAGCTTGTGGATCCCAATCTTTCCCTAAGCACATCATGTGCAGTTTCATTCTAGAACCATTATTAAATACAGGGGTATAAAATCCTCCTATGCCCTTACCCAAAGCTCTACACTCATTCACTATGGCGATTTGTTCATCTAGGGTTAGGAACTCTCTGAGAAGTATCATGCCCGGTCTGACACATGACACAACTCACTAGGGTACTCCCGTCTTTCTTCCACGGGTCTAGGTGATCTCTGTCTTGTAAGTGTGGGATAGCAGATGTCGAAGTCTCCTAAGAGGTAACAGGTTTCCTAGATAAGTGTTTTATCTAAGGTAATTAACACGCATTCATGCTAAGGTAAAGCGTTTAACACCAGTCATGCTTTCATACAATGGTTAAGGTTTCAAATGCTAACCTTCACCGCGCTGGGTACTAGTACCAGCGCCCGATGCTCCCGCTGCATTCAGCACGCGGTTGCCGGCGGGTTCCTCTGGTTCGGTTCTGCTGCTGCGGCTGCTGCTGCTGCCCCCTCTGGGCTTGGGGCGCCGGCCCCCTCTGGCCACCTCGGCTCCACCTCCTCCAGTAGGTGCGCCTGAGTCCCCTTCGGGGCGGTACGCTCGGCTGGGTTCGAGAAGCACTCGAACGACCTGTGGCCCTTCTTCCCGCAGTGGTGACAGTCCACAGCTTGCCCGGTGCAGTCCACACCCGGGTGGTCTTTACCACAGCGCTTGCAGTGAAAGTGGCGCTGGGGTGCAGAACCTATTATCATATCACACTCAGATTAATACAAGGATGGTAATGGATAGTATATAATATCTCATTCACAAGGTTAGATCGCTTACCCTTAGGGGGTACAGATCTAAGAGGCTGGGCATCGTAGGTAGGCCCGGTCAGCATCGGGACCTTCTCTTTGCCCTTCTGGCTGGCCTGCTCCTTCTTCTTCTCCTTCCAGGAGAACTTTTCTTCCTGTGATCGTCAAAGTGTCAGGAATAGCAGGTAAAAGCAGGCAGCAAGTAAGTAATTTAAATGGGTTAAATAACTTAAGGGTGGATCTTACTTCCAACTCTTGCCGCTCCCGCTTCCAGCCGCAACCTCCGCCTCCTTCTCTGGGGCCTTACGCTTCTGCCCCTGGCCGTCCTCCCGGCTGTTCACCAACAGCTCCGTCCGGGAAGCAGCCTCGTAGCATTCCTACAATGCATCAATGAGTTCCCCAACTTGTAATAATTCAAACTGAGTTAAGATATAATCTGTCAACTAATTTTACCTGATCGTAGGATATAAGGCAGCGCCCATGGCGGCCTTGATCGCATATCGCAACCCGCCTCTAAACTTCTCAACCTTCACAGTATCAGAATAAACAACTCCTGGGACAAAGTCCAAGAGCCCAATAAAAGAGAGAGTAGTACTGATCTAGTCATACTACCCTGCCTCAGGGCCTCAAACTCTTCCCTCTTTCTCTGCTTCAAATGAGCAGGATAGTATTTCTCTCTCAACAGTTCCACAAAACCTGTCCATCCAAAACCCTCAGTAGCAAGGTAATGCGCCTTCACGGACCTCCACCAAGTGCTGGCGGCGTCCCTCAAGTGAAAGGCCGCTATGCCGACCCGGTGCTCAGCAGGCACGTGAATGGCGTCGAAGGCCTTCTCATGCTCAATGATGTATCTCTCAGGACGGTGGGGTCAGCTACCCCGTCATACGTAGGTACTCGTGTGTCAGCAACACTCTTCAGCCAATTAGGCTCTCTAGGTGCGGGTACGGGTGGGACTACTGGTGGTGCTCCTATCTGGACACCTCCCATCAGGGCTAGCTGAGCAAAGACGGCCGCTACCGTCTCAGCAACGCCCACAGCTGGGGCCTCAGGAGGTCCTCCTCCAGGCCCGCCGCCTCTTCCACCACCTCCTCTGCCTCTGCCAGCTGATCGTCTTCCGGAAGACATCTGAAGAATTCAGAATCAAAGTCAGCTCTTGGTATAAATACTGTACTTTCCAACCATAACCTAACTCAAATCATTTACAACTATCTCTTGGTACTGGTGTGTGAATAACCTAAGCTCACGGTACTTAACTACTATCTCTTGTAATCAGAGCGGTACTCCGCTCTGATACCACTTTTGTAACACCCCTACTAATTCGGCTCCTAATAATCCTAAAATGTCGCACATAATAATATATCGCAGCGGTAAATAACAGACTGTCGCCTATGGTGTCACAGTTATCACTCGCCCATACGGGTGATAACGAGTTACCTGATAATCAACATGCGAAACGTATTCCCGCAGTGACCACAAGAGATAGATAGTAGAACTTAAACAATTTAAAAAAAACAACAAACCAATTATTACAGACCGTACTCGTGAGCATCTAAACAAATCCACCTCGGTTTACACAACCCGAGTCCAAAACGTCATCAGTATCAACCGTACCAAGTCTTAAACAACAAAATTACAACCGTCGCGCCTCGCGTCGACCACCAGCTACTCTCCTGAAATAAAAATGGTTTGTGGTATGGAATCAGCCCCTGCTGAGTATGTCATCACATGCCCCGTCATGCCCCCAAAGACCCCTCAATTATTTGGTCGAGAGCATGAGGTTCGTTACATGCAATACCGTTTTAATATTTAAAACTGTAAATCAATAACATTAATATCCATACAATAACACAACCATACACATAAATATAACCACAAGTATAACCAATGAACAACAAAGCGAAACAACGAGAATAATAAACAAGTATTAAGTCTCGTCCATGGTATAGAAACCAATATTGTTCGCCACTGTACAAGTCTCAATTGTTTAATTGTTCAGTTATACCTAGTGACAATGTCTCGTTAAAACGACATGTCTCTAGTTACCCATATATTATGGCGGGTCACCCACGGCAGTAGCCACTCCAACGGTAGAGTCTCCGACCAACGAGCCATTCTAGCTCACGGGAAATTTTCTTGATACTTGCGGACCCGTACGCGGACATCCTGGTATCGTTTTTGTGATCACAGCGCGCACCAAGAGCCACATCCTTTGGCTTTATTAACTTTTCCATTAATTAATTATACCATCGCATCGCATTACCATTTTTTTCCTAACACAGCAGACTAAGATCATTAGTCCAATCCGGAGTCTGTAAACTCGGGATCCAGTGTTAGATACGAGAGCGGCGTATAGAAAGGCCAATGCTCCGTATAAAAGTCTTGGATAATATGTAAGTTATTATCCTAGTGCTACAACGTTTTACTTACGTTCCTTATATTTCATATAAGATAGCACCATAGCCGCTAGTTCGTTTTATATATATAGGTTCATATATACGAACCAATACTGTTAACTCAACAACAGTAAATAATAAGCAGCTATAAATATACAATTCATGCATATTAATTAACACATTCAGACAAACAATCTTATCACAGATCACACAGAAGTCTGAACTGAGGAAGCCCTCAGAGACAATCAGAGACACATAACAACATACCGTTCACCCTGATGTATTACGGTGGAGTATGAATCAGCAAGATCCTATGCTCCGTGTGTCGTCTCTATTAGTCTAAACAATACATAATGCTACTGATTAGCATACTGTATAACAACACAATCCTACGGTACCCCGTACCGTCACTAACAACTCCCGGTTAACCCCCCGTTATAAACTGTCAATGTTTGTCGGGCTTTCGGTTTAACTCGAGATTGGAAAAGTGTTATATTACATGCGTAGTCTTGTCTTGTATATTAATAACTTATTGTTGAACTTGTTATCGCATGTGACTTAATGTATGTTGTATGTTTGTTTCATTATTGCATGTGTGATCCTTTGTCATGCACTATGCATCTCACCTTAGTATTTATTTTTCTAAGGTTTTTCTCTCTTTTTTTTTTTAAATTCAATGTGGTATAATTCATTGTAAACAATACTTTTAATTACAGAATCCATATCCAATGTTTGTAATTCTTTTTCCTTTTATCATATGTCATTTTAATTATGAAAATACATGGTCATTAAACCATGTTATATTTTCCACCATAACATATATTTACTTATAATCATGTATTATGGAACTATTTCTTATATGGTAAGTCTTATAATATATATTCATTCTTTTTAATGAATACCTCTTATATTATAAATGTTATAACTCTTATAACATAAAAACCATATTATAAATTCCATTTTAAAATGTCAACATTTCGAACAGCACTTATGTTCTTAATATTTAAAATCACCACATTTAATTAATGTTACATTATAGTTATATAACTTATGTTATGACATTTAAGTCATTAAAACAATTATAACATATAGTTGTAAATTGTTGTAAAATACCAAACAACCCCTTATATTTTCGGTTTCAAAACAACCACTAAACTTCTATAAATCACAAATCAATCCCAAATTATATTTCATTGTTACATTATCATATACCTTATATTATACCCTTTAAGCCTTAAAATAATTATAACCTATAGTTTTATTTTTTTAAATAACCGAACACTATATTCTAATTATTTTCCACCACTTAACTTTCTATATTCACCAAATTCCCTCTTTATAACATATGTTTCTAATATCATCAAAACTATATATATACATATGTCTTTATAAAACCTTATATATAATTCCAAAAATCACCAAACTATACCAAAAGGTTATAAACATTATTCCTAACCTTATATTTTCTCCAAATCTCGGTTTTACCACATATGTTACCCATTTGTAACAATATCATAAAATATCTTATATTATACTTATATAATTCATATAAACTCCAAATTTAACCAAATAAATTTCTAAAAATTCCTAATAACCTAAGGTTTGTACTAAACTCCATTTAGTACCCCAAGTTTTCGGAAATCACAATCTAGCCCCATCTCTATAAATCTTTTACAAATTAACACTTATCTTAACATAAGGTTGTATTTTAATTTCCTAAAATTCTCCAACTTGGTCAAAGTCTCCTATAGTCAACTTGACTTCTAATACCAAATTGGACCCAAACCTTTCGGTAATTACCAAGCTTTTACCCATACTTTTCTATTCTACTTTTACAATTTTGACCCCAAAACTTTATAAAATGTTATAATTTTATAAATTCATTTAAAAACCCTAAATTCTTCTAAATTAAGCTCTTGGCCTAATATTTTGTTAGTAATTACCGTTTGACCCCCCCAATTTTAATTATAAGCATAAATAAAACTAAATAAGCTTATAAACTTAAATTAAAATGGCCTAATGACATGGCCTTATACAACCTTGAACTTGCAAAATAATTACACAATAAATGTCTCAAAATATAATATATGCTCACAGGCCTCACTTTGATTTGATTATTTTCCACATAATGTCTAATTTGACCATTATGTTTAATTAAATCACTTAAATGACTAGCTTAATTATCTTAGTCATTTTTCCATTTTTAGGTCAATATGACCCATATTTATAAGTTCACTCTCCACTGGCAATAATTATATATAAGCTTAGAAATTAAAAAAATCATAAGTTTAAGGTGTTTATACCTTGATTTGCCCTTGTATGTACTCGGCCACTTGAAGGAAAATTCACCACATCATTTAGACATGTTTAATACACCAAAACAAGATAAGGTTATTCTCCAAGCTTGAGCTTAACCATAAGGAATAATTAATGTAAGATTTAAGGCAAAAATCACCTTAAAAATGCAAGGAAGCTTCTAGGTGGATTCGGCCTGGCCTGAATCAAACACACACCAGGGTTAGAATCCACCATATTGACATAGGAAATAGCTATATCACAACAAGCTGCCTTGTTATTAGGTTTTACCTTGGAAAAATACCTTAAAAGAGGGTATTTCCTTTGGATCTCGGCCACCCTTGCTCCAAATGGATAGCCAACTGATTGAACATGTAAATATGAAGATTATGAGTGTATAAACTCATAAAAATAAAAGGAATAAAATCGGATGAAGAGTAGAGAAGCTTAAGGTATGTTTTTACCTTAAAATGAGATTTTGAGAAACTTTGGTCTCTTATCTTGCTTCAACCTAATTTGATTGATGTTCTAACCTTAGAACACTGAGAATAAGCCATAGGAATTGATTAGTCACGAGATCTGAGTGTTGGTGGTGAAGAGATGAAGAAAAAGAGCCAAAAACAAGCCTTAAACCATTACTTAGAAGCTTAGAAGTTGGATCTACCTTCTTACCTCAAGAGCCACGGTTGAGAGAGCTTGGGAGAGCTTGGAGGAGCAGCTTCATCGGTTGGAATGAAGCTAGGAGAGAGAGAGTGATTAGAATGGGTATTATTTGATTGAAAAAGCAAATTTGATTAGTTTATTCCTTTGTTAATGAGAGGTGACTCATCTAGGAGATAAGAGGGAACAAGAGGTCGGCTAATGGAGAAGAAAGGAAGGCTCACACGGTTTTCCAGCTGGAGGAGTCAAATAATGGAGCTAATGGTGTATTAATTAATCAAAAGGCAAAAGTAACCCTTAATTTAGGGTATTATGTTGGAGTGTTGTCCATGGTGTGTACAAGTGGAGAATTGGAGCCTCCTTAGCTTGTGGCTGCCGATATCTTATGGTCCAAGGGGTCAACTTTGACCTCTTGACCATTCTTAGTCAATGTTGACTCAAGTGGGCCCCCTTTTAGGGTTTTATTAATATGTTAATATTAAATTTGTAAAAATTTGTAAAATTTGGAATTAAATTCCTAATATGATATAATGTGATATAATATCATATTTAAAGGTAATTATAACCTTTAAGCCCATTTAAAACCAATTTAGAAGGAAATTTCACAAAAATGTGCTTTAAGGAGTTTTAGTGCACATTTTGTGTTGGAAGGTGTTTCTGAGCTTAGTTTTCTTTGAGAACTGTTTTGTTGTGTTCCTTACTTCATTATAATACTTAGGAATCCACTTTGGATCCTATCTGAGGTCATACAATCTTTATGGTGTCTTAAAGCACCTTTTTGGCTTTACCGATCTTAAGGCATGTTTTGCCTTGTTGAGATCTTTAGATTGTTCCCCAATAATATTTAGGTGTTTATTAACCATCTTAGATCATTAATAGATCATTTAATTATATTTTAAAGGTTAGGGGTATTTCACCAAGAGCAAAAGCAACATTGGAACGAGCCAGCCCCCACCCTCTCATCCAGAAGAAGAGCCAAAGTAGGGATTGAGCTAGATCTCAGCCCTGCGTGATATCACAAGCCTACTAAATCAATCGCTTCAAGACAGCACGTAGAGAAACCTACGTCCTCTTCCCCCATTATCGATAAAAAAGACTTAAATCGGGATATAGAGAAATCTATCATTTCTTTCCCTCTGTTGAACTAGACGACATGTAATGACACACAAGACAAGAAACCTCACTCCTTCAACAATTCTAAAGCAACCCGAATCAGAAAAGAAGATACCACAAAAACCGAGATCGAGCCCACTCTCACCCACTCAATAGCAAAAACTGGAACCAAGCCAACTCTCACCCCATCACTCAAAATAGCTCAACATAAGTCCAGATGCACAACCAAACAAAAAAAAGGTGCTAATCACTCGTTATTAATCATGATTGTTTACGTAACCTACTATCTGGTCATATTACCAACAAGCAAAAAGCAAAACCGAGCATACAACAAGAACCCTACAAATACATGTTGGCATCAGCTCCTGCCTTGACACGACCACATCAAACAAATCAAGAATTCTCGCTTAGCCTCTGCATGATAACCACGGTTCTCGACTAAAGTTCTCAACACATCTCCGCCGGGCACTACCACAAATGAAACAAATGAGTGAAGATGCCCGCACGACAGTCACCCTCAAAAGAACATAAGGGTCAAACAAGCTAGCAACCGCATGATAAACACGGGGCAAGGAGGACCCCATCATGTAACTTCCATGACCTTGAGGTGGAACAATAGTAGAGGGGCACACCCACAGACGACTAGCTCCCCGCCCCCAACAACCTACCTACACGATAGAGATGAGAGAACCAAAGAAGTCTGGTAGTGCGGCAAGGGACTTATGGCACAACAACGACAACCCTCGGTGCCCAGACGCGCTTGAACTGGGTATCAACCACTAGGCCAAATTTGTCGGCCAAAACCAACACCCTGACCGATCACTTCAAGGGCCGTCAGACAGCACAGCGCGACAAGAAGCAGACTCACCCCCATAGTCCCCACCATAGTAGGTTGGCCCGTCCCAAACTCGCTCATGAGGCCCACACCAAAAAGCCTTACCCCCGAAACTCGACCGATCGGAGTGAAGAACAAGGAGCTGGATAGCGAGACTACAGTACCAACATCCTTGCACCTCAACTAATTCCAGCTGGCACCCAGCCATCCCAGGAAGACGAGCTAGGCTACCCCAGCCTCTCCCTCCACCACCCTGACCATGGCAAGAAATCATCAACTCTTATGGCACGAGCCAACTGATAAGTTTCCAAATGAGCATGTTTTATGGGTGTATTTCATTTATTATATTAGCACTTTTCTTGCTCATTTCTCCACTTTGGTTAGTTATCCTCTAGTTTATATTTTATTGGTTATCTTACAGATTTATTGGTTAAACATGAGGAAAACCAAGCTAGGAGCAAAGTAGACAAAGAGACGAACGCATAGGCGCAAACGGATCTTAAATCGGAGCTGAAACGAACATTTTGGAAGCAAACAAATTTTCGTCCGAACCAGGTCGGTCCGGACACTAGTTCGGACACTGCAAATGGGACGTCCGTGGCACGTCCGAGTAAAAAAGCACGGACACAAAAAAGGACACATTCTCCACATAAAATCGAAGCGTCTGAACCACACTGGTCCGGACAGTGGTTCGGACGCGGCAAATTGAACACTCCTGTCCGTAGAAAAAAGCCAGGACAGGAAAAGAAGAGATAGAGTTGTCCGCTCAAATTTGGCCGGACAAGTTGAAACTTGTCCGTGGTGTGTCCGTGGATTTAAGGCCGGACAGAAGAAGAGAGACCATGCTGTCTGTGGAAATAAGGACGGACAAGAAAGAAATACCTGTGGCATGTCCGTGGAGAAAAGACCGGACAACAAATAGAGGTGCAACCCAGATCCAGAATAATTGACGCGCCGACCGTCTTCCCCGTTTTTCTTGCGGCGCCTGCAAACATATCTATCTACTCCATCAGCAATATCAGGCGTCAACGCACTCCTTAAATTCCTCACGCGTGTTCCAGCCTGTCTTCATCCTCCTCCTTTCTTCTATAAAACCCACGCTCCTTCTGCTCAAATTTATCATCCCTTCCTAAATCCAAAGTTAATTATCGAAGTTCTCCATCAGACCACGATCCATCGGTTAAAACAGACAATCGACCACAACACAAACCACACCTACGATCCATTCCATCCTCTTATCCCCCACTTCTCCATTTTATTTTTATTTTTCATTCCACCACTCGGCAGAAGCAGGATAAGAAGAAGAGAAGAGAAGCAGCTGAAGCAAGAGCGAGCCGCACCCCCGTCTCCTCCAGCAGTCTCCAAAATAATGGCTACTTCTATCTTTATTTTATTTTCATTCGTGTTAATGTCTGAGTAATTTTTATTTGTATCCTAGGACGGGATTTAACCCCAAATAAATCAGACTTATTTATAATACCGAGTTTGCTTATAAATATTTGTTTTGTCTCTCTAAATTATTAAATGCTTAAGAACTGATCATTTTTACGCATTTACGGTTTCTCTTATTTCAATGATTTTGTAAATTTGAGAATAGACCACAAAGAGAGACAAATGTTAGATATTATCTCCTTGATTAGCAGATAAAATCCATCACTATTATTAAAAGAATTCTTGCTTAATGCTAATTAATGATTTTAGACTTTTTCTGATTGTAAAAAGTCTATTGAATTAATTAAGAGTTGTCCTTATCTATGATTTAGGAAGGCCACAAGATAAATTCTTAAATAGACAAATAGAGCAAATTAGGATTATAATTAATGTCTGTACTTAAATAAATATTTATTACCTGTCTCATTTATTAAACTTGCTTTTATTCCTTTCAATAAATATTGTTAAATGCTTTACGCGACAAACTACTGCATTTTTATGGTAACTATCAACATATGATTTTGAGATAGTCAAAGTACCAAAAGGAATAAACCTTGGTATTTACACTCCGGATTGAGCAGGAAAATACTGAGGCTATTATTAAGAGTTCGTAACTTACCCTTATTAACTCTAATAGACAATAAATAATTGAGACATGGTTATAAATTTGTTTAAGTAATTTAGGCAATTCCCCCGCTATCCTAGGATACCTTTTTCCATCCATTCAATACACTACAGTTTTATTTAAGCTTTTAATTATTTTTATTTTCCCAACACCAAGATTGTCACTGGCTAAACCCCCAATTTACATTTTATGCACTTTTATCTTCTTGTACATTTACTAAATTGATAATTAATTAGATAGTTGCGAAGTCTCTATGGATACGACCTTGTTGTACTACAATGATTGGGTTCACTGCTCATAAGTAGCAAGATAGTTTAACTACTATTTTGCCCAACACCAACCCCACAGAGCAGGACTGGCATAGAGACCCCATACCGGGCGCCCCAAAGCGATCACCGCCAGCTTAAGGAAACAACCTGATCTTTTAGAATCAGATGCCCTTCCAAATTGGCGGCCATCCCTCCTCCACCACCATTTTTAGAATCAAATCTCTTTCCAAAACTCGCCTACATCGCCAACATTTTTGCATTTTGCAATTCCAATGCCACCACTAAAACCACTGGCCGTGAAGCTATTCCACCCAAAAGCATCAAACAAAACAATGCTTCCCCACCATCACCCCCCAGAGGGAAAACAGTCTCGAAGCCTGTCGGCAACGAAGTCATCCCTCACAACTCGCAAGCAAACAAGCGAATGGCAGTACAACCTATAAAAGACACAAAAGAACGGTACAACGATCTCTGCCACACCAATGGTATTTATAGCAACGACAATTGCAACGCTCGTAAGCACAAACCGTCGTACTTGACAGCTTGAATGCCCAATAAAAATAAGCAATGTAGCTCACTCAAAACACTCGTCACTGTCCAAAGCAGCAATGAAACGCATGGGTAACCTGCCCGCAGTAACTGACCTAAGTGTCGCCTCGCACCAGTCGTCACTTCACACCAGTCATATCTCATCGCACCAGTTTGTTGCCTGACGCTCCACTTTCTAAAGCACGCCCGCTCCACGCCATGTGGTAACTTCTCGCCCAACCCGTGCCACCACACAAACAAAGTCAAAATTAAAGTTCTTTTCCTGCCCACAACTTCCAAAAGTTGAACTTAGGGGACTAATGGATACTAATAAAACCACCCTAGTAAACCTCCATCCTCTCCCACCCCCCCCCCCCCAAAAAAAAACACATCCCACAAACATGGAAGTAACCATGTTTTGACATTCGTGTCCTCAATACTTGTCCCATCAACAATACCTCGAGATCCATACCTCTCCTTACACATCCCTGAGTAGCCAAGTCATACGTGAACAAAACAAGGCAGACCAGTCGAGCAAGCCAAAGCGCCCACATCAAGGGCCCTTCGAACAAACGGACAAACCCCGCTTCCTTCATAAACTCCAAAGAGAAGCCCCACCTAAACTCCTTAAATTCTGCGCTTCCCGTGGAAGCTCCAAAATCAAGACTTTGGGAGACTAGTGTTGGTACAGTGTGATCAGCCACATCTTAAACCGTATTACCAAGAGCATTTACCACACTTCCTCTCATAACCACATGCACCCAAGCAACTAGACGCTAGTCAAGATATAGAGACCTCAACTAGTAAGTATCCATTATGACATACATCAAGCCCAGGAAACCATTCCTGCCACGGCTCGAGACCAAAGAGAGGTAGCTGGGTGCCACCAACGTTAACCCTTGTTGACCTCCTGAAATACCCCGAACTTAATTAGGGTGATTAAATTACTCTAATATGATATTTGAGGGCCTAATATTGCCTAAAGAATCTTGGTGGAGAAAATAAAACCAAAAGAAAAGAGAAAACGCTTAAAAAGCGAAAAACGTAAAAACTAGTGTTATGCGACCATAGGAGGAATGCGACCTCGACAAGGGACTTAGATGGATCCCTAAGTCTTAGTTAGGCCTATTTAATATACGGGAACAACCCCCGAAGAAAATGGATCCATAAAATGAATTAAAAATGCTAATAAAGCTTTAGCGTACGTTTTTCGAGAAACCCCGAAAACGTGAATTTAAGTGGTCAAATGAACCCGTAAAAATTATAGTCAACCAAATAACTATAATTAAACATTAATGGAAGCTTAAGAACCATTAAAATTAAAGAAACGAGAAAAATCCGGAAAATGGGCCCGGTTAGTGAATAGTGCTAAAACCGGGTAAATTAATGAGTGTTTCTTGTAAAAGAAAAAACGCCCCTCCCTCACTTATATATTGGGGCCAGTTTTTAGAGGGGGAAATCAGCCCACACACACTCACCTAACTAACTAGAAAGAAAAGAAAAGGAAAGAAAAGTAAAAAGGTGAAAAGTTACAAAAGTAACTTTCCCTCTCTCTCCACCCTCATTTCCCTCTTCTTCCTCTCTTTCCTTTTCTTCTTCCCACCGTCACCTCTCTCTTTCTTCTCTGCTGAAGCAATTTTGAAGGAGCATTCATGGCTTCTCCTCCTTCTCTTGCTTGCCCAAGCTTCATCCAAGCTCCAAATGCAAAATAAATTACATATTTGAACTCCTCTCACCAAGCTCTACCTTTCCCTCTTTTCAAAATTTCAAAATGATGAAGTTAATCTCCATGGGTCTATCCCATTTTAAGAGAAAACTACATTTTCTAGAAGCTTGCAGTCTCCTCTTTCTCCAAAGGTAAAAAGTTCCAAGAAAAAATCATTTTTCTTCATCCTTCTTTCTTGGCCGATTTTGCCCCTTGTAATGCCTTGTTTTCTTTCTTGATTTGGGCATTGGTTCAACTCTTTAATGGAGGTGGAACCCTTTTCTTGATTCAAGGGTTAAAAACCCTCATAAAACTCCAAAGGTAAAACCTTAGATTTTGTGCTTTAAACCTTTTCATTGAATTAGAATTTTCTAAGGGTTTAGGAGTTTAATTATGTTCATTTTGTGTTCTTGGATGTTGGGTTGGGGTTTGCAACCCCATTGCCCAACTTGACCGAAAATGAAGAGTGGGAGAGGAAGGGAGCAAAAGAGGATCTTATGAGAATTTAAGGTAAGAAAACCTACCTTAATGTATATTCTATATGTATTAGAACTTGGGATGGGAAAAATAAAAGAATGAACCCGAATTTGAGTTTCAAGTGTGTTGGTAGCTAGAAAAGAGTAATTGTGAAGTTGTGTTGATTTAAGGGCCTAAGTGCCATTGCATTTGAGATTTTGAACTATATTATTGTTTGATGAGTTGGATGGAATTACTGTGTGCTGGTAGGACCCTTGTATGGGTGTGGCTAGTTAGGAATGAGATGAGGTGAGAATTGATGAATTTGGATATGTTAGGTTTGTAGGCAAACTATGGCAAAATTTTAGTAGAAAATAAGCATTTTTAGATGACTTGGTGAATGGGAGAACCTAGGTGTTTATTGAGTTGAGTTGAGTTGATTGATAACCATGGAATGGTAAATGGAGAATGGATTGGAGAGAGATGCAAAATCTGTAGCAAAATGGTTTGTGAGGACCTTGGAATTTCTAGAAAAGAGTTAGTGTTTATAATCTTGGAAATGGAGGATGGACTTGGGTATAGTTAATTCAAGTGTCTATGTTGAATTAGGAATGGTCAAAATAGGTGAGAACAAGAGGTAAACCACTAAAAGGAAGTTAGAAATGCACAAGTGTGCCAAAATGTAAAAGTGGGGATGGAAATTTGTTAAATTTGAGCAAGAAGTTGAGCAAGGATTAAACCAATGATTTGAAGAGGTTTAGAGCATGTTTTAAGGTGTTTAAATATGTAGGAAAACTTGTGGAAAGATTAGGGAATGATTAGGTGTGAATTAAGGGTTGATTTGGAGTTGAAAATTTACAAGTGTAGCAGGTTTTAGCAGGGTTCGGGACTTGGTCCTTGGAGAAAGTCCCGGACCACACCAAAATTATTGCCGAGAGTTGGATTCCATGCCTGGTCCGGGACTTAAGCCAAGTACAAGGTCCCGGACCACCTGTTCTTTTTGGCCAAGAGTTTAGTTCATGATTTGTCCGGGACTTAGGGTAAGGACCAAGTCCCGGACCACCCCCAGAAATGCACCGTGAGTGTTTTAAAGGGTTCTAAACATGGGGGATTGATTGGTATTGGTTTTAGATGTTGTTTAGGAGTTATTTGGTGACTTGTAAATGTCCTAAGAAGTATAAACAAATGTTGGAAATGAGAGAGAAGTAAGAAC